>CM030882.1:2960207-4160207 GCA_018132145.1 Boehmeria nivea var. tenacissima | reverse complement strand
TTGACCTTTTGACTTGCCTCTTCGGTCTTTCAGGCTGAGCAACATGTGGTAATTGTTCCACCTCAATGTCGACAATATTTTCATTAGCAACACCCATATCCTCGTTCATCGAACAAATTGGAGTATTATAATATCTATCATCCTCTTGTAAAAACTCATTATTTGCACTAGGGGAAGTAAGATATTGATGCGAGTCATGAACGCCGCCAACCTCCATGTGAGAAGAAAAAGTACTTTTCACAACAGTCATTAATTCCTCCATTTTTTCATCCATTTTTTTCTCCAATTGATCAAAACAAGAATTAAACTTTGACTTTAGCACTTCGATCGCTTGATCCATTTTTTCCTCTATCTTTATCTTTATCTCATTAACGCGAGAAATAACTTGTGACTGTAGAACTCCAACTGCTTTATCTAAATGAATCTTTAGTTCACGAACTATACTGCAATTGTTTGTTTGACATGCTTCTGACCGCCGAGTAGGCTCTTGAGTTTGAGACCTATTGCATGGAGATGTAGACAAATCATCATGTGTAACATCTTGTTTCTCTTGTTGATCTCCTTGTTGCTCATCTCTGTTATCTCGCTCATTGTTACTTTCATTTCGAAGAAATGAACATCTACCTCTAATATCAGCATGCCAAACATAAGATCTCAACTCCAGATTCAATAATTTCCATCCATTGATCAATTGTAGCATCGGATTCATCAAAAATACGAGTAAAATCATGCATATAGTCAGCTTGCTCTTCCTCAGTGGTCGGTATAAGAATGCTCTTTATATCCTGATAATTAGTAAATTTGAATAACAAATTATAAAAACATTATTACTAATGTAGCTAAATGATACATATATTTGACACCAACCTTTGTGTCTCCAAGTGCTTGTAAAACTTGTTCTAATGAAGGGGACTGCTCCTTCTTAAAGCTTGTCATCCATCGACAAATTCTTGGGACATGACCTATGACATCTTCTCTATGCTTTGAAAACTCCGGTGAAAGGACCGGGATGCACTCAAAAGGTAATAACTATCATAAACCAATATAGTGGAATATTAGACAATGGAACCTCTTACAAATGCAAAACGATATTAAAAATAATTTTACTTACCGTCAATGGGAGAATGAAACCAGGAAAAGTCAATGTAGCATGTTCGGCATTATTGTCATAAACAATTGATGATTTACTTCTTATGTCAATCCTTTCTAAACGTCTCATCAAATATACGTATAAACTTCTCCCCCAAGAAAAATCACAACAAGCATCCAAATCATCAATGATGCTCAAAAGTTGATCACCAATATGGCCTTTATCTTTGTCATGATGCATCAACACTAAAGATATAAAGAACAAAATTATCATCTTCAACTTGTCTAAGCGCATCAAGTTCGCTCTTTCTCTTTCATCAACATTCTGCCTCTTCTTAGTATTTTGTCTCTCTTCAGGCGGATCTTGCATCTTTAACAATTTATCCTTGATATCTTTAATCGAGACTTTCTTCATATCTTTAAAATGCCTCTCTCTAAACGAGTTACCACCCAAGGTTTTCCAACCTTCTGGATAAGGAGAACATCGTAAACAAGATATCAATGCGTATTACATCAAAGAAAAGCGAATAGGTGTACCGTTCACGACAAACCAAAATTCATTATTCTTCTTTGTTTACACTTCGCGGCATAACATCATCCACATTGACGTTAAGTTCATCTCTAGGTATTTAGGAACTTCGAGTAGATGACCAAATTGAGATGCTTTAAACCACGCTCGACCGTTAGAGTCTTTTTCAAAAACTTCTTCGAAAACTTCAACAAACTCTTTCAATCGACATTTAGTCGATAATTTGCACTTGAAATTCATTCGTTCTGGCCTCAATTTCAAAATGGGAGGAGGGACATCAAGAGTCTGCCAAAAAACATATAATGGAATATGTTATACATTGATTGAAAATAAAAATTAATAATACAATATAAAAGTTACCAAATTTGTGCCATCGTGAGAGCTATTTTCTTCTCACTCATTATCTTCTGTAAGAATCATGGGTGGAGGATTTTGACCGGTTGGCAGAGTCGAGCTTATTTCCTCCGAGTTATCTTCCAATTGCATATTCATTGTCGATTCCATGCACTTGTGAAATAAAAGCCAATTAGGGAGAGAGAGTCATTCACATATTTCAAACAAAATTTTTATAATTTTCAATTATGGCCGTTGAATAATGAAACTTGAATTTAGGAAGTACTAAAAACAAATTGAAACTAGTTTTCATATCATTACATTAGAATTGCCAAAGTACAAATCAATTAAGAAAACAAAGTATGAAACCATTAAAATATAATTAGAAGGTCATGTCCTTGTGATGCAGTAACAATGAAGAGAGTCAAGAGACTGAAATACCTCAAGTGAAACTAAACTCTCAGAAACAGAGATGGCTTGTTATGGAAGCATATGAGCTATAACAACAATTCAAGAAGAAGCTATAACTACATGAAGATGTGGTATGAACCAATGATTATGTGGTTGCCACGTGTAACCAGATAACGAGCAGGAGAGGATTTAGTTAAGCATCTTCCCCGCACGACAAGTTCATAGATGAGCAGAAAAATCAAGAGAATCAAACTTGTATAGGAAATAAACTTGTATAGAGAATCATCAATCACGTACATTGTTCGCGTAACTAAAGTTTCCCTCTTCTCCTTAGCCACGTCTCCCTTGATCTTTGGAGGAGGCAACTTCAAAGACACCCACGTCGGTGAGCTGCTGAGCCATAGTGCTTCACTCGTTTCTTTGTGCTTAGAGTCCGGCGCTCTTTCTTTGGTCTACAAATACAAGTAGTACGATCTCAATGTTATTAGATAATGACGAGAACAATGACAATTGGAACAAGGAAGGGATCGTGGATGAGATCAAAAATTCATCTTGTCGAGTCTATTATCCCACCATTTCTCTGGGTTTTCCACCAAGTCTTTCCATAGTTCATCAACTAAGATAACAAATGTGTAAACATGAAAAGATTCTTAGAAATCAATAAGAAACTCGATAGCATAGTTAGACCAAGGCATAATCATACTACTAAAATTTTTAGATATCATGTACCTAAAGCTTTATATACTATGTTAAACCGAGTAATAGAGTTGTCTTTAAAAAAAATTTGCATCACGCTCCTGAAAAAGAAATTCAATAATAATAATAATTTGGCTCTACCCCTGAATGTAGTTAATATCATTGAGTGGAATACTGGAAGTTTAATATATAACCAATCATGTTAATTTCAATTTTAATCTCAGTTTAAAGAGAGCCTGCAAGTCTTCGGCTTCTATTTCTTGGTGCCTGTTAAGTTTTTCTCCACATAAGACCCGAAAGGTGTTTGGAGTTATCAAATATTTGTTTGCATCGTATTACTTCATGTGCACTAAAATTTATAGAAGTCATGAAGCTATAGTGCATTGGTATGCATTGTAGAAAGAAAAATTTTGATGTGCAACTGCAAGCTACTGATTGAGAGTAATTTTATAAGAAAAGTGCGCGTTGGACTCACCTTTACCACCATCCTTTACTGTTTTTGATTTCTGAATTTGAAAATAAAACTGCAGTCCTTCAAGTTTTGGCAAAAGCCACTGAGGTACTCTATCAAGCCAAAGTCCACTGCTACCGTCCTTACTTTGAAATTAGGGAACTTTGGATTCACCTTTTGAAAAAATAAAAAGAAGATTAAAATGGTATATATAAAGAGAGACAGAGAGAGAGATGATAATTGAGGCGAGAAATCCTCACCAGCCCTTGGAGCTTGCTACTACGATAATCGCACCATTCTTTTGGATTATTGACAAGGTCAGTCCAGATATCTGATCCAGAGTCCCAACTGTCTAAACAAACTTAGAAATATCATAAATGCACAAGCTTTCAAGCTAGACTAACCCTAATGCCCTTAACCCTAGCATTTGGCATCCAAATTCTTCTTTCACAAATCTCAAATTAAAGCTTAAAATTTCTGAATCGAACAACACCGAAGCAAGCAATTCGACAGAACCTGGATTCGAACATCAAGAGCTCGTAGAAGAAAGAATCGGTCTTGAGAGGAAAGGACAAACCTTGAAGAGCTTGGTGAGGTCAAAGGTGTGAGAGGCCTGGGCAGAGTCGCCAGAGATGGGAAAGGAGTGAAGAAGGTCGTCGGAAGCAGAGTCGACGACGTCGGCGAGTACACTTGGGCAGCTCTTGTGGGATGAGTTCAGAGATGCGAGGTGGGGGGTTCGGCGAGGTGCGGGTGGGTTCGGCGATTCCACTCGGGCAAGTCCGTCCGGTGAACGACGGGCGGGGAGAGAGACTCGGGCAACTTCGACGGGACTGGTTCAGCAAATGGCGGGATGAGTTTAGCGAGTACAATTGGGCAGCTCCGGTGGGACGAGTTCGGCGAGATGCAGGGTGGGTTCGGCGGATGTCCGGTTTCGGCGAGGTATCCCGGGTGGGTTCGGCGAATCCACTCGGGCAAGTAGGCAAGTCCGTCTGGTGAACAACACGGGGAAGGGGAGAGAGAGAAACGGGTCCTAAAGAAGAGTCCATTGGCAAAATAACTTAAAGAGATATTTAAATTATTAAAATAGATTTTCAAATATTTTTATTTGCAGAGTAACCTCTTTTTATTAAAAGAGTAATTAATGAATGTTGAGGAATTAATGAGGAGTCATTAATTCCTCAACTAACCTCTAACTCCCCCATCCCTCTTCCCCATTCTTCCCTTCCCCTTCCTCAACTAACTCGCGATTTGCTCAAAAAAAAAAACCCAAACTTCCCTGAGCTCGTCCCCCCACCAGCAAAAGAAAAGTAACGAGTCCTGTCGTGGTAAAGAAGAGTCCCCCCATCTTTAATCTCATTTAATGCGCAGAAGGTAAAGTTAAATCTTAAATTTATTTTTTGTTTTAATTGTGGGGACTCTTTTCCCCATTTGCTAAATCTTACATTATTTTTTGAAGTCACCTGGTTTAGATCTGGGTTCGTTACCGCACGACCAAAAACAAGTATTTATGGTCGCGAAATTTTCTTTTTTTACCATCAAAATGGTCGCGCAGTTGTATTTTAGTGGTCGTTACTAAAAATGGTCGCGCAGTATTGTATAATGGTCGCGCAGGTATAAATGGTCGTGCAGTTGTATTTTATTGGTCGCTAGTAAAAATGGTCGCGCAGTTATATTTAATAGTTGCGCAGTACTGTATATTGGTCGCGCATGTATAAATGGTCGCGCCAATGTATTTCATTTGTCAGTTTCTAAAAATAATCGCGCAGTTATATATAATAGTCGCGTAATACTGTATATTGGTCGCGCAGCTGTAATTTTGTTGTCATTTTAAAAATTTTAAGTAATTATTCTACATTTACAGGTATTGGCTGTATATTTGTGAGTTTGGAATACGATGGGGAGTGGAAAAACTTGAACGGTTGTTGGAAATAGGTTGGAAGTGGTTTGGCAAATGGCTTCATGGTCGATAGAAGCGTCAAGTTTTTGAATTTTGTGGAGACAATTTACAAGAGAATAGGCATAAAGGAAAGTGAGTATACACTTAGGATTACACATAAGATTATAAGTGAGCGGAATAAGCATAATTGTCCAATCCATATTTGTGATGATGATGATATCTCTGACATCTTAAGTCATTGTGAATATCAAAATGAAATTACTATACACGTTGTGCTTGAACCGAGGAAAGGTAAAGCAATATGTGTTGCTAACGATAATGATAGTAGCAATTTGGATGCTGGTGGGAGGTGTTTTGTCGACAATTATTTTGGACTTCACATTTTGGAGAATGATAATGTTGAAAACGAGGCTTCTCAAGATTTGTTGCAGATATGCGGTGTTAATCCAATTTGCCATCCGCCGTAGATATGCAGAGGTATCAGGGATAATAATGAAGTGATATGCTCTAATCCTACTCCAACCAACTTATCTGATCAAACTCCGGGTGATGGATTTGATGTGGAAGGAAATGATAGCATGCCTCAGTCTCCTCGGCAAGTTGATGATCAGTTCATTGATGATCAAAATACCACATCTCAACAATTTGATTGGGCGGAAGAAAATATTTTTCGGTCTTATTCCTCTGGTGATGGTAGGCATGATGGATCTGATTTTACTTTGGGTCAACACTTTGAAAGCAAAGAAGATTTGAATTTAAAGCTAAGCCTTGTCGCCATTAATGGAAAGTTTGAAATGAAGACGCATAAATCAACGAAAACATTGAAGGAAGTTAGATGCGTTGATGATAATTGTTTATGGCGATTACGTGCTAGGAAATTGCCTAACTCAAATTTCTTTGTTATTCATCAATACACTGGTTTCCACTCTTGTACGTTGATGAAACGATCAATCTACCACAGACAAGCATCATGTCGTGTTATTGGAGCTCGCATGCAGGGATACTTCACGGACATCAAGGAAACTCCGAAAGCAAAGGTTCTCATGGGATATGTGCGTGAAGAGCTAAAAGTTCAATGTAGTTATTGGAAGGCGTGGAAGGCAAGAAAATTTGCACAACATCTCATCAGAGGTACGCTTAAACACAGTTTTGGTATGCTTCCCTCTTATTGTCATGTTTTAAAAGAAGTCAATCCAGGCACAGTCACTCATATTGAACTAGATTCTGATAATAAGTTCAAGTACTTCTTTATGGCTTTGGGAGCGGCAATCAGAGGGTTCAGATTCATGAGAAAAGTTATCGGTGTAGATGGAGCTTGGATCAAAACCCAGCACAAAGGAGTGTTACTTGTTGCAGCCACGCAAGATAGTGAGTATCACTCATACCCGATTGCTTGGGGGGTAGTTGATAGTGAGAACAATGCATCATGGGCTTGGTTCTTGGAGAAGTTGAAGGAGTTAGTCCCTGACGAACCCGAATTGTGTTTCATCTCTGATAGAAATCAAAGCATCCAATATGCAGTAAGGAGTATTTATCCTTTGGCAAAGCCTGGAGCATGTTTTTGGCATGTTTCAATGAATATTAGGCATCGCTTTAAAAGTGGTGCTTCAATTGGAATATATAAAGATCAGCAGAAGCATACCGTATTGAAGAATTTAATAAACACTTCGATGAGCTGCGTCAAGGATTCCCCAGGATGGCTAAGTATTTAGAGGAGGAGGTGGGGTTTGAAAAATGGTCAAGAGCTCACTTCCAAGGCAACAGGCATGAAGTTATGACAACTAACATAGTTGAGACAGTGAATAATAGATTAGGGTGGCAAGAGAGTATCCAATAACTGCGTTGATTGATTTTGTCTTGTACACGATGGGACAATGGTTCTTTGAACGTCGTCGAGATTCTTTGAATATGACAGGAAAAATTACACCGAGAAGAGAAGCTCTTATCAGAGATAGATGGGATAATGCAGGTTCATTAAAGCCACGCCAATTGAATGAGAATGAATATCATGTGATTTGCGGGGACCTCGACACAATTATCAATTTAAGATCAAAGAGCTGCAGATGTAAAGTTTTTGAGGTTGAAAAGCTTCCATATATTCATGCCATAGCAGCAGCAGGATAATTTCAACCCATCACCACTGGTGAAGTTGTATATTCTCTCTGTTCTGAATACTATTGTAACGACCCAAAACTTAAAACAATATTTTAGTTCCGAAAAATACGGACAAATTTGAACTTTTTAAATTAAGTTACATACTTGAGCTTTTAATAACAAACATAAGGAATATTAATTCTCATCATAACTAAAATGGATTTAATTTAAACATTTACAAAATATTGCAGGTAGTCCACGTAAGGTTATACAGGTCGGTCCCGTATACACTCGCTATTCCCGTCGTTGTCGCCTCTCACTATTTACTTTTGTGACAAGATACCTGCGACACGAGCACACTAGTGAGCTAATAGCCCAGTAAGTAGATTAGGTAAGTAGGTTGCTAAGTTTGCAGGTAACAAACAATCAATGGATATTACAATACAATAATCTAATGAAAGGACAGATTCGATAATCGAGTCGTCATAGTCCGAAGAGTAAACGTCACTCTTATGCAACCTTGCCCGCGAAGTAGATTTCAGAGATAGGGTACTGAACCTACGCGGAATACAATACCTGCAAAAGAGTTGTGACATGGAACGAGGTCGGGCTTAACGACCCATTAATCTCGAATCAAAAGTCAAAATCATAATTTATTCTAATCTCACTCAAGTTCACAACTCTCTGACTTAGCTTATAAAACTACGTGTGCACACGATTCACATCCAGACCCCTTACGGGTCGTTCTAGAACTTATACACAATCTAGACCTCTCTTGGGTCGTTATAGAATTCAATACTCATTTAGACCCATTACGGGTCGTTCTAGAACTTATTTACAATCTAGACCTCTCTTGGGTCGTTATAGAATTCAATACTCATTTAGACCCATTACGGGTCGTTCTAGAACTTATTTACAATCTAGACCTCTTACGGGTCGTTCTAGAATTCAATACACATTTAGACCTATTACGGGTCGTTCTAGAACTTAATACGACTCTGGACCCTCTGTAGGTCGTTTCGAAACCTCACACAGACAATGGCCCCGTCAGGCGATCTCGTAATCGATCATGATCGCAGCACACAGCATATAAAGAGGAAGGTCGTCTACCGACCTCCTTGAGACTTCTCGGGTCGTTCCGAAACCTCACACAGACAATGGCCCCGTCGGGCGATCTCGGAATCGATCATGATCGCAGCACACAGCATATAAAGAGGAAGGTCGTCTACCGACCTCCTTGAGACCCCACGGGTCAATCCGAAACTTCTCACGACCGGTGGTTCCGTCGGACTGTTTCGGATTGATTGCGCAATCACCCCATCGGGTTAATTCGGGACATGCTATGGATCTTGGCCCCTCGGACCATCCCGATATTCTTTAAGATTGTGAGGACTCATCCTCCTCGGGCCTCTCTGCCCTTTCCGAAACCTTTTACGGCCAGTGACCCCGTCGGGTCGTTTCGGAATTCATTATTGCACTTTGCCCCGTCGGGCCGATCCAGATCGTCAAATCATAAGCTGTGGGGAGGGCCGTGGCTCTCCTCCCCAAGGCCCCTCGGGCCGTTCTGAAAGGTGGTTCGTTGACCTCCGCGAGGTCCCTCGGGTCGCTCTGAAATCTGTCATACATGATGGCCCCGTCGGGCTATTTCGGAACCAAATCATGATCGCGGCCCCGTCGGGCCCTACTCAAATGATCAAAATATTGCGACATATGAAGGTCGTCCGCCGACCTCCCCAAGGCCTCTCGGGCCGTCCCGAAACAAAATCAATTGCCCCGTCGGGCTGTTTCGGAACCGATCATGACTTGCGGCCCCATCGGGCCCTACCCGTATACATACAATGCTTTCACTCCCTTTTTCTTGTCTTAGAATTTTCTCTTTGACCTGCAATAAAGTCTCAACAACAACAGAAACAGTTTTATGCCTGTGGTCCCATACCCACCGGAAGATAAGGCATACTAACATATACACACACAAACAGACCCACACCCTACACTAGAACCTGAACTACGAAGTTGAGTAGTTTTATATCTGTGGTCCCATACCCACAGACAGATAAACATATAAATGAACACACGTACCAATACACCTAGAAAAAAAAACACAACATATCATAAACGAACCTACAGTCCCATACCTGCAGGCTCGTTGCACAAAACGAGACGAACATAATCAAGAGCCCATATTCACGGTCCTATCTAGAATGGAGATTCACATAGTTTGACAGCCACAATTTTGGAAGCATCGTATGCTTGATATAATCTCAACACATTCATAATTTATTCAAACATTGTAAAGTTTGCTCGTGCCACAGTGGAGATCCACTTACCTGAGATCCTAAGCTCTCCGACTTGGTCCTCGCAGTTTTCCTCTCCCGACGTCCCTCTTTGGAGCATGTTGTGTGACACTTCTGTCCAACACGAGAATTAGAGGGTCAACGTCTAAGTCCACGAATTATTTGAGTTGAATGAAACTTCAAGTGCCTATGGATTAAAAGAATAGGACTCTAGAAGATGGGACGACCAATGGTTTATCGAGAAACCCCTCTAGGGGTATTCATGTCCCGAGTGTCGTCACTTCATCATTAACCGTCCATCTCGACTAATAGTTCTATCGATTGACTAGTTTAGGTGAGAAAGAAATTCTTGGACCTAAATGGTCCTTGACTTAGCCATAAAAAGTGTCTAAACTTCGAGTCGGAAATCCGGCAGAGTTTCCTCTATTTCTCAAATATCCCGGCCGAAGCCTTCACCTAATATCAACCCAGCACCGAACTAATTTCGGTCACAATCCATCACAGCAACAACCAGAATAATTCAACACAATATCAAAGACATTTCAAAATATCCAAATAACAATAATTCTCGAGCCTCAAAGGCTCGGATCCCACATAGGTCTACAGAACTAAAAATTCAACTATTTAAAATAAACTCTTCATGAACTTGAATTTGTCCTTGATCGTCCGCTTTTACCTTCAGCGAAAGAGGACGAAGTGGTTGTGAGTCCAAACTAGTTTTGTTGGCGTTCCTGCACAATTCGAAGGAATAAAGATTGAATCACTTAAAGACGGTCTTGGATTTTCAAAGCTTAAGCAATTCAAACCTCGAACTTAAATGAAAAACACGACACGAAACGCTTAATCCCGCAACCCGATCCAATAATTTGTTTAATGATCAAAAGGGGTATATTTATTAAAATACAATTCAACACGATCGAATAAAATAATCCCTTTTTCTTTTCTGCTCTCTCTTTATATATATATATATATATATATATATATATATATATATATATATATATTTGGAAAAACAAAAATCTCCAATCTAATGAAAGAAAAGTCCCTTTTTAAAATTTATTAACTAAGTGTTTCAAGGGAAGTCGAGTGCCCACTCAAAGATAAACTCTCGTTCTCGACAATTTGGTTAAACCTCAAAGCCATTGCACGATAAGGTTTCAAGTCTAGGCCCGAGCATACCACACATTGAAAGTCATTAAATTGACAAACTCGTAAGTTTTCTCAAATTATAAGCTAGCTTTGAAATTGTCAAAGACTCTAAAATTGTGAAATCGTCGTGGTAATTCAAAATGATCATAAACATAGACAACTTCCATATATTGGCATTATTCCACACAATTGTGCAAATATTCTAGAATATGCACAAACATACTACTATACATTTGAAAGACTTGAGAGTCAACACCATGACAACCTTGCATCTACACAATCCTCAATGATATAACTTCTCAGAAAAATAGGCAATCTCGAGAACCTCGAAATTTCAAAACAATCAAGGCACTAAACCGATCACAGCCGTAATTTCCACAAATTGTAAAATACCGAACTAACAAAATATGTTAACTCTAACTAATGCATTTGCCGCAACATTGATGAGCCGACCATAACTAACACTGGGATTTAAAACAATCATCGATAATTTATCATAACAAGTCAATGGGATCAACCAAGGTTTATTTCGTAAATTCAAACAACCACACGATAATAAATTATAAGTTTAAACTCACACCATCTCAAATCAAATTCCAACGCGACTGACCAAAATAACACACCAAGCGGCACAATTAACAACTTTCGCAACGCCGACATACCCGAAGATATATCTAACTAGGCATGATCACGAAACATTAATCAATATCAAACACACAATATTACGACCATTGTACTCAACTAATTTTATTTCACACACCACAATATAATACCGATTCCGACTCAAGCGATTCATCAAAATGAAGCAGCAGACAAGCTAAATTCTTGCTCACGACTCATCAACGAATAACAAGCAACGCTCAAAAGGACACGAGGCTCACCGACTCGAGCAAGGACGGCTCAAGGAGGTGCGCTGCGGTGCGGAGGCGAGTTCGGAGCAGAGGCTCGCTGCGAGCTGGGTCGCGAACAGAAGGGTGCAGGGTCTCGTCGACGGCGAAGACGAGCTTCGCGAGAATGCGCGGAGGCAGCGCGGGGCTCGCGGTGGCTCGGAGCTGAGCGACGCAAAGAGCTTTGCGCAGAGCACGCGGGAGCTGCGCGCACGCCGGCGTCGCTTCAGGGCTGGGCTCGCCGCAGAGGAAGGTCGCGGCCAGCGGGGTCCTTGCGCAGTGGTGGCTGGGCGAACGCTCGCCGGAGTTGAGGAGGAGACTGGCCGGAGCTGGGGTGTGGCTCATCGCCAGCGGGAGGACTGGGCGAGGCGAGGCGAGGTCCTCGTATGGGTCCCGCGGTGGGGCGGCGTTGGGCTCGGGTGCTGGGCAGGACGGCACCGAGAGAGACGGGGCCTGGGTCGCGCGGAGGCGAGGACAACGACGCCGAGGAATGCTGTAGCCAGCGGGGTCTTCGTGCGGAGGTGGGCTGGGCGAACGGCGAGAGTCACGCGAGTCGCCGGGAGCTACTCGAGGCAGGGAACACGCGGCGCGGGGAAGCTCGTCAGAGCTGGGCTTGGACGGTGGCGAGCTCGGTTAGCCGGCGGGAAAGAGAGAGATTCGAGTAGAGGAGAGAAAGGGAAAAAAAAAGAGAGAATGGGCTTAGCATTTTTATTTTTTTGAAGAAGAAAGTGACGGCTGGGTGATGGTAGAAATGAGAAGAAAGAAAAACCCTAATGGATTAAATAATATTTTATATTAAGGCTTATTTGGCCAACAAATAATAAATTAATTTGGTATATTTTCAAAAATCATGAAAATATACTAATAGTCTCCAATTGTAAAGCTAGGAATTTTAATATCAATCTCAAGTTGAAATTGAATCCCTAACATGATTTAAAATCCAATAAAAAAAATAACATTATCAGCACTGTTATTTTTACATAATCAAGAGTTGAACAGATTTGACGAAATGACTGTGATTTTCCTAAAAAATAAACCCAATCAATACTATATTACGAGATAATGTCTCAATAATAGAAATTGATTACTCGTAACAGTGGTCTTGGTTTCAGGCCATTACAATCCTACCACCTTATAGAAGTTTCGTACTCGAAACTTAGAACAAGTGTGGGTATTTCTCTCTCATTCTAGCATTAAGCTCTCGAGTTGCCCCTCTTCCGTTGTGGTTCCCCCACAGAATCTCGACCTTCGAAACGGTCCTAACACTCAACTCCTCAACTTGTGTTAGCTCTGTAAATGTGAGAAAGTGAATTCGCTATCACGATCTTGGACTCCAAATGTTGGTACCCCTTGGGGTAGTTAATACTATGGCACTAGTGACACGCCTTGAGAGCCTTCAAAGACTCTTTTTATTCGTCAGGGTCCAAGAAGACTCAATACTCTTTCGAGTGAGGTGGTTAGGTGCGGAGCACGCTAAGTAGATCCCTTAACCAATCGTCTATAACACCAGACTATAGCTAAGAACTACAAACTTCTATGTCCTTCGTGGGCTGTTTACACAAACTTACGACTTCGTTTCTCGACGAATTCACAAAAATCCTTTCGAAAGATACCATCGTGACCAAAGAATGAGGCGTATTCAAACAAAAATCACACTTCTTGAGCTTTTCGTATAGCTTTCTCTCTGCTACACTCTGCAAAATGGCTTGTTCATGCTTCTCAAGCTCAACCCTTTGCTTTCGAGTAGACGAGAATATCATCATCTAAGACTATAACGAACTCGTCGATATAGTCTCCGAGGACACAATTCGTTAAGGCCGTAATACGACTGAGGTATTGGTAAGTCCGAAGGACATCACCAAGGGCTCACAGTGTCCACAACTGGTTTGGAAGGCGAATTTGACCATATAATCCTCGTGCATTTAGTTAGAGATAGCCCGAATGTAAGTCTTTAACCCGAGAACCGATACGTTAGACCTCTACTAATCCACCCTGTGAGGGATTGTGCAGCTTGCCCTATCTTGCCCTTCTCTTGGCTCAAGGGGTTATGACTGTCGCAATCACCCTCATTTTCTAACATCGAGTACTGAGGCTCCCAACGGCGGTGACTGGGTCTTATAAAACCCTCGTTGAACAGCTCCTTCGGCTGAACTTCAACCCATTTAATCCCGTAGGGATCACACAATACAACGCCATCGACAATGGGGTAGTACTCGATAATAACTCAATAATGAGCTCAATCTCAAGGTCGAGAGGTAATCTTGGAAGATTCTCGAAAAGGATACGGACAAAATTCTTTACAATTGAAATATCCAATTCCTGCTGCGTATCCTCATGGGACAGGTCGTAATGCAAGTGAGGAAGCCCCAACAGTCTTGACCAATCACCCTTCACGCTTTACGAGCAGAGATAACAGGTATGACTAACCCCATAGATGACCTTTTTAGATCGGAATTCTCTGCTTAGTCAAACGTCACATGGTATTCGGGTAATCATTCCATGCTCAATATGTCAACGAAATCTCGCATCCAGAGTGAAAATGAATCTATAGATGATTCACAACCATTAGGTACACCCCCAAACTAAAAGTGACAACGAAACAATAGATACAATCATCTAAAGATAATTATCGCAGAGCATAATAAAGTTTGTATAGTTGAATCAACACAAAGCATTATAAAAAGGCGATTTGAATAGATCAAGATCTGGAAAATAGCAAGAAACAAGCAAACCAAGCTTTTGAGAGGCTTGGATCTCTCCCACAAGAGTTGAGCTCTGCGATAACAAAATTTTACAGATAACCAATACGCTTACAGCGTAACCCCTACATTCCAAACATTCACGTAAGCCAATTTAATTCATCACAAAATTTGATACGTAGTTCACACGCCAACCACTTTCATCACACATGACCAGGCTTATTAATAGGATATCTACTATATGTCAACACTTATATTCCCTCTATTCTTACGTTTAGCATACGTGAGGTGAACCGGCGGCCTAATACACTCTTAACACAGGTCGTAGCTCTATAGTCTCATCTGTCGGGGTGGAAGCTTCGAACGATATAGTTATCACGTCAACTGTCTAAGCTAACCTCTTAACAACGCCTTTTGTAATTGGAGTGAAACGCTTTAGAGCCTACTAGGTAGTACGGAATTTGAACATCATCGAAGGATATAGATCAAGCCTTATAAAACCCATCGTATACGCTTTCAAAATAATTCATTACTCTAATGCCTTTTGACCTGTCCTTGAGCATGAGTCGGTGGACGTGACAGTGTAGGAAAAGACTTACACTTTACTCGCGTTGTAACTGAGCCTACGATCTTACAACTGCACGAAACTTAGACCACTGCTCTTGATGGGACTGGCCTTAGGATGGTTACTTAGAAAAAGATGACAGCACGACGATTGGTTACTTTTTATTATTAATTAGTTATTTCGAAGAGAACCTATTATGCTCGGCTCAAGCAAAAAGGAAAGTGCTACGATTTTGTCAAGTAGAGTCTAATCGGCGCCTCAAAGAAAACTCTAGGCTGGGGCTCATCTGTGATTGATGTGTCTTTAATGACTTTCGTGCCTTTCGAAAATAGCCATTGCGTTCCTTCAAGTGATCTCGACGACCAACAACGCGAGAACTGCACACCTTAAGAATTGATACTAGTAGCGAATAGCATCAGACCGACATTGGCCTACTCAAGGCAACACGGGTAGTGGAGAACTACCACTCAGAATGAAAACGTCTCTTAGACGGTCACATCGCGTCCCAAGTCTCGGTTGGATCCTCTCGTCTCATCTTGCTCATACTGTTTAAGTACACCTGCAACTAACTTTACTAAATTAACACCTCATTGCTCATGAAGCATAAGTAAGGGTTACTCACATTGGCGACAACGAAGGAACCACGCTTGTGCATACGGGGTTGTCTACAGGACCGGCTAAACCGTGGCTCTAATACCAACTTTGTAACGACCCAAAACTTAAAACAATGTTTTAGTTCCGAAAAATACGGACAAATTTGAACTTTTTAAATAAAGTTACATACTTGAGCTTTTAATAACAAACATAAGGAATATTAATTCTCATCATAACTAAAATGGATTTAATTTAAACATTTACAAAATATTGCAGGTAGTCCACGTAAGGTTATACAGGTCGGTCCCGTATACACTCGCTATTCCCGTCGTTGTCGCCTCTCACTATTTGCTTTTGTGACAAGATACCTGCGACACGAGCACACTAGTGAGCTAATAGCCCAGTAAGTAGATTAGGTAAGTAGGTTGCTAAGTTTGCAGGTAACAAACAATCAATGGATATTACAATACAATAATCTAATGAAAGGACAGATTCGATAATCGAGTCGTCATAGTCCGAAGAGTAAACGTCACTCTTATGCAACCTTGCCCGCGAAGTAAATTTCAGAGATAGGGTACTGAACCTACGCGGAATACAATACCTGCAAAAGAGTTGTGACATAGAACGAGGTCGGGCTTAACGACCCATTAATCTCGACTCAAAAGTCAAAATCATAATTTATTCTAATCTCACTCAAGTTCACAACTCTCTGACTTAGCTTATAAAACTACGTGTGCACACGATTCACATCCAGACCCCTTACGGGTCGTTCTAGAACTTATACACAATCTAGACCTCTCTTGGGTCGTTATAGAATTCAATACTCATTTAGACCCATTACGGGTCGTTCTAGAACTTATTTACAATCTAGACCTCTCTTGGGTCGTTATAGAATTCAATACTCATTTAGACCCATTACGGGTCGTTCTAGAACTTATTTACAATCTAGACCTCTTACGGGTCGTTCTAGAATTCAATACACATTTAGACCTATTACGGGTCGTTCTAGAACTTAATACGACTCTGGACCCTCTGTGGGTCGTTTCGAAACCTCACACAGACAATGGCCCCGTCAGGCGATCTCGTAATCGATCATGATCGCAGCACACAGCATATAAAGAGGAAGGTCGTCTACCGACCTCCTTGAGACTTCTCGGGTCGTTCCGAAACCTCACACAGACAATGGCCCCGTCGGGCGATCTCGGAATCGATCATGATCGCAGCACACAGCATATAAAGAGGAAGGTCGTCTACCGACCTCCTTGAGACCCCACGGGTCAATCCGAAACTTCTCACGACCGGTGGTTCCGTCGGACTGTTTCGGATTGATTGCGCAATCACCCCATCGGGTTAATTCGGGACATGCTATGGATCTTGGCCCCTCGGACCATCCCGATATTCTTTAAGATTGTGAGGACTCATCCTCCTCGGGCCTCTCTGCCCTTTCCGAAACCTTTTACGGCCAGTGACCCCGTCGGGTCGTTTCGGAATTCATTATTGCACTTTGCCCCGTCGGGCCGATCCGGATCGTCAAATCATAAGCTGTAGGGAGGGCCGTGGCTCTCCTCCCCAAGGCCCCTCGGACCGTTCTGAAAGGTGGTTCGTTGACCTCCGCGAGGTCCCTCGGGTCGCTCCGAAATCTGTCATACATGATGGCCCCATCGGGCTATTTCGGAACCAAATCATGATCGCGGCCCCGTCGGGCCCTACTCAAATGATTAAAATTTTGCGACAGATGAAGGTCGTCCGCCGACCTCCCCAAGGCCTCTCGGGCCGTCCCGAAACGAAATCAATTGCCCCGTCGGGCTGTTTCGGAACCGATCATGACTTGCGGCCCCGTCGGGCCCTACCCGTATACATACAATGCTTTCGCTCCCTTTTTCTTGTCTTAGAATTTTCTCTTTGACCTGCAATAAAGTCTCAACAACAACAGAAACAGTTTTATGCCTGTGGTACCATACCCACCGGAAGATAAGGCATACTAACATATACACACACAAACAGACCCACACCCTACACTAGAACCTGAACTACGAAGTTGAGTAGTTTTATATCTGTGGTTCCATACCCACATACAGATAAACATATAAATGAACACACGTACCAATACACCTAAAAAAAAACACAACATATCATAAACGAACCTACAGTCCCATACCTGCAGGCTCGTTGCACAAAACGAGACGAACATAATCAAGAGCCCATATTCACGGTCCTAGCTAGAATGGAGATTCACATAGTTTGACAGCCACAATTTTGGAAGCATCGTATGCTTGATATAATCTCAACACATTCATAATTTATTCAAACATTGTAAAGTTTGCTCGTGCCACAGTGGAGATCCACTTACCTGAGATCCTAAGCTCTCCGACTTGGTCCTCGCAGTTTTCCTCTCCCGACGTCCCTCTTTGGAGCATGTTGTGTGACACTTCTGTCCAACACGAGAATTAGAGGGTCAACGTCTAAGTCCACGAATTATTTGAGTTGAATGAAACTTCAAGTGCCTATGGATTAAAAGAATAGGACTCTAGAAGATGGGACGACCAATGGTTTATCGAGAAACCCCTCTAGGGGTATTCATGTCCCGAGTGTCGTCACTTCATCATTAACCGTCCATCTCGACTAATAGTTCTATCGATTGACTAGTTTAGGTGAGAAAGAAATTCTTGGACCTAAATAGTCCTTGACTTAGCCATAAAAAGTGTCTAAACTTCGAGTCGGAAATCCGGCAGAGTTTCCTCTATTTCTCGGATATTCCGGCCGAAGCCTTCACCTAATATCAACCCAGCACCGAACTAATTTCGGTCACAATCCATCACAGCAACAACCAGAATAATTCAACACGATATCAAAGACATTTCAAAATATCCAAATAACAATAATTCTCGAGCCTCAAAGGCTCGGATCCCACATAGGTCTACAGAACTAAAAATTCAACTATTTAAAATAAACTCTTCATGAACTTGAATTTGTCCTTGATCGTCCACTTTTACCTTCAGCGAAAGAGGACGAAGTGGTTGTGAGTCCAAACTAGTTTTGTTGGCGTTCCTGCACAATTCGAAGGAATAAAGATTGAATCACTTAAAGACGGTCTTGGATTTTCAAAGCTTAAGCAATTCAAACCTCGAACTTAAATGAAAAACACGACACGAAACGCTTAATCCCGCAACCCGATCCAATAATTTGTTTAATGATCAAAAGGGGTATATTTATTAAAATACAATTCAACACGATCGAATAAAATAATCCCTTTTTCTATTCTGCTCTCTCTTTATATATATATATATTTGGAAAAACAAAAATCTCCAATCTAATGAAAGAAAAGTCCCTTTTTAAAATTTATTAACTAAGTGTTTCAAGGGAAGTCGAGTGCCCACTCAAAGATAAACTCTCGTTCTCGACAATTTGGTTAAACCTCAAAGCCATTGCACGATAAGGTTTCGAGTCTAGGCCTGAGCATACCACACATTGAAAGTCATTAAATTGACAAACTCGTAAGTTTTCTCAAATTATAAGCTAGCTTTGAAATTGTCAAAGACTCTAAAATTGTGAAATCGTCGTGGTAATTCAAAATGATCATAAACATAAACAACTTCCAAATATTGGCATTATTCCACACAATTGTGCATATATTCTAGAATATGCACAAACATACTACTATACATTTGAAAGACTTGAGAGTCAACACCATGACAACCTTGCATCTACACAATCCTCAATGATATAACTTCTCAGAAAAATAGGCAATCTCGAGAACCTCGAAATTTCAAAACAATCAAGGCACTAAACCGATCACAGCCGCAATTTCCACAAATTGTAAAATACTGAACTAACAAAATATGTTAACTCTAACTAATGCATTTGCCGCAACATTGATGAGCCGACCATAACTAACACTGGGATTTAAAACAATCATCGACAATTTATCATAACAAGTCAATGGGATCAACCAAGGTTTATTTCGTAAATTCAAACAACCACACGATAATAAATTATAAGTTTAAACTCACACCATCTCAAATCAAATTCCAACGCGACTGACCAAAATAACACACCAAGCGGCACAATTAACAACTTTCGCAACGCCGACATACCCGAAGATATATCTAACTAGGCATGATCACGAAACATTAATCAATATCGAACACACAATATTACGACCATTGTACTCAACTAATTTTATTTCACACACCACAATATAATACCGATTCCGACTCAAGCGATTCATCAAAATCAAGCAGCAGACAAGCTAAATTCTTGCTCACGACTCATCAACGAATAACAAGCAACGCTCAAAAGGACACGAGGCTCACCGACTCGAGCAAGGACGGCTCAAGGAGGCGCGCTGCGGTGCGGAGGCGAGTTCGGAGCAGAGGCTCGCTGCGAGCTGGGTCGCGAACAGAGGGACGCGGGGTCTCGTCGACGGCGAAGACGAGCTTCGCGAGAATACGCGGAGGCAGCGCGGGGCTCGCGGTGGCTCGGAGCTGAGCGACGCAAAGAGCTTTGCGCAGAGCACGCGGGAGCTGCGCGCACGCCGGCGTCGCTTCAGGGCTGGGCTCGCCGCAGAGGAAGGTCGCGGCCAGCGGGGTCCTTGCGCAGTGGTGGCTAGGCGAACGCTCGCCGGAGTTGAGGAGGAGACTGGCCGGAGCTGGGGTGTGGCTCATCGCCAGCAGGAAGACTGGGCGAGACGAGGCGAGGTCCTCGTATGGGTCCCGCGGTGGGGCGGCGTTGGGCTCGGGCGCTGGGCAGGACGGCACCGAGAGAGGCGGGGCCTGGGTCGCGCGGAGGCGAGGACAACGACGCCGAGGAATGCTGTGGCCAGCGGGGTATTCGCGCGGAGGTGGGCTGGGCAAACGGCGGGAGTCACGCGAGTCGTCGGGAGCTACTCGAGGCAGGGAACACGCGGCGCGGGGAAGTTCGTCAGAGCTGGGCTTGGATGGTGGCGAGCTCGGTTAGCCGGCGGGAAAGAGAGAGATTCGAGTAGAGGAGAGAAAGGGAAAAAAAAGAGAGAATGGGCTTAGCAATTTTTTTTTTTGAAGAAGAAAGTGACGGCTGGGTGATGGTAGAAATGAGAAGAAAGAAAAACCCTAATGGATTAAATAATATTTTATATTAAGGCTTATTTGGCCAACAAATAATAAATTAATTTGGTATATTTTCAAAAATCATGAAAATATACTAATAGTCTCCAATTGTAAAGCTAGGAATTTTAATATCAATCTCAAGTTGAAATTGAATCCCTAACATGATTTAAAATCCAATAAAAAAAAAATAACATTATCAGCACTGTTATTTTTACATAATCAAGAGTTGACAAGATTTGACGAAATGACTGTGATTTTCCTAAAAAATAAACCTAATCAATACAATATTACGAGATAATGTCTCAATAATAGAAATTGATTACTCGTAACAGTGGTCTTGGTTTCAGGCCATTACAACTATAGTGTTCAATATTTTATGTTGGCGTATGCAAAAACCATATATCCCGTCCCCTCAGAAAAGGAGTGGACCAAAATCCTTGAAGCAACTAGAGCAATGAAAGCGTTAGAGCCTGATATGGAGACGAAAAGAGGAAGACCGAGAATGTCTCGGTTTCATTCTCAAGGAGAGCTGCCTAAGAAGAACTACAAATGTAGTTTATGTGGTGCGTTAGGACACAATGCGAAAAGATGTCAGAGTACACAGAGTTCGACCAATGTTTAATTTGAATTTGACTAATGTTATGTTAATTATTTTATTTGACAATTAGTTGTATTTGTAATGACTACGAACGACCAATATGAAAAGTGGACGACCAATTTTGGTAACTAAACGACCAATAATTGGCATTGAATGACCAATAATAAAAATTCACTAGGAATGACCAATAATGGTCATTGAACGACTAATATAATTAAAAATGACCAATAATATAAGAACGAACAATATTATTCAACTGAACGACCAATATAATTAAAAACGACCAATAATATAAGAACGACCAATATAATAAAAAACGACCATAATATAGGAACGACCATAATAATAAAAAAATGACCAATAGTATAGGAACGACCAATATAATAAAAAACGACCAATATAATTAAAAAGGACCAATAATGGTCGCGCAGTTTGTAAAATGGTCGCGTTAAAGTAACATTAGCAGAATATATGTCAATAATACATAAAAACTAGGAACAAGAATAAGTATATAAATCGATTGCATATTTCATCCGGATTGTGTCCATGACTTTGTCATTTAAGTGACGACTATGAGACAGCAGCATACTCGCTAAGAGGAGTTCACAAGTTTTCAGCATATACACCCCGCAATCTCCCCTGCAATACAAAAGGTAACAAATAGTATTGAAATGAGAGAAGACAATATACTTAATTGAACATGAAAACATAAATGGATCATACACTCACGTTTGAGCATTGATTGGTACAATCGACCTGGAGGCGCTTGCTAATTTCATATCGCGACCGAATTTGTCCTTGTAGCTTTCAAATTTCCAGTTCTCTACAATAGTAGGGGAAAAATAGTGGTGTAAGGCATCATATGCTGCTCTAACTCCTGCTTAGATCCAATCATCCACGGGATTGAGTCGTAGACAACAATTCTCCAACTTAGAAGCTCAACCACTGCTAAGATCCAGTGGTTTTTTCCTTTAACATTCATTGGAATGTAAAATTTTGTGCACTTGGACCAATCCCTTCCCCGTTGTGGTCTAACCCCGATTGTATATTCCAGAATGACATCGGAGAATTCGTAGTCGCGGGGAGGTTTACCAATCTCAGGCCATATCCCGTACAAGGCTTGAGAAAATTCGTCGCTCAAAACGCAAGCGCCTTTGGCGAACTATGACGTATATTTCGCCACCTTACGTCGGATGACACATAATAGCTCGTCCACGTGCTACAATAAAAATAAGATAGGTCAATCAATAATTATGACACGCAAAGTGGTAGAACCTAAAAAACAAGGGTGAAAGTTACCTTACTGTCTAGGTAAGTTTGTCTACCGATCAAGTCCTTAAAAAAGGATCTACTCTGTCGTTGCATCGCGCAACGGACACTATCATTGGCTCCCGAATTGTCGTGATACCAGTAGTTGAAAGCTCTGACAAGATCTACGTCAGCCGGCTCAAACGGATCAAACGCAGCTTTTTTCTTCTTCAGAGGGAACTCAACGTAAGGAGATTGATAGCATCGACCTCTCTTTCTCAGCCGCCGTCCTTCGGGAGCAATCACTTCATCATCTCCACTCTCAACAGCTGTGACACCATCAAATATCGGAGTTAGTGGTGTCACAACTGTATTACTCGCACATGGCTGAGCATCTGCTGCTTGTTGCTGGGGTTGATTCGTCGGCAGTATCGGCTCATCACCTCGACGGGCATCAACCCGAGGCTCTCCAATAGAAGAATGCTACTCACCGAGTGCTTCTTCATTCCTCAGTTGTCTACTAGACATAATATGCTGCATGAACACGTCTACCTTCCTATTGAGCTCGGCCTGGACTGTGCCTTAATTCTCTATCACCTGCATGAGCTGCTGGTTTTGCCTCTCCATGATGGTCTGACTCTCCGTGATCTTCTGGAGCTCTTGGTTTTGCCTTTCTACCAAATTCACGAGCTCTTGATTTTGCCTTTCCGTCGTACTAAGCCGAGCGTCAATATATGCCCGGAGTTCATCAATGCCTCTATGCTCAGCCTCTCTCTCCTCAGCATGCTCCATTTGCTCATGAGGAGGAGTCGATGCAGACTAACGAGGAGGAGTTGATGCAGGCTGAGGAGGAGTCGCAGCAGACCGACGAGGAGGAGTCGATGCAGGCTGACGAGGAGCTGATGCAGACTGACGACGAGAAGTCGATGCAGGATGACAAGGAGGAGTCGATCCAGGCTGACCGTCCCTTTCCTACTGTTCTGTTACCACTAGAGATGAGCATAACATGACTCCTACGGATAATAATTTTGTCAGCCGGTTGACAGTATCATCAGCATCATCCTGCGGCATCTGAAAGCCGACATAGTATCGTTGTTGTCTTTCCTCGTCAGAGGGCTCAAAAATGGGAAAAACAGTCAACTGCACAATAATAAAACAATTGTTATCATTGAAGATAATAAATAAAAATAAGAAAAAGTCAAACAACTAACTAAATTTAAACTGCGTGACCAATCTCTAATAAACGGTCGCGCTATATAATTATTGGTCGCGCGGTATTAAATTTGTATTAAACTGTAGCTTAGTGTATCTCGGGGTCTTCCAATATATCTCTAAGTCGTAGAGATTTGGAAGTCACAATGCTGGTTGATTCGTATCGCAGGCAGCGAGGCAATCTGCCCGGATAGACACGTTTGGCAATAATATCCCCTAGCTTCGGGATTGCCTCAATTGCCCAAACCTGAAAAAAAAAAATATTTCTCAAAGTTAACCAGCACATTCAATTATGAAATCCATCAATCAAACAAAATCAAAGTATAAAAACCAAGAAAATCGAACCTGAAATATGTGCGCGCAACCATAAAAGTTATACTTCTCTGGTGCGGTCTTCTTCGTCTTCTGCCTATCTTTATACTTGGCTTTCAAATCAACGCTCAAGTAATCGGCAATGACCTCAAAACTCAAATTATCCCAAGGATAACGATTTAACAACTCTAGATCCATGACAATTTGGAAATATAATGGATCGATATTCTTCTTGGGGTCCTATGCCATCAAAAACCCGGCCAACAAATAAACAAATGCTATCCTAACCTTTTTTATACTCCTAGCCTCTGAATCTATACTTAAAAACTTTTCCTTAAGTTGGTTTAATATCACTCGGGCTCCTACACCAAAAAGTTCATCCTTCAGACATTCGTCTTTTGTAATTCTTTCTAATTCTGACTCAGAAGGTCGACGCCCGGTCTTCAATCCAGAAGTCAATGCAAACTCTTTTAATGAAAACCTAATTGGTTTTCCTCCAACTGCGAACCATATCTCCTGCGTCTTTGATGTTTTAAGCTTCCGTTGCAGAAGATAATAGACCAATTGTCCGAGCTGACTGTATGTATGAAAAACACTTAACTCGTTCGCGTTGAGATTGTCTTTAATCGTACGCAACACATCTACTCGAGAGCGAATTGTGATTTTCGCTGGAAAAGACGCATTTCCAGTCATTTCCATGCGAAATGGTGGAAGTTCTGCAGCGTAGACCTTGCGAGGAACCTGCCAAAAATGACAAAAAGAACCAAAAAGTAAAAAAAAAAATTCAGATCTCAACAAAAGTAATCAATGGCCAAACACCACACTGATGATAAAGATCAATTTCTTACATCATTATGAGCATAATTTTTTAATCTAAGTACGTTTAGAGATAGGGGCGAGTTTGCAGCGTTTTGGGATGTCATTGTCGTATTTCTGCACCAGAGCAATAAAAATTCAGGAATTCAAAAGCCAAAAAAAAAACATATAGACAATGGCGCGACTAATAATTACACTGAACGACTATTGTTAGTTTGCGAATGACCAATATTTTCACTTTTGGTCGCGCGATGATTAAACTGAACGACTAAATTGAATTTAAAATACTGAACGACTAATATTCCTATTAATATTAAACGACTAATAATGCACGACTAATAATATTGGTATTAATCATGAACGACTAATAATGAACGACTAACAATGAATGACTAATAATCAAGAACGACTAATAATGAACGACTAATAATAAAAAACGACTAATAATGAACGACTAACAATGAACGACTATTATTGGTATTAATAATGAACGACTATTATTGGTATTAATAATGAACGACTAATATCGTGAACGACTAATAAATCCAAAATTGGTCGCGCGAACGAAAAACCAATCCGACGTGCACCGATAAATATTGGTCGCGGCCATTCCCGCCACATTTCGTTTTTCTAAAACATACATCAGATTTTATTTTTTGCAAACCCTAAAAAAAATTCTCAGGTGCTTTAAACGTTTTTGCTATGAAAACCTTTAAAAAAAAAAAGGGTGTACCGACGAAGAGCCAAGGAGACGGAGACGAGAAGGAGAGAGAGCTTGAGTGCGAGGGAGAGAGGAGTCCTGAGGAGAGAGAGCAGAGTGCGAGGGGTGGACTGCGATTTGGGGGTTTCCTTCCGTTTGTGGATTTCTGTTTCGTCGTTCGTGAGGGGGAGTTCTGTTTCGTCGTTCGTGAGGGAAGAGGAAGGGGAATAGTCGCGAGAAAAAGAGAGGGAAATAATGGGGTTTTTTTAATTTTAATCCTTTAATTAAAAAACTCATTAATAGATAATTAAAATTTAAAAGTGCCACATCAGATCTTTAAAATAAAAGAAAAAAATCAAAAAAGAAAAAGTCATTTTATGAATATCGATTTTATGTTATGTCATTTTGACCAAAAACCCCCTAAAGAAACAAGAGGGATTTTTGAAAAGAGGAGTGTTTTCGTTTCAAGTCTGATTCCTCTGGTATAGGATCTTCTGATCTATGTGTTGGGTATATAATTTGATATTTAAGGATAGAATTGTTTTCATAAAATATTGTAAATAAAAAAGGGAAATTGTAGGAAATAGCCAAAAAAAATCGTTTTTAAAATACAGTCTATGTTTCAAAAAATTTAAAAAAATAGCCATGTTACGAATTGTATAACAGAAAAGTGTCACATAAAATATAACACATCTGTAAACATTTGTAAGATATTATTTAATACTTTAAAAAATAATGAGTAAAACTTGAAGTGTTACAAAATATTTTACAAATATTTACAAATGTGTTATATTTTGTGTGATACTTTTCTGTTATACAATTCGTAATATGGCTATTTTTTTAATTTTTTGAAATATAGGCTATCATTTAAAATAAACATTTAATTTTGGCCTACTTTTGTAATTCACCCAATAAAAAATTAAAAAAGAATTTTTTTTCTTAAAACAAAGGTTATAATTGAGAACAGTGTCTCGTTGGAGGTTATTGATAAAAAAGAGGCAGAAAAAAGTAATCAAAGAAATCGACCAACCACCGGAAAACAATTGTGAAATGGAACCCAACCAACCAACAATTCAACCAACCGGACTACACACCAAACAAACGTCTAAAATATTCCTCTTCTACTTCATTTCCATCATCATCACCACTGGACACACACACAGTACTTCTCTCTCTCACTTCACAAACTAAAACCAAACCAAAATTCTCTCTCCTGCCAGAAATGGCTGCGACGAAACCCCTGGACGCCATCACCGCCTCCGACATCGGCAAGGCTCTGGGCACCGCGCCGCCGCCCGAAGCCGCCGAGAGGCTTCTCGGCAGCATGGCCGAGGTCGTCCGCAACTACGGCCCTGCCACTCCTGACACGTGGCGCGAGATCTCCAAGCGAGTCCTCTCGCCGGAGCTTCCCTTCGCCTTCCACCAGATGCTCTACTATGGCTGCTTCAAGGACTTTGGCTCCGACCCGCCCGCCTGGATACCCGACCCGTAACCCCTTAACCTTCATCGTTAATAGATTTTTTTTTTTTTTTTTTGAAAATCTGGTTGCAACGTTCATGTTATGTATATGAACACAGATAAATAGAAAAACTAATAAAGAAGTCATTTTGACTGATGAAACCCAACTTCAGTGGTAAAGTTTTGGCTTCGGATCATAGATGTGCAAACAAATCAAGTTGTTTTCTGTTATGTGTTTCTTGCAGATTTTGTACTAGTTTTACTTGTAGGAAATGCGTGTACTAATGATATATGTATTTCAACTTTACCATAATTTTAATAACACTTGTCATGAATAGGATCACAGAGTGATAGACCCAATGAATGTGTAAAAAGATATGCAAAAGTTATGTTTATGCTTGAGTTCTAGTCCTTGATATAGTCGTAGTGATTGTTTTTCTTTTTCTTGTTTCGTAAGCCAACTCAGTAAATTTTCTATCCCTTCCACTTATATGCTTGAATTATGGTGCATTTCCATTTTCCAAATGATGGAAATAAGTTGTTCCTATAGTTTGTTTTCGTTTGAACTCGTAAAGCGCAGAAGATTTTTGCTGAAATCAGTTGCCTTCTTGTATGATTAGACGTGAAGCAATTTCAACCAATGTCGGCAAGCTACTGGAGAGTCGCGGAAAAGAGTTTTTGGGTTTAAGGTATAAGGATCCCATATCGAACTTTTCTGATTTCCAGGAATTTTCAGTCTCAAACCCTGAGGTAATATAGCTTTAATGTTGGACTGTTGTTGTTTGTTTAAAAATTCAGTTTCAATGTGTTGACAATTTTTTATATTCATTTGTGGTGGGTTTTTTCTAGGTATTCTGGAAAGCAATATTCGATGAACTAAACATATATTTTTCAAAGCCTCCAGAATGTATTTTGCGCGAGAATTTTCCAGGAGAGGGCCATCTTTCAAATCCAGGCGGTGAATGGCTTCCTGGAGCATATGTGAATGCAGCCAATAATTGCTTGAGTTTAAACTCTAAGAGGAGTTTGGATGATATAATGATATTATGGCGTGATGAAGGAAAGGATGATCTTCCATTGAGCAAAATGAAGCTTGAGGAATTTCGTTCAGAAGTTTGGTATGCCAACTCTTTCCTAATATTTATGTTTATGGGAGTTGTTAGTTTACTGATTCATCTCAAAAGCATAAGCTAGCTATTGGGGGCGGGCCAATTATAGAGGAGTTGTATCCATACTAATTTTAAATTTGTAACACTTCCCCTTCACGTGTAGGCCGGACAAGAGCAAGCGTGTGGGTAAATATTAATTAGAAATCCTGACAGTATTAGAAGTCCAAAAGATATTGAAGGCCTTACACATGGACAGTTTTTAAAGGTTTTAAATAGTGCAATTGTAAGGGTTTTATCTTGGGACCTTTTGCTCTAACACCATGTTAGTTTACCAATTCATTCCAAAAGCTTAAGATATGGTTGGTGAGCTAACCATAGTTTTATATTTCTAGTAGGAAATTGTGTAAAATCATAAGATTTTGAAAAGATATTGTACCTGGAAACTTACAAGATCCACTCGTGATCGCTGATTGGTCCCTCTAGCTTGTGAATTATTACGCTATATAGGTAGTTAGGCAAGCAATATTTCTCAAGTGAATGAGATAAATAAGTTGAATGTACATGTGATGTTGAGACTTCTGGTCTTCGTACATCTGTGATTTTCTAATGAACCTTTCACGATCATTTTATAATATTCGAGTTCAACCTAATTTTGCTTTAATGCTGTGAAGGTTAGTCGCTTATGCACTCAAAGAATTGGGTTTGGAGAGAGGATCTGCATTTGCAATTGACATGCCAATGAATGTCTATTCTGTCATTATCTACTTAGCTATTGTTCTCGCGGGCTATGTCGTTGTATCAATTGCTGATAGTTTTGCTGCTAGTGAAATATCGACAAGACTTAAACTATCGAATGCAAAAGCCATATTTACACAGGTTGGGACCCTCTTTAGCTCTTCAGTTTTGGCTATCACAGCAACTTGTTTTATGTAGTAGAATTGAAGTTGTTTAGATAAAAATTTCATCCCTCCATCCCCTTTTCCTTACTGGATAACAGAAAAAATTACTTTTTTTAATATATAATATATATAGGTCACTCATAGGGGAAGGATTCAAAGATGAAAAAGTTTATGTAGAAGATAATGAAGGGACGAATTTAGGTTAATTGGTCAAGTCTTTTTTATTTCTTCAAAAAATGCAGAGAAAACTTTGGGTCACTGATGATTCTCTTAAGGCTCAGATTAAAATTTACGTTCATGTTTTTGTGAATGTAAAATTCTTGATTTTGTGGTCTGTGAAACAATTGAATATTGATTTATAAGTAGTTCTTTTCTTATGTTGTGATTCTTATTCCTCAGTTATTTTCCTTCTAAATTTTTGGTTTAGTTTTTCATTACTATCCTTGTGATCAGGATCTGATTGTTCGTGGTGAAAAAAGTATACCATTGTATAGGTGAAATTCTCATCACTCTTTGGCTATCTAGCCTACTTTTTTTGTCTTTTCTTCAGGTTTTAGGCTCCTTTTTTCAGTTCTCTTCACTCTAACTCACAGGATAGTTCTAAATGTGCAGTCGAGTCGTGGAAGCACAATCTCCTATGGCAATTGTTATTCCTACGAAGGGCAACAGTTTCAGCGTAAAATTACGTGATGGAGATATTTCTTGGCATGATTTTATGGAGAGTGCAAAAGATTTCAAGTATGTCCACTTTTTCTAGCCTAATAGATGTTTACTATTAGCCTAATACATGTTAAATCATGCATTATGTCGCATAGAATAACATTAGTTATTGTTTGACGTCTCTTTCTTTTGAGATGTGAAAAAAGGTCTACCCATTTTGTCTTTTGAGATTTCTATTTAAATCAAAACGATTTCGTTGCATAATTGTTCTTATGTGATCACTATATAGCAAGCATATGATCCTAACAATTCCAGCATGCTGACTAACAAGAGTCGCCTTTATTGTGGTTTTGATATTGTGGGCATCTGCAGAAATTGTGAATTTGCTTCTGTGGAGCAACCAGTTGATACATTTACAAATATCTTGTTCTCATCTGGAACTACAGGTAATATAAAATATGCACCCTCTGGCTTAGAATTGCTTCACCTACCTACCGCGAGTTGAATTTTTATCTGCACAATGCACTCTCCTGCTTTTCTTTAACAGAAATTATCAAATATTTGACTATTTAAATGTTTGCAAACTCTAGCGGAGTTCGTAATATTTTCACAATCAAATTATAAGTTAAGATGAGGTAGTCTAAATTAATAGTTTTCATCATCAATGTGTATTGATGTACTGTGTTAATTTAGTTTTCTAATCTTGTTTAGTAAGTGAGGTTTCGCAAAATCTGTTGGTGGTTTTTTTTTTTATTTAAATTATTTTGTATTATTCTTGTGCCGGGTCATTTGGAGTCATTGTCATAATATTATCTTCAAAACGGACAGATTATTCTCAGCCCTCAGGATCTTGATCGGGTTTGGCCTTTTGGTGTAGGGGAGCCAAAGGCAATTCCATGGACCCAGGCAACTCCTTTCAAAGCTGCTGTTGATGCATGGTGCCATATGGACATTCGCAAAGGTGATGTTGTTGCTTGGCCTACTAATCTCGGGTGGATGATGGGGCCTTGGCTAGTGTATGCTTCACTCTTAAATGGGGCTTCGATTGCACTCTATAATGGGTCTCCTCTTGGTTCTGGCTTTGCCAAGTTTGTACAGGTAAATGATTAATTTTGCTATTGAGATTGTCAAATTTCTAAATGATTGACTGTTTTTTGGCTTTTTATATCTTCTTCAATCTCGTGCACAATTGTGAATGCCAAATGTCCTAATTAGTTGCAGGTCATATGTTTTGTAAGAGATGAAATAATTATTGGGCAAGATATAAATGCATTGTTAACCCTTTAGTGATGCACGAATGAAAATTATGTGTGTTGTAGGAAATCGTGTTAGGGTGAGATTCAGCAATGATTTTATCATACTTACACAGCCGTTATTGCTGATTTTTTTCATCTTAACTGCTATTTTTTCTATTAATTCAACCTTTGTTTTTTTTTTTTTTTTTTTTTTTTTTTTGCCATCAATCAGCCATAAATGATGATTTTTTCCCAGCGATTCAGCCTTAATTGTTGAATTTTTTATTTTTTATTTATTGATTTTTCAGTGTAGTTGCTGTCTTTCGTCATCATCTTTTTTCTTCTTGTGCCACGTCTGAATTGCTGGTAGTCACTCGGCCTTGATTTCCATATTTTACTGGTTCTCATTGCTATCCCTTATTGTTGCATATTTTGCTGCCCTTTATTGCCATTTATTTTAACTAAAAAAAATCTGGCATTTATTGCCAAATTCCCTTCGGTAGAGTAGAGACAGTAAACATAAACGCCACAAATGAGGCATAATCTGGCAAAGTTGCTTCTCATCAACCTGCCACTGAAGAATTGCAGAATATTCAATATTCATATAGCCACGTCACTCAAATTATAAATAAAGAAGAGGTGGAAATGTTTAGAGCTCTACTCAACTGCCATGAGAAATCTTCAGGCATTTGTTTTTTGGTACATTCAAGACGAAGATTCAGGAGGATGATTGGGCGTGCTTAGGAACTTATCTTGAGGGGGAGTGTAGGGAAACGTGTTAGATTGAGATTCATTAATGTGTATTTTCCATATTATTTGAATTAGTTTTTATCCTATTGTTAAGTTTAGGATAAATTATAGTTTAAATTCAATCATATATTTCAGCGGGTAGGAGAATATTTTGGTAGTTAGGAGGATAGAGATTGATTTTTTTTTTTAAATTTTTTTTTTTATTAGTTATCCTAATATGATGTTGTGCATCAGTTTTAAGTTGTTTCACTATTTCACGTTGGTGTCCTTTAATAAGGATATTTCAATTAGGAGGAATTGCAAAACAAGATCATTTCAAGTGTCACTTAATAATCTATACCCCAACTAGTGTGCTCCCTTTATTTGTACTTCTTGTGTGTAGTGTAAAATTTGGGGCATAAATTAAAAATGCAATGTAAAAGGGGCATAGATTATTAATGTGGCAAAAGAGGGACATTTTTCAAAATCCCCCTTCAATTAGGGGGTACATAAAAAAGCATTGTATATTAGTTTAAAGTTTAAACAGTCCTATTAGATAAAGTAGGTTGTCTTGTGATGTCATTATCTAACGTGAGTTGTAAAAATAGGCCAAAATTGAATGGGCTTTTTACAAAAGAACACATGTTTTAAAAGTGGGAATTGCAAAATAAGGTCATTTTAAGTGTCATATAATAATCTATGCCCCAATTGGTGTGCTTCTTTTGTTTTTATTTTATGTTTGTAGTGTAAAATTTGAGGCATAAATTAAAAGTGCAATACAGAAGGGGCATAGATTATTAGAGGGGCATTCCTCAAATCCCCCATTTTAAAATTTTAAAACAGTAGCACTTGCTAGGAATTTCGTGACAGAAAGATCTAGCACATTTGTAAAATATTGTTTAACATTTAAATTTTAAGAGTAAAGTTTGTACGGTTTTAAACAATTTATTACAGATGTGAAGATTTTTTTGCCATAAAATACCTGATAGTGCTATTTTTTTTAATATTTTGACACGTGCTATTTTCTAAAAACATAAAAAAAAAGTTTGTGCTATTTATTGCAGTTTTCGTATCTATTGGCTTATGCCACAGTAATGAACTGTTCTACCAATTTCTGCAAATATGTAGTCAATTATGTTTTCTTCTTCTTCCTTTTCCCAAGTTTTCTCTTAATGGAATCACTACTTCCACTATTTTATTCTTCTCAAATTTTATTCCTAAAAACTGCCATGTATAGTGATTGGTCTCGTGCCATATGTGATAATAAGCTATTACATAACATTTCTAGTAATTTGGGAAGATGGTGGCTCTTTTCCGCTTTTTATTTCTCTTAAACTCTTTTTATCCAATACTTCAGGCACAAATTTGGTTTTACACAACATAGGCCTAGTTATTTAACAAAATAATTGATGGGACAAGCTAACATGCATATTCATTGCATTCAATTAGTTTTGGCCCCATTTAAGTCTTATGTAAATCCTTTTCATATATCTAGGATGCTAAAGTAACAATGCTAGGTGTGATTCCAAGTATTGTGCGGACATGGAAAAGTACAAACTCGATTAGTGGCTATGATTGGTCCACCATCCGGTAAGTACTCATAGCACGTTTACCTTGTGCTTAATAAACTACCTTATTGCATACTTTGATGCATGTGTTACATAAACCACATTGTTTATGGCTTAGTTGATTCCCTCCTTTGTTTCTACCCAAATTATGTTTCAGTTGCTTTGGTTCCACTGGTGAAGCATCAAATGTAGACGAATACCTCTGGCTGATGGGAAGAGCTCACTACAAGCCTGTTATTGAATATTGCGGTGGTACAGAGATTGGTGGTGGGTTTGTTACTGGTTCGTTATTACAGCCTCAGTCACTGGCTGCTTTTAGTACACCAGCTCTAGGATGCCGTCTGTTTATTCTTGGCACCGACGGTTATCCTCTGGTAAGCACCAAAGAAACATTTCTCGCGTGTTTAAATTTAGTAGACAACTTTAGTATTCAATCTATCCACTCCTTAAAAAAATAGAAAATAAATAAATTAAAAGAAGAAAGAAAGAAAATTCTATTATATGATTCCTTAAACCATTGAAATCATGTGTGCATTTTTATTTTTTTTTAAGATTTGGTGGTTAGAGTTCGTGTGTGACATATTCCACAGTTGTTGTACTACAAACACTGTCCTTTTGGATGAATATCTCTGCTCTTCTCTTGATAGCCTAACAGCTCAACAGATAATTTTGAATTTCCTTGGAAGTAAAAGAAAATTTTCCTTCCATTCTAGGTGATGTTATCTAATTTAGCAACATTTTCTGACGTTTGGTATAAAGAAAAATTCATGTTATTTTCTTTATCTGGGTTGCAATCAACTTTTTGCTATCTTTTATTATGTGTAAATTTCTATGCCATTTTGTTATCTCACTGAACTTGTTTAGCAAAGTGTGCTTGCACGGAAAATGCTGTCGTGATTAGTCTTTTACATTATCTCTTACAAGTTTCCCCACACTGCATATCATCAAATGCCCCATTCAGATAGCGGATGAAAAGTTATTTGAGCTATACTAGAAATTATAGAATGATCTAGCCTTAGTGAAATATCTGGTAAACTTCACTGGTCAAGATACTTGCGCTTACGCGTTTCTATCTTTTTGAAAGCCAAAAAACAAACCAGGGACTGGTGAATTAGCACTCGGTCCCCTCATGTTTGGATCTTCCAAGACATTACTGAATGCTGATCACTATGATGTCTATTTCAAGGGAATGCCGTCCTTAAATGGGAAGGTAATGATATATTTCCTCTCACCTTCAATATTTGCTTGGTTGTCGCCTGAAATTTTCACGAGTTTCCTAGTGCAGGTATTGAGGAGGCATGGAGACATGTTTGAGCTTACATCTGGGGGGTACTATCGCGCACATGGTAGGGCCGATGACACGATGAATCTTGGAGGAATCAAGGTGTGCATGCTATCTCTAAAAACATAACATTAAGCGTAGAGAATATGCATGCGTACAAAAGCTAACTTTTCCACTATTCGTCCAAGACAAGAAACTTAAGCTAACTTCCCCACTGTTCGTCCAAGACAAGCAACTTTACCCAGATCGACTTGTAAATGTGCAGATTTGATGTGAGTAATCAAGGAAAAAATGTATCTAGTGAAAAATAACAAAATTTTCTTAGTCTATCAGCCTTTTATTTGTTTTGGATGTTTCTTGTGTCAATCATATAAATTCTTAAAATCTAGAATTTTTAGAAAGGACAGTAATTGAATCAACATAAAATGACCATTTGCACGGCTTCTAATGGGAATTTTTTTTCTTTACTAAGTTTGATATCATATATGAGACCCAGTTTCTTCCATGTAATAATTGTTCTTGTTTATAATCTTCAAAGATTTAGGTGCTTCAAGGTGTTTGATCATCTTAGATACTTGGCTTCAAAATTTTTGTGAGGAAATACTTTGTATGGTTGTGAGTATGCAAAACCTGATCTTTCAGAAATCTGGTAAGGTCTAATTGAAAAACTCGCATTTGCAGGTGAGTTCGGTCGAGATCGAACGCATCTGTAATGAGGCTGATGCTAGCGTCCTTGAGACAGCTGCCATTGGGGTTCCACCTCCTGCAGGTGGGCCTGAGCAGTTGGTGATCGCCGTTGTGTTCAAGGATCCGGCTAACTACAAAACACCCGAGGTGAATCAGTTGAGGCTGTCTTTCAACTCAGCTGTACAAAAGAAACTCAATCCTCTGTTCAAGGTATTTCCTTGAATTTTGCGTTTTTTATTTTCTCTTGGACAAGACCTATATAATTATGCACTATGGCGCACAAACTAATATTAATCATGGCCAATTCCGTAGTATACCACCATACTCGTATGTCAATGTAACATATTAAAGAATGGTGTAACAAAGAAATAAATTGTTGTAAATATTATTTAATTTAATCACAACAAGCAATCTCGTCACTTTTCTGTTTTACTTATTACATTTATTTAGTAGTACAACTAACGTATTACAGCCAAATTCATTAATCATATGTCAAAATAATGCTTACTTATGCTTAACATAGGTCTTCTTTTTTAGGTCTCTCGCGTTGTGCCTCTCTCATCCCTTCCAAGAACAGCAACTAATAAGGTCATGAGAAGGATTTTGCGTCAGCAATTTGCTCAGCCCTGACCAAAATTCTAAGATTTGACTTTACGGCAGTTTTTTCTGTCTTTCTTTCTTTTTTTTTTTTCTTTTTTTTTGTTTTGTTTTTATTTTTTGAATATACAAAGGCAATATTTCTGTTCTATTGTATGTAGGGACATATTTTAGTGCTTGGTGTTCCAGTGTAACATTAGATTCGTTATTTCAACTGTTTACATAGTTACAACTCTTCTAATGTTACATCGATAAGTAATAAACATTACAGAATTAGTTTATATATGTTATAACAAATAATTATTTGCTTTAACAAGTTATTGACTCACAAGTTGCATATACATAGAAATGGGTGTTGCTCTTCTCTTCCTTTTTTGCGTTTTTAGATTTCGCACATCACAGAACTTTTCATACTTCTACTTTCCATATTTATTTATCATTAAGATGAACGAATGAATTTAAAAGAAAAATTGTAGTAAATAACACAACTTTGTGTTTTTCAAAATAATAAATGTTTTAAAATATTAAAAAAAATAACGCTTGATAGAAATTTTGTAACACAAAAAATTGGCACTATAACATTGCAAAGATATGCTATTTTTTCGAAAGGCTCAATTTTATCTCAATTCTTAACTCACCCATTAAAAAATTTAAATGACTGTAAACTCGCTCATTATAATGACTGTAGTCTCTGTTAAAAAAGTTTTGTTTTCTAATTTTAGATGTACAATTTTATTTTATTTTTATTTTTTTGAGGAAGTTTTCAAAAAAAAAAAAAGCTACTACTTCAAAATTTGATTTAAAAAAAAAAAAAGAATTTTAAGACAATAGCCACTGTTTACAAAATGATTTTAAAAAATAACAACAGTTTCAAAAAATTTAAAAACTAACCCTTTCAGAAATTTCTGACACGCGTCAGAAATTTCTTACAGCACATTTTATGTGTAATTTTGTTATTGTCAGAAATTTCTTACAATGTGTTATGGCTAGTTTTTAAATTTTTTCAAACTGTGGCTGTTTTTTGAAAACACATAGTCCAAAATGGCTATTTACCTAACTGACTCTAAAAAAAAAGATATAATAAATCGAGTACAATAGTAGTAAATTTTCTTATGTGGACTAGTTACGGCGCTTTTTATTTTTTAAAACTTTGGTTATTATTTAAAAATTTACTTCAAAAAAAAGGATATTTACTTAAAATATTTTTTTTGACAGTCAATTTTGGCCTCTGGGTAAGAAGATTATTTTCTTCATATGATTGCTCAAATTTAGCTGGAAATATGCACATTCTTTATTGAGAGAAGCGATAAAACACAACTCACTCTCTCCTTTCTCCTCTCTCCTTTCACTCTCTTAATTTTAAGGTTTCTTTTCTTTGTTGAACTGTCATGATATTATTATTCATATTGTCAGAGTCTGATGTTGTTTGGACACGAGACTCCTGAAGATATTCTTTAGCGATCATGATGGACTCTAGGGGATAGAGACTCTAGTGGAATGTGCGTTTCACAACAAATTTGAGACAACGATGATGGCCAAATTGCTGGTGATATTCTCTATTTCTTTTCAACTATGTGGTCTAGTGCGCACAAAAAAAAAACACACAAAAATGTAATTGTGCACTTCTAATATGAAATTATGATTATCATGCTTTTTTTTTTTTATTAATCATCGAGTAATGTTTCTATTTCATAGACTTAAGTATGAGTGCATCGAAATTAGTAAGTTAAAGAAAATGTGTCGGTATGCCCAACGTAGAGAACAGTCGAGAAATAGCTTGAGGGAATGATTAATTGGGAAAAACTAAATAATGTTTATTGGTGATTAACACGAGAGCAGTGATTGAAAAATACCAAAATGGCCAAATTACTGAAAGTGGCCGAAACTTCAAAAATTGTACTTTTGGCTCAAATTTCAAAGTAATGAATTTGATAAATAAAAACAAAAAAGAGTTTTTAGGGCCCAATATTATGAATATGAATGTTTTTAGGGTTACACAAAAGTATCGAAGTCATTCTGAAGAAATATCAAGTTATTTCTATAAAAATCGTAAATTTAGTACCGAATTTGGAACTTCTCAAAAAAATTGCAAAAGAGTTCCTAAAATCATGAAAATTTTCAATAAGGACACTTGTATGATTAATAAGTGAGAATTGAAAATAATTTTTATTGAACAAATTTGTAGCATAAAGTTGTTTTGGAAGAAATGACTAAAATGAAAGAAATATCAAATGGGTAAATCACAAAAAATTAATTGTTAGCAGACGTTGACCGACCTAGATAGTTAAGCAGGAGCTTTCAAGATAAGAGTTAAGAGTTGAAAAACAAAGCACGGCGAGTTTAAGTTTCTAAGTAGGCCTAGTCAAATATGGCCAAGTGAATAATCAAGAGAAATTCTCTTAGGCAAGGTATACTTGATTATGAATGAATAAAACGTATTCATTTCCTTATTCAATATATTGGCAACCTCAAAGAACACCAAAAAATGAGAGAGAGAGTACTAAAACAGAGGGCATCCATGAGTCCAGTATCGTGGATAGTGACTTTTCCGTTACTGATTTTGTCTTAAAATCAGTCGTTGACAAGGAAAATAAAAGCAACATCAATTCCTGCGAATTGGTGCTAATTATCCGCGACTGATATTTCTTAAAAATCAGTCGTAGATAGTTGGCGAGAATTTTTTTTGCTCCAATTCTACGTTCCATTCCCCAAACCTTTTCGCGACTGAATATTCAGTCGCTGATATAGGTTTTCACTCGCGGATAAGTGTCGAAAAAGTGAAAAGACGCAACTAACTAGCTTCCAATTTATTTTGTGGCGACTGATAGATTAGTCGTGGATAGTTCAAACCGCGTCTCGAGGAAAAAAATCGGGACGTTATTACGCATGTTTTTTCGCAATTGATGACTCAGTCGCGCATCAGTCGCAGAAAGTCCCCGAAAATCAATGTCTTTCGACCATCTCTCTGCATTTCTCTGTCTCAGCCACCCTTTTCCTCACCGTCAGCCTCTCTCTCTCCCTGCCCCTATCTCCCTCCCGCCCACTCCTCCCTCCCTGCCGCTTTCTCCATCCTACCTGCTCCTCCCTCCCCACCGCCCTCTCCCTCCGCTCCTCCCTCCCCGCCGCTCTCTCCCTCCCACCTGCTAGGAGAGTCCGCGGGAAAGACAAGACAGTATAGTCCAGTTGGATGGCGGGATTTGGACCAGTCTTGAAGAAGAAGGATCGCGTGGCGTTGGCGTTGGCACCGCAGTCTGGACCGTCAGAGGCCGACGTTCTTCGAGAGCAACCCGTCGAGGTGAACCAACGACTTACTACAATTGAACGACAACTCCAGAAATCACAGTAGGAGGCAGCATCCGAAAGACGTGCAATGGAGAAACGGTGACAGGCTAGTAACAGAAACTTTGAGGAGTTGACGGAGTTCCTGCCTGGTACATTTTCTTTCACCTTCAACCTCGGGTGCACTACAGATGGCGTGAGCGGCAGTGCCACATGACAGCCTCCTATGCCAGATGATTTGCATGTTTTAGAATCTTTGTTAGTAGAAGTTGACACCTCCTCTTGGATAATTGATTCAGAAGCGACTAATCACGTTATTGTTTAGAGAACATGGTGAAGGGGAACTGATAATGCTTGGCACTAAGGCGTCAGTTTCAGTCAAGACCATATGAGCAGCCCGTCTTTAGTTTGGAACAAGATATTTAAATTTAAGAAATGTTTATTTTATTTTGAACTTAAGTAGAAATTTGACGAACTTTAGTAGAAATTTGACACCTGTTTCTTTATTAGTTGAACAATCATTTGGAATTTCTTTCAATGATAATAAGATTGTTATTTTAAAGAATGATCTTTATTTATGTTTTCCTAATTCAGAAGATGTGATATATGTCCTTAAGCCATATGAAAATATTTCTTATAGTACTAAACTGTTTAAAGTGACTAAACCCAAATCTAACAAAAGACAAAAAGTATATAGCGATTTAGAAATATATATGTGGAATTTTAGGCTTAGTCATATTAATCTAGATAGGATTAACAGATATGCAAATTACCTTTCAGAGAACTAACTTTTGGTACTATCTCTGTTTGTGAATCTTACTAGACGGTAAAATGATTAAAAGACCTTTCTAAGCAAAAGGACAAAGAGTCATCCAACCACTCAAGTTAGTACATTCGAATGTTTGTGGACCACTTAATGTACAAGTGAGAGGCGATTATGTCACTTTCATTGACGATTATTCAAGATATGTCTTCACGTATCTAAAGACTAGAAAATATGAAACTTTTAGAAAGCTTAAAGAATTTCAAGCCGAAGTAGCAATTAGAGAAATCACTTAAAGAGCTTCGTTCTAATCGAGGTGGAGAATACATTGATAATGAATTAAAGGATTACCTTTTAGAGAATGAGATTCTCTCACAATAAACGGCACCCAACACTCCAAAACGAAATAGTATTGAGGAGAGACATAACCATAATTTGTTAGATATAGTTAGGTCAATGATTAGCTACTCCTCATTACCACTATCCTTTTGAAGATAGGCGCTACAAGTGGCAAACGATATTTTGAATATTGTGCTGTCTAAGTCAATCTATTAGACTTCCTTAGAATTATGAAATGATCGCAAACCTAGTATTACGAAACTTTCGCATTTGGGGGTGTCCGACTTATGTTTTAAAGAGTGGTATTGGGAAGCTAAATTCACGAACGGAAGTGTGTTCGTTCGTAGGCTACCCTAAACCGTGGATCAGGATTCACGTCTACCATTCAGGAGAGTCCTGTGGATCAGGATTTGCGTCTTTAGGGTTCACGTCCGCCCGACCGTGGTGACATATATTCATGAAAATTATCATAAGATAAAAATATTCAATTAATTATATTTATGAGAAAAATAGTTTGTAACGACCCAAAACTCAAAACGATATTTTAGTTCCGAAAAATACGGAAAAATTTGAACTTTTAAAATTAAGTTACATAATTGAGCTTTTAATAATAAACATAAGGTTCATCAATCTTTACCATAACCAAAATGGATTTAATTTTAACATTTACAAAATATTGCAGAATTTAAAACTTTTCTTTGCCAACGATTAACCAGTAGTCCATGTAACGTCTTACAGGTCGGTCCCGTATACACACCATGTTCCCATCATTATCGCCTCGCTCTTTTTGGTTTCGTGACAAGATACCTGCGACATGAGCACACTAGTGAGCTAATAGCTCAGTAAGTAGATTAGATAAATAGGTTAGTAAATCTGCAGGTAACATACAACCAAGAGATATCACAACACTATAATTTAACAAAAGGACGGACTCGACGATCGAGTCGTCGTAGTCCGAATAGTAAACATTACTCTTAAACAACCTTGCCCGCGGAGTAGATTTCAGAAATAGGGTGTTGAACCTACGCGGGAAACAATACCTACAAAAGAGTTGTGACATAGAATGAGGTCGGACTCAACGACCCATTAATCTCGACAAAAAAAGTCAATCTCATTCTTTGTTCTAATCTCACTCAAGTTCACAAATCTCTGACTTAGCTTATCAAAATACGTGTGCACAATATTTACTATTTAAGACTTCTTGATTCTATAAAATTAAGAAGGTCTCATCAGCCTCACCCCTTCTCTAGACCTCTCGCGGGTCGTTCTAGAACCTGTACATATATCTAAACCTCTTATGGTTCGTTCTAGAATTTAATACATATCTAAACCTATTCAATGGTTGTTCTAGAACTTATAAACATTCTAGACGTCTTACAGGTCGTTCTAGAACTTATAAACATTATAGACCTCTTAGGGTCGTTCTAGAACTTAATACACATCTTGACCCCTTTGCAGGTCATTCTGAAACCGTTTCAGAATTGATTGCACAATCACCCCATAGGGCCGATCCAGATCGTCAAGTCACAACTGTGGGGAGGGTTGTGGCTCTCCTCTCCAAGGCTCCTCGGGCCGTTTCAGAAGGTCGTCCACCAACCTCCTCAAGATCTCTTGGGTCGTTTCGAAAACTTTCATGGCCAATAGCCCCGTCAGGCTATTTCAAAACCGAATCATGATCGTAGCCCATCAGGCCCTACCTGGATGATCAAACTACACATGAAAAGAAAGGTCGTTCGCCGACCTCCTCGAGTTGTTCCAAAACCTTACACAAACAATGGCCCCGTCGGGCGATCTCGGAACCTATCATGACGTCGGGCCCTATCCGGATACACACGGTGCTTTCACTCCCCTTGGCTTGTCTTATAGTTTCTCTTTGACCTACAATACGGTCTCAACAATAACAAAAACGGTTTTATGTATGTGGTCACATACCCACCTACAGATAAGTCATTCAACATATACACACGCAAGCAGACATACGCCCTACACTAGAACCTAAAACACGAAAGTTGTGTAGTTTTATATCTGTTGTCCCATACCCACTAACAGATAAACATATAAATAAATACACGCACCACAACACACCTAGGATACACAATATATCATAAACAAACCTACCATCCCATACCTACAAGCTCATTGCACAAACAAGACAAACATGATCAAGAGCCCGTATTCATGGTCCTAGCAAGAATTGATATCTACACAGTTTAACAGCCTCAATTTTAGAAGCTTCGTATGATAACATAATCTCAGCAGATGCACAATTAATTCAAGTATGGTAGAGTCTACTCGTGTCACAATAGAGATCTACTTACTTGAGGTCCTAAGCCTCTTGCCTTGGTCCTCGCTGCTCTCTCTCTCCTAGTGGCATTCTCCTTAAAACTCACCGTGCGACAAATCTTCGGCGAATGGCAGTGAAGTGGTAATGAGTCCAAAATTGTTTTGTTGACGATCCTAGCACGCGCGACGACGACTCGAGACTTGGCATGGCAAACTTGGAACGACGACGGCGTAAGTGGCACAGATCTCGTCGGAGTCACATGTGAAGAGACCCGGTGCAAGATGGCACCGCTGTTGCCCGGGTGGTCGTAACGTGGCATGAGAAGGCTCGCGACAATTACGACGCGATGTGCACACAAGTCCAGACCACCAGCGTCGCTGCCGCGAGCGGTGGAGCACGGAGGAGCTCAATGGCAGCGTCAGAGACGAGGCGCGGGCTTTGTCGGAGACTCATCGAGCTGGGCTGGCGTAGATCGGGGGCTCTCACAGCTGGGCAAGTGGCGGCTATTGGCAGGCGGGGATTGGCCGGCGGGGAGTGCGAGTAGCACTGGGCTGAGCGGAGGCGGGGCGTTACCGGGGTCGCTGCTGGAGGCGCATGGGGGCTGGGTGAACTCGGGCGGAGGGAAGCGTGGCTGCTCAACTCGCGCACGGGGGGTAGAGGGGCGTCGGAATGGAGGAGCAGGCATGCTGGGTTGATTACCGAGACAGGGACGAGGCAGAAGAGTCGCGCATCGTGCGAGGAGGCGGAGTAGGGCGCAGCGAGGTGGGGCGCTAGCAGAGGCCCTGCGAGGGCGAGCAAATCGGGGCCGGGGAAAGCCGGGTGAGGCGGGAAGCAAGCGGGGGCAAAGCGTCGCGCCACTGGGCTGGAGGTTGGCAGAGAGGCGCGCGAATAGGACTCGGGTTGCGCGGTGCAATGGTGCGGCGAGGCTAGCACGGCGCGGTTGTGCGTTGGAGGGCAGCGGTGACTCGTCGCCGGCGTGGGTTGGGGAAGGCAGAGAGAGAGATTGAGAGAGAAGGAAAGAAAATTTGAGAGAGAGATGGAAGAAGGGAAAGTGACGGCTGATGAGGGAGCGGGGAGAAAGAGATGAAGCCCTAGTGGGCTTGGTCTCATTTTGGGCTAAAATGGCCAAAAAATTACAAACGAGAATGGTAAAATTTCTCCGTGAAATATTAAAATTACACACGTAATTTGGACACCGAGACTTAGGAATTTAATATCATTTTTGAAATAAAAAATAAATCCCTAACATGTCCAAAAATTTGAAATATAAAATGACCATACCAATTTCATAGTTTAACTCATAGTTCCAAATTGACCAGATTTGACAAAACTGGCCAATTTTACAAATAGGTCATAATTGAGGCAAAAATAAAAATTAATTAACTGGCACAGTATTTTTAAATTCAGGTCATTACAATCCTACCTCTTTACAGAAGTTTCATCCTCGAAAGTTAGAACAAGTGATGGTATTTCTCTCTCATAGAACTCTCAAGTTCCCAAGTTGCCTATTCTCTGGTATGGTTTTTCCCACTGTACCTTGACCATCGGGATTGTCCTATATTTCAACTAGTCCTATATTTCAACTCCTGGTCCTCTCGATCTAAAGTTTGCAAGGACTTCTCTTCATAGGTAGCTTCAGACTCGATGTCTAGGACCTCAAAAGATCCTATATACTTCCAAACCACGTGTCTTCCCTCATAGGTGCCTCTTACATGAACACGTGGTAACCCATATGGCTAGTTTGTCTACATTGGACGGTCCTCATACGGCCCTGATTTCCTTGCGATGGTTAGAGAAGCAAATTCTACGAGTTTTGACCCAAAATTTCCTCTCTCTAACTACATACCGATGAAGATGAGAACGACACTTCCGACCATAGAGAGCGTAGTTGTCCCTTGGATGCAAAATTCTGCCAACCTGGCTATAGCGCACATCATTCACATAAGCAGAAAGTACGTTGACTTTCTGAGCTTATTCACAATCACCCAATAGGCGTTGCAATAAAACGTAAATCTAGTGGTCCTCGTGGGGATTGCCAACTCTGAGGACGTTGCAAAATGGCCTTTGAGCTCATGAAAACTCTATTCACACGCCGGAGTCCATGAAAACTTGTCATTCCTTCACGTGAGATGGGCCAATGGTAGAGCGAGCTTGGAGAACTCCTCTATAAATCAACTACAGTGCCCGGCTAGGCCATAGGAATGACGGTCTTTCGGGACCGTCGTGGACCGTTTCCCTGAATTCACGGCACATATCTTTAATGGATCCGCTGAAATTCCTTCTTCAGACACCATGTGACCGAGAAATGAGGCTTACCTAAACAAATCTCACACTTCTTGAACTTTTCATAGGGCTCTTTCTCGGCTACACTCTGCAAAAAGGCTTGTTCATGCTTCTCAAGCTCCTCCCTTGCTTTCGAATAGACGAGAATATCATCGTTGAAGACTATAATGAACCCGTCGACATAGTCTTCGAGGACACAAATCGTTAAGGCTGTAATACGACTGAGGTATTAGTGAGTCCAAAGGACATCACCAAGGGCTCATAGTGTCCGCAACTGTTATGGAAGGCGGACTTGAGCATAAATTCCTTGTGTCTTTAGCTAGAGAGAGCCCGATGGCAAGTCTTTACCTCGAGTACCGGTACGTTAGACCTCTACTAACCCACATTGTGAGAGATTGCGCAGCTTATCCTATCACGCCCTTCTCTTGACTCAAGGGGTTGTGACTGCCGCAATTACTCAGAGTACCGAGGCTCCTGATGACGAGTAACTGGGTCTTATAAAACCCTTGTTGACCATCCCTTTTGGCTAAATTCAACCCATTTAACCCCGTCAGGATCACACATTACAGCGACGTCGACACTGGGGTGGTACTCGATAATAGTTCGATAACGAACTCAATCTCAAGGTCGAGAGGTAATCCTGAAAGGTCCTCAGATAGGACATGAACAGAATTCCTTGCGATAAAAAAATCCAGAGCTTGATGCGTGTCCTCATGGGACACGTCGCAATGTAAGTGAAGAAGCCCCGACAGTCTTCATCCATCAGCCTTCGCGCTTTACGAGTAGAGACAACATGTATGACTAACCTCATAGGTGACCCTTTAAGCTCGAAGTTCTCCACTATGTCAATCGCCGCATGGTATCGAGGTGATCATTCCATGCTCATAAAGTCATCAAAATCTCGCATCCCGAGAGAAAAAAAATTTATAGATGACTCACTGCCAGTAGGTGCACCCCCAAACTAATAGAAACAGCAAAACAACAGATACAACCATCCAAAGATAGTTATCACATAGCACAGTAAAGTTCAAATAGTTGAATCAACATAAGCATTATGAAAGGGTAATTCGTATAATTCAAGATCTAGAAGTTAGCAAGAAATAAGTAAATCAAGTTTTCGAGAGGCTTGAATCTCTCCCAGAAGAGCTGAGTTCTGTAATAACTAGATTTCCAAATGACCAATACGCTTACAACGTAACTCCTATTCCGAAAATCCTCGTGAACTAATTTAACTAATCATAGTACTTGACACGTAATTCACACTCCAACCACTCACAGCACACATCACCAGAATTATTAATATAAGTTCTAATATACATCAGCATTTCTATTCCCTCTATTCTTACGCCTTGCATACGTAGAGTGAACCAGTGGCCTAATACACTCTTAAAACTTGTCGCAGCTCTATAGTCTCATCCGTCAGAGTAGAAGCCTCGAACGATTAAGTTATCATGTCAATTGTCTAAGCTAACCTCTTAACAACACCCTCCATAATTAAAGTGAAACGTCGTAGAGCCTTCTAGCGCCAATGCAGTGGTACAGGCTCGGTGTGGGTCCCGCCTAAGTGTGATGAATAAGCCTTTAACCTCTCTTAAGCATTGTTTTTCCACCCTTTCGTTGCGCCACTCTGATAATCATAAAAATTATGGACATTTCCTCGCGATTAGTGATTGTGCATCCACGCTTTCAAAATCATTAATGACTCCAACACTTCCTATAGGGCTATGTCAACTCCTCGTCCCTACCTTCGGTCAGACCAGGAAAAATAAATGCTTTCACTTCGAGTGTAGCCAAATCAGCCTCCCCATTAGGATTCTAGCCCTTAGATCGTTTGTCGCTGGTTTGTCTCTGTTCACTTCTGCTTCGTGTAAGGTCAGCATTCACACTTCTTCAGGCGATATTGACGGCAAGAAACTCGAGGGGATCTTCATTTAGGAATTTAAGGCTAAGGGTGAATAATGGCAGACCGCTATCAGTTTACTCGAGATAGCACGGGTAGTGGAGAGCTAACACCCTGAACGAGAGTGTCCCTTGGACAATCACTTCGAGTTCTAATTTTCGGCTTGATCCTCAAGTCCCATCACGCTCGTACTACTTGAGTATGCTTGTAATTAACTTCACTAAATTTAATATCTCATGACTTGCGAAGCAAAACAATGAGTACTCACATTGGCAACAACGAAAGAATCACGCTTATGCATACGGGGTTGTCTACAGGACCGGCTAAACTGTGGCTCTCATACCAATTTTGTAACGACCCAAAACTCAAAACGATGTTTTAGTTCTGAAAAATACATAAAAATTTGAACTTTTAAAATTAAGTTACGTAATTGAGCTTTTAATAAGAAACATAAAGTTCATCAATCCTCACCATAACTAAAATAGATTTAATTTTAACATTTACAAAATATTGCAGAATTTAAAATTTTTCTTTGCCAACGATTAATCAGTTGTCCACGTAATATCTTACATGTCGGTCTCGTATACACTCGTTGTTCCCGTCATTGTCGCCTCGCCCCTTTTGCTTTTGTAACAAGATTCATGCGACACGAGCACACTAGTGAGCTAATAGCCTAGTAAATAGATTAGATAAATAGGTTGCTAAGTCTGCTGGTAACATACAACCAAGAGATATCACAACACTATAATTTAACAAAAAGACAGACTCGACGATCGAGTCATCGTAGTCCGAAAAGTAAACGTCACTCTTAAACAACCTTGCCCATAGAGTAGATTTCAGAAATAGAGTGCTAAACCTACGTGGAATACAATACCTGCAAAAGAGTTGTGACATGGAACGAGGTCGGACTCAATGAGCCATTAATCTCGACAAAAAAGTCAATCTCATACTTTTTCTAATCTCACTCAAGTTCACAACTCTCTTACTTAGCTTATCAAAATATGTGTGCACACGTTTTACTATTTAAGAATTCTTGATTCTATAAAATTAGGAAGGTCTCGTCAGCCTCACCCCTTGTCTAGACCTCTCGCAGGTCGTTCTAGAACTTATACATATATCTAAACCTCTTACAGGTCGTTCTAGAATTTAATACATATCTAAACACATTCGCGGATTGTTCTAAAACTTATAAACATTATAGACCTCTTACGAGTCGTTCTGGAACTTATAAATATTCTAGGCCTCTTACGGGTCGTTCTAGAACTTAATACACATCTTGACCCCTTTGCAGGTCATTCTGAAACTTTTTTATGACCAGTGGTCCCGTCAGACCGTTTCAGAATTGATTGCGCAATCACCCCATAGGGCCGATCCAGATCGTTAAGTCACAATTGTGGGGAGGGTCGTGGCTCTCCTCTCCAAAGCCCCTCGGGCTGTTTTGGAATGTCGTCCACCGACCTCTTCAAGATCTCTTGGGTCGTTTTGAAACCTTTCATGGCCAGTAGCCCCGTCGGGCTGTTTTGAAATCGAATCATGATCGCGGCCCCATCAGGTGCTACCTGGATGATCAAACTACACATGCAAAGAAAGGTCGTTTGCCGACCTCCTCAAGTCGTTCTGAAACCTCACACAAACAATGGCCCCATTGGGCGATCTCGGAACCGATCATGATTCTTGGCCCTGTTGGGCCCTGCCTGGATACATACAGTGCTTTCACCCCCTTGGCTTGTCTTAGAGTTTCTCTTTGACCTGTAATAAAGTCTCAACAACAATAGAAACAGTTTTATGTCTGTGGTCCCATACCCATCGACAGATAAGTCATATCAACATATACACACGCAAGCGGACATACGCCCTACACTAGAACCTGAAACACGAAAGTTGTGTAGTTTTATGTTTGTGATCCCATACCCACCGACAGATAAACATATAAATAAATACACATACTAATGCACACCTAGGGTACACAATCTATAATAATAAAAAAAATCCTACAGTCCTATTCCTATAGGCTCGTTGCACAAACAAGACAAAAATGATCAAGAGCCCGTATTCACGGTCCTAACGAGAATTGAGATCCACACAGTTTAACAGCCACACTTTAGAAGCATCGTTTCCTAACATAGTCTCAACATATGCACAATTAATTCCAGCATGGTAGAGTCTACTAGTGTCACTGTAGAGATCCAGTGACATGAGGTCCTAAGCCTCTTGCCTCGATCCTTGCGGCTCTCTCTCTCTCTCTCTCTCTCTCTCTCTCTCTCTCTCTCTCTCTCTCTCTCTCTCTCTCTCTCTCCTAGTAGCATTCTCCATTGAAACTCATCGTGTGATAAATCTTCAGCAAATGATGGCGAAGTGATCATTAGTCCAAAATTGTTTTGTTGACGATCCTAGCACGCGCGATGACGACTTGAGACTTGGCATAGGGAACTGAGAACGACGGCGGCATGAGTGGCACAGATCTCTTCAGAGTCACGCGTGAAGAGACCCGTTGCAAGATGGCGTGGCTACTGCTCGGGTGGTCATAGCGTGGCGCGAGAAGGCTTACGATAAGCGCGACGCGATGTGCGCGCGAGTCCAGACCAGGAGCATCGCTGCCGCGTGCGGGGGAGCTCAATGGCAGCGCCAGAGGCTCGTCGAGCTCGACTCATGCATATCGGGGCCTCGCGCAGTTGGGAGAGTAGCGGTTGTTGGCAGGCAAGGGCGTGACCAGCACGGGGCTGAGCCGAGGCGGGGCGTCGCCGGGGTCACTGCTGGAGGCACGGGCGGGCTGGGCGAGCTCGGGCGGAGGGAAGCACAGCTGCTCAATGCGTGCATGGGGGGCGCCGGAATGAAGGAACGAGCGCGCTGGGTTGAGCGCTGAGGTAGGGGCGAGGCAAAGGAGTCGCGCATCACGCGAGGAGGCAGAGTAGGGTGCAGCGAGGTGGGGTGCTGGTAAAGGTGGCAGAGCGTCACGCAGCTGGGCTGGAGGCTGGCGGAGAGGCACGCGAATGGGACTCGGGTTGTGCAGCGCAATGGCACAGCGAAGGCTAGCACGACGCGGCTGTGCGTTGAAAGGCAGCGGCGACTCGTCGCCGGCATGGGTTAGGAGAGGCAGAGAGAGAGATTGAGAGAGAAGGAAAGAAAACTTGAGATAGATTGAGGAGAAGGGAAAGTGACGGCTGATGAGGGGGAGGGGAGAAAGAGATGAAGCCCTAGTAGGCTTGGGTTCATTTTGGGCCAAAATGGCCAAAAGCTTACAAACGAGAATGGTAAAATTTTTCATGCAATATTAAAATTGCACACGTAATTTGGACACCGAGACTTAGGAATTTTAATATCATTCACGAAATAAAAATAAATCCCTAACACGTCCAAAATTTTGAAATGTAAAATAACCATATTAATTTCATAGTTTAACTCATAGTTTCAAATTGACTAGATTTGACGAAATTGGCCAATTTTACAAAATTGGTCACAACTGAGACAAAAATACAAATTAATTAACTGGCACAGTGCTTTTAAATTTAGGTCATTAAATAGTTAATTACATAATTTAGTCGTAAAGGGTGATACTACAACCTGTCTACCCCCGAGCTTCATGGTCGTCCGTTCGATTCTTCTTTGTCTCTCGAGGACATGGTTTCTGAATGACTACTCTGCCGCGAGCTGTCTTTAAGGGTTCGTCTCCTTTTCTTCTCATCCCTATTCGATCGAGCGAACACATTTTTTTCCTCTCAAGGCTTAACAAGGTCGGGTTCTTCAGCATTGATATATTTCCTGGCCCTATACAAGAACTCAGCAAAGGTCTTGGGTGGCCTTTTTTGGATGGAGTAGGCAAATCGGGACTCGAGGAGAATACACCCGCAAGCTACCATGAGCGTCTTGTCATCGTTACAATCCATGACTGTTCTTCACCTTGTTGAAGCGGGTGACCTACTTCCTTAATGTTTCACCCTTGCATTGTTTCATCTTGACGAGCAACGACTTATTCTTTGTGGGGACTATGGCCCCAACAAAGTTGGTCAAGAATGACCATCTCATGTTGTTCCAGGAATAAATAGATCCTTCTAGGAGACTCTGGAACCATCGTTCAACATTATCGTTAGGGTTGAGTTAAAAGCCTGACTCATAATATGCTCATGGACGTCGTAGAGTCGCATCCACAAGATGAATTTTTCCAAGTGCTCCGACGAGTCGTTGGTTCCATCATAGTAAGGGATGGTCGGCATCTTAAATCTCACGAGGAAAGTTGTCGTTCCACTGAGAATGGGCTGTTTGTTCCCTAGCATGATGTCTTTGATGAGGTCATTTCTCGCCTTCATAAGGAGATCCACATCTCAGTACAGCCAATCAACATGAGGATTTGAAGCACACGGTCCACATCTCAGGGGAATGTCCTCGAGATCTCATTCCTCGCAGAATGTGGAGACTTGGCGAATTATTTTCCAAGAACCTTCACTATCCTCGGGATAAAATGCATCAATGAGAAATACCCGATAATAATGAGTAATTGATTGAATGGTCAAAATTATGTGCAAGTAATTAGTGAATTGGATAGTTACTCAATTACTTTAAAAACTTGAGTATTTTTTATTTTTATTGTTGTATAAAATTTGAGTATTCTCCATTTCACTCTTTTCCTAATAGATCTTGGGAGGAGAGAGAGAAAATAAAATTCTATGAATAAGATTTATAAAAAAAAATGATGAAATATTATATCTTTTAACGTATTAATTATAAGGAAAATCTCTAAATAATCCCTGAGTTTTACAAGAATTCTCGTTTCGTCCTTCTGTTTTGAAAAATTCCGAAATAGTCCTTGTGTTTATTTTTATTACATTTGACACCAAAATATACCTTGAGGCAAATTTCAATTGATTTATTATTAAAATACCCAAACTATCCTTCATATAATGTCTTAAAGAAATTTTAAATTAGGGTATTATTGAAATTTTGAAAAGTTTAGCCATCTAATTTTGAGTTTTGATGAGTTTTTTAGTTGGTTAGATTGTATATAATAATTGTGTTATATTTTTTGAATTTTTTTTAAATAAGGTAATATTAAAAATTTTAGTACGTAGATGTAATGAAATAAAAGTTGGAGGGTAATATCGTCTTTTTATACCAAAAAGTCAATTGAAATTTACCTCAAGGTATATTTGGGTGTCAAATGTAATAAATACAAGGACTATTTTGGGATTTTTAAAAATACAAGGACGAAACGAGAATTATTGCAAAACCTAAGGATTATTTAGAGATTTTCCCTTAATTATAATTAAATTTGAGAGAAAAGATAAATTTAGACCGAATTGAATAATTAAGAGATTATTTTAAACTTACGAAAAAAATAAGAACGAAACTAAAATTTTGATAAAATTCAAAAATTAATTAAGATTAATTAAGAATTATTGGGTATGATTATTATTCACAAAACCTATTATTTTACACCTGAATTTGGGTGTGATAAGGCGGTGGTAGTCTCTTTTCCCTCTCAACTCTTTCTTCTTCAATTTTCGTCTTTCGCCAAATTTTTTTATTTTTTCATGTTTTTGTAATTTGTATTTCAACCGGTTGCCAGTTGATGTTAAGCACAACCCTAAAAGGCTAGCTTCTTTCTCATCTGTCCGTTCTAATTTTTAATACCACATATGTAACTTCAACGGCTCAGATTTCATTGGCCTAACTGGTGCTGAACGGTAAAACTGGGCATCACAGGCAGGCCCTTATATTTGATGACCGCATAAATTAAAACTATAATAAATAAATAAATAAGAGAGCTGGGCGCAGTGCGGTCATTATCTAAGACACTTTTAAAATATAACCTTAAAATGTTATTTTATTTTCATCATTAACCTTCAATTCAAATGCCTCTCATGAGTAACCTTCTATTTTAATGAAACTTTTACAATCCCTAGAATGCATTTTATATTTTACAAATAAAAATATATATATGATAAAGAAATTAAATATGCTGAAAAAAAAATGATAAAGGTCTCCTCTCTTGCTCATTCACATTCTTTACAATCACCATAGAAAAAAAGAAAAAGAAAAAGAAAAAGAAAAAAAAACTCATCTCGTCTTTAATCTTGTTCTAAATCACCTAAAAATTCATATTTTTTCACTCTCATTCACATCTAACCAATATATTCAAAGGATCTTACAACAAATAAGGAAAATAAACACAAACTTAAAAGTTGAGGGATCCAAAAAGTTGAACAAATCAAGCTAAAATTAGTAAATTAATCTCAAATCTCTTACTCTTTAAATGATATTACTGTTTCTAAGTTAGGTTTTTATATTTAGAGTTTAATTTTGAATAAAATACAAAATGAGTGTGATATTATAACTTTTTCGTTTAAAACCTTCGAAGGAAAACGAAAAAGATGAACCAGTAATAGTCGACTGGTTCAACCAGTCGACTGCACTAGAATTGGTCGGACCGGTTGACTTAGTCGATCATGGTTGACCCAGTCGACCGATATAAATCTTTCAAATAGTCTACATATTTCTGATTAGGTCTAGTCGACTACAATCGAGTAGCAGACCTAAATATATTTTGGACGATATTGAAGTCTATTTATTGAATATTATATGGTATATTTACACGTAGTTCTTAAAAAAAGTCTAAAAAATGACTTATAGTACTTGATTTTATTTTTAAGGTATAATACCCTAAATAAATAAAAAAAAACTTATTTACCTAAAATTATCTATAATAATCAACATTCTAAATATAAAGTATTTAATTGACGAGAATTTTATTTTTATTAATAAAAAAATTTATTAAATACTAATTAGGTACAATATGTAACAACTTAAAATGAATGATTGCTTAGGACGGTTGGTTCAACTGTGTTCCAGTTGAGCGGTCGACTACTAGTCTTCTAGTCGGACCGGTCGAATGTAGACAACTGGATACGAGTTGTTCCAATTGGCTAGTTTGATCTTGGAGAACTGCCTCTTGGTTTTACCAGTTGATGCAGTCGAATGAAGACAATTATTAGGTAGGACGTAGTTATAATCCCTCTGATCGAACTCAATGAGCAAAGCGATTTAACCAATGAAATAATAAAGCTTTATTTGTTAATTAAAAATAACAAATTAGTTAACAAAGTAGCTTACTTTGTAAAGCTCTATTTGTCAACTCCAATATAGTGTACATGTCACTTAGTTGGTGAAGAACTATAGAGGTTTTTTCTTTTTCCTTTTTTTGTTTTGTTTAAATCACAAATTTATTAGTGTATGTGACCTAATTCGAGAAAATTAATTATATTATTATTTTAAAACTAAAATCATAACTTAATAAACAAATATTAACTTAATTATTGAAGTCCATTTATTAAATACTATATGATCTATTTACACATAATTCTCAAAAAAGCTAAAAAAAGACTTAAGTACTTGATATTATTTAAGGTATAATACCCTAAATGCGAAAAAGATTTATTTGCCTAGAATTATCTAAAATACTCAATATTTTAAATATAAAGCATGTACTTGACGAGAATTACATTTTTATTAATGAAACAAATTTATTAAATATTAATTTGATACAAAATGTAACAACTTAAAATAAATGATTGCTTAGGATGACTGGTTCGACTGTGTTACAGTTGATCAATCACTAAACTAGTCTTCTAGTCGAACTGGTCAGATGTAGACAACTGGGTACGAGTCATTCCAGTCGGCTAGTTTAATCTTGGACGATTGCCTACTGGTTTTACCAGTTGACTCGATTGAATGAAGACAATTGTTAGGTAGTACGTAGTTATAGTCTCACTTGTTGGTGAAGAACTATAGGTTTTTTTTTAACACAATTTAATAGACAAAGTTACTTTAATAAATTAGTAAAATTAATATGTTGCATTATCTATTATTAGTACACGTGACCTAATTCAGAAAAATAAATTATGTTAAAATCATAACTTGATAAAAAAAAGTTACACAATTTTAATAAAGATTAACAAAAACGACAAACCTAAGAACTCAAATCCAATCTAATTAGTCGATTAATTAGCTAAATGCTTATGTTGATTCTGATTAGATCGACTGGAACAACTGGTATCCAGTCGGCCAAGTAACATAATCTCAACTGGATGGAATGATACAACTAGTATGCAGTCGGTCTAACTAACATAATCCCAACTAGAATGACTAATACAAGTAGTATATAGTCGGTTAAGATTAAAAAAATAATAATAATATAAATTAAGTAATTTTCATGCAGTACAATGTTTCTATATATATTAAGAAAAGTAAACATCAAGTTTGCAAGAAAAACTTAAATCTATAAAATTAATTGGAATTTCATTCATCCTCGTTCGAATGGTTAAAAATGGTTTCTATTAAAATAATATTAAGGCTTTATAGGAACATATAAGAAAAAGATAAAAGTTAATGGTCCATCACCAAACTCTAAGAGTGTGTTTGGTATGAAAAAAAAATGAGACGATGGAAAATATATGGTGGATTTTGGAATGGAAGTTTAAAAGGTAGGTTATTTGGTAAGGTAGAAAATGAGATGGAAGAGAAAATAGGAGGGAAAAAAATGAAAGTGGGGCTCACAATATTTTATCTAAAGTTGAAGAAATTTTTTTATCAAAGCAATAAAGAACAAATTACTCTTTTGTCTATTAATTAATTATAAAAAAATAAAATAAATGGATAAAATGGTAAATTTATAACTCAAAATTTTCTTTCCCTTCTATTATACCAAACAACAAAGCGGGAAAAACATTTTCTTTTATTTTCTTTTATTTTCTTCTTATTTTCTTTCACATCTTATTTTCCTTTCCATCCAATTTTCTCTCCCTCATATCAAACATAGCCTAACTGACAAATCTCCATTGCCAATAAATTCTCACAGAACTAAACAATATTTTCATTATAAATTTTTGTTTTTATTATGCTATAAATCTTGGCTTAAAAAAATAATATAGAAATCAAATTGTAAAGATCATCTATTCCTGATACAGTTCTAGAGTTTAGGCTATAAAGATCATATGGAAAATACTTATTCCTATCCAAGGGCTCAAAACTTGAATCAATAATTATGAAATAAATAAAAAAACTTTCAATGCCTAAATATGCCAAAATCACTGGCAACACAAGACAATGGTTAAAAATCAATAAACAAATACAAGGAAAAAAAAATCATTTTTGTAAAGATTTTCTCAGACAAATCATAATCAGAAAAAAAAAATTGTTTTCCTATAATAATCAAAGCAATTAACAAAGAATTGAAAATTGGAAGGAAAGCAATTATCTCTTTGGCATACAAAACTCTTAACTCCATTTGCAAAGCTCGAGAGAATGAAAGAATGGTACAAGACAAATTTGACTAGTTAAAGCAACCCTTACGCAATCTAATATCTATAGATACAATTTATTATTCAAAAGCATTCATACACTTTAATAAATACATTTATTTCATTCAATATCCAGAATAAGCTTTCAAGCCTCCAACATATGCTTCATTACCTCTCTCACAACCTTCACCTATATGCATGTATACATTTCAATCAATAATACGACTACACATATAAAAATGTATATGCAAGGAGCATAATTTCTTATCTCCAAACGATTAAAGAACAAAAAAGTCAGCCTCACAAGATCACAAGCAATTATTAAAAAAAGAAAAAAAAAACAACAAAGAAGATTACAATCCGCAAGCAAGATAAAATACCTTATCGAATCACCTAAACTCAAACGTTTTCAAAATACCTTCGGCGAGTCCGAGTTCCGACGGGATGGTTTCGGTGACTCAGGCGGGATAAATTCACGGAGTCCGACGAGATGGGTTCGGCCAACTCCGGCGGGATGGACTCGGGCGAATGGCGGATGGATTCGGCCAACTACGGCGGGATGGAATGGGTATGGGTTTGGCCATTTCCGGCAGGATGGACTCGGGCGAACGGCGGATGGATTCGGGCAAATCCGGCGGGATGGAATGGGTATGGGTTCGGCCAACTCCGGCGGGATGGACTCGGCAAACGGCGGATGGATTCGGGCAACTCCGGCGGGATGGAATGGGCATGGGTTAGGCCAACTCCGGCGGGATAGACTCGGGCGAACGGCGGATGGATTCGGGCAAATCCGGCGGGATGGAATGGGTATGGGTTAGGCCAACTCTGGCGGGATGGACTCGGGCGAACGGCGGATGGATTCGGGCAACTCCGGCGGGATGGAATAGGTTCGGCGCACGCGAGAGAGAGAGAGTGAGATGGGATATTTGAAAGCTGAAGAGTTTTTCTGAATGGTGGTCTGCTGTGGTATATGTATGACTATGAGTTTTGGTTAATTACTAAATGCAATAAAAAATAAGTTAGTTAGGTAAATAGTTATTTTAAATTGTGTATTTTTATAAAATAGTCACAATTTTAAAAAATTTAAACTTAATCATAATATATTATAAGAAATTTTTTATAATAACAAAATTACATATAAAAAATATGGGAGCTGCTGCAAAATCCCCTGCGATTTAAGAGAGACCGGTGTATCCTCATCTCACGGTCACAAATGTTTTTGTTTTGAAAAGAATGGTTGAGATTGAAGCATGTAATGAGTGTACTCCACTGAAGAATTGATGATATGCTCTTGCATTAAATGCCGACAGGGTGGTACAACAGAGGTGCCATAGAAATTAGTCAACTGACCAATGCTGTAAAGTTGGTGGCCCCACTTTAATTTTTTAGTTTTTTTTTAAAGCCTTGTGGATAGAGTATGGTGTAAGCTTAGTTAAAATTATGGTATATTTGCCAATAAACTCATTTATGCTTTTTGTCGTAAATAGCTCATTTACCTAATATAATTTTAACATAACACAATATTAATTCAATTAAATTAGATTACATAGCAATGTTTATAGTAGTAATTAAATAGACTATTATAAAAAATACATAACGATAAATAAATAGAAATCCAAATTTAATTGAGTTTGTTTCCCATTATTTTTAGAGCCTGTTTTTAGTTTTTATATTATAGAAGAATTTAAAAACATAATAGGTGTTTAGTCTTAATCCTTAATTATTTTTGTTTACACAATATAATTTGAGAAAAGGTGATCATTTTATTCACACTCTCTTCTTTACTCTCCACACTTCTTTTCAAAACATACACTCTATTTAAACTATTAATTTTGAGAATTATTTATCTCACACTCTTACAAATTTCAAAATTACCCATAATTCTATAACTTATTGGAATATTCCATTCTTGAAATATCTTTCTTCACCCACCCACTAGATTTATTCATTTATTTATTTTGTAAACTCACTAACTAATGTATTTGTACTACAAGTTTTATTTTTCCTCTTTTTTTTTTCCCAAACCCATCCACTAATTTATTTTTAGAAGTTTTATTTTTTTTATTTTTTTTAAACCCACCCACCAATTTATTTCTACAATATTTATTTATTTTTTAAATATTAACTCAACTAATTAAGGATTATATATGCAAGATAAAGTATATATAATAAAACAACGGATATTGCAATTAATAGATAAAAGTAACAAAAACATTCTTAAAAAATACTAACAAAAATTAGTGTATACATTATTCAACAAATTATGTATGTGTTTCTTGAATAAAAAAATCTCTACGTACATTAGGATTTTTTTATTGTTAAAGAGAGGTTTTTAATGAAGTTGTGTCAGAAATAAAAGGAAAAGAGGTAACATAAACAGTGTGTGTAAAAATGTGAGTTTTTTTTTTTATAATTTTTTTATTGAATGTGTATTTAATTTATAATGTCTATTATTGTCATTGTATACAATGATATTTTAATACTAATAAATTTTGAGTTAAAGGGGTGTTTTAAAAGAAGAAAATGGTGTATGAATAGAACCACCATTTGAGAAATAAGTTAATTTTTTTTTAACAAATAAGTGAAAATTGGGGTTATAATTGGAATTACGTATATTTTTTTAGAGATAATTTGGTAAGCTAAATCACATACCAAAAATTCTTTAACTAATAGCAAAGCATTATATAAGAGACTAAATTAAATGCATTAATTTTTATTAATTATTCTTTATTCATCTATATATCAAATCGATCATGTATGATTTCTTTATAATACATTATGAGATTATTAAGTAAATAGTCAGTTTTAAAGATTGTTTTTAAGGGAAATAGTCCATATTTCAATGAATTACGAAAATAGTCAATATTTCATTTGATTAAGAAAATAGTTATTTCTTTAAGAGATTACTGAGCAAATAATAATTTTTTAAATGATATTTTAATAAAATAGCCAACATTTCTATTAATTGGGAATTTAGTCGTAGAATGTCAAAATTTGAGGGATTTAGTCCTAGAATGTAAAAATTAAGGCCGTAACATACGTGTAACATAATATATTACACATGTAACATATTATGTTACACATATGTTACGGCTAAATCCTTAATTTCATGAAACTATGGCTAATTCTTAAAAAATTAGCACAAAAAATTTGGTTAAATCCTTAAAAATCTCATATTTTTATGATAAAATTATGCGAGCATTATGCTAATATTGGGCCGAACCTACATTGAACCTAATAGACGAGAGCCCGAATCGCCATGTGAAATTATCGAGATTATGTGAATTATTATTTGACTTAGGATAATAATTATCGAATAAAATTTTTTTAAGATAGAGGATAATTTTTTTATTTAAGTAGACATATAAATGTTATGGATTATCTTGATAGATTTCATCTTACATTTTGATTATAAATAATTGGTTTATTATATACATTCAAGGTTATCTCAAATGTTTATCCAAAAAAAAAATTATCTAAAATGAGAGATAATTTTTTTTATTATTTTATATAATAATGTGGACAACACACAAATTTTATAAGCTTATATGTGTATAATATAATACAATACAATACAATACAATAAGGTAAACAAGACATGCCATTAGTGGGTTAATAGTCATGGTGTAAATTCAATGAATGGTAAAGCCGTAACCGTAACCATTGCCGGTGATAACGGTTAACCTTTGCTTTATATATATATATATATATATATATATATATATATATATGTAAAAAGTGTAACATTAAATGTAATGTTACATGTAACATAAAAAGTAACACATGTAACATTACACGTAATGTTACACTTTTACGCGTATATATGTTACATATAACATGTTATGTCTAAATCTTTAATTTCGACATTTTAGGGCTAAATCCTAAAAAATTACCCAAAAGTTTGGTTAAATGTCTAAAAAAACTCTTATTTTAATGTTGTATTAATGTTATCAGTACATATTTTTGTTATTATTTTCATTAATTCGTCAAATTAATAGTCAATAATTTTATAAATTGATATAAATAATGAAGAAAAAGAAAGGAAATAAAAAAAAATAACTCATTTATTTATATTGATTTTTATTGAATTAGCAGGTACGGAGTCGATTTTCCTATTTTTTTGGCAAAACGGATGTCCCTCATCTGTCGGATAAGGGACAGGGAGGAAGGATCCCTCCACATCCGTCCTCTCATTTTTTCAGGTCGATTAAAAGATGGCCCTAGTTTCAAAATATTTAAAAACAATAATAAAGAAAATAATCATTTTATAGAGTGATTTTAAAAAATAGTAAGTTTTTTAAGAAAATATTTATTCATAAATTTCATTGGCTTGGTAAGAAATTTATTATAAAAAAAGTTATTATAATTTTGTTAAGGTAAGAAATTTCTTACCTTGATAATAAATATTTTGAATATTTTTTTTAATTTTTTAAAACTGTATCTAATTTTTAAAAATACACCATCTAAATTGGTTATTTACCTAATTGATCATTTCATAAAATTTGTTACTCTAATAATAATTTTTTTGCTATAATTTTTACAAAAAAAATATAAAGCATTTAATAATACAAATAACAACATAGGTTGTCTAGAGTTAAAAAAAATTACCAACAATAATAGAAAATTTTAAGACAAGAATGAAGATGGTAAAAAAATGGTGTTTTAAAATTGGGTCAGTTAAGGATTTGGCCATTTTACAGTCTATGTTTTAAAGATATAGCCTACGTTTTGAAATATTAGCAAAATAGCCATCAGGTCAACATCTAAAAATCTATGACTAAAGAAATAAAATTTGTGACTAAATAAATAAAATACACAGTCATAAAATTTGTGACTATAGTCACAAAATTTTAGAAAATTTGAAATAAACACAATAAAAAATTTAAACATCCATTAACAAAATAACCAACTCATAAATAAATGATTGCCTATACAACCAATTTCATAAAACTTATTACTAAATAAAAAATATCTTATAAATAACAAAAAATATATACAACCAAAGAAGTCACAAATTTCATGACTAGAGACACAAAATTTAAGACAATATTGTCTGCAACAAATAACAAAAACAGAATTCAAAAAATTAATGACTGCAGTCTCAAAAATTTAGATACGAATGTATGGCTATTTTGCTAATAAAAGCAAACATAGGCTAATTGTTAAAAATATATATAAAAATATGGCTATTTATTTAAAAAACCGTTTAAAATTTAGAGATGAAAAGGTGGATAAAGCATTTAAAAAAGAAAAAAAAAACTTTGTAGAAAGAAAGAGGAGAGAGAAGCGGAGAGAGAACCAAGAAGGAAAGAAAGAAAAAAAAAAAAGCATCGACTCCATTGTGGGATCCACTAAAGCTTATAAACAAATTTAGTAATGATTGCATTGGTTATTGTAAAACATATGTAGTGCACCACACACTCAATCATAGTCGTTGAATCTTATTTCAACGATCAAGATTCATGAGAGACCGGTCTCTCCCTAAATGCAGGAGATTTTACAGCAGCTCCCAAAAAATATTGTAAAAATTTTTAAAAGATTAATTTTTGAATTTTTTAAAACTGTGACTATTTTTTAAAATTATTTTGTAAACAGTAATAATTTTTTAAAAATTCTGAATAAAATTGTCTTTTTTAGAAATAACTGTGAATAAAAAAATTGGAAAAGAAACTCGCTTTAAAACCAGAGGTTATATACGAGAAGAGTGGCGTTTTGGAGGTTATTGAGCAAAAAGAACCCCTTATCGTCTCTCTGTCGGAACCCAAACCAGACCTAGCCAATCTCAATCTGCACATAAGTTTCTGAGCCCCAACCAAACAACACATTCATGGTTTTCAATTTTGACGCTCTTCCGAATTAGGGTTTTTTTTTTTTTTTGGTTTTTTTTTCTGAATACTTGAGCTACATTCGAACATGGCTTCGATTACTCTCTCCAAGCCTCCTTTTTCCACTCCTCTCCTCGGCAACAAACTGTAATCTCTATGTTTTCTTTTAGAATTTCTTTTCTCTCTCTTCTTTTTTCTTTCTTTCTCCTGACTTTTGGTTTTTTTTTTTAATTTTTTTTTTTTTTGCACAGCTCGATTCGGAGAATTCCTAAGAAGAATTGCGTCGCCGTTGGATTTCCTAAATGTGCTGTTGATACACCTTATGGAGGTACTTAAATGGCTTTGATTTAGTGTTGAATTTGTATTTTGTTTATCTTATTGCTAGAATTCATTCATCGTTGTCGTTCTGTGTTTTAGTTGATTCCAGTTTCAGTGATAATAATAATAATAATGTGGAAAAGAGTTGTTTTGTTGGTCATTGGATTGGGAGTTTCTTTTGGTCAAATAAATTGTGTTTATGTCTCTTTATATGTTGGGCGATTTCGATCATATCTTAATTCTTTCCAATACCTAATTGTAGTTATTGTCATCAATATGTTTCTCGATTTTTGTTTTTATTATCTCCTCACTAATTAATTTGAATGTCGGTCATTAAGAATTTAGACTGGCTTGAGAAATCAATCCCTACTTAAATGTGTGAATGCTTATTTGTTTCTTTGGTGAAAACTGGAGAAACTGCTGAATTTTTTGAAGATTCAGGTTTTATATCATTATATGTATCTCAATTTTACCTTTGGTAGTACTCACTTCACTTGTCTCTTCTTTTAGTTGAACGCACGGTTTCTTGATGTGTGTATTCTGGTTTGGAACTATTTATGTTGTGATGGGTGGTTCTTAATTATCAGATATGGGTCGGACTGCAACGATGGTTCTGTTTTAATTATCTGCTTAAAAGTATTTCATTTGAATTTCTATCCTAAACAACAGTTTGAAGAACTTTAAATTCTTGTTAGTGTTTGTTGTTCATGGTTTTATATTTTTTCGGTGGTGCCTTTCGTTGAATAAACATTTTTTAGAAGATTAATCATTTACGTTGCATGCGCCTTTACTTTATCGACAGGTAATATCCCTAAATTCCCACGAATAAGAGTTTGGGATCCATACAAGCGTCTCGGTATAAGCCGCGATGCTTCTGAGGAAGAGATTTGGGGGTCGCGCAACTTTCTCTTGCAACAGTACACTGGACATGAGCGAAGTGAAGAATCAATCGAAGCTGCCTTTGAGAAGATATTGATGGCCAGCTTCCAGCACAGGAAGAAAACAAAGATCAATTTGAAGACGAGGTTGAAGAAACAGGTAGAAGAGTCTCCGCCGTGGGTGAAGAACTTGCTGAGCTTTGTGGAACTTCCTCCAGTTGACATTATCTTGAGACGATTGTTCCTCTTTGCATTCATGGCTGGCTGGAGTATTATGAACTCGGCTGAAGGTGGACCTGCTTTTCAGGTTTGTTGAAACTAGTTCTATGCTTCGATTTTACCTCGAGTCCAACTGTAATGCATGAACATATATGCTTTCTGACTGCAATATCCCCTGGTCTTAAGATGGATTTGTAGGATATTTAGAAAATCCAGTTTAGTGGTCTTTCTTTAGTTCTTTGATGAGCGAGCAAACATTTTTTAAAAGGATAACACGCTTGAGATATGACCTTGGTTGAGATTCAGGATTTCTTTCATAACCTCATATTTTCTTGTTTCTGGCGTCGAAATCCTTATCGCTTAACAAATTGAAATGTTTCCCTGATTTCAGGTGGCAGTTTCTTTGGCGGCTTGCATATATTTCCTCAACGAGAAGACAAAAAGCTTGGGCAGAGCTTTCATTATTGGGTAAGTCAAGAAGTGAATATACCATTTGCATTCTGTACCCTTTGTTTGCTCTCGTTTCACATTAACTTGCACATTTTGATTCAAACCATTTAGCTAGTGTCTAATTTTTTATTTATTTTTTTTTTCTTTCAGTTTTGGAGGTTTGGTTACTGGCTGGGTGTGTGGCTCTATATTGGTCCCAAACATTCCATCAGTTCTCTTACACCCGACTTGGACTCTCGAGCTCGCCACATCACTAGTAGTCTATGTGTTCCTATTTCTTAGTTGCACTTTCCTCAAGTAAAAAAACTCAAAACCTTTTTGTCATGACAATTTCAACCATTTTACTTGATTCTGCAAACTGGATAATGCTTCAATTTACATTTTCATTGCTAATAGAAATATGATTTATCCAACTTTATAGCATGAAAGGGAAAGAACTATAGATCCATTTGGCCTTTTTTTTTCCCCCAGTTCTTTAGACTGCCATTATTATATATTCCGTTTCTTTTTAAGGGTGAAGGAAATGCGCATGTTAAATAACCAAATTATATTCTTAAAAAACATCAAATCGATATTAAAAAAAAATACTTGTTTCCGTACGGAAAAAGCCACTAAATAAAGCCTAAAACGCTCACACAAAAAAATAAAATAAAAAATGCAAAAGCAAAATACTGATGAAATAAAATGAATACATAAGTAAAATGTGAACATCACTAAAACCTAATAAGAACATATTGAAAAGAACACTAAAGTAAAGAATCACATAACAATAGTCAGTACTACTACCGAACACTACTACAGCTACAACATAAACTTATAAACTTAAATGAAAGCAATATGCATCAAGGTTGGCCTCTGTAAGTGTTGTATTTAGGGCTGGACCGGCTGTTGTTCCGGGTTGCACAGCAGCCGATGCAGTAGATGATCGTCAAGGCGATGAGGACGCAGCTGTTGAAGATGGCCAGCCGCCTCCACTCCTTGCGGATGTTTGACAGCACCCCGGCCTTGCACGACTTGCAGTTGTAGCACAGCGTGCGTTGCTCGTTGCTCCACATCTTACAGTCCGTGTCCGGCGCTGCCGGGCCCGTCTTTGGGGCCACCCAGAACGTTGCGTTTCGGTACTCAAACCCGCAGTATGATGGCGGCTTGCAGCAACCCGACTGGAGGGGAAAAAAGTAGAAAGAAAATCAATGTATTTGTTGTTATTTATTAGACTAGTATATTGTAAAATGTGGATTAAGCATGACAATTCATAGACAGCATGAACGGGAATAGCTTTAATTTCTATACAATTTTAAGAAAACAAAGAAGAATAAGGGAAAAAAAAAAAAAGGAATTTTCGCTGTACAATGAGTAATCGTCGTCAAATAAATAGACCACTATCGGATCTACCACACGTGTACAAACGAGAGTAATTAATAAGCGTATTTTTAGTTATTTCCCAAACGTCGAAGGTTTTTCAAGTTTGAATCTCCCTGATTTCAAATAAATTAAAAAAAAAAAAGGAAAACAAAAAGTACGTTATATAAGCAAAATTCTTTAATTGAAAAAAAGAGGGGAAAACAAAAAGTACGTTATATGAGCAAAATTCCTTATATTCAGGACTTACAAGTCACGATAAACAGACGTATAATGCTAAAAAAAGCAACGAACATAAATATCAGAATATCGAAAAAGACCATCATAAATTCATAGTTAATGCAAAAAAAAAAAAAAAAAAAAAAAAAAAAAAACCAAAACAAAACAAAACCACATTGCACTTTCAAACGCTCATGCACTCAAATAAATCTAATAAAAAATCAAAAATCCAGACAAAACAATACGAAACGTGGACGTTCATATAAAAAGCGTGCACATAAATAAAAAAAGCAACCAAAAAAAAAAATCATGTGAATTTGATCATATGCTTTCATATAATAATCAAGAAAAGAAGGGAAAAAAAAAAGTTCATCAAACTCTCTCAGGCATTCAAATAAATCTTAAAAAAAAAAAAAAAAACAGAAGAGAAAATTCCAAACAACGCAAAGACAACGTAAAAATTCACAGTAACGGTTAAAATAAAAATCAATAATTACCTGAGTTGGCGAGAGGTTTTTTTTGTAAAACTGAGCCTGAGCCTGCGCAAGCCCAGAAGCAGAAGCAGAAGTGGGAGGGCTATCGAGACCCCGGCAAACTTGTGCGTCAACCAAACAGCTTCTAATTCCAGCCCAATTCCGGTCATTAACGACGTAGTTTTGGAGCCAATGCGAGAAGTCTCCGAGCCGGTACTCCTTGTACCCGCGCCCAGACACGGCCTGTCCCAATCCCTTGTTGGTTACGAGGAGAGCGAAGACGGTGAAGCCGATGAGGCCGAGGATCATGGCGAACATGACGGTGAGGTAGACGTAGAGCAGCGAGTTGATGCGGCAGCAAGCGCCGGCCAGCCCCAGCGCCGACACCACCACGAAGAAGAGCCCCAGGCCGAGGAGAGGGGCGTGGACGGCGCGCTGGCACTCCGACAGGGTGTGGAACCTCAGGTAGATGGCCGCCACGATGGCGGCGCAGCCGGCCACGAGCGTGCACGCGTTCAGGAGCCCCACCACGGTGTTGCTGACACGGAACATCTCTTCGCCTCGATCGCCTGAGGAAAATGTGCGAGGATTGGATTGGAGATTAGAAGAGAGTGGTGATTCGCTGTCTCTCTCTTCTATAATAGAATTCTATGTGAATTGACTGTGCTCTGTTTTTCTTTCTCTGGAATGGGTAACTGTTGGTTTGTTGGGTTTTTGAATGTGCCTGTGTGTATTATATATATATAGGTTGGGTTCGTGGTTTGTTGTGGCAAAAACGGTTGCTTTTTAGTGGGGACCGAAATTTACGAGAATGCCATTCTCGGTTGCCTGTTGACTGATGTGAGGATTTGACGGTTTTTTTTTTTTTTTTTTTTTTTGGGTTTGTGGTTGTGGGTTTGGCGAGTGGGACGTACAGACGTAGTGGGGTCGGGGGGTAACTGGTAACGAGGTCCCAAGTCTTCGCATGCCCACGTTCCTTTTTTTTTTTTTTATATTTTTTTAACCACTTTTTATATATGTATATATTTATTTGAATAATGCTAGACATAAATAATTTTTTTTATCAAGTTTTTTATGTCAATTTATATGGCATTTGATATGTTATGTTTTGATTGATTGGATATCAAATATTTTTATTTAAGTGATAAGTATTCACTAATAAAAATATTTCACATAAATTTGTATTAAAAAAGTTAGTAAAAGTATTTATTTTTGTGAAGTAAGTATGGAATAATGTGTTTTTTTTTTTTTGTAAAGGAATTTCTTTTTACACATACATATTTAATTATCTGAAAAATATAAATGTTACGCACAACCTTTTTAATAGTAAATATTACGCAAGTGATAAATCCCCTTAAGCAAATTACGTAAAAATCTTCATGACTTTTTTTTTTTTTTTTTTAAGAAAAATGTGCACGAGTGTTAAATATAGATAATTAATTATATATACACATATGCATACATAATAAAACAGACCTACGTACATATGTATATTTGAATTAAAATCTTTTTTTTTTTTGAAAAATCAACTTTAAAATGAATGTCCTTTTGATTTTCGAGAAAAAAAAAAACATTTAAACAGATAGTTTACAAATATGTATTTTATAGCAAAATAATACTTCCTGCAATCTGAGGGACGGATTTATGCATATAACAAGGGGGGCCATGAACCCACCCCACCCCACCTTTTTTTTTTTAATTTTAAAAGTATCAATTTTATCCCCCCCTTTAATTATTTTTCAATGTTAGAATTATTGATTATTGGTGTAATAAAAGGGTCACACCCAATAATTATTATTTATTTATTATCTAATTGAATTATTAATTTATTTATGTATACCATATATATTAATTTATAGCTTTTTTTTTTTAAACAAGTCCTAGCCTATTAAGATTAAGAAATTCTAAATTTATATATTCGGAGAATTTTGAGGAACGCCGCATTCTTGGCACATTGATGATCTATGCCCTATGTGTGTTGCACTATTAATTTATACTACAAATATAGAGTGAAAATAAATGACGCACACCACTTGCGCATAGATTATTAAGTTGCAGCAAGAGTGATTTTATTTTGTAATTCTCAAGAAAACTTAACCTAATCTTATTAGTAAAAAAAAGTAACCATTTATTTTTTGCTGTTTTAAATTTTGGGTATATATAAATGTTGGTGTAAGATTTAAACCAACGACGAGATCCGCATCTCCAGTGTGTGATGCGGCAATGAACAGGAATAAATTTTGAACGGAAAATAAACACTGGAAAATTTTAGAGTGGTTCGGCCCTCCTAAGGAGTAATAGCCTACGTCCACTTGTTTATGGAATTATTTGTGAAGGGTTTTACAGAGTAATCCTCCATCCACTGTTAACGGGATTGCTTATAAAATATACTAGAGCATTTTCCCTTTCTTTTTTCATGTTTTTCTCCGCCCCCCCACATCAGCCCGTTCCCCCTTCTTTTATAGCGAAGAAGGAGGCTACAGTTCAATAAGACAAAAACGTCACATCCCTTGCTTCAAGGGTTTAGTTCACCTAATAAAACTACTCGCCTGCCGGGAGCAGTTACTCTGAACTTGGCAGGAGAGAGTTGTTGCTACAGTGAATTTCCTGCTCCGGTCAGAAAGGGCGGGAGAATAATTGAGATTTGAATTACCGCGAACGTTCTACCATCGAGGGAGGTTGCTAGCTTCGAGGGTCGAAACTATTACGCGTGATTTCTCATTCGTTGCGACTTCCTCGATGATAGATCATCTTCGGGGGTACAGGATCGGGGGTCGTCTTCGATAATCCTTGTCCGTCCTTATCCTAAGGGGAGTTCTCACGATGTGATGACTTCGCTTAGTTTGGTGGAGTCGGGGGTTCTGGACTTCCTTGATAGTGCCTGGGAGATCGCCCCCAGACTCAATGACTGACGAAAAATCACTGACAACATCTGCTCCCCAATCCCGAAGGTACGAATCGTGTCGTTCGGGATTTCTCCATAGCAATATCAACCTGTGTATCGTCCGCTGTTAAGGAATACATTTGTGGGGGCGACTCCACCTACGCTGAATCTCTACGACGCCTCGAAGGAAAGCATCTCGCCGGTCGGGGACTCTGATGAATCGTAATTTTACTTATTTTTAAGCATGTATTTACCCCATAATTAATGTCAAAACACTATCATTTTAGTCTTTATTGATTCTTTCAATGATATGTAGGTTAATTGGGAGCAATGAGAGCAAATGGAATAAAAACAAGAAAATTCGGAGCAATTTGAGTTGAAGAAAACGAAGACTTCACTTTGTGATAAAATTACACGAAGATTTCTTGACGTTTTGTGTGGCAAAATGCATACCAAATTAAATATCTTCGAAAGAGCTTTCCAACGGCGTATCATACGCGTAATTTTGACAAGTAACGAAGGAGATATGGTATTTCGAAAATCAGTGCGCGCAGAGTGACGGAGACCCGCAAAATCGCAGCGCCGCAGCGCCTACAAAGTAGCGCCGCGGCGCTACTTCGAAAAGATGACCCGTGAAGTTGCGAAAACACTCCGAAAAAGCCCAAATTACCCTAATTTGACCTAAAACTATAAATAAGACACTTAGAACTCGAAAAAGCATTCTTCCTTTCAGTTTAGAGAGTATTGGAGGCGAGACAAAGGGCGTTCTCGCGATGGAGTCTTTCCGAGCCTTCAAGAGTTCTTTCTTTCTCCTTTGCTTTTCTTTTTCCTAAATTTGCTTTCTAGGGCTACGATGTAGCCGGACCTATTGCTATGTAGAAGTTATATTCAATTCAATTGATGTTTCTTATTCCATTATATGATGATTAGTTTGATTTGTTCTTAATGCTTGTATGATCTTGATCAAATTGTACATGATTAATTGGTTCTTAATTAAAGGTCGAGAGATAATAATTGGAACGTTCTCTAATCAAATTAATATAAGAAGGATATTAAGTTAGAAATAGCTAATACGCTTGTGTGGTTCTTTGAATTCCCGTTAGTAATGCAATCTAGTATTAATGTTTGAGATCGAGAGATGAAACTTGATATTAGTATTAGGCTAGTCGATGCTCGAAAGAGATTGGCTACTAAATTAGCGAATTCGCCATCATCATAGGAATAGAAAATCAATTGATTGAATTAACGGATACGAGTAATTGGTCTACGTAAAATCAAAAGCCCTAAGTTCTTTTACATTGCTTTATATTTATTTTTGTCGCATTCTTTAATTGTTTCTTCTTATTTTAATTAGATATTCGTTCTCTTTTCATTGCATTGTTCAATTAGAGTTAGGATTAGAGTAGTTTAGTACTTAGTGCACAAGTCCTCGTGGGATCGACACTCTATTTATCACTTTATTACTTGAAACGATATCGTGCACTTGCGATTTCGCACATCAAGTTTTTGGCGCCGTTGCCGGGGACTTATTTTCACTAATATCGAACAAAATAATTCCTGCACTAAATTGAACTCTTTTCTTTTCATATTCAAGCTTTGCATTTAAATTTTTTGCATTCATTTTTCTTGAGATACTTTAAGATGTTTCATCGAAATGTATTGTTGGATTTTTTTCAACTTGACTCGGAACCTTTGTTTGTAGCTTGGGAGAGATTTAAAGAGTTGCTTTGTAGGGTTCCTATGCATCGATTCTCTAAGGAATGTCAACTACAAATCTTCATCAATGGCTTACACAACACAACAAGAAATTGGGTTGAGAGAGGAGATGGTACCACCTCTTTTTACCAACAAACTATCGACGAAGCCTACTACATGTTGGAGGATATGGCCAAGTATGACCGGTGGAGTAGGAGCCATTCGATGAACAACTACGGTTGGGAGAATGATTCAAATATGACGGGGCCAACAGAGAAGTTAAAGACTCTTGAAGAAATAATTGGTCAATTGGCGAATACGACCAATCAATTCATGTTGGAAACCAAACAATATATTCAAATACAACAAATGGCTATTGTAAGTTTGGGACTTCAACTTGACAACTTGATCGCAAAATGCATGATTAATATGAAGGATCACCCGGTTGAAGATTCTACGCCATTAGAGAAGAAACTTGAGATGCTTCAAGAAGAGTCTACAAAAGAGGGAAGGACAAAAGATTTGAGATTTAAAGAGGAATTACATGAAGAAATCTACGATCCTAAAGTTGTTGAGCCAATGTCATGCATAGATGTCAACAAAGATCTTATATGGCCAACATCTTCTTTGCCTACATTGAAAGCATTGCTTGAACCCCAACAACCATGTGCACAAAAGATGAGTCATGTTGGAAGAACGTGCCAAAAGTTATACTATCATGCCAAGCTTGAGGGCAATTAGATTCAAGAACCATGGGTAGTGTTCTATGACACTTACTATAGGAGGAAGCCGCTCTTTGATGAGTTAGGCGTGACACCAACACCGCTCCATCAAGAAGACGTCGCCCTTTTAGACGGTGAATCCACAATGCATCCACTTAGATGGGCGGTACCCATCCAGGAAGTATTTCTTTCTCACTCGTTTTAATTGATATTGGGGACAATGTAAATCTTAAGTGTGAGGGTAGAAATTTTCTTGGACGTTATTCATTTTAGGTTCTTGCTTTATTAGTTTGTTTTCCTCAGTTTGATTTAAATAATTGCATTATTAGGTTAGGATTTCTCTTTGTATTTGTGTGATTGCTTTGGTGATTGTAGCCGATGATAGAAAACAACAATTTTTGTTTTATAAAATCCTATGATGACCACTTGAGTGTTTGATAGTTAGGCACTTGTTAGATGATTGAAAAACTTAATTGTTGATCTTGCCTTTTGGTTTCTCACACACATTGAGCACATAGCCATGACCCGATAGTTAAAATCCATGGAGTAAATTTGTTGTAGACTACATTGTTCTAGAACTTGCTTGAAAGCTCTCTTGAAGCGAAATCCTAGATCGCACACGATTAGGGGGAGGACGTAGGCCATCTTTTGATCGTTTGAGCCTTTCTAGCCTACCCGGTTAATTATTATATGCCATTAGTCACCCATTTCGAGCCTTAAGTGATATTCCCATTTATTTGTTCTCACCTACACATAAGCCTAGCCTTAAATTAAAAAAAAAAAATCAAGTCTCAACCCTTGAATCTTAAGCACATGTACTTTAAAGAGAAGGAGCGAGAAGTGTAGAAAATTCATTAGCACCGAACCGAAGCATCATAAAGAGTGTAAATTTTTGCCAAAAAAAGAAAAAAAAAGCCAAGTGTAACACTCAAATAACCAAATAAGTGCTAATGGCAAACGATAAAAGTGGATATTAATCGGGTGAGAAGAAAGTGAAAATCGATGAGGTCAATGTGCTTAAGGAATCAAGCTCACTTAAACCCAAATGACACACCTTAGCCGAGGCCTATATTATAAGCTATTTAAGACCTACCGACCTGTGATCGTGATTGTGACTACATTAGTAGAGAGAGAGTCTAGAGCAAGCCTATGGGATAATGACTTATATAATACATCATTTTATTTTAGTCTGCATAAATTGATCCAATGGTAAATGACTAGAAGTGAATGGCTAAAAACACACACACACGAGAGACTAGAGGTAGGAGAAAGCATGAGAGTAAATCGAGATTCGACACTTGTGTAAAGCTTGATTTAGCTTTGAGTTGGTCTATGTTTTCTTTAACTCGCTTGTTGTTAATTGAGGCATTCATACTTGAACCTTAGCTTGATCACTTTGCTTAGAGAGTTTAGTCTATTCAGTTGTTGAGTCTTATCGTAGCTTTGGTTAAATGTTTTGCTCGAGGACTAGCAAAATCTAAGTGTGGGGGGGTATTTGATGAATCGTAATTTTACTTATTTTTAAGCATGTATTTACCCCATAATTAATGTCAAAACACTATCATTTTAGTCTTTATTGATTCTTTCAATGATATGTAGGTTAATTGGGAGCAATGAGAGCAAATGGAATAAAAACAAGAAAATTCGGAGCAATTTGAGTTGAAGAAAACGAAGACTTCACTTTGTGACAAAATTACACGAAGATTTCTTGACGTTTTGTGCGGCAAATGCATATCAAATTAAATATCTTCGAAAGAGCTTTCCAACGGCGTATCATACGCGTAATTTTGACAAATAACGAAGGAGATATGGTATTTCGAAAATCAGTGCGCGCAAAGTGACGGAGACCCGCAAAATCGCAGCGCCCACAAAGTAGCGCCGCCGCGCTACTTCGAAAAGATGACCCGTGAAGTTGCGAAAACACTCCGAAAAAGCCCAAATTACCCTAATTTGACCTAAAACTATAAATAAGACACTTAGAACTCGAAAAAGCATTCTTCCTTTCAGTTTAGAGAGTATTGGAGGCGAGACGAAGGGCGTTCTCGCGATGGAGTCTTTCCGAGCCTTCAAGAGTTCTTTCTTTCTCCTTTGCTTTTCTTTTTCCTAAATTTGCTTTCTAGGGCTACGATGTAGCCGGACCTATTGCTATGTAGAAGTTATTTTCAATTCAATTGATGTTTCTTATTCCATTATATGATGATTAGTTTGATTTGTTCTTAATGCTTGTATGATCTTGATCAAATTGTACATGATTAATTGGTTCTTAATTAAAGGTCGAGAGATAATAATTGGAACGTTCTCTAATCAAATTAACATAAGAAGGATATTAAGTTAGAAATAGCTAATACGCTTGTGTGGTTCTTTGAATTCCCGTTAGTAATGCAATCTAGTATTAATGTTTGAGATCGAGAGATGAAACTTGATATTAGTATTAGGATAGTCGATGCTCGAAAGAGATTGGTTAGTAAATTAGCGAATTCGCCATCATCATAGGAATAGAAAATCAATTGATTGAATTAACGGATACGAGTAATTGGTCTAGGTAAAATCAAAAGCCCTAAGTTCTTTTACATTGCTTTATATTTATTTTTGTCGCATTCTTTAATTGTTTCTTCTTATTTTAATTAGATATTCGTTCTCTTTTCATTGCATTGTTCAATTAGAGTTAGGATTAGAGTAGTTTAGTACTTAGTGCACAAGTCCTCGTGGGATCGACACTCTATTTATCACTTTATTACTTGAAACGATATCGTGCACTTGCGATTTCGCACATCAGACTCCGTAGAGAAATGGGGTCTGATTCCTCCAGAACCAGATGTCCCATCCGTTCGGACTCCGCTGGCTTCGGCACCGACCCAAACTTTGCTTGGGTCGGAGCGCTCGTCTTCGCCCTTTTGATGGTGGGAAATAGTAGTCACCTACAAAATAAAAATAAGTTACGCGAAGTTGAGAGTTTAAATACTACATTCTTCACGCTGTGGCCCCCCGACTATAGGATTAAGTCCCTCCGGGATTATCTCTACAGTCGCTCGTCGTGTCCTCTCCGAGGACTACAACTCTTCTGCACCATGCCCTCTCCGAGGGTCACAGCAAAAACAAAATTGACGATGAATAGTGGATCGCGACCTGAACAGACTCCTCTCCGTGAGACGCTCTTAGTTGCGGGTTGTTCTTCCTACGAAAGATTATCCCGAACCAGGCTCCTTCTCCGGGGGTATGTTCTTGGTCAGATCCTACCATCGTCGAGATTATCGAGTACCCCATTGCTTGCAGCGGTCCCCGGTGCTTCTGAATGGGGTTGTGCCTTTTGCCTTATACACTGGCGGTTTGACAATCCTTTGAAGAATTTTTCGTCCTTTACGCCTCGGAGTTCCTCCTTTGAGTGCACCTAGGTCTTCTACCTTCTTCGGAGAATAGAATGGTTCTAGGAGAGAACTGGCCCAACTTCCTAAGTTAATCCCCGAACAGGTATCCTTCTTCGAAGGAAAGACTCGACAAGATAAACCTTTGTGTGGTAGGAAGTCTCAGCGAGTAAAGCCTACATAAGCCCTCTGGAACTCACGCGTTCTAGCCTCGTTCGCCTTTGAGGTACTTATATAGCACATCTATTTCTTTTTGGTACCCCGGATGCCCCCCAGCGGCCTGAGCGCTCCGCGGTCAAAAAGGCCGTCGAGGGCAATGTTTATAGGATTCATCCGCTTCGCGGTTCCATCCTTTATACACCGAGTTTACAGTCTACTATGCGGACTAAGGAGAGTAGTTAGCTATGAGGGAAGGTCCCTTCGAAACAGGGGGATCTTGCCCTCAGATCTCTCTTAATCAAGGGTGATCCGGTTACTGCCAGTCGAGCTTTGGCATCTGGACGCGAGCCTTTTCCCGGAGATGTTTGGCAAGAGTTTCGTGGTTACCGAAGTTTTTCAGGAGGCAGTTGACTATTCCCGGGGCCATCCTTCGGTCGAGGATCCCGCTGCTGCGCCGCGGGTCCGGACTTATGCGGAGACGTGCTTTGCCGCGTTCCTCCGAGGTGGATCCAACTTGGTCCGCCTGCAGCTGGGTCGAATCTTCGGCTACTAGCGGCCGCTCCGACCTTGCGCTTTCAGCCAACAGCTGCCCAGGCGAGATTCGCGGGTCTGGTAGTCTGCCATGGTAATAGAGATATCCTCTTAGTTGGCCTCGATAACACCTTCGGGGGCTATTACTACGTCGACTTTCTTTTGTCTTGACTGGAACCGTGCCCGGAGTTCGGTAGGACACTCCGTGCTAGCAAAAGGTGGTAACCCCATCGCTTTTGGACTAAACCCGTTTTGGGTCCAGGTTGGATGTGATTAGAGACCACAGGCTTATTTTCGCTGAGTTGCGTCTCCTGCGCATCCGATCTGCGATCAGCGAGGGAAGAAATCCTCGGGGAATACAGAAGAATGGGGAAGAGAAGAGGTGGGAGTGGCAAGGCCGACTCCCGCAATCATCCGGACTGCGATCTCTCGCGGGATAGAGTCATCACCGGACACCGAGCTCCTCCGAGATGGCCCTCGGACTGCGACGGAGCATGCCTCAGTGGTTTTCGCGGATATAGACCCAGTTCGTCTGGTGTGGAAAGAGCCGATCCCTTTTGTTCGTTAGCGGCTGGTCGTGACCTTCCGGTATGGACCACTGGCGGTCGCGCATCTCTGATGCGGGCTGAACCGTTGGCTATGTTGATGACTGGTCGCAAGCTTCTGGCCTGGACCCTTAGAGACCGTGCACCTACGGTGTGGGTTTCTAAGCTGTACCCCACCATAGTCCTTCGGCTGCCGTAGTGGGGGGCCAGAGCGCCTAATCCGCCAGCTGCTGCCTGCTCCAGGTTGGCCTCGGTGGTGCCTCCGACAGCCACCTCAGCTGCGGCCTCCCTGGCCCCGTGTAGAGCCGCGTCCGAAGTATTTCCGTCTACTCCTTGCCGGTGATGAACTGCAGATGTTGGTGGTTCTGAGCCGAAGATCTTCACCATGCTGTTCATCCGTGACGTGGAGTCTTGGACGTTCTTTATTGTCTGCTCGATCTAATCCAGCTTGGGATTCATGGGGCTTCTTTCCCGTTCGTCTGGTCGTCGGCGCCAGGGATCTCCGATCACGGGTGATGACAGAGTTTCAGGAAGAAAAGCTTGAAATGAAAAACTGGACAGAAAGAGCAACGGGGTGGCCCTCAGGGCGCGGAGGTTTGAGAGGCTCCCCGGCGGCCCTCCTTCTAGCGCCATTCTGTTGGTGCAAGATTTAAACCAACGACGAGATCCGCATCTCTAGTGTGTGATGCGGCAATGAACAGGAATAAATTTTGAACGGAAAATAAACACTGGGAATTTTTAGAGTGGTTCGGCCCTGCTAAGGAGTAATAGCCTACGTCCACTTGTTTATGGAATTATTTGTGAAGGGTTTTACAGAGTAATCCTCCATCCACTGTTAACGGGATTGCTTATAAAATATACTAGAGCATTTTCCCTTTCTTTTTTCATGTTTTTCTCCGCCCCCCCCACATCAGCCCGTTCCCCCTTCTTTTATAGCGAAGAAGGAGGCTACAGTTCAATAAGACAAAAACGTTACATCCCTTGCTTCACGGGTTTAGTTCACCTAATAAAGCTGCTCGCCTGCCGGGAGCAGTTACTCTGAACTTGGCAGGAGAGAGTTGTTGCTACAGTGAATTTCCTGCTCCGGTCCGAAAGGGCGGGAGAATAATTGAGATCTGAATTACCGCGAACGTTCTACAATCGAGGGAGATTGCTAGCTTCGAGGGTCGAAACTATTCCGCGTGATTTCTCGTTCGTTGCGACTTCCTCGATGATAGATCATCTTCGGGGGTACAGGATCAGGGGTCGTCTTCGATAATCCTTGTCCGTTCATATCCTGAGGGGAGTTCTCACGATGTGATGACTTCGCTTGGTTCGGTGGAGTCGGGGGTTCTGGACTTCCTTGATAGTGCCTGGGAGATCGCCCCCGGACTCAATGACTGAAGAAAAATCACTGACAACAATAAATATATCACTTTTTTTTCCAATATTAATAGTCTCTCCGGCTTTCTTCTCTCTCATTCATTCATGTTACCGCTAATTAGAATTAAGAAACTCTACATACACACACACACATATATATATAATTATATATATATAACATAGTTTTATATATTACAAGCACAAATCAAGATGCCATTTTAATAGTAAACATTAGTTCTTTATATGTAATTAATACTTTTAAATATATAGTTATGAATATTAATATAAAATTTTGGTAGTTGGCCCTCCTCATCGTCTAAGTTTGGCTCTGTCCCTATGCAAGCTCGATGAGTTTGGAGGTCAAAAGCAGATAATTAATTTTTTTTCCCTTTTGCATGTATAATTTTAGAAGTATGGTAAATATTATTTTGTTGTAGCCCACTGTATTTTCTATTCGAATCACTAATATATCTTGAAGTAATTGCCCTTCTTCTACTAACTACTATTCTTCATTCTCTGTTTTTTTTATAGTAATTATTACGTTCATAAAAGTGTTATTTATCGAACGCTCTAACACTTACAACTTAGGTAACTTCTTTCATCAACACAATTTTAAGCATATAAGCATGGTAATGTCACACTAAGAGACGGAGTTAGGAATTAACTTTAGAGGAGGCTTACTATAATATATTTTAAAAGAGTTGTCATATAGTAAAATTTGAATAGTATTAAACAGGCTATTGCAAATAAAACCTAAAAAATATTAAAAATAAACAATTTATTGTAATGGGCTAGTTTGGGCCGGGGGGGCTAAAGCCCACCCTGGGCCCATTCTACCCCGTGGCTGGTCACACTAGCACTTTATATATTATGTTAATTTCTCCTATAATGATTTGTATTTCATGATAATTATCATATTTTTGTTTATAAACAAAGAATGTAATGATAATTTTCACTTATTATAAGATTTATTTTCACTTTTATAAATAAACTATTGTCATGTGTTTTATAAACTATATATATATTTACATTAAAAAAAGATTAACTACAATTACTTATGTAATGCCAAAATTTTCAATGTATTTTTCATTAAAAAAAATTCAAGTTATATTCGTCCATACGATTAATTGTATAATTCTCATATGTAATTTTACTAACTATGATTATGATGAGGACACCACAGACGACGTAAACAACATGACGGAGGAGCTTAAGCCACTAGACATAACCATGTCATGAGTACAAGCTAAAATATTCAAAGAGATAACATGTTCATTCGAAGGTACTTTAAAGGCCAAATCCATGGAAAAAGCCAATCCATGGGTGCGTAAATGTAGTCCAAGTTAAAGATGGTATTTTGGAGGAGTTTCTAGGCATTTGAACAAGGGAGCGATTGATGAGTACTCTAACTTGAAGCATCACTTTTTAGCTGAATTACTTCAAGATCCGAGGAACTTTTGTATAACATATTGCATTTCAAATTAAAGAGCTTTCCAACAGAATATCATGACAATTTCGATACGTAACGAAGAAAATTATGAGTGTTTATAAATCGATGCGCAGAAGGCCTAGTGACACGTCGCCGCTTCTTGGTGATACAACACCAAAATAGCGTTTTTCAATGCCTAAAGAAGAATGGGTAGCAATATATCGACCCTGTTTGGCAATGTCGCTTGCGATGTTCACGTTTCTCGAAAGTTGATATTTTAAGGCTATTTTGAGTTATTTTATATATAGATAAATTGTAAAATGATTATGGGTCATTATTTAGGTATTTTTATGGCAATCTTAGGTTGTTTCCTTTATTTTAATTATCTTAGCTTCAATTATTTTGGGCTTATCCTATTGTAACAAACCCTACCCTATTAAAAGCCACTTCTATTAATTTAATAACAATTTAGACTCAACTTAGCAAAGTGTGAATTTTTCTCTCTTTATTGGTTCTTGAGATTTATTGAAGGTATCAAGAATTCAGTTTTTGTGACGTTCACCGACTTATCAAACGGAAATTCTATAGGCATCTGTGACGTTATTCATTCCACGACTTATCAACTGCTTTTCGTATTCATTGTGGCGTCCCTTCACTGCATTCGAACTGAGGGTTACATCGATGTTTCTTTCCAATTACTGTCGAATACTAGCCGAGAAAGATCCATTCTACATCCAAAAATATATTCCTCGTTACACCATGTGACAAGAATCGTATCAGATTGTACCTTGAAGGATGCATCCAAGATTTAGTTTAGTGGGGTACTAAACAATAACTACTTTTTCAAAAGAAGAATAAGAGGATTTTTATATCTTGAAAATAATTTTAAAATATGACTTTTTACTCATAATAATATTATAAGAAACGTAGAATTTCAAATATATATATATATATATATATATATATATATATATATATAACACAGGATGCGAAATATTGACTAGGAGATATTAATAAGTAGAGTAAATTTAATGATTCTAAAAGTCTAAGGGGTTTCTTTCAAATAAATAAATACAAACTCAAGAGAGAAAAATCTAAAAAATTCTGACATTTAGACCTATTTAAGTATTTTAAAAAATTGTTTGGCACAAATCTGAAAAAGAAAAACAAAAAAAGAACACTAAAACCTTTGACATATGTACACAACCCATGGATAATACTAATCCGTTGCTTGTCCTCAAGCAATGAAACACATTATAATTCATTAAGCACCAAACTCATGAGACTCGGAGAGTTTAACAAAATAAAATTTGAACTAGAAGCATCTACCACACAAATATAAAATATATAGAAAAATAAGTGTGTGCATCTTGTTATTAGCATCTTGGATTTAATATCTCAAGAGAAAATTATTTTTAAAGATATTTAAAAATATTCTGATTGAACGACCTTGAATTCGGTACACCTCTCTCAAATGTTCGAATTTTCTGTGTGTGTGTGGAGGTCTCATGTCTCTTTGGTTTTTAAACCCGGAATCTTAAATGTACAAATAAGAGCTAGATTTCTAGGTTTGAATTTGGAGCAATCATATGCCCAATTGTTGCACTCTTCTCTACTAATGGAACACTTGTGAGTCGTAGAAGATCAATAGGTCTTTGTGCTTGTAATGTTAGGCTAAGGTGAAGGGTAGATGAGATGGACATTTTAGGCTCATTTCATCCTAGCTCTCTCACATAAGAACCATCTAAAATTTCTTTATGACGTTCTCATGTAATCCCGTAATATCCCCGACTCTAATCAAAGTATGTGTCACTGAAGTCACCTTACACCCTATTTTCTTTTTTTGTTTTTTTTAACTTCCCATCACTTATTACAAAAAAAAAAAATTTCTCTATATTTTTTTTCATTTTTTTTTCATATCAACATGTTTTTTTCTTTTTCTCTTTTTTTTTTTCATATCAACATGTTTTTTTCTTTTTCTTTTTTTTTTTTTAAAAGTATTAGGTCCCTCTCCCGAACTTGTTTTATAGGGAGGATAGCCAAAATACAACAAATAAAGGAAAAAAAATAGAACAAATATTGAAGGGAAGAGGATTTTTTTTTTTTTGAAACGGGGGCATTTAATGTAAAATGTGATAATGAAGCTTCACGTTTTGAAGGCAAGAGATCCTAGCTAGGATGACGGGTATGGTTCTTTTCTTGTCTAAAGATTTGACGATGAGTTATTTATCAAAGAAAAGACTTTATTTGGCTCAAACGGGATAAAATGGATTAATATAAAAAAGATTGGCTTTTTGGCTCAAACGGTCCAATTGACGGCCTAAATCATCTCCTCCTACAACTCTAAACATTCGGATTTCGCCTTGAAGAGTGCTAAAAAGGGTTCTAATGCTCATAAAACTAGCTATTAAAGTACAAAATAAATTCCAAAGCTCAAAAGACCTAGAGATTGAGACATGTGTGCGCGAGGGGTGGAAAATTATCGAGCAAAATCAAAAGCATGAACCAAGCACTCGGTCAAATCTCAATAAAAAATATTTAAAAAGAGCTCAAAAAAATTCATTCTATAATATTATCATCGGCATCCAGAGAAACTAAAACACAATGCACACACCATCATTAAGCTCAATTCACACACAAACAATGAAAATAACTAAATATAAATGCAAAGCACACCTAAACCATATGACAAAATTTCAACTACCGAGCAAAATTGTCCACTCCCCCAAACTTAAATTGAACATTGCCATCAATATTCATAATAACCACAAGAGAAGGGAACTTACCTCCGGGGGTGAAGTTACATCCCTCAAAAGCCTAGGTGAACTCAACGTCTTCCTTGGGCTCCGGCGATGGTGATGGTGGTTCGTGATGGTGAGGGGGCTCGCGGTCAACAAAAACAAGCCGAAAAGAACTTGGGTTGCCTCCCAAGAAGCGCTAAATTTATCATCAATAGCTTGACGTTGCAACTCATAGAAGCTAATCAAAGAGTGGCTTCCTCCCATGGTACGTGTCATACAACACGTCCCACGGGTCCCGATTGTGAACGCCCTCAAGCTTGGCGAGATTTGTCTTTATGAAAAACATCTGTGCATGTGAACTTCTCTTCGAAGGATAAGCTTGGAAGGCTTTGAAGTACGGTTCAAAAGATGGTGGTGAGGGTGTCAGCCACATCGGATATTCATAAGCATTCTCCTTGATGAACGGTGGCGCATGATGATGTGGATCTCGAGAAAGGACGTCTCTCTGTGTGGCTCTTCACTTTTCCATCCATGCTTGTGTCTCCTCCTCACTTAAATCATCATCGTCCAACATTTCACACAACCCCCAACTTGTGCTTGGCTCTTGAAGGCTTTCACACTCCATCTCACTCATCACGGTTTCATTGGAGAAAATTGGAAGTGTATTTAATCTTGACAACTCCCTTTGGATGCCATCAATTTGGAGTTGTGCTCGTTGAAGTTCGTCCCTCCTTGACATGGCCGCGATGGAATTATCTTGCGGAACCGGCATCCTCGACAAAACCAATTGGAGATAGTTCAAATTGGCTTGTAAGAGCTCAAGTGTCACATTTCTTTGGTCACCTTCATAATGCCATGTTGCTTCCGGAATTGGTGCGGCTTCGACTTGAAACTCGGGGAAGCACTCCAATTGTGGACTCGGGTGGTCTTGCCATTGTGCCGAGTTGTAAAGTATGTCCTCCGAACCGTAATAGTCCCTCGGAGCATTCCAACAATGATAATCATACTCGGCTAAATCTTCCAACAACCAATAGGCTTCATTCGCGGATTGATCGTAGAAAAAGACGGTACCATTTCCTCTTTCCACCCAAGTTCTTATTACGGCCGTTAGCCCGTCAAAAAAGTTGAGGATTTGACCATCTTGAGAAAAACCGTGATTGGACAAAAACCAAAGAAGCTCTTTATATCTCTCCTAAGCCACGTAAAATGGCTCATCGTTCCCTTGCACAAAATTGAGGACCGCTTCTTGGTCTCTCGTTCTCGATATCTATAACAAAATCAACATAAACAAAATAAGAACAATAAAATGCGAAAACTAAAATTAAAATATCTAGACTAGCACTAGAACTAACAATAGTAATATCAATCCTATCTCATAGCCGTTCAATCCCCGGCAAAGGCACCAAAAACTTGTCATCAATCCCCGGCAACGGCGCCCAAAACTTGTTAGCGATATTTTATCCGCAAGTATACGGGTCGCACAAGTAAGAAAGTGGACTTTGAGTTCGGATATCATCTTAACATGGATTGATTGGGTCAGAGATAGGAATTGAGTATTACCTCGATCATCCTACTTGCTATCTAGACTAATTAAGTGAGTACGAGAAGTTAAACTAAATTAAGACTAGCATTAACTAGGCGGTAAATTAAATTGACGATAAAAATAATAAATAAATGTGGATCCAAGGGTTGATTTCATTCACCTATCCATGCCATTACCTATAAGTCCAATTAATCTAGTTAAGTCATTCCATTAATCTAAAGGTCCAAATGTATACCTCATTCACCTCTTCCGAGCGTGAATGAGAATTTACGTGACTAATTTTACCAAGTTGTTATCCCTAACTAACCGGTTAATTAATCACACTTTAAGCTCCCTCTTAAGATTATCAAATCACCTATCTCCTCCAGGTCTCAAGGTTAAATTAGACGTGCATGCTCATACGAGGATTTTAACATACTTTTCCAAGCTATGTTATTCTCCCAAGACAATTAATCATCCACAACAACCTAACCATTCTATAGCTATGGTAATGGAAAATTACAAAATGATTAAAAGACAATAAATATCAAGCACCATAATAGAATGAACAAAACATCAATTAATCAACTAAATAGTTCATGGCACTTCAAGGGTGAACTACATCACCCTTGAATCCCAATATCAATCACCAGGTTGTCTCAATAATAGTCACAAAATACAAACACTTCATAATTCAATAGAAATAAGTATAAGAGAAGGGAACAAGAAAATCAAACACTAATGAGCTTAAAAGCTCATAAAAATGGTGGTTGAAGACTTCAAGCTCCCATGGAAGCTCTTCTTCCTCCAAGTTCCTCTTTTAGTCTTCAAGAAACTCCAAAATCTTCTCCAAGTCTCCTCCTTTTCGTTCCTTGTGCCTTTTCCCCTACTAAGCATGTTGCCCTATCTCATCCATTCATCTTGGCCCTTGATTTTACATGTAATGGCTGAATTTGAGCCAAAAATTCGAAGTTAGGCATGTGTCGGACACGTGGTTAGGCATGGAATTGTGGAATTCCAATATGTTCCATGGAATTCCAAATTACCCGGAAAACTTTTCCGGGTATTTATCCGGAATTTGGATGATGGAATGCCGGGTAATTCCCGGATAAAACTGGGTAATTACCCGGAAATGTTTTTTTTCGGTTTTTTTTAAATGCTTTTTTTTATTAAAAAACTTTGTAAAAATAAAATGAATATTGATAATTATTTTGTAACTTTAAATTAAGTTTGATAATTATGTTAGAATTTTTAACCTAAGTTTGATAATTTTTTATAAATTATATTTTAATAACAGTTTGAAATTTTTTTGTAAATTAACTATTGTTTAGGTTTATTTATAAGTTTCGAAGTTTAAATTAATAGTTATAAGTTAATTATCAAGTAACAATTAATTTTATTAGTTGTAATTTTATTTTGATTGTGTCTTAGTTTTATTGATATAATTAGAAAATTTTGTACTTAATTTGATTGTTTATAACTTGTAAGGTTTAATTAATTTCTTTATTTTATAAAATTAATTTTACCTAAACTATGAATAACAATTGTCTTATATAAATGACATAAATTATGAATAACAATTGTCTTACATAAATGACATAAATTATGAATAACAATTGTCTTAATAATTAAAAAATAGTACAAAATTTCATATTTTTACAAGTAATAAAAAAAATTAGCTTGGTACCACCGCCGACATGCTGAGGTGTATAGCTTCGAGGGAGGGGGCCAGCCGACGTCACTGGAGTGTCCACTCTTGAACCCATTCAAATAGCTCCGCATTATGTTGTTCTATCGTATTCTGCATTCGCAGATCCGCTAATTCCCAATCTTTGCCCACTGTGAGAATCTCAACCATCTTTGGTGTTAGTCGGCTTCGATGAGGATCTATAATATTGTCCGCCATGCTAAATGCAGATTCTGCAGACACTGTTGATATGGGAATGGATAAGATGTCACGCGCCAAGTGAGTTAGCACTGGAAACTGTCCTGAATGAATCCGCCACCACGCGACCAGATCCAAGTTATCGTGTGTCACGTCGTTGAATTGGACATTCAAAAAGACGCTTAACTCGTTGTGCTTGGGTCGTACTGGTGGGTTCATACTTGACGGCGAGTCGTCCTCTGACTGACTTTGTTCGCGGAGTAACCTCCAACTAGCTGATGCCGGCGACGTCTGCGCAATCGGGGCCTGTCCTGTAGTTCCCCCATACCGCAACTTGTAAAGCTTGTAGGCCTCTTGCAATGCATTCGTGTGGCCTTCCAGATCGCTCGAATAATCAGGACCTAGTTGTCTTTTCAACAACTTTAAAAACGTCTTCAAACTAGGAACTCGACTTCAAGGATCTAATAAAATACTGAAAGCGTATAGATGCGGTAAGGGATAAAAATATTTTAGGAACTTCTCTACCATAGCAGCGACGGCCGTCCCGAGTCGTTGATGGCCCTTATATGTCTTGAAGACGTCGCCAATGAGGATCAGCTCGTGCATCACAATAGGAGATGTTGGGCGCAATGATGCGAATAGATTTGTTGTCGCCGTGTAGAATACCTGAAGAAATTTGCATAGCATGACAACATCATCCCAATGGTCATCGTGGAGTAAATTCTGTCGGCGCTCGTTATTGTACCAAACAGTGAAGACATCGCGGAACGGAAGGAGACTCTGTAGCATCAAGTACGTGGAATTCCACCGACTGGTAATGTCTGTGGCTATCATCTTAGCCTCCAAACCGATGGCGCTGCACGCTCTCCTCCATCTGTCCTTGCGTTGGTGCGAACCGTTCAAAAATGTCACAGCCCTCTGAATTTCTTTAAGCGATGACGGAAGCTCGTTCAGGCCATCTTGAACCACTAAGTTCAAGATGTGGGCGACGCATCGAATGTGGAAGAAGAATGGGTTAGACATCGGGTTCAATTCCCGTCGGAGAATGTTAATAGCTCGGTCGTTCGCAGATGCGTTATCCATGGTGATGGGTATAATCCGGCTTGTAACGCCAAAGTCGTTGATCGCTTTTAAGATTTGATCAGCGATTTGTTCTCCGCTATGACCTTCATCCATAACTTTGAACCCGATGAGTCTCTTCTGAACGGTCCAATCTTTATCGATGAAATGACTACAAATGCATATGTAGTCGTGAGATGTCCCACTAGACCATACGTCACTTGTCAACACCGCTCGTTGAGATGACTCCACAAACTGCCCTATAATCTCCGTCCGTTTCCACTCGAAATACTTGATCACGTCTGCCCGAGTAGTCGTCCTACTTGGGCGCTGATAGTGGCTATGGAACGATCTTCGTACCAGTCGTTCCCAAGCTGGATTATCGGCGAAGTTCAAATTCGCGCTAGTCGCCATGATAAATTAAGCAAGGTCTCGTCGATGTTGGTCTGGGTTGAACGATGAGGACGACCCGGCTGCAGATGTTGCCGCCTCGACACCCACAGGTACACCGTCAACAAGTTGATCACACTTTCCGATGTGATAACGTAGGTGGTTGGTCCCTTGACTGGAATGACCACTCAGTAGCTTCCCACACCCTTTACATTTCGCGTATATTTTAAAAGTGCCGTTCGCCTGTTGTATTTTTACTTCCGTCATAGAATTCCACACGGCAGACTTCTTTCACTTCGATTGCCTAGCTCGGACTTCCGGTTCCTCATCGACGTCCTCCTCCTCCTCGTCCTCTTCATGCTGGATTGGGGCTGATGAACCGGCAGCGTTCACTCCGTCTGATGACCCGCCGACGTTCACTCTGTCTGATGACCCGCCGACGTTCGCTCCAGCTGATGACCTACCGATCTCAGGTCCGAATAAGGCCCGCGCTGTTGGCGGTGGACATTGGTGGATGTCCGGGACTGGTGCTGGCCTGGTATACGGGGGCACAAGGAAAGTCGACGGCATCCCGCTCAGACCAAATGCTGGTCTCCCCCCCGAAAATTGAGCAAATGTCGGCGTCCCCTGATAATAACCACCCGTCGTTAGATATTCGGATGTCGTCCCGTCCCGTCCCGTCTGTGGGGCCAATCGTAGAGCCGTCGAAGGAGCACCCAATATATGTCCGGTGCGATCGAGCGAACTATCTGTAAATGTGTGCGGAGGGAACTGCGAGGCACCAAAGAATTCATTCCCCTGTTGTTGCATCGCCTTAACCTACGAATCATTTGGTTGCGTTTGGCTTATGTAGGTTCCCTGAGTATCGTCGTCACTGTACTGGGCCTGCGAGTCTTGGTGATACATTGGCGATATCTAACAACAGATAAATACAAACAACCAATTAAATATCATCGATTGATAATTAATTAAAAGATAAAAATTAAAATTTTTAGTGCTTATTTGATAAATTATAATTAGAAAATTTAGTGCTTATTTGATAAATTAAAATTTGTAGTGCTTATTTGATAAATTAAAAAATTATAATTATAATTAATTAAAAGATAATACAAATACTAAATACTAAGATAATAAAATAACCTTAATTTAACTAAAATATTCTAACGTGAAATATACAAGTAACATTACTAACAAGTGACAACTAAGAAGTACTATTACAAATAACAACTAAAATAACAACTACTAACCGGGTAAATTTTAGATAAACTACTAAATAGTTTATTTACAAACTAAACTACTAAACGGCTAATGACCATAAAATTGACTTGATAAATTCACTAAACTACTAATTGAACTAAAATTTGACTAAAATAATAAATAATATAACGACTACAAATTTAATAAATAAAATAACAACTACTAATTTAATAAAATTTAACAATTCCCAAATGTACTTATTAGTGCTTATTTGATGATTTTTTTTAATATTTTAGAGATACTATGAGTGAATAATAACGATCATTATAAATGATAGGATGCATGAATTAAAAAAAAAAAACGAGGCAGACAACTTTGTAAAAGAATAAACAAAATTTCACTTAAATTTAAATATTACTACTAATTTAACAACTACCAATTGAACTAAAATAAAATGACCTAAATTTTAGTCAAATATTGTAACTTGTTAGTGACAACAACAACTCATGAAATAATATCAACTATTCTACTAACTTAAGTAAATTTTTTTTGTTAAACTACTAATTTAAGTAATAATTTAACTACTAATTTAATAAAATATTAACTACCAATATTATAACTTCTAATGAAATTATAAATAACAAATACTAATATATAGAATTAATTAACGTATTTTAACTACAATGCTAATTGAACTAAAATTTAACTAATAATAGAATTACTAATTAAATTTAACTAATCATAAAACAAGATTACTTATTAGTAAATATTAAAACTTAACAAATTACAATGAAAATAAACTAACAAAATATACTCAAACTAAATAACTAAACTTACATTACATACATGCTTCAAAAAAAAATTCTAAAAAGAAACTTACATTAAGCAGAAATGGAGGCCGGCTTGAACTTGTATTCCTTTGCCAAAATTTTTTTTTCCTCTACCGAAATGAAGAACAAGTTATAGGCAAAAAATTTATACCACACGCTTTACTTCTCTTTGTTGCCGAACATCACATTTTATAGCCAATATTTTTTTTGCTCACTTTCTACTGATTAATGAGCCTTCAAGTCTTCAACTACTTCACCTCACCACATTCACGCCACACACTCATTCACGTCTGCACCACATTCACACCTTAGTCAATGCCTCACTGCACCTTGCACAGTTGCACGCCACCCTTAATTCACTGCCTCACGCCACCCTACACCCAGAAGTCTACAACCAACACAAATAGTCTTAAATGTAAAATTTATTAAGGCACTGCCGTGACTAAAAACGGTTGTAATTTGGATGATATTTTCAGGTAAATACCGGGTAAATTTTTTTTTTCTTTGTTTCCCGGGTAATTCCGGGTATATACCCGGATAACAAATCCGGGTAATTTCCGGGTAATACCCGGAATTTACCTAGGAATTATACCGGGTAATTGTTTACCCGGAAAATTATGTTCCATAATTTCATGCCTACACGTGGTGGGCACATTTGGAATATTGGTCGTAATGCGACACCATTGCAACACCTGAAACAATGACCTTGGTCGCGGTGCGATACCATCGCGACACCATTGCGACACACACAATTGGGTTGGTCGCAGTGGTGTCGCAATACGCAAAACCTATCTGCAAATGATGAAATGTTGGTCGCACCGCGACCAAAATTGGTCGCCAAACTAAGGTCAAACTTTTGGACCGAGGGCCTTTTTTTGGTGGGCTTTGGGCGCGCGACATGGGCCTAAGGGTGTTGTTGGATGGCTAGGCGCGCCTTGGATGCCCATGACTCGCACAATGAGGTGCCGCCGGAGTATTTTGTGTCCGTCTTGGTTACCTTTGCGTCGTCGCCATGCCACGAAGCACATTTCACCGTTATAAAATAAATCATTCGATTATTTTATAGCGATATTTCCATGCTTTGTGCCTTTTTTTTTTGTCAAATTGAGGGTTAGTCCTACAAAAGCTCAAAAATCACATTAAACAACTTCAAACTTGAGGAATTACATCGGATATTGGTGAAATTCAAGGGTAAATGAGAGTGTGAAATCACACTCATCAAATACTTAAAGAAACAAAAGAAAAAAAGGTTAGTCACAAAAATAGGCTAAAATTAAGTGAGTTTTTAAAAAATAGTACATATTTTATAATATTAAAAAAATAACATTTGTCAAAATTTTTATAACAAAAAAAAAATTTAACATATTTGTTAGCAGTTTTTTAAAATTTCAAATTTTACTGATAAATTTAAACATGTTAAAAAAAATTCTAACAAATGTGTTAATATTTTTCTTGCTATAAAAATTCCAACAAAGTGTTTTTTTTTTTGAATTTTAAGAAATAGCCACTGTTTACAAAATGATTTTAAAAAATAGCCACAGTTTCAAAAAATTTAAAAACTAGCCCTTTCAGAAATTTCTGACACGTGTTCAGCACATTTTATGTGTAATTTTGTTATTGTCAGAAATTTCTTACAGTGTGTAATGGTTAGTTTTTAAATTTTTTAAAACTGTGACTATTTTTTGAAAATACACAGTTCAAAATGACTATTTACCTAACTGACCCTTTTTTTTATATTTTAAATTATGTATTATTCTTTAAAAAAGTTTACAAATTGTGTTATCTGTTTTAATTTTCTGACAAAATATACCCTTCTTTATTTTAAATATTGTTTCCTAGAACATCTCATTTCCCTTTTAAGGGGATCATCAATTTAGTTTTTGACAAACGTTAAAGAAAAGAAAAAAAAAAGAACTCTTTTTTTAAGGGTCTATTTGATATTTGACCATTTTTCATGTTTTAATAAGATAATGGGTTAGTTAGGTAAATAGCCATTTTAGACTGTGTGTTTTTAAAAAATAGCCACAGTTTCAAAAAATTTAAAAACTAGCCATAAAATTGTAAGAAATTTCTGACAATAACAATAATACACATAAAAATACTGTAAGAAGTTTTTAACAGTAGGCAAAAATTTTGTAAGAAATTTCTTACATGGCTAGTTTTTAAATTTTTTAAAACTGTGGTTATTTTTTAAAATCATTTGATAAATAGTTGTTTTTTTCTTAAAATTCCAATAATGATGTTATTCTTTATGTTAAACTTTTTTCTTTTAGCTTTTTTATTATCTACGGCATCGTCATTTCCCTTTAAGGCTACCATAATATTTAGTTTATTTTTAGATACCTAGAGTTCGTCATATGATTTTTTTTTTCTTTTCGTCAAATATTGCTATTTTTTTTTTCATAAAAGTTCCTCCAAGTAAATGTGATCACTTACTAATCAATAGCTAAGTCAAATCTTTTTCATATCTATTTCTAACATGTAGCCAATAACTAAGATATAATTTCACGAGTGGTTACAGTGAGAAGCAAGATAAAAGTTTGAATAGGAATGAATGAGTGCTTCGTAAATGCTAGGTGCTTGATAAATTCATTTTTCTAGTCTAATAACCTGTCAAAAGATTTTGGTTCCCTCAAAGAAAATGTAGTAGAGAGTTGGAAGACATGCCTTCTGTCCCATGTCAGTCGTGCAACTCTCATCAAATCGGTAGTTCAAAATGTAGCCACTTACAAACAATATTTTTGAATAGATGGATGCACTTCCTCATAAATTTTGGTGGGTGAGAAATGATGTACATTCACATCGATCTCTTTCTCTAAACCTTGGGACACAATGTGTAGCTCGCGCGGACTCGATACTTAAAGATTAAAAGACATAACAAAACTCTACTGGCCGAATTGGCTTGGAAGGTGTATCGGGATATAACTGTGAAAGATATGGAGATGTCATTGGTATGGGTATGGCTTGGACCGATTGGGTATGCCAATGCAAGTTATATTGACAACGTAAGACATCTTAATAAATAGTCTACGAAGAATAATAAGTATACAATATATCCTTATTCCATCTTAAAGAAAAATTTTTACACAATATAGTCATTTAAATAAACCAAAGAGCCTCCACTACGTTTAGGGGAAAAAAAAAATCTAAGCAGTATATATGTCTTAAAGCAAAGAAACTTGGGAAAACCTTAATTAATATATATGTATTCACACGTGTACTGTCCATGACCAGAAGGGGAATGAAAATTACATCCTCCCACGGAAACTAAGAAAAAAAGGCATGATAAAAGGAAATAAAAAGAAAACAGGATGGCACTTGCTAAATGAATTACTCAATGTGAAAAGGATATAAAACAATTGCAAGAAGTAAGGAAGCACTTGAAGGAAGATTATAAATAGGACACCTTATATCCAAAGAGGTAATAATTTTAGAAGAGAGGAGGAAATGGTTAGGGTCTGCTACCTTCCCTTGTGAGAAAATATTTCTCTAACATTCCCCTCACTTATATTTTTCTTTTGTTCTTTCACCCTAGTATAGCCCAAACTAACAATAAAAATAGAACATTTAATCCTAAGACACACCATGAGTTCTTGCATAATTCAAACAATTAGCCCAATATCATAACACAAGAAAACAACTCCGATAAGTATGAGATAAAAGAATGATACCAAAGGTGACCGATCGTTAAAGATAGGTTGTTCCATTACCGGTTGCTAATATAGCTTGCGGACTGTGGGAGGTGTACTTTTCTCATGTTAACTCTTGACATTATTCCTAGCTCGCTCTTTCAATTTACATAGTCTTTCAAAACATTATATCAGGTAACTATCTTATGCTCAATTAACCTTTTACTTAGAATAATAATTATTATTGTTATATATATATATATATTATTAGCACTATCAATGACTCTTGTCTGTGAAGTGCCTATCATGTTACGCAAACGGATGTCCTGCATTCTCACGCATATGCCGTTCCTTGGATTGATTATTTTTTAATTATTTCAGCTACACGATAGAGAAATTACGACATATTGTCTGAGAAACTTGTACATCTATGGGACGTAGTGATTAAAATGGAGTTGCGGGAAACGATATACACACTCCAATTATCTATTTCTTTATATTTCTCATTAGCATTATCAATGATCTTCTGCCTTCAAAGCGCAAGTTAAAACACACTAATATTTGTCTCGCTTCTACGAAGATAAAATATTTTGGTGAGCTACAAGCCCAGTAAGTTACAGTTATTTTCTCACAAAAATAAATTATGCAATGCATGACCATTTAGGCTCAATTATTCTTTCTTTCATTCTAATTTTCTAATTCTATTTTTGATTCTCTTTCTCTTTCTTATTCTCATTCTTATACTTTATATGGAATCTCCTTATGTGTACGTACCGAGCGCACTTGACCAATGGACGACGAGGGGTGCATAGGTCCTCGGCGACTAAGGGTCCACTGTTTCTTTCGTTCTTTGGTTACGTCTCACTTCCGTCGTTGTCTCTCAGTGGCTCGAGGTTGATGAGTGCCTCAAACCGTACCTATACTGCCCTTAGGTCGACTCAAGGTAACGATATCTTAAAAACCTCACATACGAGGATAGTACGACATGTCTTATTAAATTAGGCCTCACTTGTTTATTTAGGTGACATGCAATTGTGACAAACAATAAATAAACATATACATAGAGACCATCATACGTTCTTTCTTTCTACATGTAAAACATCATAATAAATTTTCTTATTTCTTCTTCTTTTCTTTCTAAAACTTTCAAAAAAATGTAACATGATGAATCGTAAACATCAATCAAACATCACAGTTATGTAACTCATGGCATGGCATAACTTAACATTTTCTTTTCAAGCTAATCCATACTATAGTGAGGTTGTACTCACCTTATTTCTTGAAACACTTAAAAATTCTCAGACATTACAGTTCAATTTTAACGACGCTTGAAACCTAAAAAAAATGAAGTCTATTATTAGAACTACTAACTTACGTAACATACTAAATCTAACTTGGACTTGACTTTCTCGAATCTGCTATAATATAAAAATTACAGTTTCAACATGTAATTTTCATAAAATTACAGTTTTGACCCCATAATATAAATTTTTGACAAAAATTTCTATCAACGGATTTAATCCAAAATTTTCAGATTTAAAGTATATGTAAAACCAAGCAATTTTTTCTCCTTGGTTATATCAAAAATCAACTTATAACTTGTTCAAAAATAAAGATAAAAAATCAGGGGTAGAATTATAATTTCGAGATATCTCAAAATGGGTTTGGATTTAGGAAAAATATTCTGAAAAGACTCATAATAATTTCTAAAAATCTGTAAATTTATCTTTTGAGTGTTTATAGAAAATATTTGCATCATATAGTTTCTTCATAAACCTAAATTCAGTTTAAAACACAAACTATAATTTTCACCATCTTAACGCCCGGCAGAAACGTAAAACTGAAAAGTTGTTAAAAATTAAAATTTTTAATGTTTTCTCTATTATTTTCCAAATCCAATTCGGCCTTCATAGTATTCAAAATGGCCAAAAACTTAGATCTGCCCAGAATGGTGCAGAAATCGTTCAGGTAGTCCTTGGTTCTGGATTTTTAATAAAAAATTAAGCCAAAAATAATAAAAATTAATATACATAATCATCACTCATAAATAGACCATTGAAAAATATTTAATAAAAAATAAAATCGTGCGTCCCAAAAAATAATTTGAGAAATTAACACAAAATTCTAATAATTATTAAACCCTTATCGTGCACGTAAAACAATCGTTCTACCACCGATCCGAGATCATAGCTCATAAAAATTAGAAATTAAACTATAATTAATCATCATAAAAGAGATTTCAAGAGTTCTTAGTAAGAGATTTACCCTCGAAGTCTTTGTCTGTCTCAAAACCTTTATCCCGAAGCGATATTCTACACAAATGACACTCAAATTGACTCGGATTTGTAACTTATCAATCTAAATCACGTAAAGAAATTTTATTTACCTTGAAATCATAAGGAATTGACTCTTGAAGGTCTTGAGGGAGAATTCTAAGTTTTGCGGTCTCAAGAATTAGTCTATGTGTATTTGGAGGCTCTTAGGGTTTCAAAATTCGTACAAAGAGACTTTAAATAGACCTAACTTACGAAATTATGTCGATTTGTCATATGCGCTCAAAACTGTGCCATTTTCGCAGACTAGTTCACGCACTAAACTTTAATCAGTCATAACTTTCTCTATACTAATTTAATTGATATATATGATACACCGCTGGAAAGCTTATTCAAAAATCTTTAAATTGATGTGCAATAACTATATAAATATTTTATATAGCCTAAGAATAATTTAGAAATATAGCAACATTTTAAATCTCATAAATGTATCTTTCACTTTTCTAATAAGATTTATTGCCTAAATTGTTTGAAATATTTCTTTCTTAAAACTCGTCTCATTCTCACTAAATTAATAATTTAAAGGTGGTTTCTTACATTTAACGTCAAGTGACGCCAAATAAAACTTCAATTAACTTTGCCTTTTTTTTTTTTGCACTGTATTATGTTTGTGTCATGTTTCATTAATCCATATGTAGCTTGCTATTTATCGTGAAACTACACGTAGTTCTAATAACTATCATACATAATAATTTTGTTGTAGTTTCTCTATCAAACTACACTAAAATTATTATCGTTTTTCATGTAAACTTACAACATGTACAATCACTAAAAAATATTCATACTCAATTATTTTGATCTTAATGGATAAAATATAATAATCATGCACCATGAAGATAAATCCACATAACAAATGAAATTTTACATAAAAAAAATATTCATGAAAATTAATGACGGGTTATCATAATCTCCCCTTCTTACAAAATTTTCGTCTAGAAAATTGATGGGCTTGCATTTCATTAATTTGTTGTTTATTTTAAACTTTTTTTTTTGCAAAATTGGTAACTTTAGTTAGTAGGATGATGTATATGTTTGTTGATAATTTTTTTGTAATTTATAGAGGTTTTGAATTTCTTCGTATTGTTTGGTTAAGAATTGATTATGTTATTTTATGTTTGTTGACAAATGGCTGAATTTTTGGATTTAGTTCAATTTGGTGTTAATTAATAAAACTTTTGATAGTTTGTGAAATTATAGATTGCGCAATTTTGTCATTAATTTTGAAGTGTCTAATTTTTGTGAGATTTTATCGGGAAAAAAAAACATGATACATTTAAGAATGATATTGTTTTAGCTAAAACATTGATATTTTGGCAAAAATACATTGTTTAGGGGCAAACCGACATTGTTTAGGGCAAGTATTACAACAATAGTACGGAGTACAATTGCTACGACACCCGTAAGAAAACCCACTACAACTTCTAGAAGATTGAGAGAAAAGAGATGGGCTCCAATCTGTCACTACTGCAATAAAAGAGGACATATCAGGCCACGATGTTATCAATATCTTGCAGATCTGAGGAGAGTTGAAACGAAGATGCCACACAGTCGGAGATCAACTAAGCAAGTGTGGGTGAAAAAGCCAAATTTACGCTATAATATGGCCTGCGCTTCTTTGGAGGCTGTGGAAAAGATCAACCTTAAATAGAAGATTTTTAGCGGGAAACACGTAGCTGACATACAGGGGGAGTTAAACCTCTATGGTGATGTCATTTCTAATGTTTCAACTTCAGTTGTTGATACTCCAGGTGTTCATGTTGATGTTTTAACTAGCTGTACCGATGCAGGGGGAGCTGAAAAATTAAGTGGGAAGCAGACAGATAGGGGATAATTCCCTCGTTCTTGATATTCTTTTGCCTTTTCTTAGCAAAAAGGGGGATTATGTGAGAGTTTACGGGGTTTTGACAATCAAAAATGCCAAAAGGGGAGATTGTTAGTGTTTCTGTTGATTGGCATTTTTATTGAAAAAATCACATTTCATTGATTGATGATATTTTTGATTTCTCTAATCATGAAGATTGCTGTGATTTTTGGATGAGTTGGGTGAATTATTTTTTATTAAAAAGTCTTGATTTTTTATGATTTCCAGATATCTCCTAGTCAAATGAATCTGGACTCTTTCTTGGTCACTATGAGATGGTGTTTTCTTAAGTGTTCCATGCGGTGTTTGAACACTGAATATATCTGGCAAGTGAAGATGTGAAATTGGTTGACTTGGACGAATTTGATTGATTTTCTTGATTTCATTCTTTTGATTTCAAGTCTGTCTATTGTCAATTGATTGATTCATTTTATTATTCTGGATATATTATTTGGTATTAATGAGTGTTGACCATTAAGTGTGATATGATTTTCTCTTAGTGAAAAGTCAAGGCTGTATGGAGATTTTTGGATATTCTTTTGCCAAATAAGTTTGGAATTTTCCTTATGTGTTTCACACAGTGTTGCAACACCTACTGTATATTTAGCAAGTTTGATGGTTGTCTTGATTATGTTTCCTTTTATATTCACGCGGTATTCAAACACAGAGCATATATATCAGCAAGTCCGTGTGCTGAGTTGACTTCGAACACTAAGTTGGAACGCGAGGATATTATTGCTGTTGATATAAATGATTATTTTGATCCCAAAATAATTATCTTTGATCAAGTTTTTATTTCATGTTTTATGTCTTTCCTTTTGGAGATTATTCTTGGTCATCTTATCATCTTCCCTAGCCATTTATATGGAGCTTGCCGAAGAGAAAAGCACGAATCATACAGAGTGAGAGTTGAGTTCTTAGTCATAATTTGGGTTTATTTTCATACTCTGTTGTGTGGTGACTCACGGAGTTCTATAAGCCGTGTGAGTGTGAGTATATTTTGAGTGAACTTTTATATCAAAAAATTGGTAAGTGATTATACAGAATGTGTGATTTGTAAGGCGAGGGGATCTCATCAGGATTTGTTTGTAAGGCGGGGGATCTCGTCAGGGTTTGTTTGTAAGGCGAGGAGATCTCATCAGGGCTTATTTGTAAGGCGAGGGGATCTCGTCAAGGGTAAATCGCTAGGAGTTACGAGAGGACGATAACAAAGATAGAGAGGGAATCAAAGTCTCGTATAAGTCCGAGCATTCTCGTTTCGAGATTTCTAGTGGATCGTTTCATCTGGTTACTGTTCACGTCATATTTTTTCCATCTCGATTTTAGTTATTTCCTATATTCCTTGAAAGTGTTCTATCACAGACAAGGAATACCTACCAACAAAACGATTCTTTCAAAATGTCTTCGTCTTGTTGTAACACAATGTTTCTGGATAAGAGTTGGATCTATTTGACTAATCAATCATTAGACGAGTATTGGCGCGTTGATGATGCTTTTTTGGAGCTGGCTATGCATCATGTCAATAAGGATACTCATATCATAGACCATGGATTCAATTCTAATTACACTGTTTGGATATATCCTGGTGAAGAGGAGGTGTACACTAGCCCCTTCTATTGAACCTTGCAACAAACATAGTACCAATGAGCATGCTACGGATGAGATGGTTGATGCATTTCATGATCTAGCAAACAAGGTCAAGTTGGTTGCTAATGATGACAGTAACGATAATCTTGAACTACTAGATGAAGAGTCCACAACTTCCAACATGTTATTTCAAGACTTCCAACATGAGCTATGGTCAGGGTGCAAATAAATATCTGTGTTCAAGTTTCTTGTGAAGTTGATGCATATAATGACAATGAACAAGTCGAGGAATTGATCGTTTGACATTTCGTGTGATCTGTTGAAGTTGTCAAATCGGAAGTCAGTAAGGTCGTACAATTTCTTTCAATTAATATGTTCTCGTACTTTAAGGGTTGACGACTTGAAGGCCGCACTGAAGATTGTCATCTTAATTCCTTGAAAGTTAGAGTTGATTTTTCCTCCAACATTCTTTGACATAATGGTACTCTTGATTATATATTTGCCTGAGAAGGCCATATAAGTTGGTTGTATCTATATTGGGGATTCAAAGCAATATGTTCGCGACCAAACGAATCCGAAAAGTTCAAAAGCTAAAGCTTATATTGTCAACGAAGCGTTGATATTCTATTTATTTTAATTTCGTGGGGTGGAGACACAGTATAATAGGTTAGAACGACATTCAAGGGCTTGGGAGGTAATTGATTCGAGTACGTTGTCAATGTTCAATCATGCAACTCGATTTTATTGGTAAAGTAACACTTGTTATGCTAAAGGAGGTATTGAGAAGTAAAACAGAGTGGTACATCCTCAACAACTGCCCTAAAGTCGAAAAGTTTAGAGAGTAAGTGATTTTCTTTTTAATATTTAAAAATTACTAGGCAAGAGATGTGGATAGAGCACACCGTGAGCAATTCTCAACTTGGTTTGTAACAAAAGCTTTTGAGTTGTGCGATCATGGAGATCAAGAAATGACTGGGGAGTTGTTTGCATTAGCCACTTGAAGCATGCCGACTGCATTATCTTACTAAAGGTGTCAAATAGGCCAGGCTCGGGCTGGCCTGGTCATTTAGCCTTGGCCTATTCAGGCTATGGGCGGGCCCGAATATGTAAAACTCCAAGCCCGACCGGCACCAAAGTTCCTTTACGGTAATTGCGGGCTGGCCTGGGGGCCTACTGAGCAAGGCCTAAACGGGCCAATATGAACCGGGCCGATTCAGGCCAATGTGGCCCCATTCCATAAGATTCTAGATAAATTAAAAAATATTGGGAAAAAATAAATATTAAGAGGAATTTTTGTTGGAGAATAGAAAGAAAATTTTTATTTATAAATTATGGCTAGCCCAATAAAAATCTTCCAAGGAAAACCTAATGATACGAAACATTGGTAGAGAAAAAAAAAGTACAGTCAAGAAAACTTACAAACAAAAAATAAAAACGAAAAAAAAATTTGTTCAATAATATTACATAGTACTACTTCAATCGCAGTGGAAGCCTTAGAAATATTAAAATTTGAACAATCACTGACCACGTCGTCCAGAAATCACTGCTATCATCGGCATGCATCTTCCCAGTCTTTGACGTATATCAACGCCTCCAAATCTTCACCCAGTTAAGCTCGTCTTTCGTCAAGTACCTTACCACTGCTATTAAAAACTTGTTCACTAGCAACAGTAGAAAACTGAAGTAGTTAGTATATCACGAGTCATTTTAAAAAGAACAGGAACTGCAATTTATTGGCTTTTTAGAAAGATAAAAGATCAAAATTGCTAAAACCGAGTAGCCCATCCTGTCCAACATCAAAACAAGCTGAAAAATTGATCTCGCAATAATTCTCTAATTCTAATGGGTATAAGATGATGACAAATTGTCAAAACTAAAACCATGACGGTTCATCATTTTCTTCCTATGATGAGCGGGATGGTACGTCGCACTGGATTTGATGGTGCAGGGGCTAATGAATGGGATCCTCATATTTCTCATTATAAGCATCATACAATTTGGACATATTAGATCTTACAGTGTCAGTTGTAATCATATCAGATGTTACCAGGAGTCTAGATGAGACCCTATTTATCATATATTTCACCCCTTGAAGTTTCACTCTATGGTCTAGTACGGTAGCAACACAATATAAAGGCAAAACCCGTTGCCAATATTTTTTGAACTTGGCATCCATGAACTCGACACGTTGTGCAAACATGTCTAAACCTCTGTGCATATCAAATGCTTTTGCTAGTATTAAACAGTTTATGCAATGCGTGAGGTGAAGTGGGATAATTCACACCAAATAGCTAGACGGTGGCATCGTAAAACACCTTCAGAAAGTAATAGAAGCACGCACCAATTTAGCAGTCCAAATCCGTTAACATACCATCCGTGCATCTGGTATTGAAGAAAGAACTAACCTACCTCTTGTAGAGTAGAGCAGCTTCCAACATCATATAAGTCGAGTTTCACCTATTTGAGACATCGGTTGGGATTCTTCTAGGTGTGATGACAGAACGAGTGCAGTGTTATAAAACTCTTCAAGTTGGCCGCCTGAGATAGCAATTAAGCTTAAAGCTGTCCTAATGTTGTTCAATTAGTCTTTGAAGCTGTCCATCTCGTCTTGGACACAGCAGGTTGATAATATGGCATGCACACTTTTGATGGAAGAGAGTCCCGTCATGAGGTGGCCTTAGAATAGTCTTCAAAAGTTTGATTGCAACATTGTTAGCAAAAGCATTATCAAATATTATGCTAAGAACTTTATTTTTAATGCCATAAAAATAATAAAAGAAAATCTATAATGGTAATATATATATCATTCGCATCATGTGGAAATGGGATATGCTTATAATGAGCGGATACACATAAGTAACCACACTTCGTGCGACCACTCCATACAAAGGTGCATGTAATATTAGTTGTGCAAGTGTTGAACTCATTAATAAGATTAACCCTCATCTCATTGAAAACTATTATGCAATATGCTCTAGTGGTATTCCTAGGGACCTGCCTAAATTGTGGATTATATGCATTTTGGATGTATACTTCAAACGCAGGGAAATCACCTAGGCTAAGTGACTGTTAGGCTTGTGCTATATATTTAGAATGGAACTCGCGTGCCCTATTTGTGTCGTAAGACCAAGATGTGAAGTTTCCTTCTGTGGGAGAAAAGTTTAAGGTGCTTTGACGAGGAAGCACCTTTGTGGCTTTTTGTACATTGTGAAATGTGTCTTCTCATATGAGATGTGACATTTTTGAGCCTATAGTATATTTGACTTTGCAAAACTTACAAACACCTATTTCTTTGATTGAGACATCGGGTTGGGGGATGGAAACTATTTTGAAAACCTTCAAACGTCAGACCTTCGGGCCAACTTCTTCCTTTTTCTAGTCGATGTTGTCTGCGATTTAGTATGGGAATTTCAATCTACTCCCCCGTCTGAGTTGGGCTTTGGACTTCGAGTTTTTCTTTTTTTCTTCAAACTCGTCAAAGTCAGAGATTCTAGGAAGCATTCTTGACCCGGATCCGAATGCCATTACTAACCTGCAATAAAATAAATCTATGATCAATAGACTTATACACGTCCAGTAAACAAAAATGAAACAAACAATCAAAGGTCGAATATACCTTAAGAGAAGTTATTTTGATACAAAAAAATATATCTCCTTAAGAGTGGTAAGGTGCGAGAGACAATATTCTCAAGTGAGTGAAGGTGTGTGTATGAGTGTGAGTGTAGAGTTGAGGAGAAGTTGTCTCTATTTATAGAGAAAAGATGAGTGCTTAAGTATAGTGTGGACTGTTTGATAGGAGAGAGTGATTTGAGTTGTCTTTTCTAGTCAATTCTTCTTTAATGGTAGAGTGTGTAGTTGGGTTGGATGTGAGGACGAATAGATTCCGAAATAGTGTGTAATTTGGTTGTATGTGATAAATGATAATGTTGAAAAAGAAGAAAATATGACTAGTCTTTTCTTGTCATTGTTTTAGTTGTACACTTGTATGTAATAATGTGAAAGGAGAAGAAAATATGTGTGTTCTTTTTTCTTTAATTGGTGAGTGTGTAGTTTGGTTGGACGTGTGGAAGAATATATTCTAGAATAGTGTGTAATTTGATTGTATTTGATAAATGATAATATTGAAGAAGTAGAAAAGAGAGTTTTTTCTTGTCATTTTTTTCGTACACTTATATGTAATAATGTGTGAGAAGAAGATAAAAAAATATGTAGTCTTTTCTTCTTTAATTGATCTATGTGTAGTTTGGTTAGATGCGTGAAATAATATATTCCGAAATAGTGTGTAATTTAGTTGTATGTGACAAATGATAATATTGAAGAAGAAGAAGAAGAAAAGAGTAGTCTTTTCTTGTCATTATTTTGGCTGTACACTTATATGTAATAATGTAGGAGAAGAAGATAAAAATATGTGTAGTCTTTTCTTCTTTAATTTGTGAGTGTGTAGTTTGGCTGGATGTGTGGAAGAATATATTTTAGAATAGTGTATAATTTGGTTGTATATTTTAAATGATAATATTGAAGATAAAGAAAAGATAAGTAGTTTTTTCATGCCATTTATTTGTTTTTATGCGGGAAGATAAAAGAAATATTAAAAAATATTATTTTAAACAAAAAGATATATACACAAAAGTGTAATAATTTTTTATATTCAGAAAAATTTTGAGCCCAGCCCGTCCTAAAATTTCAAGACAAGCCCCAGCTTGAATTGACAACTCTATATCTTACACGGCCTGTATGGTGAACGGTGTGAAGTTTGTTTCATATTGTCGGGACGCCAAATGTAAAACGCAAAGAGTGGAGTATTTGTCAAATACTCCCAATCTAAACCATTTAATGGTGAACTATAAGAAATTCTTGTAGTACAATACATACATGGTTGCTCTCAATAGTTGTAGATCTCTAGATGTTAAGATGGATTTTTGTCGCCTTGGAGAAGACAACGAAGAAGTACTTAGTCTTGAAGTATCATATTAAAGCGCAATTGATGTACATTATAACTTTCTATTTCCTATAAATAAACTTATCATTTTGAGAAGAAATGTAATAAAAAAATACTGCTAGTCTGCTAGAGAATAATGAGAGAGAAAAGAAATGAGAAGAAGAAGAAAGGATAGAGAAAATAAATGAAAAGAGGGAGAGAGGAGTGAGAAAGATATATAATTGTGAAAAAAGTTTGTACGAAAAATAAACAAGAGGAAAAAATAATAGTATAAGACTGTTTCGTATTGATATATTTTTAAACTAATTTTTCAACTTTCCAAATCCCTATATAATATCAATAAATCACAACTACTTACACCACCTCAATATTCGCAAAGTCAAACCATTCTATATTATTTTTCTAAATAATTTTCAAACTATTTTTTCCATTCTAAAGAATGAAATGAAATGGGCGAAATGATCACCCCAGTGGTTAGTTTTACCTTTTATTTTCTTGCCAGTCAAACAAACCCATATATATATATATATATATATATATATATAACACATATATATATATATATATATATATATATATATATATAACACTCATTGTCTTGAAATAAAAAACACGTGTGTCTGCCCCAACACACAAGCCACAACAAACAAATGCACATTCATGCACTAACCACTTACCAACCTCCCTTCTCTTCCTTGTTGAGCTTCGAAATTAGTTTTCTCTCTCTCTCTCTCTCTCTCCTCCAAATTCCGACAATCTCAACAACCACCAAAAAGTTATTTCTTAATATAACACCAACACACACATATATTATATCATAATATATATATATATATATAATAAGTATGCTCTGCTTTCATCGCCTCCTTAGCGGACTTTCCCACACTTCGCGTCCTCAATCTCAAACTTCATTTCTCTCCAAACGCCATTATATACATATCTCTATTTCTTGTAAACACCAAAACAACAACGACAATGGCATTGGCTTCTCAATCCGCCGCCAAAGCCCAAGTCCTTCAAAACCCCTTCCTCTCTTCCAACAACCATCCCTCGCCCATGCTCACCATTCTTCCGACTCCGATCCCATCATCGCGGCGGCGATCGCTCTCCGTCCGCTGCTCCGTCGCGGCCGCGCCGTCGTCGTCGGCGGCGGCGGCGGCCAAGGCGGCGAAGGACCACGCCGTGAAGTCGGTGAGGGCGCGCCAGATCATCGACAGCAGAGGCAATCCGACGGTGGAGGTCGATCTGGCCGCCGGCGACAGTGTCTACCGGTCGGCTGTTCCGAGCGGCGCGTCGACGGGGATCTACGAGGCGTTGGAGCTCAGAGACGGAGATAAGAGCGTCTATGGTGGCAAAGGAGTTCTCTTCGCCGTCAAGAACATCAACGACATTCTCGGCCCCAAGCTTATCGGCGTCGATGTCAGGTTTGTTGTTTACGATTAGCTTTTTTTTTTTTTTTTATCTGTATATTTTTGTAATTATTTACAAAACAAAACATCAAGTGCTATTAATAACTGAGAATATCTACTCCTGCGTAATGCATTGACTCATAGTCTCATTAGCTTAGATTCGATGGAATTAGAGACGTTGCTTTGTAAAGTTTTTTGTTTTTTTTTTTTGTTTTTATGTTTTTTTCAGATACCAGCTTTGATTGAAGTTTTAATGTTTTAAGTGTAGTTTGAGCTTCTTGAAGTTAATAATATGTAGACATTTGAGGTTTTTCACACCAAATCAAATCTTGAAGCTTCAATAATGGAAATGGATTGCTTGGTAAGGGTAGGTGAATATCTAGGGAGATTTACAATGACTAGGATTTCATAATGCTGCAAATACTTTAAGGTGTTTTATTTTCATTTTCTTTTCTTAATGAACAAGAAAATGTTTCCACATTTGTTTTGGGGAGCGATTGTGGGTTTTGTTTTTATTACGGATTCTGTTTCACATCTGAACGGCTGAACCTTACCTTCAGGACGGTTACTCTATTTTTCTTTTCTTTTCTTTTTTTTTTTTAGCTTTAGATTCTCATTCACACAACAATGGTTGCTAACCTTGATGTTTACCCATTTTCTTGGTTCTAGAAATCAAGCTGATGTGGATGCCATCATGCTCGAGATTGACGGGACCCCGAATAAGTCGAAGCTCGGGGCAAATGCAATTTTGGGAGTGTCTTTGAGTGTGTGTAGAGCTGGCGCGGGAGCAAAAGGAGTGCCCTTGTACAAGCACATTCAAGATCTGTCAGGAACAAAAGAACTCGTTTTGCCGGTTCCGGCTTTTAATGTTATAAACGGTGGCAGCCACGCTGGAAACAACCTTGCTATGCAAGAGTTCATGATTTTGCCTGTAGGTGCAACCTCATTTGCCGAGGCACTCCGCATGGGTAGTGAAGGTTAGAAAACTCGTTAAGATGGTCTAAATCCTTTCAATTTTCCACAGATCATTTCCTAGAGTTCTTGCATACTTTTTGCAAACTACTGAGGAATTTATTGTTATTATTATTTTGTTGAAACAGTTTACCATATACTTAAGGGAATTATCAAAGCAAAATATGGGCAAGATGCTTGCAATGTTGGAGATGAAGGGGGTTTTGCTCCAAATGTTCAGGACAATAGGGAGGGACTTGTTTTGCTCATGGATGCAATTGAAAAGGCTGGTTACACGGGAAAGGTAATGGTTTCTTCATTGTTCTATTTCTGCACTTAATTTACACTTATTGTCATATGTTGATTAAAACATAACAACGGTGCAGATCAAAATTGGAATGGATGTTGCAGCGTCAGAATTTTTCATGAAAGACGGGCGTTATGACCTTAACTTTAAGAAACAACCAAATGATGGAGCTCACGTGCTCTCAGCTAAGAGCCTAGGTGAGCTCTACAAGGAGTTTGTTAGAGATTTCCCCATTGTGTCCATTGAAGATCCTTTTGATCAAGATGATTGGAGCTCATGGGCTTCACTACAGTCTGCTGTTGATATTCAGCTCGTTGGTGATGACTTGTTGGTCACTAACCCAAAGAGAATCGCTGGAGCAATTCAGAAGAAGGCGTGCAATGCTTTACTTTTAAAGGCAAGCAACTATATATGAGTTGGTTTTCCTTTTCCCCGGCTATTCTTATTCTTATGTAATCGAGTTGCAATTCATAGTTTTTAGGCCCCATCCTTTCTTTCACCTTTTTCTTTTGATTTAAAAATGGATTACAATTTTTTTCCTAATAATGGTTCTAAGAAAATATATCATGCTTTTATTTATTTATTTTTTACTTGTTTTATATGATTACCATATTCCACATTTCCCTTGACCCTATGATTTGCAACATCAGGGCAATCTCAATGGAGAAATCGTAGTAAAATGTTCGAAACCAGGTTATCATATGTTGTACAAGTCATATCTTAACACGTGGCATGTTAAGGTTGGATATTGTGAACAGCTGAAAATTGCTGGTTTTAACTAATTCTGTTCTTTAAACTGCAGGTTAATCAGATCGGTTCGGTTACCGAATCTATTCAAGCGGCACTTGACTCTAAAGCTGCTGGTTGGGGTGTCATGGTTAGCCACCGCAGTGGAGAAACTGAGGACAACTTTATTGCTGATCTTTCCGTTGGCTTGGCTAGTGGACAGGTTTCATGATCAAACTCAAATATTTCATACCCTTCTGGCACTTCTTCATCAATGGCTATGCAGTCTAAGCATTATTTATTTATTTATTTATTTTTGGTGTAGATCAAGACGGGGGCCCCTTGCCGAAGTGAGCGGTTGGCAAAGTACAATCAGGTAAACTGAAATCCTTTAAAATTGTCAATCGAAATTCCTCAATTCATAACTGTTTGTGTCATGGATGTAGCTTTGGTCATTTTAAGATTTTCTTATAAAGGATTGGGTATCATACTATCATACAATAATTCAAATCTCTATGGTGGAAATTGTATGTCACATGTCCATAAGTCATCTCATTCAATGACCTAAAGGTGTCCAACTTGGTCAGATTCGTCTAGCTACCTAAAATTCTCGTATTTATTCATTAGGTTTATTTTGCTATTGAAATTCACTAAACCAGAAAAATCTACTGTCTTTTGCTGGGTTGTTTCAGAATCGGTTGCAATTTCGTTCCACTTTTTAAATTTTTTTGGGTACTGCTACTGATTTCCGTGCTACTTATTACAGTTAGTATTTAGTTTCTGAAGCTCATGATCCTGAGTTACCTCTGTCAATTTAAAATTTGCTATGTTTAACACAACCCTTTTTGGGATTTAATTATGGTTTCAGCTTCTGCGCATTGAAGAGGAACTTGGAAATGTGCGTTATGCTGGTGAAGCTTTCCGATCACCTTGAGGAGGCGATTTGACAAAACCTTTGTTTCTTTTACAGAATGATAATCAGTCATAGACATTATCTGAGCTATAACGTAAACTGTGTTTCGAGGACAATCTGCATAGAGTTTTCTTGGGAGCAAATCAAGTTAGATTAGGGTTTTGCTAAACTATGGACATAAAGGCTAAGTTTTTGTTTTTTGTGAAATAAACTGTTGTCTAGTAAAGTAGTTCTTGTGCTTTGAATTATCTTCTGACTTGAGGTTAAACTGGTGGAATGACGTCCTGTTCAATATCAAAAACTGAGTTGAATGCCATTTTTCATGGCCCTCGTAATGAAATGCTTGTGTGTGTTTTGTTTTGTTTTGTTTGTTTTAATTTTTTTTTTTTTTGTAATTTTTTTAAGAGGATTGAAATGGACTTGTCTTCGAAAAAAAAAAAAGAAAGATTTAGAATAGTTGGAAAGAACTAGGATATTGTCGTTTTTCATTGCCTTCTTAATAAAATGCCTTTTCTTTTCCTATTCTTTTCTTTTTTCTTTTTCTTTTCCTAAAGATTGAAATGGATTTTCTAGGTTCGAATAGTAAACAAGAATCTAGAGTGTGTATATTCAATTTTGCAGGCGGTACCGTACTGCTTATTTGCTGGGGCTTTATTGTAATGAGGTAGAACAGTTTTGCTCTAAGGATTTTATATTTTATTTCTAAATAAAATTTTTCTTTCAAAGTTGAAAAAAAAAAAAAAAAAAAAAAACAACAACAACAACAAACTCGTAAAGGGAATAAAATTCGAGTATTTCTGTGATGGGTTTTTTTTTATAGTGGGAAACAATTCTGGATCGTCGGATTCACCTTTTTAGTGGGTTCCGCATCTTAAAAATGTGAATCTTACCATCCAAAATTATTTCCCACCACAAAAAAAATCTCATAAAATTCTAGCTGAAAATAATTGGTGTTAAGTGAAATACTATCGCGGGAACAAAACTGAAAATCGCCATTTAGCTTACAAGAACAGATTTATAATAATAACATCAAAACCAAAAATCGCTCGACGTTATAGTGGTTTGCCGGAAAACTTGCAAGTATATTTGTCAGTAAAGGTGTAGAAACATGCATACACAATTCTCGGAAGTACTCGTCTAAGAAAAAACAAGAACTACGAAAGCTAAAATTAAGCACGCACAAAAACTAACCCTGGCCCTCTCTTCATTTATCAGCTCATGGGTTAAACCTGAATGGTCGGACCAACATATCTCCCTTGGCGCATGTACAGATTATCTGGGGTTTTAACCTCGGCAAGCCATGCATAGTCCTCTTCCCTTCCATCTTTTACAACGTCTCCATTTACCGAGGCTAAAAAGAGACACGTTTAAGTAGCAAAACCCGAGTCAGCTTATCAGTAACAGTAACCTTTGCATGGGAAAAATAATGAGGGATGGGGAAAATATCAGTAACTCACAGAATGCAGCATAGGGGTAGTCATGGTAATAGGTGCATCTTCGGCCAGCGTTTTCTCTGTAAGGAGGCGTGAGAACGTCGAGGACAGCGCAAGGGGTGACAGCAGTGAAACAATGCAGATTACCATAGCTTTTCGGATACAAAACTGATGCCTCACATGGTGCAGTTAACACTTCGTCCTTAACGAGTTTTGCTAATCGTACTGCAACGAGGGAGAAGAAAAGTCGCTTTGATTTCCATTTAGACAGGCCCTGGAAATGCAAGAAATGAAAAAACAAAGCTGACTACTATTCTACAATTTGAGCATCAGACTGGTGACCGCACAAAGCCTAAAACGAAAGATTATAGTATACCTGTAACTGGCAGCCACCAATGCGGTCATGCATTAACAATATCAAAGGGATATTCCTAACTTGACCCCCTTTTTTTTTTTTTTTTTTTTTTGCATTGGTCCTAAAGCAATTTGACTTGACTTCATAACCCGAAATAAAAGTTGTTTTGATACGAAATGAACTGCTGGCAGGAATTACACTCTGGTAGCTAACGTAGTATACTTATCTTCTAGAAAAATAAAGGTAAAAACCTTTAAAAAATAAATGTGATTTTTAAAAATGGATATAAAATTGAACTTTCTGTTTTCTACAATACTAGAAAAAAAGACCTTTTGTTTATCAGAACAAATTATCAGTATACCTCTGCGTTTTAATAATAGCTAAAAAAAGCAATACCTTAACGAAGTATTTAAGGATTTAGCCAAATTTTAGACTAATTTTTTTAGGAATTTGCCATAATTTTAGAGATTTAATAAATTAGGCATTTTTATTTTTTATATTATAACAATCTATGAAAATTTTGATAATTAAAAATTTGGTTTGCTTTTCTAAGTTGAAAGAGCCGAATTTTTTCAGATTTTTTATTTGATTTGGTGGTTTTTTTAAGAAATTATCATGTATACTTATGTTCATTAAAGTATTTAATGACTATTTACTTAATTTTAATATTTTAAGACTAAATCCTTTAAACTTTACATTTAAAATTGCTAATTTCGTTTTTGTTTGTGTTTTTTTTTTTTTTGTTTTTTTGACAAACTTGCTATAGAATTATTTCAAATATTGAGGTTTGAAATACTCCCTTTGAAATACTTAATTTTAAAGAAAACCCGCCGTGGGCATTTTTGTTTGCATTTTGATTCATTTTTTAAATTCAGCCCCTCTTTATTGCAATTTAGACCCCAAGCATTTATAGAATTGCATTTTGACCCATTTTGTAAAAAAATAAAAATAAAAAAATTCATTTTTGCCCTGCTACAAATGCATTTTTCTACATTTTTTCGCTGAAAATGCAATGTCGCCGAAACATTTCATCTTCGCAGGACAAAATGCCGAGCCCCGAAATTATATTCCTAAATTATTGAATGTAGATTGGATGAGTTTTTGCATGCAATCATTTTAGGTCAATATCCCATTCACCTCCCCAATATTATAGTACTTAATTTATCATTAAAACTAAAACTATTGTTTCTTAAGATGAGAATAATGAGAATAACATTTTTTTTGACAGGTCTCAAATAAATTTATTATTATTATTATTATTATTATTATTATTATTATTGTTAGGGTTATTTAGGTAAATAGTTATTTTAGAGGGAGTTTTTAAAAAATAGTCACAGTTTCAGAAAATTATAAAAAAAAATAAAAAATTAATTACTAAGGTAAGAGCTTTCTTAACATAACAAAATTACACATAAAATTTATGTAATAAGTTTCTTACCAAAATAATAAAATTTATGAGCGACTATTTTCTTAAATTTTGAAGCATCAACTACTAGTTGACCGATTTTCCTCATAAGCAATATTTATGGTCCGTCTTGACAAACGAGGTTTTTTTGTTTTTTTTGTTTTTTGTTTTTTTTTTTTTTGGGGTATTACAAAAAACGAAAGGTTGAATGAGCACAGTTTTATGGTAATTTCTCAACAATTTATGGATATTGTTTAGAGGAAAATGCTACTCATGAAACAACAATACATGCGTACTGAAAGACCAAAAAGGAAATGCATGCTAAAGTCTGATGGCTAGTCTAGTAGTGTCTCAGTTCTAGTTAGCAATGAGGGTATGCATGGAAATGTTGGCTAACATATATCTTTCATGCGTCTGATTATTCGTTTCACCGAACGATTGATAACCATAAGTTGAACTTCCGACACACGACCTTTAAAATGAATGGTGATTTAAAAGTTTCAAAATTGTATTCAAAGAATGTATATATATATTAGCAGGCAATTTTGATTGCAGTTATAACAAGTTCAACTAAAAAACTTAGTATGATTCCTGAACCTGAAATGACATGAAAGAGCAGACCTGGAAAGTAAACTGGTCCCTTGCTTTCTCGGATAAGGGCAGGCTCAACCCAATCATACGCTTTCACATGCAGAGAGCCATAGAGAATTTTGCTAAAAACGGTCATCCCAGGATGGTCATGGAGTGGTATGACTGACGAAGTAGGGAAACAGAATACACACATCTGCACGAAAATCAGTTACTCCATCCTCAAGTAAAATTGTTCCCTAACATCTTTCAAGATAAAAGATCTAAGTTTATTGCTATTCCAATTACTATTTCCTCAAAAATGTACGTTGCACACAACTATATGCTTGATTTTTGAATAAATGGATGAAATCGAAGTTTTAAAGTAGAGCTGAATATAGAACTCAAAATACAAACTCTGAGCAGGCAAAAATGAAAGTATAAAAAATAAAATAAAAAATAAATAGAAATTGATCCAATAGAACCGAAGTTTTTAGCAACCACATTTTCAAGGTTCACCAAATAGAGGATTCACCGTTGTCATTAATTTTTTTTTTTCATCCAAGAAAAAAGAAAGTTTCGAACTCAATCGGAAGCTTAACAAACTGATTTGAAATAACTCAAGGGTTGTTTTATTCGCAGTTCATGGAAAAATTTAGATGATATTTAAGTGCAATTTGGATTGTTGTTTGGTTGGAATCACTTTAATTGGGATCTAGATTTGAATGGGGATATATAAATTGAGAATTTGAAAAAAGCGTTCTTTTATTGTAACAAGACTACCTGAAAGTGAATTTAAGTTGAATAGAAAAAATGATTGTCAGATAATGATTTTAACTCAAAATGAATTTAGATTGAAAACAACACTAAACTTGCGAGCTTACCGTGAAACTATCAGAGTCAAATATATCCAAAAACGTTATTGGTTGCGACCAGCGAGCAACCCTATTTAGCTGATCAAGACCGAAGAAGCCATGGCCTCTATCTTCATCTGGATTTTCCTCTTTAAGGCCAACATCAGCAGGACCAATTGTGTCTGTGAATGAGGCAAATGCAATTAGAACAACAAAGCTAATCGGCTCAAAATATTATACTCTTTACTGTAGTATAAGTTCTGATTAAACCAGCATTTCACTAGTTATGACACTTAAAGCTGAAATAGTTTATTAACAAAATTGCAAAGAATGTTCAAGATACATTGTAACTATTGCTATAGACACACATACTTTCGAAATCTCTTCATGAACATAACAAATTGGCGTATGTCAATCTAAACATGTGTACGGAGTTTTTGGCGGCGGCAATTAGCACTAGCTTTGATCTTTACTTAAAATGCACAACACTAACAAATAACCAAAACAGCAAACTCCATAATGGAAATAACATTCAGTTTTGGGTCCTACACTTGTACCATCGATATCATTTATGAAACAAGCAAAATACCAATTCCACCTGAAAATTATTATTTCAGAAAGCTCAGTTACCATTCCTTTTTTTGTTTTTTTTTTCCCCCTGAAATTCAAAGTGGTTATTCATAGCATTGAGCTCAATGGCATAAATATAAAAGCGATAATGAAGACTTATAGGTGCCAATGTTGCTAACTAATCAATGTCCCAAAATTAAAAACGGTCAGTATAACACTTCCAACACTTCTACACCATAGAATGGTTCACTAGAATATATCATCAACCTACCAAATTCAAAACTCTTATCTCGGAAGCTAAAGCTAATCACTGAGTAAATTGACAATTTTGTATTAGAAAAAGTAGCAAGAGACACAGAAGAGGTCTAACTAATTGCTCTAACGTGCACTCAATTGCCACAACAACACTTAAAATTTCCTCAAATCAATCAATCAACCAATCATCCAAAACCACAAAACCAAAACCAGACAAAAATCTAAGCGAATTTTGCAGAACCCAAATGCAAAAACTCTTCAACTACTAGGAATATGAAATGAGAGAAATACCCAAAAGAGTGCAAATGTTGTGGACAGACTGAGACGAGGGCGGTGAAGGAGAAGAAGAAGAGGGCAATAAGGTCTTATTGCAGAGGTCGTAGAGGGATTGGATTGGGTTTGTGGGCAATTCGCTGCTATCTTTCTTCTTCTTCTTCTCCTCCTCCTCCGACATGCTCGATTGTCTCCTTCCAAGTGACGCGAAATTCGCTCTCTTTTGTACAAATATCCGTACCTTATCTGATACTTTTTGGAATTTTGATAACATCTTGTCCTTGATTTACAATTTAGGAAAAGAATAGAAAGGGGACGAGACTTCCAAACCAATTAAATGAAACAAAAACAATCTAGAGTTTGTTTAGGAGTTTTGTCTTTTGGATTGCGTGACGCGTACATACGTATGGAAATTGATTAGAAAAGCTTTGGTTTGATAATGTTTTATTATTGTTTTGAAATGATACCAAAAGAAATATAACGTTATATAGAGTTATTGTAAATAACTACTATTGTAAACTGAACTCTCGTTACAATATCATTTCATTTTATAACGTTGCATCTTTTTTATGTATCAGTTTAACATTATAGTACTTAATAACAAAGTTTAATAAATTGTACAGAAAAAAAAATAATGCTGAATGTATAAGAAAAACAGGGCGGTTGATAAACTAAAATTTTAAATTATTGTTTCTAACCGAAATAGTATTTGAACGTTTAGTAAAACTGCTGTGAATCTGTATAATTACAAAAAAAAAAAACATAGTTTAATATTTTTCTATAAAATTAATATATATATATATATATATGTTACCAGATACTATTTTTGCATTTGAAGAGTATAAATGGAGAATATAAATCAAATTTTGTTATAATAACTAATTATAATGCATTTAATATGCTCAAAATATTATATATATATATATATATATATATAAGTTTGAATACATGGATAAGAGACATAAAATTGATTCATTGAAATGGTAAGTAACAATCAATTTTTCCAGAAAAAAAAAAAGTAACAATCAATTTTTAAAAAAAACAATAAATATTATATATGGTATGAATCAACATGGACGTCTCTTGGCATTCTATAACCTACAAGTTTTTCCTTCATCTATTATTCTCCTTATAACTCTCTTCTTGATGTGTGTATACTATCTTCTCTTGATTTCTTTTATGTAACTCATGCCTTTTCTATTTGAAATAGTTGAATTATTTTCTCTACATATTTCTCTCTTATGTTTCTTTAAGTTTTTGTGTCTTGCAATTTTGGTTTACTTTTATTTTATGACACATTATCAGCATGAATTATAACCACTGCTCATGTTAAGGTATTCAAAACATGCATAATTCTTCTTTATCAAATTTGTTTGGATGCATGATTCCTTGGAATCTGCTCTATCGGAACGATCGTTATTTCCTACATACTTTATCATTTTTCGTATAATCATCTTATCATTTTATTTGAATTAAATATATTATGTTGATTATTTTTGTTCATATCATGTTTTACTTTTCGTTGTTGCTTTACTATCATTTGGTATTTAGATAAGAACTAACACACGCACTATTGGTGTAAATTTAAACTAACGACGAGATCCGCACCTCTAGGATGTGATGCGGCAATGAAAGATAAATTTGGTCGGAATTTAGATCTGGAAGACAATAAAAGAGACATATTTTTTCAAGTGGTTCGGCCCTCCTCCGGAGTAATAACCTACGTCCACTGATAGTTGAATTACGAATGTTCGATTACCAGAAATTCCAACCCCGTCTCTAGTTCCCCCATTCCCCTCTTATAGTCGAGGAATTAAGGTTCGAAGAAGGAAACATAACGCATGACCCCTCGCAAATCGGGAGTAATTAGCGAATTAAATGTGCGGTTATTAAATGAGCGGTTATCTTTCCCTAATATCTTGGGAATTGAATATACTAATGGTTACATCAATCGTAAGTCTTACGGGCTTAATTACAAAATATCCCACGATCGGGGCTAGAAAAACGGAACAGAAAGAGAGACCTAAACTACCACATGTGGACTTAATCTTCGATCGGGGGTTACCAGCTTCGCGGGTCGAGCCCTCCGTCTTGAGTGAAGTCCTTTCTTCCTCTCCGAGGCTAGCTTCACAGGGGTGGATCATCTTCGTTGATCCGCGGCCTTCTTATCCGTCAATCCCTCTCCGAGGGTCTTGTCATAAAATCGACATTACCTTCGGTGGTATTTTTCCTGCTTATCATCATGAGTGTAAAATCGAGGATCGTCTTCGTCTGGGGGAAGCTCCTGCGATGACGTGACATTTCTTTCTTGTTGGCATCGGGGGCTTGTGTTCGCATTAAATGTTCCTCGGAGACTCCGCCCATGAGGCTACATTTGTTGACGAAAAATCGCTTACAACACGCACAATACACATACTTGGCAATTTATGACAATTTAGTATAAGGAGTTTAGTGATGTTTACCATTTTGCGCTAAAGAAATCATATTATATACTATTGCTTTTCTTTCTTTTATGTTAACACTTATTATAATTTGCTTGAAATGTGTTATTTAGTATTTTGATATTGTTTATTATATCATATTTGTATTAGTCTATATAGCTTCTCTTAATTACATGATTTAATATCATATTAAGATCTTATGTATTAGAATTTTATTAAATCTACAAACGTTTCAATAGCATTTATCATGCTATGTAAATCATTTTTTTTAATCTATATCTTTTATTAATTTTATTTCTTCTCATATAATTTTAGAATGTCAAATTTGACAAAGCTCGAGTTCGTTGATATTTCTGGGAATAAATATTTGGCATGGACTCTCGATGCTGAAATCCATCTTAATACTATGAATCTTAGAGATACAATAAAAGAGGAAAATGACTCATCTGCGCAAGATCGTGCAAATGCAATGATATTCCTACGCCATCATCTCCATGAAGGACTAAAAACTGAATACTTAACAGTTAAAGATCGATATGTCCTTTGGTCTATTTTGAAAGAAATATATGACCACCAAAAGAATGTGATACTTCCTGAAGCTCGTTATGATTGGATGCAAATAAATTGCCCGATGCATTTACTGATGTTGCAAATAAATTGCCTGATGCATTTACCAATGTTAAGAAAGTGACAAAATCACATGTTCCATCTGTAAATGCTCGTATTCATATTGATGTCCATATGGGACAAAATGCAAACATACAAGCAAATGAGTCCAAAACATGCTAGAAGCGTGGTAGACCTCTCGGTTCCAGAGATAAAAGTCCAAGAAAGAAAAAGGAGCAAAGTATGCAAACTGTTGAATCTCTAGGGTTTTGATGGAGGCTCCCATATTCGTGCAGCGAATCTCCAAACTGTTGAACCGCTTATCATATGCATACATTCTCTTCCTCGACTCAATAACAAAAGCGTTGAGGTTGTCCTCCAAAGTTGAAATCTGAGGAAGATTGCCCTTAGAAACCTGGAGGTGGTGCATTCAGAGCGTTTATTGGGTTGCTATAAGAGAAGTTCTCATAGTTTCTCAACCCTGGATGGTAGTGAGCGAGCAGATTGTTGTTTGGTCAAGACTGATAATTCCTGTTCTGTTAGACCACAGGTTCGATTTACGTATGTTAGGCGTAGGGGCAAAGGCAATAGAAACGCTGACGTGTAAGTAGGTGTGAGCTGGGGTGTAAGTGCGTGTGTGGTCTGACGTGGATATTGTAATACGTATCAGGTGCTGTAGGTAGTTATGCTTACTCATGTGTACTCACATGGGTGTGAGGAATATAGGGATCACGCTGAGGGTGTGAGGGGTATTGGAAGAATTTTGTATTTTGCAGAGCTTTGCTCTTGTGGGAAAGACCCGAGCCTCTCGAAAGCTCGGTGAGATTGTTCCTTATTCCTTCTCAGATTTTGCATCAATACTATAGTTATTTTGGTGATTGTTTGCTTAATTGTGTTCGATTATCAGTTGTTGTTTGTGGAGATTATCATTATACTATTGTTGTGTTTGTTCTATTGCTCTATTTGCTATCTGTGTGCATCAATTGGTATCAGAGCAGAACGAACCTGAGGGATGGCTAAGAATGCGAACCAGAGGTTGGATCAGGTGGAGGATGTGGTTGGGTCGGTGCAACAGGAGTTCCGTCGGTTCGAAGGTTCAGTGCGAGAGGAGTTGCAGAGTGTCGGCAAACGCTTGGAGCTTCTCGAGGACCTTCCGTCCCGTCTCGAACATCTCATTAAGCTGCAGGAGGAATATGCTCGAGGAGGATCGTCGGCAACTGAGAAAATGAAGGGCCCGACGATCTACAACCCCTCGCCATTGGGGGACTCGCTGGGCTATGGGGGAAATTCTTCCGGATCCGGACAAGGAACTCGCCAGGATTTCCGCATGAGGTGCCTGGAGATGCCGGTCTTCGACGGGACGAACCCGGATGGATGGATCCTTAAGGCGGAGGGATACTTCACTTTGAATCATTTCTCGAACGAGGAGAAGTTAGAGGCGGCTGTGATCGCATTTGAAGGGGATGCTCTGCTGTGGTACCAGTGGGAATGTAAGAAACGGAACATGGTTCTATGGGAAGAGATGAAGTTGAGACTACTACGGCAATTTCGGTCGACGCATACGGGCTCCCTTCATGAACAATGGATCGCGCTGAAACAAGAGGGTAGTGTTCGCGACTATCGCCGAAGGTTCATCGAATTGGCGGCACCGTTGGACAACATTCCAGAGGAATTGGCATTGGGCACCTTTGTCAATGGGCTGAGACCGGAGATTCGGGCCGAGCTGCGAATTTTGGAGCCCAACAATTTGGGCCGGGCCATGGATCTGGCCCAAAGGATAGAGGAAAAGCTGAATATTGCTAAGGCCCAAAGAGGAGGATCAGGGTTCTCGGCTGGTAGACCCAATTGGCACTCCAAACCTTTCTCACCGCCGAATGAAGGTCACCACCACACAACCGGGAACCAGGCTATGGCCACGAGTAACCTTGGGGATGTTCGCCGGCTGTCGGAGTCAGAGGCTCAAAAGAAGAGGGAGCGAGGCTTGTGTTATAGGTGTGACGAGAAATGGGCCCCGGGCCATCGCTGTAAACGTAAGGAGCGTAGCGTGCTTCTAACCCAAGATGAGGAAGACGAGGAGGTCGAGGAGACGATACCGGTGGTGGAGGCGGATCTGGAACTTGAAGCGGCGGAGATCAATCAGGTCATTGAAGTTTCCCTGAACTCGGTGGCTGGTCTTACCTCACCCCAGACCATGAAAATTCGTGGGAATGTTCAAAACCAAGAGGTGGTTGTTTTAATCGATCCGGGCACCACCCATAATTTTATCTCGCGGAATTTGGTTGATAAGCTCGAGATACCCTTGACGAAAACAGAGGTCTACGGCGTTACAATGGGCACCAGAGATTCCGTCAAAGGGGAAGGCATCTGTCGCGGCCTCACGCTGCACCTGCAAGGGCTGGACATCGTCGACGATTTTTTGCCCCTGAATTTGGGAAGTTCCGACGTTATATTGGGAATTCAGTGGTTGCGGACCCTGGGAACAACTCATACAAACTGGAAATCTAAAGTCATGAAGTTCACTCTTGGTCAGGATACTATTACGCTCCGCGGGGACCCATCGTTGGGGAGGTCCTTGGTGTCCCTCAATTCCATGATACGGACTATCCGACGTGAAGGTTCCGGGCTGCTGGTGGAGTTGAGCCACCTCGAGTGTGACGGGACTGATGGAGGGGGCGACCCGGAGTTTTTAAGGGGAGTATTGGAGAGGTACGACGTGGTGTTTCAAACCCCTCAAGGGCTTCCTCCGGTCCGGGGCCACGAACACGGAATTATTCTGCAGGAAGGGTGCCTACCAATTAGTGTACGGCCGTACCGATACCCTCATGTGCAGAAGGACGAGATCGAGTAGCTCATCGCTGAAATGCTCGCGGCAGGGATTATCCGTATTAGTAAGAGCCCCTATTTGAGTCCAGTCTTGTTAGTCAAGAAAAAAGACGGGTCGTGGAGGTTTTGTGTTGACTATCGGGCCCTCAACAAAGCAACGGTTCCGCACAAGTACCCAATCCCAGTTATTGAGGAGTTGTTGGACGAGCTCGGCGGCGCCCACGTTTTCTCCAAACTGGACTTGAAGACCGGATACCACCAAATCCGAGTGCGAGAAGAGGACATTCCCAAGACGGCCTTTCGAACTCATGACGGACATTACGAATTCCTCGTAATGCCGTTCGGGCTCACGAATGCCCCCGCCACCTTTCAATCCTTGATGAATGACATCTTCCGCCCGCTGCTCCGGCGAACAGTACTGGTTTTCTTCGACGATATACTGGTTTATAGCCCCACAGAGGAGGCTCATGAGACTCACTTGGCTGAAGTGTTGGAAATCTTGCAAAAAAATGCCCTTTATGTCAATAGAAAGAAGTGCGAGATTGGCAGGCGTGAAGTGGGGTATTTGGGGTTTATCATCTCAGGCCGAGGAGTGGCTGCTGATCCGGCCAAGGTGGAAGCCATGGTCCAATGGCCGAGACCTGCTTCCTTGAGAGAATTACGGGGATTCTTAGGCTTAACAGGATATTATCAAAAGTTTGTCGCCGGGTATGCTAGTATCGCTCTACCGCTAACTGATCAACTCAAGAAGGATCGGTTCGGCTGGAATGACGAGGCGGATACGGCATTCAACAAACTCAAACTCGCCATGACTCAAGTGCCCGTGTTAGCAATGCCCGATTTTTCTCAAAATTTCATCATTGAAACTGATGCATCCGGGTATGGATTGGGGGCTGTTTTGCTTTAAGGGGAGCGACCAGTAGCTTATTATAGCCAGACGTTAGGACTTCAGGCACGCTTGAAGTCTATCTACGAGAAGGAGCTCATGGCAATCGTGTTTGCGGTCCTTAAATGGAGACCTTATTTGCTCGGAAGGAGATTCGTGGTGCGAACAGACCAGCAGAGTCTGAAATTTTTGTTGGAACAGCGGGTGGTGGGAGCCGAATACCAGAAGTGGGTCACGAAGTTAATGGGGTTTAATTTCGAGATACAATACCGCAGTGGAGCGAGTAATCGAGTGGCCGATGCATTATCTCGTTTGCCGGAGGTGGTAGAATATTCCGAACTAAGCGTGCCACAATGGCAATATTGGGAGACCCTTCAGTCCGAACTGGCGAACGATGAGTTTCTTAACCAGTTAAGGGAGGACATAACGACGGGCACTCGCACTCACGCGGGTTTTTCGGTGGTAAACGGAGTGCTGTACTACAAAAGCCGTCTGGTCATTCCTCGTTCCTCCAAACTGATTCCACAAATCCTAGCCGAATTTCATTCATCACCCATCGAGGGTCACTTGGGGGAAGCTAAAACACACCAACGAGTGGCGGCGGAGCTCTTCTGGGTAGGGATGAGGGCTGATATCGTGAAGTTTGTAAGGGAGTATGTTACATGCCAACAACACAAATATTTAGCCACCACCCCGGCCGGATTACTTCAACCGATTCCCTTACCGGCACAAGTGTGGGATGAGATTACGATGGATTTTATTGAGGGTTTGCCACGTTCGGAGGGGGTGGACACTATCTTAGTGGTGGTGGACCGATTAAGTAAGTACGCTCACTTTATCGGGTTGAAGCACCCCTTCACCGCCCCTTCGATAGCCCGTGTTTTTGTGCAAGAAGTGGTCAAATTGCACGGCCTTCCTCAAGCTATAATTTCAGACCGTGACAGAATTTTTATGAGTAATTGTTGGACTGAGCTGTTCAAATTGCAAGGGACTGCTCTAAAACGCAGCACCGCTTACCATCCCCAATCCGATGGCCAGACCGAGGTGGTGAACAGGAGTGTGGAAACGTACTTGAGGTGTTTCGCGTCGGGGCAACCGCGTTCTTGGGCCCGATGGTTACCGTGGGCTGAATATTGGTACAACACCTCGACTCATTCGGCGACGCGCTGCACTCCATTTCGGGCCCTCTATGGCCGTGACCCACCCGCCATCATTCGCTATGAGACTGGGTCTATAGCACTCTCAGCCGTGGAACAACAGTTGTCCGAGAGGGACGACATCTTAGATGATTTGCGCATGCACTTGCTCCGTGCACAACAGAAAATGAAGGTCCAGGCTGATCGCAAGCGTCACGATGAGGAGTACAATGTTGAGGACATGGTGTTTCTCAAGCTGCAACCATATCGGCAGCGTTCCTTGGCGTGCCGTCGATTTGAAAAGCTCGCAGCCCGCTTCTATGGCCCTTACAAAATCATTCAACGAGTGGGAAAAGTCGCTTACAAGCTAGACCTGCCGGAGACGACTACCATCCACCCGGTGTTCCATGTCTCTCAACTCCGGCAGGCCCACGGCGTGTCCCACTCGACCCCACAGCTACCGCCACAGCTTACTCCTGAGCTGGAGTTGCTTGTTGAGCCGGAAGAGTTGTTGGGGGTTCGGCCCAAACCACATGGAACAGCAGGAGAACTGGAAGTGCTGCTCAAATGGAGAGGTCTGCCAGAGTTCGAGGCGACGTGGGAAGATCTTCACTTGGTGCAACACCAATTCCCAGATTTTCACCTTGAGGACAAGGTGAAAGTTTGGGCGGCGGGTAATGTTAGACCACAGGTTCGATTTACGTATGTTAGGCGTAGGGGCAAAGGCAATAGAAACGCTGACGTGTAAGTAGGTGTGAGCTGGGGTGTGAGTGCGTGTGTGGTCTGACGTGGATATTGTAATACGTATCAGGTGCTGTAGGTAGTTATGCTTACTCATGTGTACTCACGTGGGTGTGAGGAATATAGGGATCACGTTGAGGGTGTGAGGGGTATTGGAAGAATTTTGTATTTTGCAGAGCTTTGCTCTTGTGGGAGAAACCCGAGCCTCTCGAAAGCTCGGTGAGATTGTTCCTTATTCCTTCTCAGATTTTGCATCAATACTATTGTTATTTTGGTGTTATTTGCTTAATTGTGTTGATTATCAGTTGCTTGTTTGTGGAGATTATCATTATACTATTGTTGTGTTTGTTCCTATTGCTCTATTTGCTACCTGTGTGCATCATGTTCCCTACAAACTGAAGATCTTCTACCCCGAACAGCTCATCTGGTTGATGTGCTTGTTCTGCTTGATTCTGCATTGCAGCTACTTGTCCCATGGTTGGCCTTTTCTGGCTGGATAACTTGTTGGTGAGTGAGGCTAGCTGAGCCTGAATAGCTAATAGTTGGTCCACCTCTAGAACCCCTACATCTCTTCTACCAATATTTCTGTCAGATGTGCCTGATAATGACTCGTGGTAATCTCTTCATATAAATCACAAGCTTCTTTAGCCATTTTGTTCATGACAAAACCACCTGCTGCAGTATCCAGCATACTTCTAGTGGCATAATTCAGGCCATTGTAAAGGTTTGAGCTTGAAACCATAGCTCAAGCCTGTGTTGTGGACACCTCCTTAACAGGTCTTTGAACCTGTCCCATGCATCATACAGTAGTTCGTTCTCCCCCTATCGAAACTGTCTATGCTCTCAGCTGTGAAGTCAAATGTGGAGGAAAGAACTTTGCTAGGAATTTCTGCACCATGGCATCCCAAGTTTCAATGGACCCTTTCGGTAAAGCATGAAACCATGTATGAGCCTTGTCTCGTAGAGAGAATGGAAACAACTGTAGCTTGATTGTATCGTAAGGCACACCATTATACTTCACAGTGTCACAAAACTCCAGAAAAGACGACAGATGATTATGAGGGTCTTCTGATTGCAACCCTCCAAATTGTTGTTGTTGGACTATTGCGATCAGACTGGGCTTTAACTTGAAGTTGTTGGCATTGATGGGTTGTCGCATGATCCCATAGTAATTTTCATTCTCGAAGCGTACGGGCTTCATTCTGAGGTTGCTGCACCTGTTGAGCCTGTAGAACGTTAGCATTTCGCGCTTGTTACGCAGCCGGTGGGTCGTCGGCCATTGCAAAATCAGATGACAAGTTTCTGTTAATCTTTCTCAAAGATCGGAGTGTTCGTTCAATCTCTGGATCGAGTGGTAATTTGCCTTGACCACTCGACCTTGGCATGCACCTGTCACCTGTAAAGCAAAAACGACAGAAGAGACCGCTAAATGTTAGTTAACGAAAATAAAAGTTCTAAATCAATATAATTCTCGTTTATCGTAATATTAAACGAATTAGGCACTTTTTTCCCCAGCAACGCCGGCAAAAACTTATTCGCTCTTTTTATACGCGAATTATAACCGCAAGTGTACGGATCGTAACAAGTAATATAATGGATTATGAGTCCGAATATTGTCCCACGCAGAACAACAATGTCAATATCTAATAATTACGACTAATAAAGAATTACTTTGTTTAGAATTCAAATTCAAGTGGATGGTGAAATAAAAATAAACAAAATAATTAAATTTAATTAACAATTAAGCAAATTTCACAGATCAACTCAATTAACTAAAGGCTAGGTTCGATTGGCTTCCCTCAATGCTTCCTCAATTTAATTCATCATTAAATCCTCACCACAATTATCAATTCTATATTAGTCTAGGAGTTTATGAATTACGTCCCAGCTCTCGCTTGTTGACCTAGTTATGCGTTTGATCCGAACTCACGCGTCCGCTCGATAGAATTAAATACATTAAAGCCCAACTCCTAGAATTCTAAATCGATCACCTCCCGGTCCTTACGATTTATAACTCGACTACCTAGACTACCAATCTCCTCTCTGTACTTATAGGGTCTAAGTTGTGTTTCTTACTATTCCCGATTCAATCAAATTTCCTCTCTCAAGTTTAATTAAATTGAACCTAAACTTCTCTATTCAATTTCTCAATTACAACAGAAACTAAAATAAACCAGCAAGAATCACAAACATATGAACTGAATATTGCAGAAATTTATTGATGTTAATTGAAAAGAATTAACATCGAGTTCGGCCAAACTCTCCTAGCAAGAGGGAATTAGCCTCTCATAACTAAATACAATGAATAGCAAAATCTAGAGTTCATGATAAACACAAAATCAGATGAAGAGAAGAGATAAAGAGATAGAGAATAAACAGAACTCTGAAAATCGATGATCTTCACGAATCCTTCAGCTCCAATGAATGCTCAATCTTCTTCTCCCTTGTTCTCTTGAGTTTTCTCTGTGGCAAAGGTCTCTTTTTCATCAAAGAACCTGAGTATTTATAGGTTCCCATGATTTGACCTAATTTTTAAGCCAAAACGAAGTGAAATTGATGGAAAAATGACAGCTTTTTCAAAATAGCGATTTGGGCGGTCGTTCTTCCGATCTGGGCGAATGACTGCCCCAATTGAACTTGGGCGACTCCTCGACTGGGAAGTCGACCGGCTCGTTCGGGGCGAACGACCAGCGATCGCTCTGCTTTTCTACTTTTGTTGCGCGAGTTGGGCGGTTGACCGACACGTTCTTGGCGAACGACCGGCGATCGCCCTGCTGATCTTCTCTTCTTGCGAGGGTTGGGTGGTCGACCGGTTGTTCTGGGCAAACGACCGGCGACCGCTCTACCGCACTTTTCAAATGTGGACTTTTGGCGGTTGATCGCCTAAATACAGGCAAACGACCGGCTCTAGGTCTGCTTAGTTGGTCGTCTTGTTTATTCTTCCTTCAAAAATCTTCATTTTTTCGTACTTTTTTTGTCTCAATTTTCGTGCTTTTTCTCAAATCACCTATACACTCACGAAACTCATTAAAACACATAAAACTTGAGGATTTTGCAAAAATTCAAGAACGAAAATGCGATGTCTGAGTGAATAAATTGCTCACTCATCAAATATATTGGGCGATTTCAGTTTTGGCATGGTGGTTTTTGGGCGGTTAACCAAAAAGCAAAATATGCTATTGATGTTGAACTTTATATCAAGAGAAAAATTGCCGCAAATATACAAAATATTTTGTCCATAAACTTAAAAATATATTATCTAAAGACTTGTAAGCAATTACTCACAATTCACAATCACAAGTTTACAATTCACAATTCTCAATCACAAGTCCACAATCACAAGTTCACAATTCACAACTCACAGTTAAGTTTCACAATCACAATTCACAATCCATAATCACAACTTCACAATCACAATTTACAACTCATTCACAATTCACACAAGTTCACAACTCACAATCACAACTTCACAACTCCCAATTCACAATTTCACAAATGAATAATTTCACAAATCACAATTTCACAAATGAACATTTTCACAAATCACAAAAAGAAGAGGAAGAGAATTTTACCTCAAACGCTGGCAGAGCTCGGGCTCGGACAGAGGTGTAGGGTCTCATAGACACCAACGGGTCTCGCTAGTCGGAGGTCGGCAGGGCTCGGGGCTGGAGGTTCACGGCTTGGGAAGTAGACTTCGCTGTGGAGGTCGGTGGGGCTCGAGTTGAAGGTCAGTGGGACTCGGAGCTAGAGGTTCGTGGCTCGGGAGTGGGAGGTTTGCGGTAGAGGTCGGCAGTGCTGGAGGTCGAAGGGGGCTGGGAGAGGATTATGCTTCAAGCTTAGGGCAAAAATAAAAAAAAGAACCCCAAATTTTGGGCGATTTTGGTATTACCAAAACTTAATTTTTCAAAACCGAAATCCGCCCAAAAAACTTTCGGTGATTACCAAAACAGCACAAATTTTTTTGGGCACCAAAAAATTCATTTTTTTTGGGCGGTTTTGGTTTTGGATTTCGATTATTTATGAACAACCCTACAGTGAACACCAAGCTGCTCGAGACTAGGGGCAACTGTTATCGGGTTTTTCTAGCGGATGCATTCTATCCCGAGGATACTAAAGATCCCCATAAATATTTCTCTAAGTCTCCATATTACGCGAGTAACAAGATCTCGAGGACAATCTTCTTGAGGATCTTTATCCCGAGGATGATCCTCGGGGTAAGTTTTAACCTCCCTATTTCACGCGTCATATGTATATCTAAATCTAAAAAATTGAGCGAAATCAGACAGATCAACTTCGGACATACAAACTCGGATCTCAACAGTTACCAACAAGTTGACTAACATCTGGGAGTAAGTTACACGCATGACAAGAGCCTCGATTAGGTAAAAGTCAAAGCCCACAAACTCAGCCTAAAAAAGGGAAGAGAGACCTGTTAGAGAAGATAGTAGAAAAGGAGTCAACGAGGTATGTTATAGGAATAAATGTCATTTTCACCCTAAAAACTCCTATGCAATTCCCTTGAAAGAGAGAAATACCGCCTTGACTGAGGCAAGGCGGTCGTAATTCTTCTTTTTTGCAAGTCCCCGTATTGATTTGGTGATCTCTCCTATTGACGAAATTCCAACATCAAAAAGTATCATAAAAAAGGGTGAAGTAGGAAAATACCCAGAATTTATATAACAATAATAATAAATACTCAAACTTTTGAAGTAATTGAGTTTCTAGTCAATTTGTGAATTACTTGCACATATTTTTTATAACAAAGTGAATTACCACCACTTACCACTGTGTAAGTAATTGCATCTTTTGGGTAGTTGGTTACATTTTTCAAAAGATTGGGTAATAACTTACATTAAGTTTTAAAAATTGGGTATTCACTATAATTTCTCCATAAAAAATTGATAAATTATCAAGATAAATTATGCGAAAATATGAGTAAGGACAATAAATAGCATTCATAATCCTCTGGAATTCATAATGAGCATTTTTTACCCCAGAAGGCATAACATGCCATTCAAATTTTTCGAAAGGGACATTGAATGTTGTTTTGTATTTGTCTTTTGGGTCAATATGGATTTGCGAAAATCCATATTTTATGTCAAACTTTTAAAAAATTCTGGCATTATAAAGTTTTTGTAAAAATATCTATTTCATTAGGAATAATATGTAATACTCATGAAAATCACGTAGTATTTACTGGTTTTAGACTTAAATAACATAACACCTTGCACAAGGCCTTTGATTTTAGCTTCATAATCGTTAATCTCAGCCACAATTCTGAAGTGGAGGGCTAATTGATTTGGTTTGGACCCAGGGTAGTTTGGTTACCATGAAACTTTTAGTTGAATTTCAACTAGACTCTATTTTTGATCAACTAAGCTATGACAGATATTTCTCTTTGTGGATAAGCTTTGATAATCATTTGAAAACACTAAAACCACTAAGAGCTCAACCAAAAGCTATTTTGAAAGAATTTCGATTATTTGTACTTTGGCCCTAAACTTAAAAACTTTTCATTTTAGAATTCGAAACTTTTCCTCAACTTCCAAACTGGGATTTCTTTTTAGAATTTACTTCTATATAATTAATAAAGATTTCTCTTAATTTCTCATAATTTTTTGGCACTTGAAACTATTTTCCCAATTTTACATTTTTGGCCCTGATTTATCGAGTTTTTGTTGAAAAGGCTATGTTAGAGCTTGGGTTGTCACAAAACTTGATATTTGGGTATAATATTATAATATTATCCTTAATACTTGAAATCTCAACCCCTAGGAGCTCAATAGCATATATTTACACACTTTTGAATTGAAAAATAAAATGTATTTGCGAAGTCCTAGAATTGAACTTGGAAATTTTATTACAAATTTTATATATATCTTGAGATACAATATACACTAATTACGGACTAGCTTTTCAAAATACTTCTCTTAAATAGGTTAATCCGGGGTTTACATTTATCTTTGAGGCGATTTTTCTCCAATGTTGTTTTCACCAATTCTTGATTTGCACCGCTTGAAAATTTAAGCCTAGTTATCAAGGCAAACTCTGTCATAGAAAGCTGCATCGAAGTCTTGTTGGCCCACATTTCTTTTTCATTTTTTGACTTTTATTCGACGAAGAAGAAAAAACCACAATAGTTGGCTAGAGAGTTGATGATAGGTAGACACATCAAGAAGGTTGCTAAATTGAGTCTTCCTAAATTGATCGAGCTCTACATCATTGAGGCTACCTCTGATCACGTCACATATTTCTTTAAATCCACGTCTTATAGTCATCTGACTTATAAGGTAATATTCCTTCAATAATACTGGCACAAGAGATTTAATTTCTTTTGCCTAAAGATAAATATAAACAAAAGTTAGTAAAGCAAAATTTTAATCTAATATTTTCATAAAAAACTTCATTATGAAATAATATCTATCGGCGGCTCTTCTCTGTCCTCAGCTATCAGCTCCATTGTTTTCATACTTACTCTAGCAGCTCCGTCTTCGAATATTAGCGGCTCTTATCTATCCTCAACTATTGGCTCCATCAGTTCTATACATGTTCCATTGGCTTCATCTTTAGCTACCGAATTTAACATATCCTATCAACACGGTTGGTTGATTAATTAATGAACTGAACTATGTTCTTTTGGTTTAAGTTTCTTTGACTGCTTTATGAGCACTGTTGGCTTTTGAAGACAATTTGCTATGATAGTGTTACATTCAAGATAATTGCTACAAATTATGTTAAAAAGAAAAAAAAAAGGAAAAAAATGAATCATAACAAAAACAATACTAACAATGCAAAAAGAATTTGTATTAATAAGTAACAAACAAGTTTTATTATTAAGCCGTATAATTTGAATTTGATAGAGCCAGTGAATGTACAACCAAGCTAGTCGAACGCGCTCGACTAACAAGTGTCGAGCGTCGACATAGCTATCAAACGCGTTCGATTTGCACCTGTCAAACGTTCAACAGCCTCTGTCGAACACGCTTTTATTGCCTATGTCAAATGTTCGATATTCTTTGTAAGTAAAAAATATGTAAAAATATAAAAGAAATATTGTAAATAAAAAATAATAATTAAGATATAATAGTTATCAATATTACCTCATCCGTTCGTATTTCGGACGTCACCTCACCTACCGTCGATTTTCGTGCCACTGAATCGCCACCAATTAAACTAGCCACGAGCCGTTAAGTCTCATTGAGCTTTTGTTGCTCGTCAAAACTCTACTGAGTTTGTTTTCTTCTCACCATTGTAGATATGATAGATCTAAAACAATGATAATATGCACTAAGAGAGAGTAACTCAAACACTTTGCAATATCAATCTTTACATAAAGTCATAATCTTTTTCTTGCATTTTGCACGAATGATCAATCCAAATACTATGCCAAAACAGAGTCATTTTCACCATCATCCAATTTTCTTTTTATTTTTCTTTTTAATTGTTATAGAATTTTGTGGTTTCTGATGCTTTGGTCTCGTTAGAGTTTGGAAATGATGCTAATATTTTGTTAAATATAACAACTATGTTGTTGTTGTGACATTGAAATTCTTGCTAGAAGAAGTTTGATACTTATAGATTAGGCGTTGATTTTGAAGTTGTATGATTTGGAAGAGGAAAAAGTAGAGATTATAAAGGAAAATATGGTTATAGTGTAGGGATTTGCTTATAAACGAAGCAAATGTGATCCCGCGCTTCTTGAACTGCCTTTGCTTCTCCATATGGACGATTGCTCGGACCTCAAGAACGGCCTCATTCAGCCTAAGCTCAACCCACTACCTATGTCAAACACAAACACAAAACAAAGACACTCAGAGAAAAGCCATGAACTTTGCCAACACAAACACAAACATGATCAAGCTATGAACTTTGCCTACACAAACGTCCAGAGGAAAGCCATGAACTTTGCCAACGCAAGCACAAACAAAAAAGCATCAAAGAAAAACCACAAATTTCTGATAGATTATGCTACGAAAATGGAGACGAGGCAGAGAAAGAGATGTGATAAGAAGAAAGCCACAAACTTTACCAATGCAATAACCACAAACTTTCAATAGCTATTTGGGTCCATTTGGTGCACCGGATAGAATTGGATTAGTTAAATTTTATTCCGTGAGATTGGATAGGATAAGATTTAATTATATTATATTTAGTGCTATGATGTATTTGGTAAAGTATTGGATTGAATTATAATTATATTTGAAAAAATTTCAAATACATGCTAAGTACATTTAAAAATATTAAAAATTTAATATATATTTTTTATTTTTTATTTAAATTTAATTTTAAAAAATTAAAAAATCTCTTTTAATGTGGGTCCCACTTAATTATATTAGGACATCTTCACCCCTAACTCCAAAATAGAGCAATTTTTGCTCTACTTTGGAGCAAATTCTGCACCAAATTTATCCATCATATCCAGCCCATTACTCCAAATCTTACTATATAAGGAATATTCTCTTCTCATATTCTTTTTTTTTATTATAATAATCAATTTATATTCTTAAAAAACTATTTTCATAATACAATTGAAATAAATGATAATAAATTGCAAGTTGCTAACGAAGCTAATTAGATATAATAATGATATTAAATTATTAATAACATTCATTACATTCAAAATTAAACAAGATAACATAAAAAAAAAACTACATAGACAAGAATTGTTAAGGAAAATTACAACCACCATACTACGTAAAAATTAAAAATTAATTCTCCGAAGGGTCAGTTAGGTAAATAGCCATTTTAAACTGTGTGTTATCAAAAAATAGCCACAGTTTTAAAAAATTTTAAAACTAGCCATTACACATTGTAAGAAATTTTTGACAATAACAAAATTACACATAAAATGTGATGTAAGAAATTTCTGACGCGTGTCAGAAATTTCTGAAAGGGCTAGTTTTTAAATATTTTGAAACTGTGGCTATTTTTTAAAATTATTTTGTAAACAGTGGCTATTTTCTTAAAATTCCCTTCTCCGAATTACCATATTAATTCCATAAATGTTCAATTAATGCATCCCGAAGTGCATAATGAGCATCTTAATTTATTCCGAATTTCTTCGTGTCAGCTTAGAAATTGTTGAAATCTAGTATCATCGTCAACGTATTCAATGTTCGTTGTCAGTACTTCCACACAATCTTGTATTGGTGCATTAACATCTCGTTGATCCTCCACTATCATATTGTGCATGATTATGCACGTAGTCATTATGTCATGTAACTCATTTTTATCCCAAAAATGTGCCGGTCCTGCCACAATAAAAAATCGTGATTGAAGAACTCCAAAAGCACATTCAACGTCTTTTCTACAAGACTCTTACTTGGTCGCAAACAATTTTTTCTTCGGACCACGTTGTTCGTGAATAGTTTACACAAGAGTAAACCACTTCGGATATATACTATCAACTAGATAATACCCCATGTTATAATTCTTGCCTAAAATAGTATAATTAGCAGGAGGAGCAACACCATTAGCAAGATTAGTAAATAGAGGTGATGAGTCCAAAATATTTATGTCGTTGTTTGAACCAGGTATACTAAAATATGCATGCCATATCCACATGTCGTAATCAGCTACTGCCTCAAGAATAATTGTAGGGACTCGGCTACGACCTGCATATTGTAACGCCCAACCTGTTGGACAATTTACCATTTCCAATTTATGCAGTCCAAACTCCCCAGCATCCCAGGAAAATTGCGACATTCACCGATATGGAGTAGTCTAGCTACATCAGTTGGGTTGGAGATCTAAAATAACGCTCTCCGAATACCTCTATAACAGCTCGACAAAATCTCTTCAAACTCTTAATTGTTGTTGACTCGTCAATCTTTACATACTCGCCCGCTGCATCTGCGGAGACACTATATGCAAGCATACGCATAGCTGCTGTGATCTTTTGAAACGCAGATAAGCCGATACGTCCAATCGTATCTCTTCGATGGACCGTGAAGTTGCACTGCCTCTGCGATACGCAAGAACAAATTTCGACTCATCTGAAAGCGTCGTCGGAACATGATATCATTGTATCGGGGGCTTTCAAAAAAGTTATCTTCAAGAAGACGTCGATCAGCGGCTTCGCGATCTCTATGGATGACTATGCGACCAAAAATAGAGCCGCCCGACGACTGGTGGATATATTGTTGAGTGAAACAATTAACTAACATATGGTTGGTATTCGAGACATAACTCATTATGGCTTCTTGTTCGGCATCAATCCGATCAAGCTCCATCAAAAGTTGAGATTCCTCATAATGGTGACTCTCAGAAAATGAAGATGACGAAGAAGAAGAAGAAGAAGAAGAAGAAGAAGAAGAAGAAGAAGAAGAAGAAGAAGAAGAAGAATAAGAATTTGAACTATCTCCAATGTTTGATGTCATTTTCTTAAGTTGGAAAGATTAGTGTGTGTTTTACAGATCCTCGTATTAGGATCTATAATACATAGAGATATGGTACATTGCATTTAGATAAGAAATCTAAAAGTTCTTTTATTCACCGTCGGAAGAATTTTGCTCAATCTGGGCATTCGAGCTTAAATTATTGGAATCTTATTCTTTACCTATTGTTTTATACTAAATCTAGATAAGAAATCTAGAAGATCTTTTATTCACCGTCGGCTGAATTTTGCTCTATTTGGGCTATCAAGCTTAAATTATTGGAATCTTATCCTTTACCTATTATTTTATACTAAATCTAGGTAAGAAATCTAGAAGATCTTTTATTCACCGTCGGATGGATTTCGCTCGACCTGGGCCATCGAGTTTAAATTATTGGAATCTTATCCTTTACCTATTATTTTGTATTAAATCTAGATACGAAATCTAGAAGATCTTTTCTTCACCGTCGGATGGATTTCGATAGATTTGGGCCGTCTAGCTTAAATCAATGGAATTTTATCCTTTGGTCGTTATAAATAAATGACAACTAGCAACTTACAATGAACCACCTCTTATTATATAGTTAACTAATAATAAGAATATTTGTCTGCTATTTTTCTTTTTCTACAATGACTTCTAGAGGGCAATCGTATACAACTTCCGAAGATATCCACCTATGTCGTGTTTGGCTTGATGTTTCACAAAATCCTATAGTTGGTACAAACCAATCCAAAGAAACTTTCTGGAAGAGTTACCAGTGAGTATAACAAACAAAAGCCCGATGCTAGCTACCATGCAAGATCGAACTGATAGATCTTGTCGTTGTAGAATGAATGTAATTCTTACTGCAATCAACAAATTCAGGGGGTTCGTTTGACAAGTTGAGTACTCACGCCCAAGCAGTTGTGCTTAAAACGATATTGTAAGTTTTTGTTTTTGTTTTTTGTTTTTATCATTTGCATATAAAGTGGTGTTGAAATGTAGTTTATTGGCTTTCTAAACAAAAGGCGTAACAATCCTTTTGACAGATAGACAAAGCTCGAAAGCTTTACAACAAGGATGCGGTGAAGGGGTTCAAATTTGATCATGTTTGGCCAATCCTAAAGGATGCTGATAAGTTCTCTCTTGCTGGTGGACGATCTGAACCATTACCAGACTATTTTGGATCATCACAGTCTGAGGAAGATACTCTGAACTCACTTGGTTACACCTCTCTTAGATTGTCATCATTTTCAATGAACTTGAGTGACGAGGATGTTGGTGGTAGTAAAGGAAAGCGACCAATTGGCGTGAAGAGAGCCAAACTAAAGAATAAAGCTGACCCCTAATAGACCGAAAAACTTGATAAAATTTCATAACGATAAGAACGACTTATCACATTGTCAGAAGATGGAACCGTGGAAAGAAAAAGGCTTTTAAAAGCAATGCAAAGAAGAGTGGAAACTGATAGAGAGAAATTACAGATGCAACAACTTCAATGGGATGAGTAAATTCTATTGCAAAATTTGGACTCCATTTCTGATCCCAACTTCTGATCCCAATGTGCATGCATACTTTGAACGTGAGAAGATAAAGATTTCGCAGAAAAGATTACAACAATCATCTTCAGGGACCTATGATATGTATGGTGGATATGGAACATTTTTCAATAATCTTGGCACATCTGGTTCAAATTTGACAGATTATTAAAAATATTTCTTTCGGTTTATCTTCTACTTGGCTATTTAATGTGTTTTCTAGTCATGGTTTACTTTGAGTGATTTTAATTGCTTTGTTGTGAGTTTAGTGTTATGTAGATTTTAATTTTCAAGTTTTAGTTTTTATGTTCTAATCAATTTTAAATTTCAAGTTTAATATTTTTAATCATCTAAATATACTTTTATCTTAACAAGTAAAAATTTATGTTAAAAATAAATTTATTTATTTATAATGTAAATTAACACTCAGATGTATTATGAATTATACAACAACATTTAACCACACATTAAAATAAAACACGTACAAATTAAAATATATATTTTTTAAATCATGAACAAAAAGATGAATAAAGAAAACCTAAAAGAGTGCTCAATCCACTGTTTCTTTGCACCAATTTAGTGCAATACTATTCATTTACTCCAAAATAGAGCAAGAATTTGGCGTTGAGGTGGAGTAACAAATTGCTCCAAAATAGAGCAAATTTAGTGCAATAGCATTTGGGCGCAGATGCCCTTAGGAGATATGTTATCTCACGATTCTCTGTGGGATTACTTATCCCATGAGCATGGGACAAAAGTGTGGGCATGTGATTAATTAATCATACAAAAAAAAAAAAAAAAAAGAAACAAACATATGAGTCAAATCCAATTCAGTCCTCTCTTAGGCCATCCCCAATGGATTTTCCCATTTTCAACACCAAGATACAGTAAGTATCACATCAAACAGTAATTCATCTCCAATCTATTACACTATTTTTAACACCAAAATAGAATATTCTGAGTATATTCTACTCATATCACTTATTATATTAATTTTCAATAATAGTCTTATATCACTTAAACCAAAAATGAGTTTGACGAATAGTGCAACACCATATTTGGTGTTACACTATTCATAAAACATATTTGGTGTTACACTATTCATAAAACTTATTTTGTGTGTGGACATACTGAATTTATACCTAATATACGTAATATATTTTAGGGTGAGTCGTAAAAATAGGCCAAAATTAAATGTTTGTTTTAAATGATAGCCTATGTTTAAAAAAATTAAAAAAATAGCCATGTTACGAATTGTATAACAGAAAAATATCACACAAAATATAACAGATCTAGAAATATTTGTAAGATGTTATTTAACACTTCAAAAAATAATGAGTAAAATTTAAAATGTTACAAAATATTTTACAAATATTTACAAATATATTATATTTTGTGTGACACTTTTCTGTTATTTAATTCATAACATGGCTATTTTTTTAATTTTTTGAAACACGTGCTGGACTTTAAAAACAATTTTTTTTGACTATTTCCTACGATTTCCCTATATTTTATTGTTGAATAAAATATATATAATATTCGTTGGTTTTTTATTTACTATTAATTGATCTTATCATTCCAATAAATTAAATTTATGTCTACTATCTATTTATTTGAACTAATAATTATATATATACATATATATATATATATTTTGAGCATACTAGATGCATTATAATTAGTTATTATAATAAAATTTAATTTATGTTCTCCACTTATACTCTTAAAATGCAAAAATAGTATCTCATAATATATATATATATATATAATTGTATATAAATAAATAATAAATATTAATTTTATAGAAAAATATTAAACCATGTTTATTTTGGTAATTATACCGATTCACATAAGTTTTACCAACGCTTAAATACTGTTTCTGCTATAAACAACGATATTAAAAATACAGTTTACTAAACACCCTGTTTGCTTATAGCTTCAGAAGCTTCTTTCTTCAGTACAGCTTACAGTGCTTATTTCTTAAGCACAGCAATGCCAAACTGGCACTTAGGCCTTCTTTGGTAAATGGGTTTGAACCTATCTTTGGCCATTCAAACGAATTTTTCAATCTAAATCGTGGTTTGGTAATTTCTATTTGGATAAAATCCAAATAGAAAAAAGTCATTCAAACCCTTCAAAATCAAATTCCCCCCCCCCCCCCCCCCCCCCCCCCCCCCCCCCCCCCCCCCTCAAAATTTAACAGTTTGAATTCATTTTGAATAGTATTTTTTGATTTGATATTTCAACCGCTATTTTTATAACTCAAAATCCTACATTTCACATTTACCCAAACAACAATCCAAATAGTATTTTTAATTAAGATTATTTGAGCCAAACAATAATTTAAAGTTTTCGTTCAAATTACCCAATTCAAATTTTCTAATTCAAATGAAAAGTGTTCAAATTTTCAAAATTTGAACCCATTTGCCAAACGACCCCTAGTATTTTTGGGATATATCGTTATATTATTAAAATCGAGTTTATGAGAAGAAGGAAGTTATATCAAAAAGGTAGAAACTAATCAAAAGTACTGTGTTCTTGACTCTAAATAGAAACAGTTTAAATAGTGAAGCTTAAAATAAACTGAATTTTGAAATCTCATAATCATATATAGTGAGATGATTATTGGATTTCGGCTTTGAGTTTTGAATGTGATAGTTGCTACCGATAAAGGTGGCAATCCGGTAACGGATAACGGATTATCCGTTACCGTTATCGTTATTTCCTATAACGGCTAACCGTTACCGGAATGAAACGGTTAACGGTTAATCGTTTACGGAAACCGTTACAGGACCGTTAACCGTTTTGAATTTTTTTATTTTTATAAATACGAGAGCCGTTGGATTGAAATCCAACGGTATTAAACAGCCCCCCTTCCAACGGTCTTTTTGACCGTTTGGAAAAATAAAATAAAATAAAATTTAAACGGTCATGCCGACCGCTGGTGGCCTTTTGGCCACCCATCCCACCCCCCCCCCCCCCCCCCCCCCCCCCCCCCCTACTAGAATTCAAAATCTACACATTTCTCTTCTTCTGCTTCTTCCTAAAATAAAAAATAAAAAAAAACCAAAAAATTCTAAAAAATTCCCAAATATTATATATAAATTTATAATATATTAATTTATAAAATAAATTATTAATAAATTATTTATTTATACAATATTAGAAATTATGGCTCACGAGCGCACTCCAACTTCTCGTCCTCGCCGGCATTGGATGTGAAAATCCGAATTTTTCGACTTCACAGACTCGGGAGATGAAGTGGATTTGAACGCATCACGAAATATGGCGCATTTGCAGGCATTATTCGATCAACCATTAGGTGGAAGTTCAAGCATGATTGGTGGCGATTACAGTTATGATTTTCCTCTTGCTCCTCCTCCTCCTCCTCCTCCCCCTCATCTTCTTATTTCCATGAAAAGCCAGCCCCGCACATAGACGATTCACAGCGTCTGGCGGAGGAGGAGGAGGACGAACCGTCGGTACCAACGGCGAACCCGTCGTCATCGGTGCCTCCTCAGAGGAAGAAGCTACGCTCCGAGGTGTGGCAACATTTTGATCATGCTTACGAATTGGCAGCGGATGGCACACAAATTCGCTGGGCATGGTGTAAATTATGCCGAAGAAAATTCAACGCGAACTCTACGGCAGGCACAACGGCACTAAAAAATCACTATAGGAAGTGCCAAGCTGAACATGATCGTCTAGCAGCGGCGGCATCGGCGGCGACAACAACGGGAGCTGCCGGTATCCCAACACACGTTGGGCCTTCCTCCCAGGTAAGTAGTTTCGACCCCTAGGCACATAGGGAAGCATTAGTAAAATACATTGTGGGTGCGGACATGGCAATTAGTTTAGGAGAACACCCCGCCCACATTGAATATGTTAGGAGTTTAGTTCCAGATTATCAACCTGTCACTAGGAATACAATTAGGAGAGATTTAGAAAAATATTACAGAAAGAGACGAGCTGCTCTAGTTAAAGAATTAGAAAATTGAACATTTAACGCTGCATTTACTTTTGATGTTTGGTCAGGTAGAGCTAGAGAAGATTACATTAGTGTAGTGATTCATTACATAGATAACGATTGTGTTTTAAACAAACGCATTATAGGTTTTCGTTTACTTGATGTTAGACACACATGAGTTAACATTGCACATCGCATAGTTAACGTATTAGAGGATTATACTTTACAGAACCGTGTCATAGCATTCACGATAGACAACACATCGGCCAACAATAGAGCCATATACATATTGCGTCCGTTAGTTAGCGGACACCATGACTCCTTGTTGCATCAAAGATGTGAATGCCACATTATTAACTTGATAGTCAAAGCCGGCCTTAAGAAGATAGAGGACTAAATCCATCAACTTTGATATGCAAATTCGTATTTGAAATCTTCTAACGTCCGTATTGCTTCTTTTAGACGTTATTGCAGGCACAACTGTTTATCGCAGTGGACATTCTCATTGGATGTTCAAACGCGGTGGAATTTAACGTACTTGATGATAGAGAGTGTTCTTCCTTACAAACATGTGTTCACGGTGTGGATACATAACGAGCTTGGCGCAGAAAGCCTCACGAAGGTCAACTGGACTGTTTGCACAATTTTTTATTCTTTTCTTAAAATTTTTTATAATCATACCGTTAACTTATCTGCTGTTTACACTCCTATAAGTAACGTCGCTTTACATTCACTATTAGAGTTTACTGAATCTTTCTCGGCTAACAGAGAACTTCCTTTGTTGCAGGTCGCTGTGAGAAGAATGGAAGCAATGTATAAGAAGTATCGGGAGAAAATCCTATACCTCTACAGCTTTGGTCTAATTTGAGACCCGCGTTGGAGGGTGAACAATTATTTGGAAGTCCTTAAAGTAATTGAGGAAAACATGAAGCGGCCAGAAGGAATAGCAGAAAGAATATGCAACGCCGCGACGGATAAGTTCTTAGCATTCTACAAGACGTATGAGGACGAGTTTAGAGGAGGAGAAACGCAACCGCCAGATGCCATACCAGCCCCACATCCTTCACCAATGAAGTGCTCAATATCCAGACTTCAAGCTAGAAGGAACGCACATCAAGCGAGTTCTTCGTCGTTTTCATCTCCATTGTCACAAAGTGCAGAAGTTTGTTGCTACCTCAATATATCTTGGGTAAATATGACGGAACAGGATTTCGACATTCTTCAGTGGTTGAAATTACACGAGTCGATGTTCCCAATTCTCGCGAGGTTTGCTCGGGACACCCTAGTAGTCCCCGTCTCTACTGTGTCGTCGGAGTCCGCCTTTAGCTCCTGCGGTCGTATTCTCGATGACAGACGGATGTCACTTAAGTCCGATATGGTGGAGATGACAACGTTAGCGAAGGATTGGGATCAAGCGGCTCGACGGCTACAAGAAAATATCTCCAACACAGCTGAACTTGCCAACTATTTTGATAACTTATATGTAAACGATCCTCCCGCAGAATAAAAAGTTTTTATTTACTTATATTTAATTTTGTAATAATGTTCATTTACTATAATAAAAGTTTTCATTTCATTTTATTCAATTTCATTTCATTTTTAATTTCATTTCATTTAATTCAATTGAAAATAGGTTTAAGACCAAAATTCAAATAAATTATAAAATTTTCATAATACTTATAAAACTAAAACTACAAAATAATAAAACAAAACACTTACAAGCCTAAAACTTCAAAATAAATAAAAAATAACTTATAACAAAACTTAAAAAAAAATTAAACTTATAAAACTAAAAAATAAAACCGAAAAAATAATTTTAAAAAAAACGAAAAACGGTTTCCGATAACGGTCTTACCGTTACTGAAATTTAATGGTAACGATTACCGTTAAACTTCGATAACAATAAGACCGGAACCGTTAACCGGAAACCGTGAAAAACGGTTTCGGTAACCATTTTGCGGGCTCTAGTTACCGATAGTAAATGTAGAAGAATGAGAGAGAGAGAGAGAGGAAGACTATCAAGTTTGGGGAAAAATAATTTGAGAGCGTCCGATGATACAATTAGCGTTAGTGGCTTTATAAAATGATGAGCGTGTCATATTCTTATTAGCCAGACAGAGACAATCAAGTTTGGGGAAAAATCACGCTATATAATATTTTGCTATTCAGTCCTTTTTCACACTCTCTCCAGATGACTTTTCGACCACCCTTGCTCTTGTCTGTGGGTCGGACTGGTCAAGCTTCGCTCTATTTCATTTTGGTTGGTCCATTTCTGATTTCTAAATACATAAAGTGGGACTGACCTTCAAATTTCGGATTCATGGTTAAATAAAATGGGAGATGAATGAAATTTTTTTAAAATCATTACTTCCACTTGCCCTTGATAGATTTTCTTGTAGTCGTTTACAAGTCGATAGTTCATTTCAACTATATCTTGCTCCTAAAGATAAATGAGGCTTTTGTGTGTCTGGCCAAGAGTTTTCGCTCCCATATGTTTGTTTTTGTTTTTCGATTTCCAGTCAGTTCATGTAGTTATATTTGCAAGGGAGTCAAGTTTTTTCTGATTTTTTTTTTATCTGGGTTAATGGCGGTATTGTTTTCTTTGAGTTTCTTATCGTTGAAATTTGATATGATGTTTTCTTTTTTTATACATATGTCTGTGTTTTATTTTTTCTCAGATCAGTAATTCTCCGTCTCTGCCTGTGCTTTTATATATCTGAAATCAGGAATTTTTTTTGGTTCTATATTTTCATGATCATTCACCCCTGGTTTGGGGTGGATATTTTACCTATTCTATTTTATTTATTGAATGAAAAAAATAATTTAGAATGATTTAAAAATAATTTGAAAAAATAATTTGATTTTACTAATTTTTAAATAGTATGAATAATTTAAATTTAAAGATATTGTATAGGAATTTAAAAATTAAAAAAAATAAAATAACTTGGAAAATTAAAAAATAAAATGAAATGTAATAATTAAAATGGGTAAAGTAAACAAAAGGTTAATAGCTTACGTGGTAGCTACTTTATCTTTGGTTAAGTCATTAGTAGCTACTAGAGATGTCAAAAAGGGCCGGGTCTAGTGGACCGGCACGAAACACAGCACGATTTTTAGTGGCACGACACGGCACGACACGATAATTAACGGGCTTAAGCACGGCACGATAAGTTGACGGGCCGGGCTTGGACAAGGGTTTAAGGCACGAAGCACGATAAAGCACGAGCACGATTAGGCACGAAGCACAATAAGGCACGAGCACGATTAGGCACGGCACGAGCACGATACGGGCACGATTGATAGTACGGCACGAGCACGACAAAACACACATAAATTTGCTTAAAATTTATATTATATATTATATATTATGTATATATAGTTCAATTTTCAACCCAAAAAATATTATATATTGTCTTTATTTCTATAACATATTATATTTTCTCAATAAAATTATTATTGAACAAAATTTTAATTAAATATTAATATTATTTTATTATTATTAATCACTAACTTTCTCTTTAATTTCATATTAGTATTAAATAATGTATTTTGTTTGCATCAAAACAAATGTAATAAATCTAATTAAATAATTTTTATTTAAATGGATATGAAATAAGTAAAATTAGTATAATAATACATACGCGCGTAAAAGCATGATAGAGGCACGGCCCAAACATGGCACGACACGTTTATAAACGGGCCGTGGGCCGGGCTTGACGCTCATTTTGAACTATGGGCCGGCACGGCACGAGCACGATTAATAAATGGGCCGGCACGAGCACGGCACGAAGATAAACGGGCCGGACTGGCACGGCACGACACGATTTACATCTCTAGTAGCTACTTTATCTTTGGTTAAGTTATTAGATTGCGGAAGTGTTTCCCATTCATTCAACTTGCGATAGGAATTTCATCTATAAATTATTATGTTATCATCCTTTTTCTCACTTTATTTGCAAAAAAAAAAAAATCTTGCAATAGGAAAAATAGGCTAAAGCAAACTTTTATGGGCTAGTGGCCAAGAAATGATATTTGACTTTTGACTTTTGACTTGGAACCGAACCATTTCATTGTCTTCAATATTGACCTAGAAACACTCTCATATGTACAGAAAAATAAACTTGGGCATCAAGCTTACAAGTCTTGGGGATCAATCCTAACAAAGTTCCCTTTCTATAAATATGTAGAGCTATAAAACATTAGTACATCAATTTCCAACAAAACAAGAAATGGAGGACAACAAAGAAAGTGTGACTCTATATGGTGCATTGACTAGCCCTTACACCAAGAGAGTTGAACTGGCCCTAAAAGCTAAAGGAATAGTCTATGAGTATGTGGTAGAAGATTTGAAGAACAAAAGCCAATCACTGCTCAAGTATAATCCTGTCCACAAGAAGGTCCCTGTTCTGATTCACAATGGAAAGCCCATTTTGGAGTCCTCAGTTATATTGGAATACATTGATGAGACATGGAAGAATGGTCCTAAACTTCTGCCAGAGGATTCCTATCAAAGGGCACAAGTTCGCTTCTGGGCTACGTTTTTCCAGCAACAGGTAAGAAAACTTGTTGTTGTTGTTAGTTTTGGTGAATTTCACTTTTTAGCTCCTAAAATTGTTGGTCAATACACATTTCATTGCCTAATTTATTTATTTTTTTGTTGCAATTTCGGTCAGTCCTATAATTTTTCGCATCAAAAAACTTTTGATAAATTTCTTTTCAAGAAAAAAACAAGGCAATTTATTTATTTATTTTTTAATTTTCTGGGTATCTTACTTCATGGAGAAAGCTACTTGTTCGTAAACTGACTACCGGTAATAGAAATCAAGATACTGAATTCGATATATCAAGTAAATTACGAGGAACAAAAAGTTTCAAAAGTGATGCAAAAGTTCAGCTTTACTATTTTTGTTTTTTTTCACCAAGAAAAATTCTCCTTCCATAATTTTATTGAAGAGTTAATATGGCAACAAAAGAATACTTCCGAGGTAAAAATGCGATTGGCGGTAATTAGTAATTTGTTGTTTTGTATGATTGATGGTTATTTTCGAAATTGATATAGTCATTCACATCATATGATTTTATGTGATATTTTATTCTACGTTTTTTTCTATTTAATACGTACAAAGCTAACTGAAAAATCTTTCAAGTGCAGATATATGAGACCATGTTCTTGGTAATGAAAACTGAAGGGGAAGCACAAGAAAAGGCCAGCAAGGAACTCTATGAAAAGCTTAAATTGCTTGAAGAAGGGATGAAAAATTTGTTCCCAAATGGCTTTCCCTGTGATGGCAAAAATATGGGATTACTTGACATTTTACTTTGTGTAACTTTGGGCCCTTATAAAGCTCAAGAAGAAGTCTTTGGTGTCAAGATCATTGACCCTGAAAAAACCCCATTGATATTTTCTTGGGTTAATGCTGTGATTGAGATTCCAGTGGTGAAAGAGGTGAGTCCTCCTTATGAAAACTTGGTGGAAGTTCTTCGTAATTTCAGGAATTTTGTCCTCAAAAAGTCTTCTCTTTCTTGAGATTCTTCTATTGAACAAGCTTTTTGTGTGATTTTTTTTAAAAAATTTTCCGTTTATATTTCAGTTACAAAATGTATAAGCCTCCAAATAATACAGTGGACTTACTCTTATTGTATTGGATAAATTTTATAAACGCCTCATATACTTAGTGTTAGATGTATTTGTGTCTATGTGTCTCCAATCTTATAATTTTTAAGTTTTTCTCTCTAATTCCAAAAGGCTCATATAGATAGCTATTTCATTAAAAAATTATCGAATTATTGACAAGTGTCGAAATCTAAAGCTATTAGAAGTGTGTTTATGAGTAAAATTATTATTGTGCCATTAATAGTTATGAAATGAGACATTACAATTCCACTAAGGATAAATTATATTTTTTGCCTACCCTCAACAAAGAATAAAAAAAAAAAACCCACCAAGTTCCTAATTAAAACCCCAAAATACCAGAATGCAAAAGGCTTTAAAATTGAGCAAACAATCATTCTAGCACAAAAAAAAAAAAAAAAAAAAAGAAATCATGAGGTGAAGAAGGTGACATGAGGAAGGAGGGGTTTCTTTCGGAAAGAAAAAGGGTGGAACCTATTTGACGAAAAAAAGTAAAAAAAAAAAAAAAAAAAGATAAAAGAAAAAAAGAAAATGAATCTTCTAATGATACAATTAAGAAAAAAAAAAAAAAACCTACTCCCCAATGTTGTCTTATTGTATTCAATTGCACCATATTGTTTAAAATGCTCCACTTTCCCCCCTAATCTATTAGAAAGTGTTCAAATGCTAGTTGAATGATAATGTGCCACCAAAGAAAATTAGATTTTAATCACAAAGTTTTTTAAAAATTTCACTAATACACTAATTTTAATAAACTTCTATAAAAAAAAATATACTCTAATATTTTCCAATTGATTTTCTCAAGAACTTTCCCAAAACGCATCAAACTAAAATAAAAAGAAAGGGTTAGTAACATATAGTCAAAGGAGATGCATTATTTACATAATAGTTCCACAATTACAACAAAATATATTAGATCTATGCAAGCAACAAAATATAAAGAATATGATGCCCTTATTTTACAAAAGAGTTTTTGTAACACAATTATTCAATTATTTTGGGTATATAGTCCGGTCATAAATATCAGTCTTTTATTTGGTTATTTTTTTGTTTATTAAAAATTATTAAATGAAATTTGAAACCCAAATTTTCTCATTTATAAGGATTTAGGTTGTCTCCAACCTAATACTCTAAAATATAGTATGTAATACTCTAAAATAGAGTAAATGTTACTATCAAATAATATTTCATCTCTAACCTAATACTCTATTTTTTTTTACTCTAAAATGAGTCCAGTTGTATCGATCTTCCCTTATTGGCCGACTTACTCTGATTAAAGGAGATAAATCTTGGTGTTTCGAAGATCTTGAAAAGAGCTTCAAGAATTGTGGAAGTTAGTTGGAAAGTGGAGAATGATATCTCTAGGTAGAGGTTTCTACAATTTTCACTGTGACGAAGTTGCTGACAGGGAAAATTTTTTGTCACTGGGCGTTTGGACGATCAAACCAGGTCATATGCCGCTGCAACAATGGGTTCCAAATTTTAACGCGAACTCACAACGTTTTATGAATCCCTAGGTTTGGGCGAGACTTCGCGATCTCCCATGGGAGTATTGGGATGCGAGTATTTTAAAAAATATTGCTCGCGGTATCATAATTCCTCTAAAAATAGATCAAAACACCTTAGATGTCAAGTTAGGACATTATTCCAGAATTTTGATTGATATAGACCTCTCGAAGGATTTGACAGAGGCTTTTATGATTGAAAGACAGGGACATAAATTCTTTATTACGGTTGACTTTAAAAATTTACCCAATTTTTACTGTAATTGTATGGCTGTTGGACATTCACTAGGCAACTACAAATGTAACCCGGTAGTTTAGAGGACTAAGGCTAACAAAGAGAAGTCATTGAAGCAAGTGGCTCAACCTTTGGACAAAGAACTTTCGGCTAATAGAGGAGTAACGATGACTCGGGACAAGGTTTCTACTACAACTATATAGTAAAACAATAATGATTCTCCACAGCCAAGCCCACCACCTCAAGACAATAATCTCCCTAAATTGACAATCCATGAAAATCCTTTAGTTGTTTTCTTCGGCGCCAAAGTGATCGTGCCTCTCGCGATCAACTCTTCTCCTGTAGCTAATGAGCTACATACCGATTGCTCAAACTTGTATAAGTCTGACGAGGATCAAAGTCCTACTTTAGATACAGAAGCTGTTTAGGAGGATCAAAGCAAATAAGTATCAGTTTTCATTCCTGAAGGCATCAATCTCTCAGTGGACCTGCAAGGCCAGGATTTTCCAAGCAACTCTGTTATTTCAGAGATCCAACCTTCGGCAACAACCATTCGTGATACTGGGATCATCATCTCTAACTCATGGGTAGATTTGGCTGACACAGAGGAAGATTTATCCAAGCAAAACAAAGCCAAGAGGCTAGGGAAAAAAATTATGAAGTCTACTCCTGCCGCACGCTTGCGGAGAGGTCATGTTTCTAACCATTCCCAATGATTATTCTTTACTGGAATATTAGGGGTGTAACTAACAATCACTCTTAAGAGGTTTTGTTTAATTATATTAAACAATGATCTCCCGATGTTCTTTGTTTAGCGGAGCCTATGATGAAACCCACGGACTTAAATCATGTTTTTTTAACGTAATTTAAACATGGATTTGTTTGATTTTAATTCTCGCAATGGTGTCTCCAAATTATGGATTATGGTTAAAAAAAAATTCCCTTGCCCAAAGTTTTTGCAAACTCAGACCAGAAAATTTCTCTTGACTTCAATTTTGGTTATAATAGTTTTAGAATTTTGTTTATTTATGCTAATGTTAATGTCTATGCTCGACGTCGTCTGTGGCAGAGAATTCCTTCTCAGCTCCTGTGAATCAACCATGGCTTCTGATAGATGATTTTAATGCGATTTTGGGCGCCCATGGAAGATGAGGGGGCAATATTCTTAATAGCACGTCCTGCTTTGATAATAATGAGCTTCAGGAAATTGTCTCCAATTGGGCGCCTTTTACTTGGGCAAAGAAATATGTGAGAGGGTATATTGAATGCAAGCTGGATCGAGCTTTGTGCAACTCCAATTGGCTTAACTTTTGTAACAAGATTAATTTTTTCACTTTTACCCGTCATGCCTTGGATCATAATTCTCTGGTCTGTCAATTTTGAGAAAGCGTGAGCTTAGGCCCGATTCGTTTCGTTTCAAGTCCACGTGGCTTCAACATGAAGATTTTTTAAATTTCTTGAAAGGAAAATGGAGTTCTTATAATTGTTCAGGCTATGCTATGAGAAGGCTACTTGCAAAATTATGGCATCTGAAAAGTGACTTAAAAGTTTGGAACAAGAATGCTTTTGGAGATGTACATTTTGCAGTCGATTTAGCCAAGAACAAACTCGAAGAAGTCCAGCTCCAATCAGCAAATGAAGGTTTCTCAGATGATTTATTTAAATATAAGACTTACGCCCACTCTGCTTTGGCTAAAGCTCCTAACCACCAAGCTGCACTCTTTAAAGAAAAGTCTCGCCTCAATTGGTTAGAGCATAGGGATCACAACTCGTCAATTTTTCACAGTTTGGCATGCAAGAAGAACAAAATTAAGGGTATTTCGATGCCCATTGTTAATGGGGAGCCAGGCATTGAAGCTAATTTGATCAAAAATCAGCTAGTAGATTTTTTAAAAATATCTTTAACGGTCGGTCGGATGTCGCAGAGGAAGATGTTTCTGTGATCTCTCAAGTTATATCAAAAATTGTTGATGACATGGATAATTCTCTCTTGACTGACATGCCTTCTGATGAAGTGATCAAGATGATAATTTTTGGTATGAATAGGGATAGCGCACTTGGCCCAGACGGTTTTAGTGGTTCCTTCTTTTGTTCATGTTGGAATGTTGTAGGTAACAATGTGATTTTGGAGGTTTACGAGTTTTTCAGATTTGGCTCCATGTTTAAAAATTTGAATTCAAATTTTCTAGTTCTAATTCTTAAAACAGACTCGGCAGCCACTCCAGAAAAATTTAGACTAATTATTCTGGGAACTTTATTTTCAAAGTGATTACTAGGATTTTGGCAGCCATACTTAACATGATTGTTGTGAAAATAGTTTCTCATAATCAGTTTGGTTTTCTACGCGATCGTCGCACTCATGATTGTATTTCTTTGGCCTCAGAAGCTTTCAACTGTCTTGATAGTTCAAATGTGGGCCATAATTTGGCTATTTAAATTGATATCAAGAAGGCTTTTTATACCATGAATTGGCGCTTTATTATTAAAGTTCTGAAAGGATTCGGTGTTCTGACACTTTTTGAAAATGGATTTCTAATATCTTTCAATTTGTAAGAATTTCGGTGCTTTTCAATGGAAGTCCAGTGGCTTTTTCGGTTGTTCTAAAGGGGTCAGATAGGGAGACCTGCTCTCTCCACTCCTTTTTTTAACATTGTAGAGGATTCCCATAGTACATACTTGATGAATCTTTCCTATTCAGGAGTGTTGATCCCTAACTGAACAGGTAGAAATCTCTCTTCGCCATCTCATTTGTTATATGCAGATAATATTCTTCTTTTTTACAGGGCCTTGGTACGGAATTTAAAAGCTATCAAAAAGGCTCTTGATTTCTTTTGGTCACCTCTCTAGGCAATTGGTTAGTGCAAAATAGACTTAGATCTTTTTAGAGAATGGAGTCAGCCTTCATATGCACCTGAATCTTTTCGCTTTATGGCCTTTATCAATTGGGTCAGTCCCATTTATATATCTTGGAGTTCCTTTTTTCAAAGGAAAGCCTATAAAGGCTCACCTCCTCCCTCTTAGTGACAAAGTTAAAGCAAAAATTACTAGTTGGAATGGTAAAACGCTCTCTATAGCGAGCAGGTTGGCTTTGATTAAATCAATGATATCCGAGGCTTTCACACATTCTTTTTTTTATATATATAAATGGCCTTCTTCTATTATCAAGGACCTAAACTGTTTCATAAAGAATTTCCTTTAGACAGGCTCTATGTTTAAAAGAAAAACTATCACAGTGGCCTAGCATACTTGCTGTAAAGGAATTAATAATGATAGATTGGGTTTTAGAGATCTGGCTATATCAAACAAGGTTTTCTTAAAAAAAAGAAAGAAAAAGGTTTGGGATATTTTATCGACGGATAATTTGGCAGGTGACCTTCTTAGACATAGATTTTTATCCAATGGATGGGATCCAAAACTATAAGAGCATGGCTCTTCTATGCTCCTAGCCCTTAAACCTATCTTCTCTGAACTTAGAGAAGAGTCTAGATGGCTTCCCGGATAAAATTCTGACCTAGATTAATGGCGCAACAATTGGCTTGGGGAATCATTAGTGGAAATGTTACAGGTCTCGGACGGAAGGGCGGTCTTTTTGAAAAGAACGATAGATTTTTGGAGAGGTAGGTGGGCTCTCCTGGCGGGCTACATAGAAAAATATCCAAAGCAATACAATAAAATAATTCTATATAAATATGTTGTAATTTGTGAATTTAGACAAATTGGTTGGGAATAAGGCAACCAACGGGGAGCCATCTAGTAAATTCATATTTGAGGATTATCTAGGTGCTTGCTAAGACCCCTCATGGTATAGGTTTATTTGGAAGAAATACATCCCACCTCGCTTTTTGATCCATATTTGGAAGACTATTCAAGGATGTTTAAGCACATATGATAATTTGAAAAAATGTGCTATTTATGTGGTGAGCATGTGTTGTGTGTGTGAGAAATAAGAAGAAACCTTAATTCATTTAATGACTCAATGTTGTTTCAGTAGAAGTCTATGGCACTATCTTGAAGATATTTTTGGGCATTCACTGGACTTTTCAGCTGGATTTGATAACTTATTTCTGACAGCTATTAAAGAAATAAGAAGAGTTTTAGTTTGTAGATTTTTGGTTTATGGGTCATAGCCATTATCATGACCTGTTGGTGGATTTGGTTCGCACGTTATAGAAAGATTTTTGAAGACATGGAGCCGGATATTATCTCTTACATAGCATGGTTAATTGCTAGTTTGTAGGATTGGAATCGTCTTCTTGATGGTCATATTATTAACTCCCAAGAGGATTTGTTAATTTTGCACAATCTAGGAATTGGGGGTTGAACTTAGGTCACATACTTTCATATACATTGACCAAGGAAAAGACATGTAGTCAGAAGAATCTTAACGGGAAGGCTAGAAAGGGTCCGACTATTACTCAGGTGATATGGAGTCCTTCCTAGAGGTTGGATTAAAGTCAATATCGATGATTCGGCAAAAGGTGCCCCCGGTCACGCTAGTTGTGGTGGAGTTTTCAGAACATGCCGGGGATTTTCCAAAGGTTGCTTTGCTTCATACCTTGGCATTAAATGCCCTTTTGAGGAAAAAATTTTGGGGTTGATTACATCAGTAGAGATTGCAAAGAAATTTAATTGGAGCCCATTTTGCATTAAATCTTATTATGCTTATGTCATTTCCATGTTCAAGATAGGTTCACTTAATGTACCTTGGAATGTCAGAGAAAGATGGTATAAAGCCTTAGAGAATGCAAAGTCTCTTCAAGTTCACGTATCTCATATTTATATGGAAGGGAATAGTGTGTCTGACAAATTATATAAATAATTCTATATAAATAATTCTATATTGTAATTGGTGGTTTAGTACCACAACTAGAATTAGGGGCATCCGCAACTGATTTTATCAATCATGGAATACCACTATTTGCGACTAATTTATAATGAAATCAGTCGCGGTAAACCATCCAAAAGCTTACGCTCGGTATATGGTTTTCCGCGACTGAATTTTCCAAAATCAGTCACGGATACGCAAGGAAAAAGTGCGAACTTTTCCCACGAATTAGCGCCAACTTTCTGCAACTGAATATTCAATCTTAGAAAATAATCACTCGTGGATATATTGATGCGAAAATACGTCGGAGAGATCTACAAGTTCCGGTGTACTTTTATTGCGATTGATAATTCAGTCGCAGAAGAGTAGATTTTTTTGGCTCCAAAAATTCGCGCCAGTGCAATAACTTTTCGCGACTGATACATCACCCGCGGAAAAGTCTACCCGCTAGTGAAACATCAGTCGCAGATAGTTATGATAATTAAAAAAACACGTCTGTATAACTGTCAGGTATTAAACGTTGCGATTGGATTTTCACTTGCAGATACGGTATTCATGAGTGATTTATCAGTCGCAAAAAACGATATCGTTGTCGTTACGAAAACCAAGGCAAAATTTTCACGCATGCGAATAATGAGCACCATATGCGACTGAATTTTTAGTCGCAGAAAACCCTATTCGCGAGTGAAAATTTAGTCCCGAAAAAACTTTAAATTTTGAGCCATCTTCTTCCTCAATTTCTCATTTGCAAAAACAAAACAAAAAAAATTCCTAACCTTCGTGCCTCCCTCTCTCTCTCTCTCTCTTTCTCTCTGATCTTTCCCCTCTCCCCGTTGCCCCACGTCGCCGTACCCTTCCGCCCCAACTCCCCGTTGTCCCCCGTCGTCGTTACCCTCTGCCCCCGCTCCCTGCTGTCCCCTGTCGGCATTCCCCTCTGCCCCTGCTCACTGCTGCCGCATGCTGCCCTCGCTTCCCGCTGCCCCCTGCTGCTCCGCCGCGCCGATTCGCCCCTGCTCCCTGCTACTACAGTTATTATTAGTTTTATTTTAGAATATTAAATTATATGTTTAATAATATGTTTAGAAAAATAGTATAAAATATAATTAAAGAATAATGAAATTAAATCTAAAATATTAAATAATTTAAAATTTAAATTATTAATAATAATTAAACCAAAAATTTTAATAAAAAATATTAATAGGTAAATAATAAACTATTAATTTTAATTTTTTTAAATAAACTATTAGTTAAATAAAATAAATATACTTTTGTTAATAATTAAGGAATAATGAAATGTAATTAGATAATAACTAAAAAATTAAATAAAATTATTACAAAAATTATTTAAAATTCAAAAAATATTCTAAAAATTAAATAATTATTCTAAGAATTTCAAAAAATTATCTAATTAAGTAATATATCTATAAAATTAATTTAAACGTGAAAATTAAATTAGTTAGTTGATTAATTTTTTATTAAACCTACAGAGTAACAATGGATAAGAGTTGGACTAAGTTAACAAATAGATTAAATAAACATTACGTGGAATGAGCGAAGGCGTTTTCAGAAATGTCGAAGTCCTATGCTGACGATGAAATGAGAGCATCATGTCCGTGCATCAGCTGCTTGAATGCGAAGGCTCAACCAACTAACACAATATATTGTATTGTAATTTTTTTTATAATTGGTTGCAGGTTCATAGGTTGTTGTTTTTTATTGTCTGTATGGGCACCGCCGCTGCTGGAGATGGATCTGGTGATGATCCCACACATCGACCATTTCTTCCGTTAGGATGCGGTACCTCGTCTTCTTCGTCGTCTACTATAGCTCTAGAGCGTAGACGACCACGTCGTAGACTTGTTCGAAGGGATCCGGCCGAGCTTGAGAGTACTGATACATACAAAATATTTTACAATGTGTACAATATATTTAAATTAACATTTTAACAATTATATGTTTAAATAATTTAATAGAGGTTCCAAGAAGATGCGGTCCAAATATGAACCGTCAGGGTGCAGCAAATCTAGTTAAAGCTCCCGCTGTTTCATGCATCACGCTTCAACCAGACGAGCACACACTGAAATTCGCCGGTCAATCAGCAGTGTGGTTTGCGACCAAGTGCGGCATTGTCGTCCGATGAGATTGCCCGGTGGAGTACCAATTCTTGAGAGATGTGCCAGTCGAAGTCAAGATGCGGATGATTCATCACCTAGCTATAAGTACCATAAATTATAATTGGAAGATTCTTAAATAGGTGACGATTATTGTGCAGCAAGAGTAGTGCACAATCTAAGGGTCATCTTTGTATTACGAGTAGGGTGTATGATGAGGTTGGCCTTAATGAACCCCCACCCCATTTGACGGAAAGGTAACGCCGTCAGTATATAATTTTGAAATAAAAAAAGGGAAAAGAAGGCAATGAAATTAAGAGGAAAGTGGAGAAAAAAATAGGCGTTTGGATGGTGGCAGAAAACGAAGAGGAGAGCCCCCGGTCAGTTGAGAAGGGCATTTTCTTGTATTAAGGACGGTGGCGTCGTTGTTGGTTTGAAATGGTTTTGATCATACAAGGTTTGGTCGTAGAGGACGATATGTTTGCCATTGAAATCGGAAAAAAAGGGCGGTTGGGTGTTGCCTGAAAACGAAGAGGAGAACCCCTGGCCGGTTGGCGGCTGAAATTAACAGTGACCATCGTGGTTTTCAAATGGTTTTGATAACGGCAAGGTTTGGTACTATAGTAAAGAGGACCCTGTGGTGCATCGTGAATAATATCCCGGCATGTTTACAGGAGAACCCCCGGCCAGTTGGCGGCTGAAATCGACATTGACCATCGTGGGTTTCAAATGGTTTTGATAACGGCAAGGTTTGGTACTATAGTAAAGAGGACCCTTGGAAAATTGAAGTTCGAGTTCGTGAAGAAATATAAATGATGGAGACTCGTTTGGACAGTCGGAGGTGCTTTTAATTTCTTGATCTCTTTCATTTGGATTTAAAGGCCGTTGAAAAGAATTTCTTTGTTGCAATTTCGTTAAGGCTGTTTGTGAATACATTGAATACTTGCAAGAGTCTTGTGCAGTGGAAAAAATGGAAAGTTGTGAACCCAAAAAACTGAAGAAGAATGACAGATTTACTTTGTCCTATAGTCCTTATATTGGCGCTTAAATTTATTGTACTTTTTATGAATTAAAATCATGGGATTCCTATGATCTGTTATGGAATTATGTATTGCATAACCAAGTAGTGTAAGGTTGAATTGGAGAGGAGGCAAAGTAGAAGAATATTTTCAATTATGGCTGACTTTGTATTGTTGAATTAAATGGTTTGAATATATATATATATCCATTGTAAGCAATTAAGAAAACATGTTTATTATATAACGATGGCATAATTGAGTAGCATAGACAGAGTTAATTTTTTTGTCTTATTACAACAAGGAGGGATGGAAGGAATATAATATTGCAAATGTCAATATGATAATATATTGAATATTGATATGGTAAGGCAAATGCGTTCAATGTCCCCAGAGTCTTGGATTCTTGATCCACAACGTAACTACTATGAGCTGCCAAAGTCATATCCTGGATTGGTGATGTACTGTGTAGATTCAAAACATTATTAGTATTTTGGCATAAAGAGAGATGGAAATGCAGTGTTTCCATATTTTATTTTAAATTAATTCACATTAACTCCTTGTCTTACCAGCTTGTACTGTAATTGTTGTATCATAGCCGTTGATTCCTCTAGCTTATGTTTGGATTGAAGTATATTATCTAGCAACACATGGTGCAATCCGGCTATCATTCGCAGTAATTTTTTAGCCGTTTGAATACTCACATATATCAAACACGGTAAAATAATATTTAGTAAAGGTTTGTAAGTTATAAATCGAAATCTTTTGATAGGAATTTTGTAGTATCGTTACGTACCTGAGTAACATGATCTGGGATGTGGAAGCTCGAGATGTGTTTGTCTGTTGGTATTGGTATCATTTCTGAACGACCTTCTGTTGTGGGCACCAATATTGTCCATGGTGGTATTGGGATGGCATCTTCATTCATATCATTCGCCTGCAGGGATTCACATCTTTAAACTAAGCCCAAAAACATCTTTAAACTTTCATTAAAAATCATCTCCTTAATGCCATTTGGTCGACACAAGGAGAACAAACGGAACGACACAGCTTTTAACTTTGGTTATCAGTTGTTTAGTTAAGTGACATGCATCATGATCATATAAACTTGAAAACATCATCATAATCATGCTTCATAATAATAAACATGATATCATACTTCTTTAGAACATTCGTAATTTAACCTATCGTCATATCATCAGAAAATAATTTCATCACTTCAAAGATTGCATAATATTTTCATTTTGAACTACTTCGTACTGCAGTGAGGTTGTACTCACCTTAAGTCGAGATTTCGGGAGTTTTCATAACTTGATGTCGTCGGGACCAGACGTAACCTAAATCCAAGAATTGTGTTGGTGTCAAATACTAATCGTGACTCTATCTTAAGGGCACTAACATACTAGAAAAAAAAAGGTTGTTTAAAGACATATAATTAGAATATACAAATAACTTCTTTAAGAAACTAGGTTTTAAGGATTAAATGTGAATTATTTTGAAATTTTTTAGAAAATTTCGTACTATGTATATTTCGAAATTAAATATGGAAAAACTCTCTAAAGAGAGTCCTATTATTTTTTAAAAATAAACAACTTTTTAGTTAAATAATTTTTCAAAAAACGTACGGTTAATATACTTTTCTTTACAAGACATATTTGACTATTTATGAAAATCGGCGTGTATAGAAAATTGAGGTCGAATTTGGAAAAATCAAATTTCACAAAACTTGTTAAAAATAAAATTTCCTATATTTCATCAGTTATCATTGAGAACCAATTTGGCCTCTCGATGAGTCAAAAACTTCGTAAACAGTGCTGTTTATATATTCTTAAACAAGCAAAAACTTCGTAAACAATATTTATCATTTCGGACGAAAATTAAATTATGTGTGGTTAAATCTTGTTACATAATTTATTATACATTTGAAGTTACATTATAAAAAAAATTCACATATTATTTAAGATTAAAGTATATTGTGATATTTCCATTATTTTATTATTTTAAATAAATAAACGTTACTTACTCTAAATTACATGGTTTGTTTCCTTGTTAGGGAAATATAATTTCCGTTGTATAATTTTTGACTTTATAATTTGCAACCATACGACATTATATCCGGTGTTATTCGTTGGAGAATAATGCCACATCCAATAATTGTTGTTCTTAATTGTTATATAATTGTTTCTCTTCGCTGAGAATATTACACATTTAATGCTGTTTTTCTTCAACATTAAATATGAAACTTATGTCGTCTAATTTATAACATATTATTAAAATTAAATCAATTTTAAGCTATATTTGGACGATGTAGAAAATCAAATATAATTTCAAGTCAAGGCTGATTAGAAGCCCAAACAGATAAGCCGAAAGTCCCAAACAGGAAAAAAGTAGTACGATAACATATAATGTCATGAAACTTAAATAGATTGATTATAAAAACCACGAAGTTAAGTCCATAATATTAACAAATAACGATTAACATGGATTACTATTGCCGTTCATCTTATTTGTCTGACTTCGTTGACCCTTGTTCAATAGTTGTCAGTACACCCATCATACATCCAACCGCAAAAGCATCGACCACTCGCTGATCTACGATAACCCTCTCATTACGGACTGAACTAGTACCGACTGACAGTTGAGGGGAAAAGTTATCTTCGCGATTGACTACGTCGGTGGACTGGTTGTACGATGTCTCCGCTGTGGACGGCCTTGTTCCTTGAAGTAGAACTGGACCGTTCATCCACTTGACGAAGTCAGCTCTTGCCTCTTCTAGTGAATTGTATCCCTTATAAATATTGTCTCTGAATCCAGAAACCTGTTCTTGGTAGCTCTCCCAAGTTAAATAGATACCTGGATTTCGTCCCCTAAAAACCACGTAGCAACGCTTTCTACCCATCTTAAATTCCTGCAAACAAATAAGACTTTGTCATTTGTGTTACATGTGGTAAAAAGAGTTTTGGGTCAGAAGATTAAAGAATTGCTTCATTTTTGGATGTGTACTTCGTCGTAAGACGTCCTTATATAACCCACCGCGGCACCTTTGCTTAAACGTACGACGACGTCGTTTATGGCAATGGTCAAAGGTTATTCAAAAAATGCAGACCATGTGAAATGGGCGAATACATTGGATTTAACATTATTTTCGCTTCTTAACTTAATCAACTATGAGCATTGGTTTACATAACCATAGTTAAACATTTCACTGTAACTGTTGTTAGATTAAGTGTATGCCCTTCTGCAGTTGCTAAACAACCTGCGTTGAAGGGAAGAAAGAAAATAATTGCCAACCTATGTTGGTTCATAGGTCCTCTAAAAAGTGACAAATGACATGACTATACAATCTACTTTATACAGGATTTATACGAAAACACCCATCACATGCACTGTTTTGTTTCTTGGAAATCCCATAATATAATAAAAAGAGAGGCACTGCGATATTGACCTGTATCTCTTAATACTGTGAAGGAAATGCATTATAATAAGCATTACAGAACTGGTGCAGCAACCACTTTGGCAATTAAATTGCTCAATTCGGAGGTAACAATTGAATTCGACTCGGAAGGGAAATTGGGCTCCAGCTGGCCATTTGGCGACTCGCGATTAGCACCTTGGAGATTAACTTCACACAATGCCCACTGAGATTGGAGGGAGACTTGGTGCCATTGACTGAGTTGGGAGACAAAACAGGCCCAGCTGGACAATTGTCGCACGTCGAATGGTAATGCAGCCGCGAGCGGGCCCACTTATCGCGCACTTTGGTCTGAGTGTCGGACGTATCCGACATGAACACGTAATTGGTCCATGTGACGTGACATGTTAATTTATTCTTTATTTTAATTTTCTATTCGCAATTTGATTTACTTTGAGTTTCAAATTAATTTAAACTCTTTCTCTATCTATCTAACTCAATTAAAACAAATAGAAACACTATGTTTCAAACTTCAAACAAAGAGAAAATGGGTTCCCATTAAAATAAAGAAAATTGACAGAGGACTAGAATGAAGAAAACAGTTATTGTGGCGAGATAAGAACAATCAAGATTAAAGTCATATGTCAGGTCTTATTTAACCCTAATTAATTAATTTATGGTTATTTCTTTGTATTTTATTTTGTTGTTTATGTAATATTTCACGATGACTTTATTTTATCGTTGTTGTAGCTTAATGATCTAACGTTTATTTTATCCTCTCTGCGATAATGTGAATTTTTAGAAATTAATTTGTATTTATTTTTTGTTGTGTATTCTTTCATATATGTAATTAGGTTCATCTACAATGGAAACAGAATACATCCCAAACACAGTTCAAAAAACTCAGTTATCAATGTTTGGCTTTTGTGATTTCTTTTTTTCTCTGCTTCAAATTTTATTTCTTAATTGTAAATGTTGATGTTGTTTGGTTGAGGGCAAAATAGCAGAATACGAAGAAGCTCATTTATGAGTAAAATAATTGTCATTTTTTCTTATAATAATGTCAATAGTGTTGAGAACATGTGATTAATCATTTGAATTTGGATTAAATAGTTAAATACACATTAATACTAGTTTTTGATCCGAGGATTGCACTCAGTCATTGTTATGTAATTTTTTTTTAAGTTTTACGCGTTCTATATTTGGCACATTACATTGCAAAATTAAATACTAGGGATTCTCGCATAAATCAATTGGCCTATTGTGTGAAACTCCTCTGTCCTAAACAAACTACCGAGTAAACATATATTATCCTAGCCTAAAGGAAACAGACCCTTTCCAGTCCCGTCATGGGCAGGAATTTAGGGGAAAAAAAATTGGAAAAAGGTACATGGGCGGGATAACAATTTGAGCTGAATTGACGCACAATCGCACACTTCAAACAAACACAAAATCACCGCCGTTCTTCGTCCTCCTCCCGACTTCGACGTCAGCACGGCATCACCGCCGTTCTTCCTCCTCCTCCCGACTTTGACGTCAGCACGGCATCACCGCCGGCCGCTATACGAGTCCCCAACAGTGAGGTCTCGAACAGTTGAAGACGATCGGCCAGGTCCCGAGTCCCGAACACGAACGGCAGCCCCGAGTATCCAACGGCGAACGTTAGCCCCTAGTCTCCAACAGCGAACGGCAGCCCCGAGTCGCCAACGGCGAACCACTCCCTTTCGGCGGACTGGTAGACAAGTCTTCCGGTTTCATTTAACTCAGCAATCTCAATCAAGTCATCTCTCTCTCTCTCTCTATATTATATATATAGAAATATCATATAGTAATTTATGCATTAAACACCCAACCCTTTATCCGCCAACCCTTTGTCCGTCTCTTGGGTATTTTTTATTACTGTGTTTTTGACAATTTATGTATAAAGCAGATTTTGTAGGATTGTGATTTGTGTATGTACTTGAGAGTATATATGTAACTTGGCAGCCTGTGCAGTGTGTGTATTGTGATAATGTGTTTACTGTTTTATATGTATATGTGTGTGTGTGTGTTTGAGTATGTGTATATTGTTTTGTGTGTGTCTGATAGTGATTTTTGGTAACCATATGGATTGTTGATTAGTTACAGCATTGTGAACATTGTAAAAATGTTGATAACTTTATTATGCATTTGCTTTTTGAAAATAATATAATACATCAGAAGATTTAGAGGTTTGTTTCCACAAGGCTTAGATCCATGATATGGTCTCCTATGACTCTAACAAAATGTTAAATTTCTGTCTTTTTATAAATGATTTATTTTGTTGATTCGTTCTCTTTAAAATTGTACATGAGTCATGAGAGTATAAGTTATGTTCCGTGTATATTATTTGTCACCAAAATACTTGAAATCGACTAACCGTGCTCTGTGCTCTGGTTTATATTTTGCAGCCACTGAGTTTGGTAGAAGTTGTCATTGCAACAAATTTTGTGACTGGTAAGTTGCATAAGTTGTCGTCTAAAGTCTGCTGTAATCCATTATATATATATTTTTTCATATACGGGGTTCATTGTGTCACTCAATGTAATTTGGGTTCGTTTCGATGGACTGACGATATAGTAGTTATGCAATCCCTTACTTATACATGGATTTTATTTAAATGGGTATGCAACAATCGTATATGGAACTAATTTGTTACGCTTATTTTTGCCTAACAACATCATTGAATGGCAATTAAATTATTTTCATATTCGTGGCCAATACCCCTTAGGTTATGGAAGGGAAAGGGATAAGAGACGACCCAGTGGGATGCGAGAAGGAGTCAGAGTGGGTTAAAGACTTAAAGTGGATGAAGAATATGAAAATCGGTTCGACGACTATACGCATAAGGAATGTGAGAATAATAATCATTTCGATGCAGGTAACCCAAATAACATAGATTGTACACCTGGTTGGGGAACGTACTCAGCAACCAATGAAAGTAATGAGTGAGATTTTATAATGGGAACTCTCGGTATACGCAAAGGTCCCGCTGATTTGTGCAGGGAGGATTTGGTCGGGCAAGCATTTGACTCGTATGAAATGGCTGAGTTGTTCTATGACTTATATAGTAAATCAATTGGGTTTGGAGTTCGAAAAGGAGCACTTCGAACAAACTTAGCTGGAAATGTCAAGAACAGGACGTGGTTATGCTGTAAAGAAGGAAAAAGATCCGTAAAGTTTCTTAATATGGATAATAGGAAAAGAGTTGCTCGTGGACTTACTAGGGAAGATTACATGGCACGTTTTCGCATCAATTTGGTGAAAGGTGGTGGGATATGGATTGTGAAGGAGTTCCATGTTGCACACTCCCATCCACTTGCAATAGCAAGACACATACAATTTATCCGATCAAATAGAAAGGTTTCGAATGGCGTAGTTCGAACAGCCAAGACGCTAAAAATGGCCGGTGTCAAGAGGAATCAAATCATGTCTTATATGGCTCAACAAGTAGGAGGGTATGGTAACGTACGATTTATTGTAAAAGACTTATACAATAAGTTGGGTAAAAAAAATGAAGTACAATTGGCAGAATTAGATGCGGAGAAGGCGATTGGTTATCTACAAGCGAAGGCGGATCAAGACATGCATTTCCATGGCAAGTTCACGTATGACTCTGGGCGACGGTTAGAGAACTTGTTTTGGGCAGATTCAAGATGTCGATCGGACTATGCTCAGTTCGGTAATGTGCTATCGTCTGATACAACGTACAGGACCAACCAATATGGGAAGCCGTTGTTGGTTTTTGTTGGGGTAAATAACCATTTCAAATCAACAATATTTGGGTTTGCTGTTCTAGTAGACGAATCCGTTGAGACGTACAAGTGGGCATTGGCAACCTTTCTTGAATGCATGGATAGTGTTCATCCACAGAGTGTGATCACAGATGGTGATCTTGCAATGCGGGCGGCTATAGTCGACGTTATGCCCGAGGCCGTCCATCGTTTGTGTGCACGGCATATTGAGCAAAACACAATTACTAATATAAAGGTCCCTGGTTTCACTGTTGTCATGAAGCATTATATGTTTCACCATTATCTAGTACAAGAATTTGAAAGACGATGGTTGACGACACTGGAAGAGTATGGATTGGAGAACAATGTATGGTTAACAAAAATGTACGAGAGAAGAGAGCAGTGGGCGGATTCTTACCTCAGAGGGTACTTCTTTGGAGGAATGACAACAACTCAAAGATGCGAGAAGATGAATTCATTTTTGAAGTCGAAATTAATAAAGGAAATGAAGCTGTGTGACTTTCTTAGGGGTATGGACATGGCATTGTCGTGGTTGAGCCACAAACAAAGCGAGGACGAGTACATAACGCAATGGACGAAGGCCGTTACTAATGTGACAAACATGCCATCTATTGAGGCTGAGGCTGCAGATTTATTCACTAGGCGCATGTTTTTCAAGATTAGAGATGAGATGAAGAGAGAAGGCAAGTACATTGTGACGTCACTGGTTGAAGACAATGGCATAATTACATGCTCCCTTTCGAAATATGGAGACGTACAAAAGGCAAGGATTGTTAACTACACTATATACTTTTGCGGATGCAACTTGTATGGAAGTAAAGGGATTCCCTGTCGATATATATTCGTAGTCTTGAAGGCCCTACATGTTACCAAGTTCCCAACTTCTTTAGTATGTGGTCGATGGCTTAGAAGTGAACAACAAGAACAACGTCAACGGAGAGAAGTTGTTAGGGATTAAAAACTAACTGTGAAATGTGACAAACTCCATTTCGGACACGTCACTAGCAAGTGTTCTGAAGTGGCATTCCTTGCAGCAGAACGTGAGGACATGTTCCGCACTGTAGTTGAAGGGATAGAGCAACTTGGTGCGCGATTGAGAGGAATGCTGTCTAATTGGCCGTCCGAGCAAACTGGAAAAAAGCAGCACTATACCCCGCCTTGCGACGGTGTTAAAAATCCAAAGTATAGCAGAACGAAGGGTGGCTGGTTGGGATCTCGCAGAGGTGGAGCGGGAAAAAAACAGTGCAGTAACTGTCATCGTCATGGGCATAACAAGCAAACATGTACATACAAAAATAGTCAAAAAGGGACTACGTCAAAATCATCAGTTGCAGGGGATAGCGACGAAGAAGATATGGAAAACGACTCAGAGATGGAATGGAGTAGAGACATGGATAACTTAGGCGCTGTTGATGTTGGTGACAATTTAGAACCGAATAAAGAATCAGAACCTCGCACACAGGATGAAACAGATTTTGAGAACGAGGAGGATGCAATTCATGTTAAAGCTATTAAGATGGGGGGTGGTGGGGGCGTCCATTATGACTTATATAGGGCAATGATGCATTAGACGAATATAAGTATTAAGTTTTTGATGTGTATAACTCTAAATTTTTGTTTCGCTTAACGATGCATGTTGGTTAAGTCTTTCTTACAACCACTTCTTAGTATTTTTGGAAATTATCGTATTCCCTGATATAGGCTTGTAAAGTACTTAATTTAATGCAATATAAAAAATTCTGGCATGGTTGGTTCGTAATAGTAAATTTATTCTTATCGGCTTCATATAATCATGTATACTATAAATTTCATTAAGCATCTGTATGTAGGCAACTGACGAAAACATTGTTTCTGACCGCCCTTGTCGTATACTTGTCATTGAAATAGACAAGGTATGTTATTCCTTTCACACTTCATACCACGGTATACTAAATCAAGTTGTTGTCATTGAAATGCAAGTTAAGAAAAATTATTCTAATCAAATCAACATATTGTGAAACCCTATCCGATATATACGTTTGCCGCGTCAAAGACTTGAGGTTTGAAGGTACCTATATATATATATGTGTGTGTGTGTGTAGTTCTGTATGTAAAAGTGTGCCTTAACGAAGATCAATATAAAGTTTGGTCTTTATCTTATCTCTCATTCTCTTTTCTTTTTCTTTAGTTATTTTTTATTTTCTTTTCTCTAATGTGAGTGAATGGTGGGAGTTTATTGTTGAGATGACATTTTTGGAAATTAAACCTATGGATTTGTTTGGTAAATGGATTCCAATCTATTTTGGAGCATTCAAATCAATATGATTATTTAAATTATCAATTGTTGATTTTTCTTCTTTGAAACAAATCCAAATTCTTTGTACAATTTATAACAATTTGTCATATATAATATCAGTAATGAGTTAACATTATTAAGATTGAACGATATAAATATCTTGCTTTGAACTATCTTTGGCAAAAGGTTAAAATTTCGCTAAGCAAATTGGAGTGTTATGGTAAAAGGATGTGAAGAGGTTGAAGGAGTTTTGGTTGGTTATATAAGCAGATATGGAGATAGAGGTTTGAGATACTAACTGCTAGGACCAGATCAAAGAATCTAGTATGAGTGATGAGAGCAAAAATAATAATTCTTTGGGAATTTTTAAATTGAATACATGATGTCTTGGCAACGGCTCATCACATAAATATCTAGCTTTTAACCTATAAGCCAAAAGGTTAAAACACTAGAACGATGTAAATTAGAACAAAATATACGAATAATTTGCTTCAATGGTAAATAGTGAATGGAATTATTATAACAACAGACACCTTTGGTTCAGGCTGTTCATGTCAAATTACAATTTCCATAAACGTAGATGTTGACAAAGTTTGATGCTTCTATTCTATATCCACATGTGCAAATGAAGCTTTGACTTGTATGTGACATGCAAGTCACTGACTCATTTGAACTTTTCAAAAAATATGTGACACGCATTACATTTGTACTGGTTATATAATGCGAGTTCAAAATCAAAATAGGATAGAACTCAAAACATTGTTATTTATGCATAAAATGGCTTACCCATGTACCCAAAATAAGAACATCGTCTATTTATGAACCTTCTACCTTCTGCTTCTTTAACTTAGTAGGCTTTCTCAACATCTTTTTATTCAATGCACGTGAAGCCTTAGAAACATGTCCAGCTTTACTTCCCGAAACATTTGAACAACCAGAGTGGTTAGCACTTGCTTTCAAGATTTTGTCAGTGTCAGCGTTATTATCAGAACTAAACAGTCTCATCGCCAAACGGATTTTCTCATCATGGCTGCTCCACTGCTCAAATAAATAAAATTTTAAGTATTTGTGGACGAAAATGGACATATGTTTAAAGGTATAGTAGATTCAATATATTTACGTTCCCATACCACTTCAGATGACATTTCACTTGCATCTCAGTGCAACATGAAGTTAATGACAAAGAGCCCACAATCGTAAGAATTTGGCTGCTGAGGAATATTGTCAATTGTTTCGATGACAAAGTTAGTAAACGACCATCCATTACTTTTACAACTGCCTATGTCAACCTCCAAAAGCATATCCAAATGTTGCATCTGTTGACCAAATAAATTTATAACTACTTTAACAAACAACAAGACAGGATGGTCATAAAATCAGTAAATAATATTCAATTGGCATATTCAATAATTTACTTACCACTTCATTAACAAGATAACTACCAGAGGATTGCTTTACAGTAAGCAATGAATCCCATATCTGAATTACTTCGGTCTCTATAAAGACAACAAATAGAAGCCAATGATTGACATTGTGGATGGGAATCAAAATCTGATGAATGTCAAAATCAATACAGGATATTCGAAAAAAAAATAACTAACATAAATACAAAAAATTAAATTCGTACCACCTTTTTGCAATTAGTAAATATCCCACAAAAATTTTCCTCAACCCGATACGCCTTAAAAAGGTCTTTAGGCACCCTGCCCTCCCCAATAGATTTTTTCTACACAACAAATGAGATGTCTGCATTTAGAGAAATGTTTCATTTATAGGAATGCTTCGCGATATCACTCAAACACAATGTTTGTTTAATAATGAGTAATTACCGTTAAACGATCAGGCAAATACCATGTAGTCACGATAGCATCGGAACATGATCGAGCTTTAGCGGTGTTCCACTCAGCAACGATGTTTATAATCTACAAACATTTTCAAGAAAAATAACTTAGTAACAAATAAGTGGGTAATATTCATGTCAAGTATTTAGGCATTAGTTACATCAATTCATTATAATAAGAAATTAAAATGCATAAGTGTGTGTTAACATACTTCTCTGCACAACCACCGAGTCGGGAGTAGTGAAAGCATCAAAAAGCGATCGATATGATGCACTTTTGAACCGACAAGTATTTCGCTGTAATTACGTGGTTTTGAGAAATAAGTTAAAGAAATGTATAATTTATGTATCGAATAAAAGTTGTAAATAAATAAATTACCTTTTATCCAATCGTTCATCAAACATGTAACGAACAACATGATTTGTTCAGTATTCGGTAGAGGCTGCAATAGTATAAAAGGGCCTACCATATATTTGGCAGCATTCACTTTACCAATGTTAAAGGGAATGACTTTACTTCTGCGGTTCACAATGTATTCACCCCTCTTGTTCTGTCTACGCCGACTCCAGGATTTCTGTATGTACGAAGAGAAGCACGAAAAGATATTGAAATCCTACAGTTCTAACATACAGAGCAACTAAAACGATTGCACTGAGGAGGCCAAAGATCTAAAAGTTTTAAATACTTCACGACTAGGCTTAACAAAGTAAGATGACTAATAGTCAATCTGTGAACATAGAAGTCTCCTGAAAATTAAGCCAACCGTGTCTTCTTGCAGGTCCAGATAAGATGGTAGAAGGTGTATGCTAGAAATGCTAATGCCATAGATGTTTTTCAACACAGAAGAAGAAACATGTGACTAAATATTAAACATTTATTTTAGAAATAAATTCAATACAGAGAAAAAACTTGATATAAATATAGCATTTAAGACCTGGTACGCCCATAAAGAAAGCATGAATACAGGAAATATCAAACTGATCATGGAGACAAGTTTTAGTTTTTCTTTCCAACACAAACATAATTAAGTTAGAATTTGTAATTGACATACACTGGGATAATAGATTATCTCTATAACAAAAAAACGACAAAAATAGTAGGACTCTAATTCTTATTTCAGAATGAATTTAGTTTAGAGCTTAAGATCTAACATACAGACCCACATGAAAACAGAGATTTCTTGCATAAACATGAACAGTACGGTTCAATTTTTGTGGTTGGCCAAAGTATAAACAAATCCCATAAATCCACAAACTTTATTGAACCATAACTTGCAAACACAAATACAAAGCACAATGAACGATTGTCAAACTTTAATCTGATTATTCAACATGATATTAATTCATACTAACCTCTTCTTTGTCGGATACTTTCGGAACAAGTGATAGCATAAACCCCTTAAACCGAGAAAGATTAGTACACTGAAAATTTGGAGAAGACAATAAATCATCAAAAGACCGTCCTTTATCATGTTGTTTAGGAGGATGAGTTTGAACAACCGCCGCAGATACCATATTACCAGTGCTCTACAAAACAAACTGTTGTTAAATCAACTATATATAACAAGCCAAATATGATATCAAATCGAAATGATAGTAAGATTTATTTTTCGTATGAACCTTAACATCTGCAAATTCTGCACCAGAAATCTCAACACAGTCGGATGATAAACTTTGGATAGATTTCCAACTTCCATTACTATTACTGACCAAATTTTCTTCGAAAACCCTTGACATGGATGTTACTTCGCAGTTTGAGTTCCCAGCCGCTTTCACTGCAATTTTACCAACTTTTGAACTGTCTTCATTCCCTTGTGAGTTATACGATGCCTGTTCATTTTTAATAAGTAAACAATTAAATAATAACAACGAACATTGAAATAAATCAAATTCAAAATTACTAAGTAGCCTAGAGAGACAAGAAATACCACTTACATCAACTCAGTATGATTTTAATACATTACTTGGGTCCTTCTCTCTACAATACTCAACTGGAGGCGACGACAAATCTTTCATTACATGAGTCAAATCGACAACATTTGCTTCTCTAAATAAACCGTCATAACGTAATGAAGAAGATGTACTAATGGTATAAACTTTTCGTTCATTTTCTTCTATAGGTTGGCCAATATCATCCTTTAAAGAAGCAGATGCTCTACGTATTTCACCAACCTCCTCAACTTCATTACCGCCACTGTCAACTTTATTTTCTTCACCACTGCCACCAACAACTACTTCTTTTATGTCCTTCATATTGGCTTCAACACCTGATTTGTTGCGCCACAAGAAACTACCTTCTCCATATCAATGCTTCTCATTGCTTCCTCATCCCCATCATTGAAAACAAATTTATCACCGGATAATGCACGAAGGACAGCAGTTTCAAATAAAGACCTGTTATGCGCCTGATTGCGCACAAAATCTCTCAACTGTTGAACTTCATTGAGTAGTTGATTCACTACATCTGTAAGATGAATGATATCACCATTCAACTTAGAGATGTCTTCAGATCCCGGACAACATAACCTATCACTCATGACTGCATTGACATAGTAGTATTATAAGTGATATTTTGAGTAAATACTTTAATAAAATCACTATGCCTAAATTATGCAATGAGTTTATAAAAAAATAATTTACCATATATGATATCGTTACAAAAACACATCTAACTTTTTCAAACACAATTATATGAGGTTTTATGTTATCAATCTTGAACAAGTAAAACATAATTGCATTCAAAACAAAGGCTACATAATTCTATTACTTCTCTAGCTAAATTTTTACAATATTTTTTCAATTCTTAATGTATTTAAATAAATCACTCCCCCACATTTTAGACTGAGTATTATAACATTATTATACACAAGTAAACACTCGATTCAGTCGGACCTGTACGTCGAAAGGAAACTCTCTGAACCTTACGGAAGGAAAGGGGACTTCTCTCGGTTGTTTGATGCGGCGACAGGCTTGCCTTCCAGTATCTTCTTACTCACCTACAATGCCAATTACGGTGGAAACAAAACGACACCACTATCTCACCGCGAACACCAGTTCCCGTCTCGCCGCGAGTACCAGTAGCCACTGACGAAGACTTTTGAGGATCTCTTCTTCGAATATGTTTGACATTGCGGCAGCCGTGCCTTCCATGGCTCTTCGCGAATCTGGCCGCCGATGAAGACTATCTCGCCACGAATATCAATACCCATCTCGCCGCGAATACTAGTAGCAGCCGATGAAGACTTTGCCCTAATGGAATTTGGGGATCTCTTCTTCGAATATGTTTGACATTTGCGGCAGCCGTGCCTTCCATGGCTCTTCGCGAATCTGGCCGTCGATGAAGACTATCTCGCCGCGAATATCAATACCCGTCTCGCCGCGAATACCAGTAGCCGCCGATGAAGACTTTGCCCTAATGGAATTTGGGAATCTCTTCTTTGAATATGTTTGACACGGCGGCAGGCTTGCCTTCCATGGCTCTTCGCGAATCTGGCCGCCAATGAAGACTTTGCCCTAATGGATGGAATTTGGGGATCTCTTGTTCGAATATGTGCTTACAAATTTGGGGTCAATAATTCGAATATGTGGTTAGATATGAGAGGGACTTTAACGTCGATGGCTAAGGTTTTATACCCTATGAAAACAATTCTTACAGCTGGGTTCCCCATTTTAAAAAAGAGACAAAGATGACCCTTAGATTGTGCACTACTCTTGCTGCACAATAATCGTTACCTATTTAAGAAGCTTCCATTATAATTATCTAAATTTATTTATTTTTAATTGTGAGAAATTTAATAACATGCAAACTGACAACGTTAGGTTTATGCTCATCGTTGACGCCCAATTACACACGACCTGGATGCGCACAAAGAATGATCTCAAGAATCACTAGAGAAATGAAGATGGTGATGAAGATCTGGACAGGGCTTGCGCGAGACCAACTAGTAACGTCCACAGCGTGGCCGACTAGCACCACTTGTGCGATCGATGGGTTCAAGACCAAGCCAAGGTAATATATTATTATATCATTTGATTTTTATTTTTGTTTGTTGTTAAAATTTTTAACTTTTTAATTTTGCAGCGCTATGCAGCGTCTATGAGGAGCAATCGAGCGAACAAGGTAGATCAGAGTCGACACGGGGCTAGATCTATAGCTAACGATAAATTCAGGATGGTAACACATTATGAGTTGCAAATAATAATATTACTTCAATTTTAAAATAATAAATAAAATAATATATATATATTATTTACGTAATTTGATGATTCTTTTTAAAATTTTAGATCACTCCCGAGTCACTGACGACACCAAGTCCCATTGAGATGCATCACAAGTTATACTACAAGGGTGGCTGGCAGAACGATCACGCTAGAGAAGACTATGTAAGTCTCGTTTAATTTGCAGTAACAATTTTCTAAAATATTATGTGACTTTAAAAGTTCTAACATATTTAATCTTATTTTGTTGAGTGAGCAAATTATTAGTCAACGTGATGAGCGTATTTTCCAAGTGCCAGCTGAGACGCCGCTGACCCCAAGAGCAACGTCATGAGTTGGAGGCCGACATTATAAGGCGAGTCCGCGGGAAAGAGAAGACAATAAAGTCTAGTTGGGTGGTGCGATCTGGAGCACTCCTGAAGAAGAAGGATCATGTGGCGTTGGCATTGGTACAGGACTCGCAGTCTAGACCATCAAAGGCCGACATTCTTCAGGAACAGCTCATCAAGTTTACCCAATAAATAAGAGAAACTCAACGATAACTGAGGGAGTTAGAGCATTCAGGGGAAGAACGGTTACAGGCTAGTAATAGGAACTTTGAGAATTTGACGGAGTTCCTGCGTGGCATATTTTAGAATATACGCGATAACATCAGGCCGTTTACTGATAGCACTCGATAGTCTGATATGCCTGACTCTAGCACCCAAGATTTACATGAGGATTAGCTAATTTTCAGACATTTCAATTTAGCTGTTGACACTTTTATGTTTGTATGATACTTGAACTATATAGTTTAGTTGTTGACACTTTTATATTTTTGTGATACTTGAACTGTATATTAATCTGTTTATTTTATGTATTTGCACTTTTTTTAATATGCATTAGAGCATTTTATTATTTATATTACCTAATTCTTTTTCAAAAAAACATTAATTAAAAAATAAAATTAATTTTAAGAAAATAAAAGCCGTATTAAAAAAAATTTCTGCGGGTGAAAAATCATTCGCGGATATAACACGCGGATAACTATCTGCGAGTGATATTTCATTCGCGGATAAGTCGTGGCCAACTATCCGCAAGTGATATATCACTCGCAGATGAGACAGTGAATTATCTGTGACTGAATTATCACTAGCGGATAAGGTTGCCGGTCTATTTTATCTGTGTTGGGAAGGATTATCCCTGACTGATATATGAGTCGCGGTTAGTCTTCGTTATATGCGAGTGAAAATTTTCAGTCTCGCATTTCTTATCTGCGATTAAACATCCGCAACTGACTAGCGATTCAGTCGCAAATAGCTTTCCGCGACTGAATTTTTCTTTTCCGCGGTTGTTTAATTAGTTCCGAAAACCCTTTTTCCTACTAATGTGCGCCAGAGTTATTTACTAGATTTATGTATAGAGATATGGTTCATTTACCTTTTTATAGGTTTTGAAACGTTTAACTCTCTGGATCATACACTATTTTTTCTTTAGAACTTTTCCCTTGTGATTTTTCTTCTAAAGGTTTTAACGAGGCCCAATTGCACTTAAGGTAGATCCTATAAAGAGAATTAAGGTTTTTATTTCAGAGTATGTTTTCTCTTTTCTAGTTGTTGCCTTCTTGACTATCTTGACATTGGATTCTTTATAATTTTTGTTTTGCTTAATATATTTGGGGACCAATTTGGAGTAGGTGATAAAGAAAGATCAACTTTGTTAGGACTCTTCTATTTCCTTAGGCATGTGCCAATCTTATTGGGGTGCGTTCTCAAATGGGTTCTCTTATTTATAAATAAATGGTAGGTAATCTATTTTTGAGATCATATTCAAAAAATGTACACAACTTTTTAAAATTAGGTGAATGACCCGTTCTTGGTAACTAGACAAAATACTATGGTAAGCAGATGAAATACCAGTAATTTTTAGCTTGAATTTTGTCTACTTACCATGGTAAATAATCGACGTAGCAAAATACTGGACAAAATACTATGGTAAGAAGATGAAATACCAGTAATTTTTAGCTTGAATTTTGTCTACTTACCATGGTAAATAATCGACGTAGCAAAATACTATGTCTAGTTCTTGGTAACTAGACAAAATACTATGGTAAGCAGATGAAATACCAGTAATTTTTAGCTTGAATTTTGTCTACTTACCATGGTAAATAATCGACGTAGCAAAAAAAAACTTTAGATAAACAGATATATTACCATGGTAAGTAAACAAAATTCAAGCTAAAAGTGGTTGGTATTTCATCCGCTTGCCATAGTCTTTTGTCTACTTGCCAAGAATGGACCATTCAATTAATTTTAAAAAGTTGTGGACATTTGTTTAAATAGGTTCTAAAATTAGGCCATTTAGCTACTAACCCCATATATATATATATATATCACCTCATATAATTTTTTTATGCTTAAACTATTTTAAAGTTTCATTATTTACAAACTACTCATGAAGTAGTTAATAATTTGCTAATTTGGATACTTTTTTTTTGAAAATAATCTAGTTTGGAAAATTTGCTAATTTGGATACTTACTCTTGAAACTTTGAGCCATCACCCTCCATTATATCTAGTTTACTCTTCACAAATATAGTCATCCAATTGCGTAGAGTAGTTAACATTTGCGGCGTCTATCTTCTAGGATACAACGACTGCTAATTGTCGTCCGAGCACGATAGAAAACTACTTCCAACGAACTAAACCGTATCTGTGTGGCTTGCAATCTTATGGAGAGAGAGAGAGAGAGAGAGAGAGAGAGAGAGAGAGAGAGAGAGAGAGAGGAGCATATGAACGTTATCAAAAATTCATTACCAAAATCCACATAATAAATCCAACAAATCGAACGTTCATGGGCATGGCATTCAAAATGGAAATAAATCACAACCGTTAAGAAGCCAATCAATATAAATAGCCGCAAAAGCCATTACAATGCATACCAAGCCAAACGTAAAATATAGCAGAGCAAGAAATACTAATAAAACCTTCCAGGTATTATACAAAGAAACAAAAAACAAAAATGCCATCAAGAGCATTTAACATATAAAAATACTTAATGAATATAAATAACACATTTAACATATAAAAGGAATATAAAAATTTCATTCAATATCCAACAATCTCCCACATGAATGATATTAACAAAAGACACACTAGAGACTGGGTGATATAATTTAACGGTCAGAACTCTGCATATGATTGGTAGGTGTGACCCTTTGAACCTTCCCTTGCGAAAACATATCTCCTTTACTAGCTGATCAATATACACGATGTCTTTGAAATATGATGTTGTTTTAGTAAACGATAATACACCTCACATAAAATTCTTTCTTATCACAGTTTAGTTTCCACTATTATATCCATTTTGACCTGAGACATATACCTGGTTATGTTAGAGTTTCAAAGAATTGTGTCCTATATAATTCCTTTTGAAGCGGCCCCACTTCACTCTGATATAGGTAATCTCTTATTAAGAGTAGCCCGCTTTACTCTGCTCGAATTTCGACGCATAAGAACCATTAAAAGCATAGCATAACATTTTTCTTTAGGGGCATCATTGTTTCATCATAGGAATGAAAAATGGGTAAACTCTACAATGATTTAGTTTAGTCACACTCAACTTAGTTGTCCCTTTGAACCTAAATCTTGGGATCTCTAGTCAACTAGGCTAGGTTTTCATTGTACATACTTAATTTTCTTATGGAATTCAATCTCATTCCCCTCGATGATTTATCAACTAACTCTCTATTTAACCCTTCGGTTAGTAGATCCATAATGATAACCCTACTCGAGAATAGTTATCGAATCGTATTGTGCCTACAACGTATGTGTCTAAACTTACCATTATACATGTTGCTCTATCTTCCAATTGCAGATTGATTATCACAATGTACGCAATTACTGGCACAGTCTTCGACCAGTTTGGAATATCCTTTAAGAATTACCGCAACCATTAAGCCTCTTCACCATATTTGTCTAAGGCAACAAACTCATACTCTATAGTGGATCTAGTAATGACAGTTTGCTTAGAGGATTTCCATGACATAACTGCACCTCTTAGTGGGAACATATACCCACTAGTAGACTTTGAGTCTTTTATATCAAATATCCAACTTGAATCAATGTATCCTTCAAGAACAACATGAAATCTGGTATAATGCAGCCTATAATTACATGTAAAACATAAATATTTGAGCACCCTTACTATCCATTTCTAGTAATCAGTCCCAAGATTACTAATATATCTACTTAGTTTACTTACAGCATAAGCAATATTTGGTCTAGTACAACTTATTAAGTACATGACACTCCCTATCACTCTAGAATATTAAAATTGAGAAATACCCTCACTTGTATTCTTTCATTGGTGTAGACCATTATCAATTGGTGTTCTGGCCACGCCAGAATCTTTTTTGTTGAATTTCTTAAGAATTTTGTCCACATAATGGGATTGACTCAAAATTAGACGTCATATGTCTTTATAATATTGATCAAAATCAAAACTGCGAGTCTCATATCTTTCATGTCAAATTGGGAATTCAACAATTTCTTGGTAGTTTTAATCATGTATTCATTATTACCAAGAATGAGCATATCGTCAACGTAAAGGTACAAAATGACATATATATTTTTAGTGTCTTTCATGTAAACACATTTGTCATACTCATTGATTTTCAAACCATTTGACATCATCACTTTGTAAAACTTCTGATATCACTATTTTAGTGTTTGCTTTAGTCCATATAAGGATTTCACCAATTTATAAACTTTCATTTCTTGTTCAGAAGCGAACTTCAAGTTGTTTTATATAGATTTCTTCATCTAAATCTCCATTTAAGAAAGCTGTTTTTACATCCATTTATGTAAGCTAATATTGTACAAGGCTGCGATTGCATGTATCATATGAAGGGAATTTATTCTCGTTACCGGAGAATAAGTGTCAAGTAATCAAGGCCTTCTCTTTGTTTGTAACATTTTCTTACAATCTTGGCCTTATACTTGTCAATTGATCAATCTTCTTTCATCTTTCTTTTGAAAATCCATTTAGACGCTAGTGGTTTACATTTCGAAGGAAGTTCCACTAGTTCCTAAGCATGTTTTTGCATAATAAAGTCAATTTTGCTCTTAATTGCCTCTTTCCATTGAGTTCCCTCTAAAGAGCTCGCAGCTTTTTTTGAAGATTTGAGGTTTACTTTCTAGCAAATAAGTCAAAAAAATCTAGACTAAAAGACTTTTCTATTTTAGTCCTTTTGCTACGTCTAGGTTCATTCTCAACCTCTTCAACTTTAACCTTTTATTCTTGTTTTTTGTCCTAACTACTCTCATTGGTAGTCTCTCGTATTTGTTTAGACGAACTTGACCCTTCATTGGATTTATACAGAAACACATGTTCAAAGAACGATGCATTTCTTGATTCTGTTATTGTATTTATATATATGTCTGAGATTTTATAATCATACACTAAAAATCGATAAGCGCTACTATTATGTGCATAACAAATGGAAATGCAATCAATTATTTTCAGATATATCCTCACCATCTTTGGTGTAAGAACGATTACTTTTGCAAGGCACTACCATACGAATAAGTATTTGTAGGAAGGCCTTCTTTCTTTGCATAACTCATATGGAGTTTTGTCTTCTTTCTTACTAGGTACCTTGTTTAAGAGGTAATTACTTAACAGTATTGCTTCCCCCTATATGTTCTGTGGCAACCAAGAACTCAACAACGGTTCATTAATCATTTGTTTTATGGTGCGATTTTTCCATTCAGCAACACTATTTTGTTGATTCGAGTAAGGAGCTATGACATTGTGATTAATTCAATGTTGTGTACAGAATTCAAAAAATGGTGCTTGGTACCCACCACTTCGGTAACTTCTTAGCTCCTTAATATTTCGGTTAAGTTGATTCTCAATTTTATGTTTATAGAGAATAAATTTCTCTACAACCTCATCCTTGTTTTTTGGCAAATACATAAAATAATACTCTGTGCTATCATCGACAAAAGTAATCAAATACTTATTGCCACCCCTTGTTTGTGTGGATTTAAAATCACATATATCACTATGGATTAATTCAAGGGGTTCAGTGTTCCTTTCAATACTTTGGAAAGATGACCATGTTAGTTTTACCTCTACACAAATTTCACGTTTATGTTTGGTATCAATATAAAATGAAGGAGTATGATCCATGTTAGTTAATCTACACAGAGCATTGTAATTAACATTTCCTATCTACCATGCCACAAATTGGAAGACTCAATCAAGTAAGTAGAAGAATTAATCGCTTTATTAATTTTTGGCCTTACAGCGGTTACATTGAGCTTAAATGGCCTATCAGATACATAACTCTTATCCACATTTAGACAAAACAATCTTGCCTGGCTCAAACACTATGCGGATTCTATGTTTGCTCAGCACTGAGATACATACAAGGTTCTTGTGGATTTCCGGCACATATAACACGTTGTTGAGAGTCAGCTTTTTCTCAGATGTCATCTTCGGGACCACCTTGCTTTGTGCCTCAATCAGAGATGTTGAAGAAGTTCCATGAACAACTTCTCCCTAATCATATTTGGTTCGAAGGAAGTGAACAACTCCTTATTTGAGCAAACATGTCGAGTAGCACCAGTGTCAATCCACTAATCTTTTGGATTAGACCCAATAAGGTTCGCTTCAAAAACCATCGCAGATAGATGTATCTTTGATACATCTTTGATACATCTTGGATTTTCTTAGGAAACTTTTTTTTTTTTGCAAACAATCTTAGGCAACTTACACTCTGATGACTTGTCACCAATCTTGTTACAGTTGTAGCATTTGCCTTAGAACTTCGGTTAGACCTAATATGGGCTTATTAAAAATTCCACTATTAGGTCCCAACATGGTTCCTTTGCCCGTCTTACTATTCTTGTTATTGGAGTTGAAACCATGGTTAGGCACCACTACATTTGCTTTGGCTATATGCGAAGTAGAGATCTTTTTCTCAGAATTTCTATTGTCTTCTTCAATTTGAAGTTTGACTATCAGTCCTTCAAGGTTCATCTCCTTTCACTTGTGCTTAAGGTTGCTCTTGAATTCCTTCAATGCAGGAGGTAGCTTTTCAATTATAGAAGCTACTTTAAACGCTTCAAGCAAGACTATCCCCCTCGGCATGGATGTCATGCTAGATCATTTGGATCTCTTGCAGTTGACTTGCTATAGATTTGGAGTCCACCATCTAATAATCAAGGAAGCGGCCCACGAGAAATTTATTGGTGCCAGTAACCTCTGTTTTATATTTTCGGTCTAAGCAAACTCATAATCCCTTGGCCGTTTTCATTGCACTATACACATTGTACATAGAGTCAGTCAAATTGTTCATGACATAATTATGACAAAGTAGTCAGAGTGCTTCCATGCTTCAGCCGATTGGACGATTTGAATATTAGTTTCAACATCCTTGACCTAAGGAGCATCCTCGATCAAGAATCTCGCAAGATTCAAAGTCGTGAGGTAGAACAACATCTTTTGTTGCCACCTCTTCAAATTTAACCCGTTGAATTTCTCTTGTTTCTCGCCATGATTAACAAAAACCGAAATATGTGCCACAGGGTGGTCGTTTGAGCAACGACAGGGCTCATTTCATCAAAGTTGGTATTTGTTTCTATTTTGAAAATTCAAATAAACTTAATTTTAGAACTCCAAAATCATCAATAAATGCTAACAAAATAAAACTGCTTAACATATATAGTAAAGCAGGCAGAATGAAAAACCTTTTTTTTTTTTTTCAGAATTGAAAACAAAGAAAAGAAAAATAAAAAATACTCAAAACTTACTATACTTCGAAACTAACAACAATATATATACCGAAAAAAATATAAATACCTGGGCATATATAGAGTGAGATTATAATACGGAAAATAAAATAAAGTGGTAACAAAAAGAAACCAAAACTGAGAATCACACTACTAAGAGCCACACAAACATCAAAGAATATATAAAGAAAATATGACATAGAGCCAAATGCCAAAGAACTGCCGAGAGCAGGGACTGTTTCTAATAATTTTACAACCTGGTTTTAAGATTAATAGTATAATAGTATACAAGATAAACAAGAAATTGAAATAAAATGTTAAAAGAAATTACAACAAAATTGAACTCTAAAATTGAGCACAAACCAAACATAGTCTAATGATGAAGAAGGAACAAGAATTGACGGAAGCCGAGACACGTGTGCATACTATACTTAAAATAGATTCACCCATCATCGACAGTACTCGAGAATTTTACGGCGTTTGTCTCCCAGAATACAATGACTGCTAGTGATTTTTTGAGAACGATAGAAATCCATTTTTAACGAACTAAACCGTAACCAATACTCTATCGCCTCTCCCACAAATACAAACAACGAATTCACGAGTACAATAATACTTTCTTGCCTTTTTTCTGTTTTCCTATACCTGTGTGTCTTACAATCTTACAAGAGCATCTCTCTCTCTCTCTCTCTCTCTATATATATATATATATATATATATACACACGAAGGCGCACATGAACGTTGCTAAAAATTCATTACCAAAAGCAATAGAATAAACCCAACAAATCAAATGGTCATGGGCCTGTCATTCAAAATCCAACTCATGATTAAGATCAACCTTCCTAAGATCATCTATTGACCTAAATTCGAATCCTTAGAACGTTACTTGAACGAAGATTGTAGAATAAAGTCTGTCTATGTCTTCTATAATCTATATTATATAAAATATACCTCTACTCTAGTTATTCACTGATCATATGGATCAGATGGTCACGTTCATAGCATAATGGATAGTATTAGTGAACACTGATTAAGGAGATGCTTACTCCTTAAATTATCTCAGACTAATTTAAATATGTTAAATTATAATATTAATCATATCACACGTAATACTAAAATTATAGCCATATCAACATATTTTGGACTTTTAACAAACATTGATTTTTATAATAAAATAAAAAAAATAAATTCACAAATGATCTCTTTATTATTTTCACCTCTTTATTATTTTCAAAAAAATATTTATTACATTTGATTATTTTTTTACATTTGATTTTAAGAGTATATTTCTAACAATGTTGTAATCTTACAATAACAAGGAGACGACTTGACGACGTAGTGGATTTGTGGTTTTTGAATAATTTTAATGAGTATGATTTAAGTTTTAGATTCACTTTGTATAACATTTATGATTATGTTAGTGCTTTGATTATTGGCATTTTAATTGACAAAATCACATTTCATTGATTGATGATATTTTTGATTGCCTATGTCTAATCTTGAAGATTGCTGTGGTTTTTTGGATGAGTTGCGGTGTTTTCTTGCGGGTGTCGCACGCAGTGTTCAAACACTGAATATATCTGGCAAGTGAAGATTAGTTGACTTGGACGAATTTGATTTATTTTCTTGATTTCATTCATCGGATTATTGATTCATTTCATTATTCTGAATATATTATTCGGTATTAATGGGTGTTGACCATGCATGATATGATATGATTTTCTCTCAATAGAAAGTCAATGATGCTTTGTGATTTTCGGATATTCTCTTGCCAAATAAGTTTGGAACTTTCCTTATATGTTTCACGCGGTGTTGTGACGCCTGCTGTATATTTGGCAAGTCTGATGGTTGTCTTGATTGTGTTTCCTTGTATATCACGCGGAGTTCGAACACGGAGTTTTTATATGGTAAGTCCGTGTGTGCTGAGCTGACCGGAGGATTTGTTTCCTTATATATCACGCGGAGTTCGAACACGAAGTCTCGATATGGCAAGTCCGTGTGTGAAAAGCTGACTTGGAAGATTTGTTACCTTATATATTACGCGGTGATCGAACACAGAGCTGGAACGCGTGAAGATATTGCTGGTGACATTGATGATTATGTTGATCCGAAAATAATCATCTTTGACCAAGTTATTATTGCATCTTTATTGTCTTTCCTTTTGGAGATTATTCTTGGTCATCAGATCATCTTCCCCATCTATATTATCTGATCATTTGAAGAGAAAACTGACGTGAATTACCTAGAGAGAGCTGAGTGCTTTTATACTTTTCTGGGTTTATTTTCTTGTTCATGTTTACACTATGGTGAGTGGTGTTCACACGGTGTTCTATAAACCGTGCTGGTGAGTGTATATGGTTGAGTGAACTTTGTAACGGGAAATTGGTGAGAGATTACACGGGATGTGTGATTTGTAGACGAGAGGATCTCGTCAAGGGTTTGTTTGTAAGGTGAGGGGATCTCGTCAAGGGTAGATCGCTAGGAGTGACGAGGAGACGGCGACGAAGATTGAGAGGGAGTCGAAGTCTTGTATAAGTCCGAGCATTCTCATTTTGAGATTTCTAGTGGATCGTTTCATCTGGGCGAGGCCCCGCAGACGTAGGCGAAAACCGAACTGCGTAACCAATTTTCTTGTGTCGTATTTTGTTATTTGCTACACATTTTGGTTACTGTTCACGTCACTGTTCACTCGTTTATTTTACCATCTCGGTTTTAGTTATTGCCTGTGTTCCTTGGATGTGTTCTGTCACCAACAAAGAACACCTACTAACAAAACGGTTCTTTCAGATTATATTTATTTTATGATTGAAAAAAATATATTTTACATTTATGAGTCAACGGACGAAGATTAAAGAACGTCTTCCGGTCTAATTTCAGTATTAGGCTGGGAGGTGTTGCACACTTAAACTAAACATCTGTCTATACCATATGAATCCAACAAGAAAACAACCAATATTTTTTGGTCACGATTCTCGACCAAAAGAAACCTTAAGTGTGCGTTTAAAGAATTGCAAATTCTTTAAAAGAAGCTATACCTTATTAGAATCTGAAAAGCATGTTTTGGGAGAGTAAAAGTGACACACGCTATGTGACAAGTGGCAAAACAATTTGTCCATTGTATCAAAAAACAAAAAAGAATTTTCAAGTACAGAGAGTCACGTTGTGGGTGAGCTCAGTTGTTTCATTTGAAATTGGTAAAAAACTATTAAGGTATCTGTTTGTGTTTGGGCTTTTTAGGTGAGAGCTTTGTTTGGAAGCTATTGGAGCTATATCACCAGTGGTATTAGCTATATTAACTAATCTAATGATTGATTTAATTAATACTGAATAATGCATAATAAATTTTCTTTTTGTTACCTCATTTGCTTTGGAGTTTTCTACGGCAACTTAAGCTAATATTCTTGTCACGTCATCATCTTTGGCCGGCTATATCAAATTACTCATTTACCCTAGCTAACTATGTGCTTGCAATTTCTAATTAATTATACCATCCAACTTATTACACACTATTCTATGCAAAAGAGCAAATACATATCCATATATACATATATATATATATATATATATATATATATATATATATAACATTCACTTTGTCTGTATTTGCCTTTTTCATATGATGCACAACCATGATATTGCACCATTGCTAAGATGGGAATTTTGAATATATGACGACTTGTTACAAGATTATCATCTAAAACAATATGTGTCCAAGATGTCCTAAAACGTTGGTGTCATAGCACATGTGAATAGATACTTAATTTATATCTAGAATGAAAATGGAGCCAAAAAAAAAAAAAAAGGAATAGAAGAAATCTATAATGAAAATAGCATTTGTCAAGCATGCAGTTTAACGGAGCCAATTTAATAGTTGACTAACTGCACCAGTTGTTTTTTAAACTGGTCTGGTTTTAAAATATTTAGCTCCTAAATTTTTATTTATTGACTCCTACATTTTAATAAGATGTTACGAAGAAAAACTTCCACAAATTGATCAGGAACATTAAAAATTTAAGGGAACTAAATTTCACGAACATTAAAACTTCCACAAGAAAAGATATTCGCTCTCCTTTTATTTCTTATTTGATTTTTATATCTTTTTAGTAAAAATGACCGAAATATCGTTAAAAATGGCACAAAGCACATGTGAGATTCTGTCTATAGTTAGACCAACTTACCAAAATTGCATTAAAAAAAATGATAGATTGGGTAGCCTAGTGTCAAAAAACAAAGATAACGCAATTACGATTTTGCCAGAGTGAGCCTCCGCTGTTGAATAACTTATGATTAATATTAGTAGTATTACAATATTTTTATTTGTAACAATTTATTGTTCAGCAAATTTTCAATACCCTATATAAAGCCTTTATACCGAGAGAGAAGGTCTACAATTTTTCTTCTCTCCTCTAAAAGCATTGCTGCTATGATATGTTATCATTCAAATACATGTTATTCTCTCACTAACAGACAAAACCAAGCCAAGACAACAATATATATATATATATATAGTATTATTTTAATTTATATTTGTAATGTTTATAAATGTAACATCATATTTTGTGTCAACTCATCCAACCTAAGCAAACCCCTTTTCTCCTTCTTCCATGGACAGTTTGGAGAGCTCAACATTCCCATCTGACCAATCCCAAAACCCCATCAAAGTTCACCCCTCAAGACTGATCAATATTGAAGCAGATTGTCAAAACTTGCAAGAGAACAAGGAAGAAGAAAGATCAGTGAAGACCAACAAGGAAAGTAGTAGAAGGTTCTTGGGAGTGAGACAGAGGCCATCAGGAAGATGGGTTGCAGAGATCAAGGACTCGTCGCAGAAGCTGCGCCTTTGGTTAGGCACTTTCGACGCACCAGAAGACGCTGCTTTGGCCTATGACAAGGCTGCTAGGCTTTTGAGAGGAAGAAATGCAAAGACCAACTTTCCAAGTAACAATCATGGCTCTTTCGTGAACACTTTTGAAGAAAATTGCACCATGTTGAGGAAGAATCCTAGGCTCTGTGAGCTTCTTCAGTATCACACGGTCATGAAGAAGAAGCCAAAGTGTTCGTCGTCGTCAATTGGGATCAATTGGTGGAGGGATCAAAATACACGAGAAGAGCTTGATTCGGTTAGTTTCGATGTAATGGTCGAGGACACCATAGTTTGTTCTTCAAGCAATGAAGATGGGGTTGAGCAAGATGATCAGATCAGTGATCAAAACCCTGAAAGTAATAAAAATAATAAGCTTTGTACTCTTTCACTTGGTAATTCTAAGGTCTATTCTTCTGTTGTTGTAGCTCCATCTTTTAGTGCTTCTCATTAGTCCAAAAGACTATGAGTATCAATAATAAGTCCATTCATAAATGTTTCTCTTTGCAATAGTTATGAGCTTTAGTTTGATCAAGCCTATGATATATTTTATTATAAAAGACTAGCTAGCAGTTAAAATTTTTATTTTGTCATCAATTTTAACCCTTTTAGCATGCCATAAATAAAAATATACATGGAAAGCAAGTGGAAAAAGGAAGATGTTCGGTTAAGTATATATTATAGCTTGAGATGTCCTAGTTGTCTCTATACATAAACAATATCAAAGTTGTCCTAGAGTGAATGAAAAGATTCGGACTTGGTCCAACAAGATGTTGTCTTATCTTTTGCATACAAGTAAATATGATATATACATATTACTTCTAGTTCTATATTTCACAAAAAGAACTCGTCATTCTCGGCTACTATGAAAATTGGTCGATGATTGCCGATAAGTATCGACAATCAGAAATGACGATCATTTATGACCGCTGACACTCATTGACAACCACGGGTATAATGATCCCGATATACTAGTGGTCGAGGATATTTTGAAAGTAGCCGTGGATAATTGGTCGGGAGGTGACCAAATTGGCAAGCAAGAGGGATGCACATGTGTGACACTTAGGTGTTGGCTTAAGTGTAAACTAAACAAAAGAAAAATAAAAATAAATAAACAATGGGTTAAAAGCCATGACGTTGTTATTTTGGGCTTTTTTTAGCTAAAGCCCACAATGTGATATATAACCAATTCAATTGGTTACGACGAAAATGAGTGTGTTGTGCGATTTTGTGAGGAGTGAAAAATCGCAAAGGCTGCCGTGTGAAGAAAACAGTGTCGCACGAAGACCGAGAGAGTGAGAGAAAAAGAGAGCGAAGGAGAGAAGATTTAGGAAAAGAAATTAGGGTATTTTGTGGTGTTTTCTACTTTGAAGAACACAAGATTGTCGACTAATTTTCGTCTTATCTTCACGAGATTTAGGTATCTCATTGGTGGAGGTTCGGGAACCGAGGCTAGTGGTTCGAATAGTAGAGTCCTCCTTTTTTATTACTTATTTTGGTGAGAGTTACCAAACTTTGTGTTTGATGATTATTGTTAATACCTCTGGTTATTTTCTAGAGAAGAACTTGCTGTATCAATTATTTGATTAGTGGAGATTTAAGTGGCTTACGAGTCCCGTGGTTTTTTATTATCTATTTTGAGGGTTTTCTACGCAAAAATTTGGCGTCATATTTTTCGTTAATTGTGTTATTTATATTCGCCGATTTAATTGCTTGGTTTGCGTTGCCTATTTGATTACACAAAGAGAAAAAAAGATTTTGTTTATTCCGCTGTGGTTTCTCTGAGACGAGAATTTATTGACTTTTTCCCAATAATTATCAATATAAATATGTAATTTTTTCTAGTATTATTCAAGAACGTTCATTCTACCTTACTGGTGTGTTGGACAATGACAGATTGGAAAGGATTGTGATTAAATTAGTCGTATTCCAATGTTTGTGGGGCACATGGGATAAACTTAATAAGAGTGGGACCCACAATTTAATCCTTCTCATGTCGAATAACTAATTTCATACAAAAAGATGATAATACTAATCCAATACCCAAAAAATATCGGTCCCACTATCAAAAACATAAATTTTTTTATTTGTTTTCTAATTATAGTTAAATAAAAATTATAAATATTTGAATCATTTATTATCGTTTAGGGTTTTGGAAACATTAGATATTCTCATAAATATTCAATGTTTCATTAATTAAAATAAATATATTTTTATTATGTTGTTATCCTTATAGATACTTAAATTATACCAAATTTTTTTTTAAAATACTGATATGAAGGAATATTTTTTTTATTTATAGAAAACTGAATATAGATAATTGAGTAAATAGTCATTTTATTATTGATATTTTAAGAAAATAGCTAACGTTTCAATTATTTATTAAATTAATTATTTTCTTAACTACATAACAATATGCATTTACCTTTATATCTTTAGTTCTCTTATGTATTAGTGACTAATAACTTAATTTTTTAAAAACGTTAGCCATTATCTTAAGGGGTTAATGCCTTTGGTTCTTAAACTTTTACTTAGGTGACAGTTTGGTCCTCATGCCTTTTTTATTAGCTGTAGTAGTCCTCAAACTTTTTATTTGTTGCCATGTAGTTAAATTTCAAAAACGCCGTTTTGAATTCTAACGGATTTCCCACGTGACTTGCACATGGCTCGGGTCCCAAACTTAAATGTCATGTGCAAGGGTGTTTTTGGCATTGAGATGAAATGTTGTGTGTTTTTTATTTATGTGGTTTTAGAAATATTAAATGTTGTGGTTGGACCAAAGAGGCTCTGTTTGTTTGTTTGTTTGTTTTCCTTTTTTTTTTGTTTGTTTGTTTTTGTTTTGTTTTTTGTTTTTCGTCTTTCATGGAAGTAGAGGAAGAAGATGAACCATAAGGAAAATAGAATGACACGAATGCCCTTATTTAACCCACACACGTGAGATGCTATTTCCGTCTAAAATTTAATTTCTATTACCAATTTGTAACGATTTGCCAAGTTTTACGAATTTAAGGTGCAATTTGCCAAAAAAAAAAAAAAACAAAAGTTTCCAGTGCAAGTTCCCAAACCCGTATAATTCAGGGCAACTAGTCTGGTCAAATCATGGTCACTTGTCTACATATTCCCTTCTATGTTGACTAAGCATAAGCAAGCTATAAAGATCTGAGTAAACCCTCTTTTACTGAAAATTTTTTTACCAGCACAAGATTTTATGCCTCCTAATTGCATAAAGTGCAAATTAGTTCCAGAAATGACTTTTTCTTGCGCTTTAGTCCCTTGAACAAAGCAACGAAGGTCTGAAAGGGTTTTCTATGAGAATTATATTTATTTTCTAACCCTCTATGATATTATAAGATATCTAAGAAATTTTTACAAATGTACGACGTCAGTTGCTATTTTTCTCTGAATTTACGATTCGGCCCTTTATACGCCGAAATTTGATTGTAACGGCTTCGTTATATGCCGGAATGTCCCCAAATTGTATTTATAAGCCTAATATCATAATTAGAGCCCACCACAAAGTCAGTTTAGATTTTCAACTCTAATTTTCTTGGTTTCATACTTTTGGGCCAAAACTATAATTTTGAAAACTTTCGAGACCATTTTTGAAAATTTGTTGTGTCAGAGATTTTTACTTTTAAAATATACCAAGCCAACAAATCTTGATATCAGGAGGATCTAGGAAGCCTTCTAGTCATCTCGATGCAAGAATGGGTGAAATTATAATGTTGCCCCTTAGCATAAAAAATGGCTTTAGAAGCATCGCCAAAAAATTCATATTTTTCGATAGAAGGAAAAACTAATACATACACACATATATATATATATATATATATATATATATATATATATATATATACATATATATAAATACTATGACAAAATCTTACACAATAACTTTTTATACAAAATTAGACTAGCATTATCCTTATGCTTACATGACTGAGTAGAAGCAAAGAAAAATTAGGATTTCCTTTTCCATTATCTCTCAGTTTGAATGTTATAGCATTTGGTAAGTTAAGACAACTCAAATTTAATCAAACATGGATTACACTTACACTCAAATCCCTGTTCTGGTACTAGGAATCTTGAGAAAATCAAACAAAAATGGATGACATTGCTGCATGATCTCGTCCTTACAAAGCAACATGTTAAGCGATCTGGCACACAATGGCATCTGAAAGCGAGGATATTCCTAGTTCCGGTGCAGTTATCTTGTAGTGCTGGTAAAACAAATTATTGGTTATTATTATCTAAACTAATCATATTAGGACAAAAAAATTCATAGATTGAGAAAGATAAATAGGAATAGCAGAAGTGGCTAAGATATTTTATTGACGTTTCCAATATGGGCTTGATTCGCTCTCGCTCTCAACTCTTCCAAGTCGATTTTGTTCTCATTGACAAGTTTTGCTACAGTTTTCTGAGAAGAGCACACACGTACACACTAGGTATTTGAGAAACCCAAACTCTCCTATATACCAATTTTCTCTGAGCTCATTTTGTAAGAACCGTTTTGTTAGAAGGTGTTCTTTGTTAATGTCAGAAACACCAACAAAGAACACAAGGGTGTAACTAAAACAAGATAAACAATATTGGGTGCAGAATAATAAATTGAGCAGAATAATAAAAACGACACGGGAGAATTGGCTACGCAGTTCGGCAACGCCTACGTCTGCGGGGTCACGCCCAGATGTAAAAGATCCACTAGAAACGTCCAAACAAGGACTCACGGACTTATACAAGATTTGAATCCCTCCACTCTCTTCCGCTGCTTCCCCTTTGACCTAGTGATCTACCCTTGACGAGATCCCCTCGTCCTTCACAGCACACTCCCGTGTGACACCCAGTTCATTCAGTTTACAACTGTATAACACCCATAAAACACACCCTCACCAAATACACTCTTCTCTCTCACAAGAAGGAATACATTCGAAATTCTCTCACACTCTCTTTTCTTTCAAACCCAGAAAAGTACAGACTTCTCAAGAATACAATGTATGAGCTCAACGAAAATGTCTTCATCTTGAGAATAAAAAGGACCAAAGGTTGATGAAAACTTTCCATGAAAAGCACACAATAATTATCCAATTAATTGTGTGTAATAATCTTCATTACTTTAGGGAATATTTCGATGATCGTGTATGAGCTGTAGAGATAATCACGAGAAGCTTGGTCAATCAGTCTTCTAGAAACTTTCCTTCTTCATACGCCAAACCGGGTGTTTCTAACACCCAGTCAGGGTGTCTCAACCTATCTCGCAGTAACACCCTCAAAAACACCCAGGCAGAATCTCACCAAAGTTAACCAAACGAAATCTCCCAATAAATGCCGAATATTAACATTCCAAACATAGAGAGATTAGTGAGTAATGGTGATATCAAGCCAATAAATTCCAGCTCTCTCAAAATCAAGGCAAATCAACCAAGCAATAATGGAAAATCAATCAAGCAATAAAAACATAATATTGGATAATTAATTTGCAAACAAAATGCCAATAATAGAAACACTAACAATCTCCCCCTTTGGCATTTTTGTTTGGCAAAATCCTATTGTAGAAGATTATCCAATAACAAGCTGTTTATAGTCTTCAGCAACAAACTAACTGAAACGAACAGTTGAAACACAAAGTGTAGTAACACCTTGACAAGCACTAGAGTCTTGAAGCGGAAGCAAAATAACAAAGTTTCAACTGTATATACTTCTCCCCCTTTTTGCCAACCAAAAAGACAAAGACAAAAAGAGAAAAGTAGAAAATGTCCAGACAGCTTAAGAGCTTGATTTGTCCACAAGAGCTAGATCTTCAAACTCAGCAGCAGCAACAGTAGAAGTAGAAACACGGACCCGAACATTAGAAGCAGGAACATCAGCAGCAGAAGAAGCTGGAACACCGGGCTGAACACTGGTAGAAACACCTCTAGAACCTACAGGAAGAGACGACGAGGAGGCACCGGCGGACTCCAGCTTGCTGATGAAAGCATAGGTGCATCGTCACTTACTTGGAGTCACTCGTTCCGAAAATCATCCTTTCGGGTCGTTTCAGCCTTCCAAGGGTCGGAACTTTGGATTTCCTATTAAAAGAATATAAAAACCCATTAGGTTTTAAAATTTATCATATTAAAAATTCATTTAAAGTGTTTAAAATTCATTTTAAAGCTTTTCGGGCCATTTAGGTCAAAACGAGGCTTAGAAAAATATTTCGGGTCGAACCGGGCTTATTTGGCCATGTCAACACGGTGCTGGGCTCGCACACGGGCTGGCCGGGCGCGCAGGGTCACACACGGGCGCAGACAGCACGTCTAGCGTGCGTACGGGTGCAGGCGGCGCGCCTGCCGTGCGTGCTGGGCACCTGCCGGGCACGCTGGGCGCCTGCCGGGCACTCTGGGCGTGCCTGCCGCGCGTGTTGGGCACCCACAGCACCCAGGCAGCGCGCTCACAGCGCCCATCCACCCAGGTGATGTCAAAATTGCACTAAATTTTGTTATTTCACATCCAAACCAATTTTGAAAGCTTTAATCACTATTTTATACCTCAAAACACACCAAACATCATTAAAACCTAATAAATCACTAAAAATTTCCTTCTTAGACCTATGATTAAACAAAACATGATCAAAACTTAAGTAACTTTGTAAATTCCTTTCTCAAGCACGAATAACCATTCCTTTTGTCTTCAATTCATCAACTCTCAATCAATAACACAATTCAACATCATCAAAAATATATTTTTAACCACTTGTTCACTTTAATCCAAGACAAATTTCTTCACCAAATTCAAACAAAACCTAAGCATGAAAAACCAACTTTTTCTTTTCACTAATACTAGCATCAAATTCTTTCCAAACAAATCCAAACACCAACAACCCTTCAATCCTGATTAAACCAAGTTAAAACACCCCTTAAAATAGCAATAACTATGATCAATCAATTCCAAATACAAAGCTAACTTAATTAAAATCAAAACTTCCAAAACCTTAAATACCTTAGTTGTTGATTTTTCTCCTTCTTTGGTTTTCACTTTCTTCTTCTTCTTCTTCTTCTTCTTCTTCTTCTTCCTCTTATTTCTCTATTCTTTCTTTATTTCTTTCTCTTCCTTTCTTTTCTTCACTTCCTATTCTGTATTGATGTCTCAAATTCGTGCTAAGGCTGGTTATTTAAATAAAAACCTAAGCTAGTTGGTGTGTCGCGCGCGATGATGTCACGATGAGGTAATCGTCATTCCACCTCAAGCTTGGGTTTTGACAACTCTTACTCAAATTTTGCCACCCAAGCAAACTAAAGATCAGGTTTAACCTCTAAAGGACAGCTCATACTTAGCCATGTGAAGTTGAAACCCGTCGTGCTTACTTCTTTTACGAAATTTACACTTTAGTCCACCGAAATAAACTCTTAACAACTTAGTCCTTTATTACATTTCTAAAAATATTTCTAAGCCCTTCTAGCACAATTTCTTTCTTTAAACACCTTATATATCAAGGTGTAAAACATTATGTAGATTCTCAGAATTTATAGAGCACATTTCCTATTTTTCCAAGGCTTTTGAATTTCGGTCCCGAAATAGCGGTTTTTACTGAAATTTTTCACTACTAAGTTCCTTATTTCTAAACCTTTTATTCTTTCACTTCGGCCCATAATTTTAAAATTTTCTAACCATGAAACCTCTTCATAAAGAAGATATCTTGTTGGATTATTCATTATTTTTCCGGTAATTCCCGATTTCTCGATAAATTACTGTTTTGCCCTTAACTTAATGTTTTTCACCGAAACGACACTTTTTCACATCGGAATAATTTCAAAATTTACGAGTGACCTTAAAAATGCTATTGATGCACCATACTAACTTAAAAATTCATTTTCATTGCTTAAAACTCTAATTCCCATGCTTCGGGAATTATAAAACCCAAATTCACCTAATTCCACGCCACCCGAGTTCGAAAACTTATTTTCAACTTTAAACTTATTCTTGTGAGTTGAATAAGAAATATTTCACAACTCTAACATAATTTACATTAGTCTTGAGGACGATAACAAAGCTTTGGGGTTTACATGGACTAATCTAAGCCCTTGATTTAATCTTCCAAGGCTTTAGAAATTTCATCCTACAGTTGATATTAAGCAAGAGTAATAATACTCATGACTCTTCATTTTTTCTTCTCTTTCTTCCATTTTGGCTCCCATTACCTCTCAATCTCTGATTGGTTGGTTACAATCAATTACCAATTACAATATCCTAGGATTTTTTTCATTAGTCAACCATTATTGACTTAATTCACAAAAATAGAATAATAATTCCATAATACATGGGCCCACGGTTTTGGCTTTGAGTTTGGGCCAAAATTACTCATTGTCATCAAGGTCCACTTAGTAAACTCGTTAACGGGGTGGTTTAGAGTCCGGTGACATCCCGAGGCCCATTTTCACAGAACGGTAACTAATTTGTCCTTTCCGACATACCGTTCATAGTTTTTTGACCGAATTAGATTTCTATCGAACCTGAGACATGACGAGACCTATCAAGGTTACTAATAACTTCTATAATACAGTTTATAAGTTAGCTTTAAAGTCTTAGTGGCCATTTGAGCTAGTTTACGCTTTTACCATGCTTTCATAGCTAATTCTTAACTTTTTTCAAGTTTGTGCTGTTTCGGTTTCGTTCTAGCTCAGAATGACTTCAAATTTGAAACTAAAGACTCACTATATGATTATAGGCCTAATACTTGCACTTTCGAAGTTTGTGATTCACTGGCGCTGGGAATGTTATTTATAGATATGAAATTAACAACAATGCAATTAAATTGGTTCTCTTAAGTATTATTTTGTTGAACTAAACAGTTTAAGTACTTTAATTCATAGTTTATTTACGTATGAACAAATTAGTAGTGATTTCAATAGTATTTAAGAAATAAGAAATAATCAATAGGTAAACAATAATGTCATCTGGCTCCAATTATAAACCATTAGTGAAGTTCAAGAGTTCAGTCTCGAGTCTTTAGCAGAGTAATCATAGAATTAATTAACTAAAAACTTAATTGTTGGTGCGATTTTTCGTACCAACTCGTGTTCGACACGTGGCCGCTCCTCCTAGCTCGAACTCACGTTGAACCACGTGCGGGGAGGGGTTGAGACGATCTCTGGTTCTGCAAAAAAGACAGAAAAGCGTGACGGGGGGCACTGGGGTTGTTCCCAGTGCGGGCACTCCGACGCTCAAGCCAGTCAGGGCGAACCAGAGACTTTGAAGTGGAGTGTATTTTTGGTGTTTAGAATTGCGTTACCTTTTTGTTCGTCGGACTTGAATATTTATAGATATTCGGAGGTGGTCGGTTTTTTCCCACTTCTCCTTCTTTTCCGGCACCCATTTTCAGTGTTTGGTCATGGGCGGTTTTTTGGAGTTCGTGGGGTTGTGGAGAGATTCCGAGTTTTTCTTGCTCCAACATCGGTAGTGGACTTAGTGGTCCGAAAGAGGGGAGCCGGCAAGGAGCCGGGTTGTAGGCGGCGTGTTGCCGCCTAATATAGGCGGCGTATTGCCGTTCAACGTAGGCGGCATAGTGTCGCCCAGCGTAGGCGGCGTGTTGCCGCCCAGCATAGGCGGCGTAGCGCCGCCTAGTGTAGGCGGCGTGTTGCCTCCCAGCATAGGCGGCGTAGCGCCGCCTAGTGTAGGCGGCGTGTTGCCGCCCAGCATAGGCGGCGTGGCGCCGCTCAATGTAGGCGGCGTAGCGCCTTCCAGCGAGGGCGGTATGACGTCCTTCCATCTTGGGTTTTTGTTCTTCTTTATGGGCTTTTGGGCCCAATCTGAAATATGACCCAACATTAGCCCCCCAGTTTCCGAGTAGCGCTTCGTCGCACTAAGGAAACTAGAATTGTTGAAAATTTTGGCCGTTGAGCTTTCTTCGCAGGAATCTGTTTGATTTTCGAAAAAATTCTGTTGCCATCTTTTCGCTCGTAATTGTCGTTAACTCCTCTTTTTTTTTTTTTTTTTTTGTGCAGGAAAATATCATTCTCTGATATTTTTTCTTCAAATTTCGTACTTCTTCTCGCACTGCAGCGTCGCCGCGGACCTGACATTCTTTCTGTGGTATTGCCTGAAGTGGAAAGAGTCGTTCGTTGTGCGCGGGTAAGGTATCCTTACTTCCCTTTTATTCTCTTAAGACTTTCTCTTTTTTTTTTTCTACTTTCATTTGTCACTTTCTCCCTTTCTTTCGGTTTTCCTCTCTTCCTCTTTCTTTCCTATGGGTGGCTCGATGCAAAAGGAAGCCAGGGAGAGTGATGGCTTAGAGGTTCCCATTACTGAGGAATTTCCTGCTCCTGATTTGTCTTTTTTAGAGCGGGGGGAGAACGAGTTCCAACGTGTGGTAAGAGGGGAATTGTCATTGGGTTCTCTTCCTCCTTCTTTGAGTGGCGATAATCCTTTGTTTGCGGTGAGGGAGGAGGCGATATCAAGGCCACGGCGTGCGGCGGCGGCAGCGAGAGTTGCGGCGGCAGTAACATTAAGCGAGGTGAGTGTGTCGAGTCTCGCTTCGAGGGGTACTGACGTAGATTGGGACCCCGACAAACGTAGGAGGCTTAACTCGAAAAATTACAAAAGGAAGCAAGTGGTGAAAACGAAGTGCCCTCCACGTGTTCGTAAAAAGTCTTCAATAGCCGAACCTTCAAGGAAAGAGGTGGGTCCCCAAGTGGTGGCCCAAGAAGGCTTAGGTGAGATTCCTCCTTTCATAAATGCGAACCCGCGCCTTAGCAACGAGGAAATACTTAATAATTCAACGGGGCAAAACGACGACAATTTTGTTTTCCTCACTCTGTCCGAATTGGCGCATGTGGGTGGCCTTCTTATTTCTCCAGATCGTGACAACACGGTGGAGTCCGGCGTGCTTAGGGTTGCGAGTGGCACGATGGATAAGGGTGAGTGTTTGGGCATGACCGAGCTGCAGGCAGCGTCTGGCGGTGCCGCTCGGGGGGTGCCGGGCGCGGACGGGAATGAAACATTGGGCTGCTCGGCAGGTGAGAGACGCGACACATCAGTCAGCGAGGGGGGCGCGACGTTCGGCGGTGGAGGTGCGCCCTTGCCGAGCGGGGACGGTGTGTTGCCTCCAAACAGGAATGACGTTTCGCGACCTCGTGTGAGCGGCGTGCCGCCGCTTTGTGTGGGCGGCGTATTGCCGCCTCGTGTGGGCGGCGTAATACCGCCTCATGTTGGCGGCGTGATGCCGCCTGATGTGGGCGGCGTGATGCCGCCTAGTATGGGCGGCGTAATGCCGCCTTGTGTGGACGGCGTGTTGCCGCCTCACGTAGACGGCGTGTTGCCACCTCGCGTAGATGGCGCGTTGCCGTCCAGCGGCGGTGGCTCAGAGGCGGCCGAAGGGAGCGGCGCGGAGACGGGCGGTGCGGCTCCCCCCGGAGGTGACGGCGGCGTCCCCATCGGCGGTGGTGATGGCTTTCCGGGCGGGGCATCTGCACCAATTTTGATTTCTTCTCCAACACTAGATGGCTCGCCCGATCATCACGACGGAGATACGGGATCGTGTGGCGGTGGCGGCGATCATTTATCGCCTCTGTCGCCCAATAATCCAGTTGACGACCATTTGGATACTGCTTCCGTCTTGGTCCCACGGGCTCGGCTTAGGGTTGCTCGTCGCCTTTCTGTGGAGGATGATTCGAGTCCAGTAGCTGCTAAGCGTCACCGTGGCGAGGCGGTAAGTTCCCGTGACAATGACATTGTAGATTCTGAGGGCGACATAGTCGTTCCTTTTGACATTGATGGGGTTTTAGAGTTTCCTTTCGTGCGTTGTTCTTCGGTCGAGGTGATTCGTGAAAAGCTGGGGTTGCCCTGTTCGGCCGATATCCGGATTCCTTCCGAGGGAGAGACTTTATTGCATCCTCCGGCGGGGTACGTTGGCATGTTCTTTGACCAGATTCGCTCCGCCATTTCGTTGCCACTTCACCCTTTCGTTCAGCATGCTTTGAAGCACTTTGGGATTTGTCCGATCCAGCTCCATCCTAACTCTTACAGGTATTTGATCGGATGTTGGGTCCTCTGGAAGGAGCACGGTCGTGTCCTTTCTTGGGCAGAGTTTTTAGATTATTTCACTGTTTGCGCCTCCCCGGTTGCTGGCATTTTCTGCTTTAGAGCGCGAAGGGTTAATCCTGTTCTTGGTGCTACAAATAAGATCCACGTTTGGAGGCGTAAGTTACTTTTTGTTTCCACGGAGCTCATAGGTTCTGCTCCTACTTCTTTTGGTGATGCGTTAGCCCATGACATTGCTCGGAGTGATGAGGGTAGGGAAGAGATTTTTGTCGGTCTGGAGTCGTTTTTGGAGACGATCCCTATTGAGAAGCGATTGTGGCCGGGGATTCTTCGTCGTTCCGGGGTCGGAACTGATACTTGGTGTCTTGAGGAGTTTATAGGTTTACTTCCGCGTCCCCCTGGTTAACTTCGTCTATATTTTTCTTCTCTCTTTTTTTTTTTACTGATGTTTCTATTTTCGTTTTTGCAGAGATGCCGGGCCGCAATTCGGGTGCTTCTCGTGATCGGGCACGTCAAGGTGGTCGTGTAAACGAAGACCGCAATCATGGAGGGGCGCGAGTGCACGGTCAAGGCGACAAAAGGCCTAGTGCTGGGGGGCCGTCTGGGACTCCTGCCAAACGTCGCCGGGAGGTGAACCCCTCCCGAGATATGCCTCCTCCGCCACCTCCCCCCGTTAGGCCGTCGCCGCAAAGGGTTATCGTCGACCGAGCGGAGACCCGCGGCGGTGCTAGCTCTAGCCGTCCCGCGGGTTTGGCGAAAGAATCTGTTGCTTCTGCATTCAACAAATACATTGCTCCAAACCTACCAAGTCTTCCCCGCGGTCCTCCCCCTAGTTCTTCGTCGTCTTCTTATGAACATATGATGGAAGGCATGCTACAGGTATCTTTCTAAGACTACCATGCTCGCGAATCCTCAATCTGGTTGTGTGTTTTCCTTTTTTTTTTTTTTATTGTTCCTTTCTTTATTTCGCAGATTGTCGAGCAGTTTTCTCGCTCTGCGGTCCGTTCTTCTGTGGATACTGGTAAGCTTGAGGAAATGGCTCAGGAGTTATCAAGGGCTAAGGTTCGGGCGGCACATTTCGAGAAGAGAGCACTGGCTCTTGAGAAGGAGAGGAACGATCTCAGGGATGAACGTAGCCGCAAATCATCGGAGGACGAGTTAAACCGCGCTTACCTTGAGACCCAAGCTCGAGAGAAAGGGCTCGAGGAAGGGAAGTTGATTGGCCTTGCTGAGGCCGATTCCCGGGTGGCTTCCACTTATCGCCAGGGAATATTGGACGGAGTTGCCCATGTCAAGACGCTTTTCCCCGATATTCCAATTAGCGGGGAAGAAGTGGCTGACGGCTTAAGGGTCGCCGTCGGGTCTCCTCACCGTGAGGCCCATGGAGGTTACGATGACGATAGTCTCTTCCTGGATGACGCCGATGGTTCGCCGGGATTTGATGATTGAGCGTGTTATTGTCTTTTGCACTTGACTTTTGTTTTATTTTTCTCGTTTCATTGGCCATAGCGCCTAGACAATATTTGTGTTTCTGTGGACTCAGCTTTCGAGCCTTTTTCCCATGCATGTTTGGAATAAAAAATTATGTCGCTTGTTGAATAACTTGTTCCGCAAATTTTCCTCATGATGTTGATGAGCTTGCATTTTTTCATGTTTTTCGTTTGGCCCTCTTTGCGATGATGTTTATCTCGTCAAAACTTGTTGTGATTTGTCAACGGTGAAATGCCCCTCAAGAGAGACGGTGCGATGCTCTGCAATAGGTGTGGTATAACGCCTTCGTGGGGGTGTCGTTGAAGGCAGCTCGATGTTGTCTGGATAGCATGGCGCCTGCTGCCTGAAGAGGGAGCGGCGTGTGCCGCCTCGTGAGGGTGGCGAATGCTTTTTGTGAAGGCGGCCTAGTGCCATTTAGGAAGGGGGCGGCGTATGCCGCCCCCGCTTCGCGACGTACGCCGTGCAATTTAGGCGGCGTAATGCCGCGAAGCGGGGGCGGCATGATGCCACGCCATGTAGGCGGCGTGATGCCGCGAAGCGGAGGCGGCTTGATGCCGCGAAGTGGAGGCGGCTTGATGCCGCGCAATGTAGGCGGCGTGATGCCGCGAAGCGGAGGCGGCGTGATGCCGCGCAATGTAGGCGGCGTGATGCCGCGAAGTGGAGGAGGCGGCTTGATGCCGCGGAGTGGAGGCGGCGTGATGCCGTGCAATGTAGGCGGCATGATGCCGCGAAGCGGAGGCGGCGTGATGCCGCGCAATGTAGGCGGCGTGATGCCGCGAAGCGGAGGCAACGCGATGCCGCGAAGCGGAGGCGGCTTGATGCCGCGAAGCGGAGGCGGCTTGATGCCGCGAAGCGGAGGCGGCTTGGTGCCGCGCGAGTGGAGGCGGCGGCTTGATGCCGCGAAGTAGAGGCGGCGTGATGCCGCGCAATGTAGGCGGCGTGATGCCGCGAAGTGGAGGAGGCGGCTTGATGCCGCGAAGTGGAGGCGGCGTATGCCGCCTATTAAAGGGACCTGATGCTGTCTACTGCAGGCGGCCTATGCCGCCTACTGAGAGCGGCGTTTTCGACACGTGGGCGCTTGTTCAAAATTTTTGCGCGCATATAAAGGGACTCCGGGCCGGTATTTTTGAGATTTTTTCTCTTCCCTTTATTCTTACGCCGCGATTTTCCTTTTCTCATCTTGCGTTTTATTTCTCACATTCTCAATCTTTCTCTTGCGATCGCGCCTCTCTTGTCTTTTCCCTCCTATGGAAAATCCAAGTCAAGTTACCGTTTCTCGCTTGGATAAGCTGCGAGGTTCCGGTTTTCTACCTCCGTGGCTTGATATCCGTCTACCTGAAGCGGGTGATACCTTCGAAAATCCTCCGGAAGGTTATACAGCGATCTCGACTACCCACGTTCAATGTGGTGCCCTCTTCCCGCTGTATCCTCTTCTTCAAGAAATACTGGGTATCCTGGGCCTCACTGCCGCTCAATTGACGCCAAATTCGTTCCGGATTCTAGCTTGCGTAGCTATCTTGTGGGAACGACATAACTTGGGTAAGCTTTCCGCGGAGGAATTCTTCTTTCTTTACTCGCTCAGGCAAGTCGTTGGGATGCCGGGAATACACTTTTTTTATTCTCCTCGAGGGACAATACTTGACCTCCCGGATCCAAATAAGTATTGGCGACGCCTCTGGTTTTATGTTGCCTCTTCCTATTTCGGCCAGGCTCCTCTATTGTGGGATAGGGCTAATGATCTTCCAACAATTGCCTTAACCGGACCTCAGGAGGATAATATCGACCGCGTCCGGGGGTTATCCGCTAGCGAGCGCAATTGTCGCGATCTCTTTACTGCCGAAAATCTGGCTGCGATTGGGTGGTTTCTGCCAACAGCTGTTGGAGGTGCTTTTCATCGCATCGAATAAGCCACTTTTATTCGTTTTCCCGGCCTTATCTTTTTTTTTTTTTTTTTTTTTTTTTTTTCAGGGATCCCATGCTTTTCCTCTCCCTCCGGCGGCGGCGGCGGCTACTTCTCCCCTTCTTCCGGCGGCGGCGGCGGCGCACAGTCTAGTACCGCGAATTTGGATGAGGTTGTAGCTGAACTGGAGGCGCAACGGAAGGTGGCTGCCGATTATATGCACGAGATCAATCGCCTGCGCTCGGAGCTTCGGTCGGCGAGAGACCAAGTACATGCTCTTCAAGTCACCACGTCGCAGCAAAGTCAACGGGAACACATGCGCTTTGCCGACTTCATGGATTATTATGAGACAACCGACGAGTACAAAGAGTATGTGAGGGTTAGTGCCATGGAAGCTCTGGGCGAGGTTGCTCGCGGTTGCCGGTCCGAAAGGGGCTTCTTCTTCAAATGCATGTCCTATTCTGATTTCCCGCCTCCTGCACAACGATTCTATGGTGATGCTTCTCGTGCTAGATATTGAAGACCTAATTAGCGATATGAGGGAGGAATCTGTCGAGCGGGATGCTCCTCAAGGACAAGCTGATGCGGAAGAAGAAACTGCGCCTACTGACGGTGGTGCCTCTTCGTCTGGCCATGCGGACGTCGGCGGTTCATCTCGATCGCGGCCTCGTCGCAGCAGTCGCCGGTCTCGCTCTGATAACACTAAGTGAAATTTGTCACCTTTTCTTTCTTTGTTTTTATTTTTTGAACATCTTTTATCACTGGTCTGTAATAATCCCTTTTTTCTTCGACCTGAGACTCGCTCCTTTGTTGTGTGAGGATATTTTCTTTTTCTTGTAATGGTGAATATCTCGTTCCTTGCTTGCTTTATTGGTTTGCATCGTTTGCATATTGCTGTTTTTTGTGGAGTGGTGTAACGCCAATCCTTAGGGACGGTATTATTCTGTCGAACGGTGCGGCATAATATCTTTTGGTTGCATCGGTGAAAAGATCTTTTGGGCAAGGTCGGAGCGCTGCCGTATTGCGGAGGCGGTGTGATATCGTGCAGCAGGTAAGGCATTATGCCGTTCTGGTGGGTCGTGCGTCGCGCAGCGAACGCGTCATGTTGCCGCGAGGCGGGGGCGTTGTAACGCCGGCGTGATATCGTTCAGCGGGGACAGTATTGCGTCGTCCAGCGGAGAAGTCGTGATGCCGCGCAGTGTAGGCGGCTCGATGCCATTCAGCGGGGACGGCGTTGCGCCGCGCAGTGTTGGCGAATTGATGCCGCGAAGCGAAGGCAGCATGATACCGCGCAATGTAGGCGGCGCGACGCCGTGATGCGGAGACGGCATGGTGCCGCGCAATGAAGACGGCGTGATGCCGCGCAGTAGAGGTGGCATGATGCCGCGCAATGTAGGCGGCGTGATTCCGCGAAGCGAAGGCGGCCTGATGCCGCGCAATGTAGGCGGCGTGATGCCGCGAAGCGAAGGCGGCCTGATGCCGCGCAATGTAGGCGGCGTGATGCCGAGAAGCGAAGGCGGCATGATGCCGCGCAATGCAGGCGGCGTAATGCTGCGAAGCGGAGGCGGCATGTTGCCGCGAAGCGAAGGCGGCTTGATGCCGCGCAATGTAGGCGGCGTGATGCCGCGAAGCGGAGGCGGCTTGGTGCCGCGCAATGTAGGCGGCGTGATGCCGCGAAGCGGAGGCGGCTTGGTGCCGCGCAATGTAGGCGGCGTGATGCCGCGAAGCGGAGGCGGCGCAATGCCGCGAAGCGGAGGCGGCTTGGTGCCGCGAAGTGGGGGCGGCTTGATGCCGCGCAATGTAGGCGGCATGATGCCGCAAAGCGGAGGCGACGTAATGCCGTGAAGCGGAGGCGGCTTGATGCCGCGAAGTGGAGGAGGCGGCTTGATGCCGCGAAGTGGAGGCGGCGTGATGCCGTGCAATGTAGACGGCATGATGCCGCGAAGCGGAGGCGGCGTGATGCCGCGCAATGTAGGCGGCGTGATGCCGCGAAGCGGAGGCGGCGCAATGCCGCGAAGCGGAGGCGGCTTGGTGCCGCGAAGTGGGGGCGGCATGATGCGCGCCGCTCAGTAGGGATAGCGTGGGCACTTTGATTCCCTTTTTTTTTTTTTTTTTTTTTGCATATATTTGGTTGATTGCTTGCGTATGTACCCTGCCCCCATGTTTTTCTTGATAATAGTGTTATGAAGAAAAATAACAAGTAAGAATAACAGGGTCTTGAGTAAAAATACTCGCTTTTCATTGATGTTCAAATGTGATTACAATGCATAACTAATATCATAGATAATCAAAGGAACATGACAATCTAATTCTAACATTGCGGAGGGGACAATGCTTTTTTTTTTTTTTTTAAAATAACTGACTTGGTTACAAAATTACTGATAGTACTTTTTCAATTGTGCGGCGTTCCACGGATGTTTGATTGGCGTGCCGTCCAACTCTTCAAGCTTGTACGTGGCGTCGTGTACTTGGGCAGCGATCAAGTAGGGGCCTTCCCAGTTGGGTCCAAGGACGCCTGCGCCGCGTTCCTGCGTGTTTTGGACTACTTTCCGGAGCACTAAATCTCCTCGCATGAATTTTCGTGCCCGAACCTTCGAATTGTAGTACCGTTCTGAGGCCCTTTTGTAAGCTGCCATCTGGGCTCGTGCATTGTCCCGGCGTTCTTCAATCATGTCGAGTTCGGTTCGCATTCCTTCTTCATTGTGGTTCTCGTCGTAGTGTTCTGTCCGATAAGAAGTCAAACCAACTTCAACGGGGATGACTGCTTCAACCCCGTATGCTAGGGAAAAAGGGCTTTCTCCCGTCGCGGTCCGTGGAGTGGTGCGGTAAGCCCATAGCACCATAGGGAGTTCGTCCACCCAAGCTCCTTTCAATGATTCGAGCTTTTTCTTGAGATTCAGCTTGATAGTTTTATTCACGGCTTCAACTTGGCCGTTCGACTGCGGGTGGTAAGGGGCTGAGTTTGTTTTGTGGATCCCGAGCTGTGCGCACATTTCGTCTAGCTTTGAGTTGTTGAATTGCAAAGCGTTATCGGTAACGATCGATTTTGGGATTCCAAACCGACAGATGATCGACTTCCACAAAAAATCGCACATCTTCTCCTTGCTGATTGTTGCTAACGGACTGACTTCTATCCACTTGGTGAAGTAGTCAATTGCAACTACCGCAAACTTCATCTGGGCTCGGGCTGTTGGTAGGGCGCCAATAATATCAATTCCCCATTTGGCGAAAGGCCAAGGTACCAACACCGAGACTAGCAATGTTGGTGGCTGATGCGAGACTTGTGCGAACCTCTGACATTTATCGCATTTCTGTGCTTTATCCAACGCATCCTTCTTCATGGTGGGCCAATAATAACCTTGCCGAGCGACTTTGTGCGCCAGGGACCTGCCCCCTGAGTGGTTGCCACAAATTCCTTCATGGACCTCGCTTAATGCATATTCGGCTTCGTCATTGCCTAAACACCTTAAGAATGGCTGATTATAGCCTTTCTTGTACAATGTCTCGTCAATGATGATAAAGCGGTTTGCTCTGTATTTGAGGTTCCTCGCTTCGTTTTGGTCATCTGGAAGCTTTCCTTCTTTGAGGTACTTGATCAACGGGGTTCTCCAATCGGTGGTTTCTTCTATCTCGATGTTGTTTATGCCGCTTTGCCGTTCGATCGTCGGTCTGTGTAACCATTCGATGGGGACACTTTCCGGATTCCCATTTTCCATTCCAGATGCAAGCTTAGCCAAGATGTCGGCTTCGAGGTTATCCAACCTCGGGATTTGTTCTATCCCGATCCAATTGAAACTTCTCAGTAGCTCCTTCACTTTTTGTAAGTAAAGTTGCATGGTGGCGTCTTTAGCCTGGTAGTTTCCATTGATCTGGTTTACAACCAACTGGGAGTCGCTGCAAATCTTCAAATTTTTTGCCTTCATTGCCGCTGCTAGTTCCATGCCGGCAATGATTGCTTCGTATTCGGCGGTATTGTTAGATGCCCTGAATCCGAATTTCAAAGCATAGCTGATCTTCGCTCCTCCCGGGGCCATGAGCACTATCCCGGCTCCACTTCCATGTATATTTGTCGATCCGTCGACGTGGAGTTCCCAAACCGATCCGGGTAGTATGTTTGACAATGTGCGGTCACCCTGTGAGGACGGCGTGCGGCCATCTTGTGGAGGCGGCATGTGGTCGTCCAGTGAGGGCGGCGTGTGGCCGTCCAGTGGAGGCGGCGTGTGGCCGTCCAGTGGAGGCGGCATGTGGCCGTCCAGTGGAGGCGGCATATGGCCGTCCAGTAGAGGCGGCATGTGGCCGTCCAGTGAGGGCGGCGTGCCGTCGTCTCGGTTTGTTGGGTGGGTAAATTCCGCTAGGAAGTCTGCTAGAGCCTGTCCTTTGATCGCGGTTCTTGGGCGGAATTCGATCCCATATTCACTTAGTTCGTTCGCCCAAATAGCTACTCTCCCAGTTCCTGCTTTCTCTAGAACCTTCTTTATCGGATAACTCGTCAAAACGACCACCTTGTGAGCTTGGAAATATGGCCGTAGTTTCTTGGCTGCTGTGGCTAAAGCTAGTATCAGCTTCTCTATCTCAGTGTAACGAGTCTCCGGATCTAACAATGCTTTACTCACATAATATACCGGCCACTGTATCTTTTCTTCCTCTCTAATCAGCACAGCACTGACCGAGTGCTCAGAAACCGCCAAGTACAGATACAGATTTTTCTTTCTCCTTAGGCTTTGCCAACATTGGTGGTTTTCCCATGTACAACTTCAAATCTTGGAAAGCTTTCTCGCATTCTTCGCTCCATTCCATGTCTTTCCCTTTTTTCCAAGCTTGAAAAAATGAATGACATCTGTCCGTTGCCCGAGCGACAAAACGGCTGAGAGCGGCTACTCGGCCATTCAAGCTTTGGATTTCTTTGATTCTTCTTGGTGATCGCATATCCAACAAAGCTTTTATTTTGTCCGGATTTGCTTCGATTCCCCGGTGATTGACAATGTAACCCAAAAATTTGCCGGCGGTCACTGCAAACTTGCATTTGTCCGGGTTCAGCTTCATGTTGTACCGTCGGAGGACTTCGCACATTTCTCTTAGGTGGTGAACATGATCGGTCATATGAAGACTCTTGACCAGCATATCATCGACATATACCTCCATTGTTTTTCCAATTTGGTTAGCAAACATTCGGTTTACTAACCTCTGATACGTTGCTCCCGCATTCTTCAGCCCAAATGGCATCATTTTGTAACAATATAACCCTCTGTCAGTTACGAAAGCTGTTTTGATGCGGTCCGGCTCATGTACTTGAATCTGATTGTAACCTGAGTAAGCGTCCATGAAACTTAACAATTCATGTCCTGCCGTTGCGTCCACTAACTGATCAATCCGCGGTAAGGGGAAACAGTCTTTTGGACAAGCTTTGTTCAGATCGGTATAATCGACGCACATTCTCCACTTGCCATTGGCTTTTTTGACTAGGACCACGTTGGCCAACCAGTCTGGGTAATATGCTTCGGTGATGACTCCAGCATCGAGCAGCTTTTGGACTTCCTCATGGATTGCCATGTAACGTTCCGGGTTAAAGGATCTCCTTTTCTGAATGACCGGTTTGAATTGTGGATCGACGTTAAGTCGGTGCACAATAATGTTGGGGTCAATCCCGGGCATGTTCTCATGTGACCAGGCGAAAACGTCTTTGTATTCTCGGAGGAAGGTTATAAGCTGGCTTTTTATCATTACCGGGAGTCCGGCTCCAATTTTGACTTTTTTATTGGGTTGAGCTTCGTCAAGAATCACTTCTTCCACATCAACCGCGGCTTCTCCTCTTCGGACGTTCTCTTCTCGCGGGTCAAGCTCACTTAAGGGGCGTATCTGTTCCAGGTTATTCAACAAATCACGTGTGTCCTTGTCGCCCGAAGGTGAAATATCGCCACCTAGTGTAGGCGGCGCATTGCCGCCCAGCTTAGACGGCGTTTTGCCGCCCAATGTAGGCGGCGTGTTGCCGCCCAATGTAGGCGGCATGGCGCCGCCTTGTATAGGCGGCGTGTTGCCGCCCACCGTAGACGGCATGTTGCTGTCCAATGTAGGCGGCGTTGCGCCGCCTTGTGTAGGCGGCGTGTTGCTGCCCACCATAGGCGGCATGGCGCCGCCTTGTGTAGGCGGCGTGTTATTGTCCTGGGGTGAATTATCTCTGATTTGGAAGATGGTCGACACTTGGCCTCTTGTATTTTCCTTTTGGATTGCCGCCACGTAGCACGCTCTTGCTTCGGATTGGTCACCGCAGACCGTTCCGATCCCTGACGGAGTTGGGAATTTCATAGCCATATGGTAAGTTGAGGTTATCGCTCGCATCCCATTCAAGGTGGGCCGTCCTAGGATAATATTGTAGGCCGAGGGTTGGTTTACGACAAGGAAATCAATCATCCTCAATACTTGTCGCGGAGCCTCTCCCAGTGTCACAGGCAGGGTGATTATTCCTTCTGCGTCGACGCGTTCTCCCGCGAAGCCGTACAACGGCGTCTTGACTGGTTTTAATTTTGCTCCCTTCAAATTCATTTTATCCAGCGCACTCTTAAAGAGAACATCTATCGAACTTCCATTGTCAACGAGAACACGGTGGACCAGATTGTTTGCTTCTTTCAGTGAGATGACCAACGCATCATTGTGTGGATGTATCACTTTCAACGCCTCCTTTTCTGTAAACGTTATCTCGATGTCTCCGAGCTTGGAAATCTTTGAGGCACGTTCAGTAAGGTGGACGTAGTGGTTATCCTGTGCGGCTCGGGCATAATTTTTTCGTTCCCTTGCCGAGTCACCGGTCACAGGTCCTCCAAAAATTGTACGAATCTCTCTTAGATTCTCTTGTTCAGCGGGCCCGGCCGGGTTATTGTTCCTTCTTGGTGCGGGCTGTTGGTTTCCGTGATGGTTTTCAACCATCCTATCCACAAACTCTGCAAGTTCTCCTCTTTGGATCAAGGCCTCGATCTGCTTTTTTAGTTGGAAGCATTCGGTTGTCAGGTGACCGTGATCCTTATGGAACCGACAATATTTTGTTCGGTCTCGCTTGTTTGGATCCCCCTTCATTGGTTCGGGCGGAGTGAGCAGATTCCGGTTTTCAATCTGTATCAAGATCCGATCTTGCGATGTGTTAAGAGGAGTGTATGTGCGGAATTTCTCCGCAATCGGCGGTCTGGGTGTATTTCTTGGTTCCCTGGATTCCGTTTTGGATCTCTTGACTTCGACCTTCTCGCTGTCGCCATCGTTTTTTCGTTTGGTTTCCCCCCGGTATTCTTTTCGGCTTCGGAAGTACTCTTCCTCATTTACAAATTCTTGTGCCCGGGCTAGGAATTCAGCAAGGGTCTTGGGAGCTTTCCTCACTGCTGATTTGAGGAGTTCACCGTCTTGCAGCCCTTCGCGCAGATTGGTGACAGCCTCTGACTCGGTAAGCCCCTCCACTTTACTTGCGCTCTTGGTATACCTGTCGAGGTATTTTTTCAGGCTCTCGGTCTTTCCCTGTTTTATGGTCCACAGGTATGACACATCCTTTTTTCTGGTTCTTGCAGTGGCGAACCGAGCAAGAAATTCTTCCTTGAGTTGCTCATATGACGAGATAGATCCCGGCTTTAGGCTTTGGAACCATTCGTATGCAGTGTCTGTTAAAGTCAACGGGAATGCTTGACATTTTATATTCGGAGAAGCTCGCCTTATAGTCATCCAGGTCTGAAAGGTGGTCAAATGGTTAACTGGATTTCCTTCTCCGTCATATTGCTTGAGGGTCGGCATCTTGAAATCCTCTGGAAATTCTTCAGCGAGGATCTCGGCGGAAAATGGCGGTTCTGCGTCCTGCATCATGTCTTGGATATCGCCGCTTCGGTTGCGTTCCCTTTCGAGCTTCTCTATTCGTTGGAGCAACTGATGATTCGGGTCGTCGGGCATGACTGACCCGATTTGGTTGCTTCCTCTACTCCTGGTCGGCTCGTTGCGGGGCCGGTTCTCGGGCATGTTCCGGTGATTCCTTGCTCCGACGGGTCCAAGCCGGGCATGGACCCCACCACGCTGCTGGTTTACTTGATCGCGAAGGTCAGTGGTCCCGTGGGTTCTCGACCCACTCGGTGCCCAGGAGCTTTCAACGACCTCTTCGGCCTCACCTCCCAGTCGGTTGAAAACCGACCCATTAGTGCGTCGTGACTCGGCGGGTACTCCGCCATTCGCTCCAGAGGGATTTTGTTGGTACTCTACCGGACGTCCTCGCCGAACAAAGCGTTCGGGGGAGCCTCCTCCTGCAACGGGGGCAGGTTGTGGAGGCGGCGCGTTTTTCGGTGCAATAGCACCCAACCTCTCTGCGAGGCGGGCCATGTTCTCGGCCATCGCGTTGACGGCGTCTTCCGTTCGCTCAGCGCGGGTAGGTTGCCGGTTGACTCTGACCGGTGGTCGCCTACGAGGCCGGCGTTGTGCCGGGCCCTCTTCCGCAGCACTGCTCCGTTGAGTACCTTGTGTGTTTTGACTTGGCATGGTAAGTTATTGCTGGTTGAGAGCTCTTGCTTCTGATAACTCTACAAGGGCCCTCCTTCTAGCGCCAAAATGTTGGTGCGATTTTTCGTACCAACTCGTGTTCGACACGTGGCCGCTCCTCCTAGCTCGAACTCACGTTGAACCACGTGCGGGGAGGGGTTGAGACGATCTCCGGTTCTGCAAAAAAGACAGAAAAGCATGACGGGGGGCACTGGGGTTGTTCCCAGTGCGGGCACTCCGACGCTCAAGCCAGTCAGGGCGAACCAGAGACTTTGAAGTGGAGTGTATTTTTGGTGTTTAGAATTGCGTTACCTTTTTGTTCGTCGGACTTGAATATTTATAGATATTCGGAGGTGGTCGGTTTTTTCCCACTTCTCCTTCTTTTCCGGCACCCATTTTCAGTGTTTGGTCATGGGCGGTTTTTTGGAGTTCGTGGGGTTGTGGAGAGATTCCGAGTTTTTCTTGCTCCAACATCGGTAGTGGACTTAGTGGTCCGAAAGAGGGGAGCCGGCAAGGAGCCGGGTTGTAGGCGGCGTGTTGCCGCCTAATATAGGCGGCGTATTGCCGTTCAGCGTAGGCGGCGTAGCGCCGCCTAGTGTAGGCGGCGTGTTGCCGCCCAGCATAGGCGGCGTGGCGCCGCTCAATGTAGGCGGCGTAGCGCCTTCCAGCGAGGGCGGCATGACGTCCTTCCATCTTGGGTTTTTGTTCTTCTTTATGGGCTTTTGGGCCCAATCTGAAATATGACCCAACATTAATCATACAACTTTGATTAATTGTCCAAGTTTATTGGAGCTCGTCTTCATGGGTCCATGATCTCCACTCCACCTTATAAAATCGAGTTAAGATACTTTAGAAATAAGGGTCAGATAGGTAAATCGCCATTTTGGATGATGTGTTTTAAATTAAATTAGTCATAGTTTCAAAAAAAATAAAAAGTTGCCGTAAATTTATTTATTTATTTATATATTTTACAAAGGTAAGAAATTTCTCATCATGACAAAATTACGCATAAAATTTATTGTAAGAATTTTCTTACCAAGGTAACCAATTTCTAAAATGGCTATTTTCTCAAAATGTTAAACCGCGGCTATTTTTTAAAATTATTTTCTAAAAAGTGGATATTTTCTTAAAATTCCCGAGAAATAAAAGTGTTAATTATTTTAGTTTCTCATAATTATAATAATTATATGTAATTATTATATTTGTGTTTTGGACCATATATATGAAAAAATATTACAAGGATATCCCTCTTAGTGATTAACGCCATTAATTGGTAACATTAGAGAGAATTTTATTACTTTAAAATTTTGATAATTTGATTATTAAGATTATAACTAATAATTAATTTAAATATAAAATATTTACTAAATATTAAATATTTACTAAATATACAAATATTAAATATTTATTTAAGAATTTTTAATAATTATCGAATTAGTAGATAATTACCTATTCAAATTAAAATATGTGATATTTGATTTGATATAATCCTTGGATTAGATTTTAAAAATCAAATCCCTTTGACCAAGGTGTTGGGCAAATTTATGGAGAGAGGAGGGAGAATAGGAAAGTTTTCAATTATCTCAACTTAGAGCATATTTTCGATACACCTGATAAAAAAATTAATATAGGGGATTTTACTGTGGAAAAATGCCACCCTATTTTTCTCTCTCTATGGGCGAAAACATTGAGTCCAACTTAGGGTATAATTAATTCCTATAATTCCTAATTTGAATAATTAAATAAATATGTGATATTATGGAAAATTAGTTTTGAGATATTTCCTATTTCCAAAATTGAAAATTTCCTATGAGGATTATTCCTCTTCATCTATGCCGCCCATCCCCTGCTCTTTGCCTTATATATTTGTGCTCTAGTAGCACACAATTTTAATTTTTGGTATGCAAACTCTGTTTAAATTTATCTGTCTTAAGAAAAAGAAAAATTGCATTTTCCTTCTCTTAGTCACTCAACACCGCCGACATTTGTAGGAACAAAAAGAGAGACTTTTCTTCTTGTTTTGTATGAGAAAACTAAAACAAGCTCAAACTCAAACCTTGGTAGCCTCTCAATGTATGGCAATCAACAGAATGACTCGATCAACTTACAATCAACAGATGATATAATTATTGAATCCTTTTGCTATTTAAATTATTCGATACTTTATAATTGTTAAATTTTTATATTAACAATTTTATAATACATGCGTATGAAATCTTGCTTTATTAGTTTTTATTATATTGTTTAATTCATTTACCACTTATTTTCACTTTCCCTGCATATTATTAATTTGATTAATCTATGTCATCTTGATAAGTTTTGTAATTATTACCAACATTGACGTATATTGTGTAACCCAAAAAATATTTATGGTATTTTATCAATTCTTTATTCTCAACAGCACTGATTAGCCACGTCGTCAGTTTACATTGTCACCGACTTAGGTCACTTGCAATATTGAAGCCCCATGTTCTCAGTTGTGTCGTTTTCGTTATCTATTGAATTATTGGCCATCCTGTACAATAAAAATAATAATAAACAAACAAAACAAAACAAAAACTAATCCCTTCCTGTAAGAATGATGATGTATGATGAACCAAGCAATACAATTTGCCTTGTATTCTTTCTCGAAATGTTTCAGAATAATTAAGACAGTGAAATTTGACATATCAATTGATGCTAGTATTGATCCCACTCTGGTTGTCGGATTTATTGATGAACGATTATCTATCAACTCTATAATAAAATTTCAGAAAAAATTTTAAAATACCATATCTACTTAGATTGTTGTGTTAATGTGTTATTATACTTCAAAACGTATCAACTGATACCTTAAACATTGAAATATTTCAGTTACTCTCTTAAACTTTAAATAGCCCTCTACTTAAATTGTTGTGTCAATACGTCTCATGTATTTTAAAAATGTCTCAATCGACATTCTAAAACAGCTTGTAGTTCAATTTTTTTAATTTTTTATTATCTGTAATAATTATTTATTTTTTTCCCTATCCTTTCATTCATTGAGACAAGTTTAGTTATTTTTCTGTACTTATTCTTTATAAATATTATATTTATCATAAATAATAATTTTCAATAATTATTCAATCAATTCTAAAATTTTAAAATTTTTAATATAATTTAATGTTTACTAAACCTTAAATATAAAATTTCATAATTAAAATAAATAAAAAACTTTGTAAAACCTTAAAACAAATTTATTAAATTAAAAAACAAATTTATTACGAATAAAAAAAAACCTTAAAACAAAAATTTATAAAACAAATTAATTAAACCAAAAATCTTTTAAAAAAATTGAACAAAATAACAAAAAAGCCGAAAATACCCGAAATTAGGAAATTACCCAATCCGAATTAATTGCCCCTTTTTTTTTCGGATAAGGGTAATTTCGGGTGATTATCCGAAATTTACCCGAATTTTTTTTCTTTCTTAGGTAAATCTTCGAAATTTATAATGTCAAATTAAAAAAAAAAAGAATAAGATAAAATATATTTATTTTACTAAGTATTACGTAATAATTTATCTCAAATTTTAAGGAATATAACCTATTAAATATAACTAAAATATAATAAATTACAATTAGTAAAATTAAATCTCTATAAATAATATATGACAACCCTAAAATAAAAATTTTAATAAATTTAACTACAATTATATATTTTAACTACAATTATATATGACCTATTTTAGAAAAAAAAATATTAATTCATATAACTTATATCTAAATATTAATATAACTAATTAATATACGTAAAATATATTAATTAAATTTAACTAAAGTTAAGAGTATAACTAATATAATAAAATATACAACATTAATATTATAGCATAAATAATAACCGTAAAATATTAAAATTAATATTAAAATATATAAAATATAACCCCTTAACGTAACATTAATATTAACCCAACCTTAAAGTATTAATATAAGTATATAACCTATAATATTAATTTCCTTAAAATATTAATTTTCTAATTAAACCCTAAAAAACACTAGAATATATTTAACTAAATTAATAAATCTAAATACATAACTTATTTACAGACCCTAAACTAAACAAATAGGCACTAAACAAATAATTACATGGAAACTACAAACCTAAACTAAATCAATAAACCTAAACCAATTATTACAGAAAAACATTACAAACTAAATAAATGAAAGAAAATATAATACCATAATTAAATAAAATTTTGAATGTTCTTATGAAGCAAGGAGAAAAACTTGCCTTCGGTGTTGATGTCTTTGAACTTTGAGAACTTTGAATCTGCAAGAACTTCAACTCAATACTCTTACACTCTTACGCTCAATTCTCTCAAACTTTTAATTTTTTATTGCAGTGTGAATAATATGTGAACTCAAACTCCTATTTACAACACAAAAAGACTTCAATTTTTTTTTTCTTGTTTAAATTGAAGTAAAAGTTGGCGTGTGCATAAGAAAACTGCCGTGTGTAAGTGAGTGTGTAAGAAAGTAGCAGCACGCGTTCTTTTACATTGTTTTTTTAAAAAAATTATTTTACTTTGCACTCTTTTAAATTATTTATACATTTTTTTACATTAAAAAAAAAAACCTCCAATTCGACCTATCAAAATTATATATATATTTTCAAGTATTTGGAATTTACCCGACGAGTGGTAAAAGTCGGTATTACCCGAATTTTACCTGAAATTGAGGACGGGTATTGTTTTACCCAATTTACCTGTCCCCGAAATGCCATGCTTAGATAATATTAATGACATAATGGAGAGTTTGTTATACGATTTGAATCACTAACCAGTGATGGTATAGTAGTGCTGCTATTCAAGACAAAAGCAGAGAACATGTCAAAAAGAAAGTGGGTAAAGAACAAAAGAAAAATTCCAAACAACATCTTTTCCAATAAAATTACAAGAGAATAGAAATAAGAAGGAAGTTTTCAATGAGTGTAACCAAACAAGGAACAAAGAATATCCTTAGCTCGCCACTATTTCCATAGATAATAGGTTCTCTCTTTCCTTTGTACTTTCTAACTGCGTGTTTTATGAATTTGGACGGTTTCTCAGAGAAAATTTAAACCCATCTCTGTTATCAATTGACTTCGAGTTCAAATTTGGGAACCACGAATGTGATACCAGATTCCCAGTAACATCCATCAACATTGTAGATTCACTTTCTCTCTGCCAACTTCATAAAAAAATAAAAATAAAAATAAAATAAAATAAAAAAAGAAAAAACTGTAATTTTCCCTCACTTGAAGAGAGTTTAGTTTGTTGTCTTCCACTCGGAAGGGAAAAAAAAAAAACTGTAATTTGCCTTTTTTACCTTGGGAAGAAAAGTGTGAACTTTTTAAGACCACCTGCTTGAGAAAATGACAGATGTGTGACAGAATATTAAATCCAACAACAATCAAACCTTAAAAACAAGCTCCACTTCTTCACATACACACACACACATACTTGTGTAGAACAAAAGAAAGAAAAAATCGGAGGACAATAAACTTTTTCACTTTCCTAGGCAAATTCATCAACTCTCTGCTAGAAAATTTCTTAGCGGTACCATATGGACACAAAAAGATTACCACTCCTCGTGCTCGTAGCAGCGCCAAAAAAAAAAAAAAAAAAAAGGTTAGCTCCCCATAGGTTTGAAGTCAAGCAAAATAAACAAACAAAGAAATAAAATATTATATGTATATAGAAACATACTTGTATAAATACGATTACACGGACATGCACACAACTCGCACGACAAGCCAAGTAGAAGAAAAATAAAAATGAAATAGAAAAATACTCATAATTTATATAATAATAAAAATAAATCTCAAATTTTTAAAATAATTGAATAACTAATTCGATAAGGGAAATCGTAAGAAATAACAAAAAAAAAATCATTTTTAAAGTCCAGCTCATGTTTCAAAAAATTAAAATAATAACCGTATTACCAATTGTATAACAAAAAAATGTCACACAAAATATAACACATCTGTAAATATTTATAAGATATTTTGTAACACTTCAATTTTTACTCATTATTTTTTAAAATGTTAAATAATATCTTACAAATATTTATAAATCTATTATATTTTGTGTGACACTTTTCTGTTATACAATTTGTAATATGACAATTTTTTTAATTTTTTGAAACATTGACTATTATTTAAAACAAACATTTAATTTTGACCTATTTTTGCAACTCACCCATTCGATAATTATTTGTACTTATTTTAAATAACTAAGTTAATTATCATAATTTATCACAATATAAATAATTCAATCACTTAAAAATTTTGTAATATTTTTTCAAAAATCGAGTACTAATTTAAATTAAGTGATAAAAATTAAATACTCACTATAATTTCTCAAAACATAATGCTAAATTTGTCTATTCCATTTTCCTGGTTATTTCTCTCTCATTTCCAATCAGATTTTGACGTACAAGTAAATACAGTTATTTTAATTTATAATAAAATATAAAAAATAAAATTAGTCTCCACTCTCAAGGAATACTTATCCACCGTTTGCGACCCCTCCCCCACCCCCCTTTTAAACCATTCCAATTTCATTCTATTTTTTTAACTTTTCAATCCTACAAATTATTTAATTTAATTTTATTTTTTTAATCATTTTTTTTTCAACTTTTCAACTCAAAATTCCTAAACCCAAACCATTCTAATAATTTTTTTAATCATTTTCCAAATTATTTTTCAAACCACCTAAAAATAATAAAAAAAGAGCAAAATGATTTTTTCAAACCGGGATAATATAAGATAAGAATTTAAAAATGTCAATTGAACTTAGCTCAAAGCTGAACTATTCAAAATTCGCAGTTTCAAGTTTCAACATTAAAAATAAAAAATTCCTTGACCATTCTAAAGAGCATAAATCAAGCCACTAATAGGCCACAGAATCCGCAGACGATAAGACCAAACTATTAACCATCAATTAATACAAAACAAAAATACACTTCCAATAAACTTAAAATAATAGATGGAAGCGGCTTAGCCTAGGTGACAATTATTATGCATAAGATCTAGCATTTGGTTTTTCCCATCAATGCTTTCAGAGTAATTAGCTAGCAAATTTACATAAGACCAAAAAAAAAAAAAAAATGCCAAACCTTATCTTTGGAAAGACCATTTCGCTCAGAAAACTAGCGCGACCAAACAGAAAACTAAAAAAAAAAAACAAAAAAAACAAAAAAAAAAAACAAAACAAAACAAATATACATACATATTTATATATAACAAATATACATGGTTTTCCTTCTCGCTTCAGATTAAGAATTTTTTTTTTTAAAGGTAAAAACTTGGGGTGGTTTTCTTAGTTATTTCTCAACAAAACAAAAAACAGAGCAAATAGATATTAGAAAAAGAAACGCTCAGAAACACAAAGCTCGATGAGAGAGAGAGAGAGAGAGAGAGAGAGCACTGGATGCAGAGGTTTATCGATCGATTCATGTTTTGCAGTTTTTTCTTTTTTCTTTTTTAATTTGTATTAACAATTCACAACAAATCTCAGGAAGAGATCGATGAACCGCTGCCTCCAGTGACTTCACTCATACACCCATAATAACAAAATAAAAAACTAAACAAAAATAAAATAAAATAATTATAATATAAAGTGCTTTTACAGAAAGCAAAAGTAAAAATGCGGAGGGTAAGCAAAAGCGAGATAAGAAAATCGCGTGCTTGGGTTTGAGATCCAAGCATTTCATAACCAACATAATACAGATCTGATAAACAAAACCAAAAATATATAATAAAAAGTAAAAAATAAAAAATAAAAGCCCCATCATCAATTCATCATCATCGATTAATATTAACCAATTCATTTATGTATATAGTATACATGCAGATAGATATTGTTTTTTGTATGTATCTATACAAAGAGAGAGAGAAAGAAAGAGAGAAGGAACCGGGAATCTGGAGGAGAATCCTGATCGCCATTTTTTGCCGTACTTTCTCTCTCTAACACACTCTCTCTCACTAGATGCTGATGAGTGACGGCAAAAGACACGGGGAGAGAGAAACTCATAAGGGAGTGAGGTAAAACTGAAATGACTGTTATAGCCCTGCTGGCCCTTCTGATTCTTTTTTGGGTTAGGGCTGGGCGGGCCAGTGAGAAAGCGCCGCGAGGCGAAAGGTTCAATGTTTGCGGCTGCTACGTGGTGCGCTGTCATTGGTTGTTGCTTTTGCTCGCTCTATCAAACCAATCATCTCAATTATTTTATTTTAGAATGATTTAACTTCGAGACTTTCAATATAATTTAAATTATTATGATTTAAGGACATTGTATTTAGATTAAAAAAGTTGAGAAAAAAAAAAATGAAACGAGGAGGATGATTACCCCAAATAAAGTATAAGTGAAACCACCTTATGCTTTCTTCACTATTCTGTCAAACTCAAATCCTCTATTATTTTTTCTTTATCTCTTTGTCTATAATCAGTCATTATTTTACTCCCGATAGGTAATTTATGTGGCAAAGTCCTCCATCATAAAGATTGAGGTCACAAGTTCGAATTCTAATAAGTGTATTTCTTTTTATGTGGATGTGTACATTCATAATGTGATGTAGTTGAGTCCAAGGCACTTAGTTGTCCATGCGGCTATTCTTTAAATTACTCACTAATGCTCCACAATAAAAATTAAAGTCTTTAGAGCGGTTCAATATGTAATTATATGTAATTCTTAAAATAAAAAAAAACCAACATGTGTATTTCATATTATTTTAAATAAAATAATGAATTATTATTATATTTTACTATCTCCCTCTCTAATCCCCTATCATTTAATAAAATTTTATTTATTTTTAATTTTGCATTGTGTATAATATATATTTTTTATTTTCTTAAAAACAAATTGATTAATTGTGATTGTATAATTGAAATAACTAAAAAAAGATAAAAGATCTTGGCTCATTCTCTTCTCTGTTCACTAACCAGTTTTCTAACTCATGCTAATGTAATGCCAACTTAATAATATTTATTTAATATGATGTAACTTAGAAGTTGAAGATCCAAAAATTGAATGAAGATCGATCTATTTAACTATTATGAAAAGGGTGAAGTAGAGAAATACCCAGAATTTATATAACAATAAAAATAAATACCCAGACTTTTGAAGTAATTGAATTTGTAGTCAATTCGTTAATTACCACCACTTACTACTGTGTAAGTAATTGAATCACTTGGATAGTTGGTTATATTTTTCAAAAGATTGGGTAATAATTTAAATTAGGTGTTAAAAATTGGGTATTCACTATAATTTCTCTTATAAAAATTCCTTCTTAGTTCAATAATTCCAAAATAATCCATTTGTTTGTCAAAAAATATCAAAAACATTCAACTTTTTTTTTTTTTTGGGCTACAAGCAGTACAAAAAATTTTAAAATGCGTAAACTATCATTTTTGTTACATTTGTAACTCATCATAATTTTAGTTTTATTGTGTTTTTTAACAAGTATGCCATAAACTCTAATAATATTTGCTTCTAATTTCAAAACTCTTTCATTCATGCTATTTCAAAATTAAAATTACGATGAATTACAAAGGTGGTAAAATGGGTAGTTTTCACGTTTTAAAAATTTTGTACTGATTTTCGTACAAAAATCTGGGGAAAGTATGTTTTTGACATTTTTTAACAAACATAGAATTATTTGAAATTTTCAAAATAAGAAGGATTTTTCTGAAATTTAGCTCAAAATAAGGGATTTCCTGGTATTTACCCAAAAACAATGATAATAAGCTTGCACATCTCTTGTGTTAATCCATTATTTTTAGTTTTTGCAAAATTTTCGTATGTTTTTTTTCATTGATATTATTACATGTTATCAGCACAAATGATATGTACATATTTTAACTATAATTAAATATGCAAAACTCCTATATTTCTATGTAAAATATGATAAAAATATGATAATTTATGTTAAATATTATGTTGTAGGTATTCGGAGTCGAAACGGGTGAAAATGAGAAAAATTGCTAAATTAAGCGCCCACAGCAGCACAGGGTAGCGCACAGCGCGTGCATGCGTGACCACAATGCCACACAGACCCCGACGCACGCACCTAACGCCGCAGCACTACGGTGCCCTATACCGACCCCAAATTGCACCCTCTCAGTGGGCCGCGGCGCCCATTCGTAGCACTGCAACGCCTGCCTCGTGCACCCACACTACCCAGAATCGTAGCGCCACAGTGCCCACTCAGCCAACATGAGCCAAACAATCTGAAAAGCCCGAATTTGCCCGAAAAGTCCCCAAATTCATCCTATGCACCCTAAAGCTACTACAAAGAATGGGAATAAAGGATGCTAAGAGAGTAAGAATGGAAATAAAGGATGCTAAGAGAGTAATTTTAAGGCTAGATTGACGAGATTTCGGCGAATTTAAGTGATGAAGCCATCCTTCGCCATCGAGATTCTAAGTTTTTCGTTCTTTCTCACTCTTTTCATCATGAACTCTCAGTTTTATTTGTTTGATTTGGTTTTAATTATGTTCTAAGTTATTTTGGCTAGGGCTATAATGTAGCCTAACCGATTATTGCTTTGTAGACTTTTATTTCAATTCAATTGAGGTTTTTATTCACTTATGGTAGTCAATTTGATTTGTTCTTAATGATTGTATGGGATTGGGCCCCTTATGCATGATATTTGGTTGTCAATTAGAGGTCGAAAAATAATAATTGAAACGTCAAAGTCAATTTCTCATGAGATGGATATTAGGCTAGAGATAGTTAGTACGCTTCTGTGACTTGATTAATTCTTGTTAGAAATCAATCTAATATACAATGTTTGAGATCGAGAGATGAAAATTTGGTATTAGCATTAGACTAATCGATGCTCGAGAGAGATTGATTTACATTAGTGAGTTTGCCATCACCATAACAGTAGAAAAATCGTTGAATTCAATAGAAACTACTTGGGATTAGGTGTCGGTGAAGTTGAATGCCCTTATACTATTTATTATCGATATAATCATCATCTTGAGTGCTTTAGTTATTATTAGTTAATGAATCTTTAGTTTAATCACTGTTATTTTACTTTCTATTGCAAATATTATATTTACATTAGTGAGTTTGCCATCACCATAACAGTAGAAAAATCGTTGAATTCAATAGAAACTACTTGGGATTAGGTGTCGGTGAAGTTGAATGCCCTTATACTATTTATTATCGATATAATCATCATCTTGAGTGCTTTAGTTATTATTAGTTAATGAATCTTTAGTTTAATCACTGTTATTTTACTTTCTATTGGAAATATTTTATTTTCACTTGTCAATTAGAATTAGGGCCTCGTGGGAATTGTACTCTACACATTATTGTATTACTTGAAACGATTTCGTGTACTTGCAATTTTATGTAACAAGGTTTTAGCGCCGTTGTCGGGGACTTTGTTTCGGATATCAAGCAAAATAACTCTATTAATAATTGACTTCTTTTGTTATTTTATAATTTCCTAGTATATTGAATTTCTTTTTATTGTTTTGTAGGTGTATACAAAGATTAGGAGACGGGGCACTCTTTTCGTTCGATAATGAGTTGGAATGAACATTGAGACGGATTAGACGCCAAACAAGAGAATTCTAAGCCATATCTCACACATCACCTACCACAATGGTGGAAAACGTTGTTAATGCATAAGACCAAGAGATGACGCTGCAAGATTATGTCCTTCCCTCGGTGGCGGGAGTTCACTCAGCCATCTTCAAACCAGCTATCACAGCAACAAACTTTGAAACCAAGCTAGGAACAATCCAAATGGTCCAATCATCTCAGTTTGGAGGGTTGCCTAGCGAAGATCCCAAGGACCACATAGCTAACATTGTGGAGCTATAAAGCATGTTCAAGTAAAACGACGTGTGCTAAGATGCCATTTGTCTCTGTCTATTCCCATTTTCACTACGAGATCACACCAAGAGTTGGCTCGATTCCTAACCAGGCAACTCCATTGCTACATGGAAGGATCTATGCAAGAAGTTCTTATTTTTTGTTCTTCCCACTGGAGAAGATAACAAAGTTGCACAATGAGATTTTCAGCTTTGCACAATGTGACGGTGAGACACTCTACGAAGCATGGGCACGTTTCAAGGGCTTGCTTCGAAAGTGCCCACAAAACGGTCGGCCTCGTTGGATGCAAGTCCAAACATTCTATATCGGGTTGACGACAACCACTAAAACACTTGTGAATGCATGTCACGACCCGCTTCAACGGATCGTGACTCATACTTGCTTACTTACGTATAAGTTTTATACTTAAAACCTGTCAATCACAATGTAATTTATAGAAAGTAGTGTATGCGCGGATAAGATAATAGCTGTGGGCATTCAGTAGAGACACCATGAGCAGAAGCTACCTACAATACTCCTCCAAAAGGGCAAGCTTAGAACGCACGAATCTGACAGTAACACTAAGACTAACCTGAGAAGAGAAAGAACCAACAACAATAGGCGTTTTAATTCTCTGCTGAACACCCGTAGAAACATCAGTGCCAAAACCATCCTCTTGAAAGAGAATCTCCCCCTGAATGTCATGATTATTCTGACTTTAGAAAAAAACTTCTTGCTGATGGACAACTCTCCTGACTTCTTTTCAAACAGTTCATCACTCTTAACAACATCTTCAAAGCGGACTAACTCCCCATAAACACCACATCTCCTAATTTGAACAATCAACCCAAAGAACAAAAACTACCAATAGAAGTGAATATACACATTTTTTAAGACAAAAGCAACAACTTCAAACAATGCATTCACCAATAGAAAACCTCTTTCCTCCAAAGCTAACATGCATAGGACTCATGAGATCCATATGTAGGTGTTGAAGCACTTACGCAATGACAGGGTGTTGCAACACCTTGTGAGACACCTCGACTTACTTTCCTAAAACACGGTCCATAAAAGTTTGAGGTTTCTAATTTCATATTTTGAATGCCACGGATAAAATCAGTTGAGATAGCCTTTTTCATGCCTCTATAGTTCATATGACCAAGTCTGCAATGCCATAGTTCTGCCTTCTCTACTTCTGCCTTAAGGCATGTTGCTGAAGAAATAAGAAGGTAACAATTATCGGTTGATCTAACACCCTTCATGACACAGGTGTCTGATTCATCAAAAACTAAACACTTGTTCATGTTGAACATCACAAATAGCTCCTGATCACATAACTGGCTGATACTGATAAGATTTGTTTTCAATCCTTCAACAAGCCAAACATCGGTTAGTTTTGGTAAATCAGGAATATTGAGTGTGCCTTTACCAACCACATTTGCTGAAACACCATCACCGAACATAGCACGGTGTCTTTGAACATAGGGTTGAATACCTTCAGAAATGCCTTCTCACTCGTCATATGCCTGGAACACCCGCTGTCAAAGTACTAAGCCTGTTCCGCAGAAGCTTTGAAAGACGTACAAGCCATATTGCACTTGGCTTTAATTTTCTCTCCCACATTTTATTGACATGTCTCTGAGCTGAAAGCTTCTCTTGATTAGCTTTGCTAAGATCTGCAAAATATTGAAAACATCGTGGTCTAATATGTCCTTTTCTGTTAAAATAGTGACAGGTCGGAATCCAGCTTCTTTCACCATAAGAGCGTGCATGAGCTGAACTGATAAACACAAAAGGCTTGGTCAACAATCTTCTAGAAACTTTCTTTTCCATGAGCCAGACAGGGTGCCTCAACCTGTCCCTGAGCAATACCCTCAAGAACACCCAAGCAGATTTTCAGCAAAGTTGACCGAATTCAATCTCTCAACTTAATGACGAAAATGAACATACCAAACATAGAAAAGTCAGAGAATAAAGATGACAATATTAAGCAATTAATTCTAGTTCTCTCAAAATCGATGCAAATTCATCAAGTAGATCCACACTTGAAAAATATATACAAAGTATTGTAACACCTTTTGAAACACCGAGTGAACCTTTTCTCCTTTTGACCAGAAACATGTCCAGATTCATTTTGGCAAAATGATTACGAAAATCCACTACTTTTCAACTATAGAATAACCAACCAGCCCATCAAGATAAATGTGCAATCTTCATGATTTGTAATAGTCAATCAAAAATATATTAACAATTAATGAAATATGATTTTTCAATGTAATCTCCATAATTTATCATATTCAATCAAAAATATACTGACAATTAATGAAATATGATTTTTCAATTAATATGCCAACACCAAGACACTAACGCATCAATTCACAATCAACAACTAAATTTAATATCATCAACATCATATTTCTCATTATTTCTTAATAATTATCCAAGGCAAATACCAACACCAAAGTTGAACAAAACTTAAAACATGAAAAACCAAGTTTTTCACTAATACTTACATCAAATTCTTTCCAAACAAATCCAAAACACCAACAACCTTTTAATCATGATTAAACCATATTAAAACAACCCTTGAAACAGTAATTAAATTATTTTAAAGTACAAGACTAACTTAATTAAAATCAAAGTTTCCAAAACCATAAATACCTTAGTTCTAGGTTTTTCTCTTTCTTTGCTTTTCACTTTCTTCTTCTTCTTCCTCTTCTTTCTTTCTTCTTTTTTTTTTCTTTCTCTTCCTTTCTTTTCTTTTTCTTTTCTATTTACTTGAGCTTAGGTAGCAGCTCAAGTTTGTTGAAGATGGCAAATAATAAGCAAGTAGCTTATAACTTAACACTTAAGTACTTTTTTTTTCTTTCCTTTTTCTTTTTCCTTACTTGCCACCTCTTACTAGTATTATAAGGTGAGTCATCAATCCTAGTTGAGTTTTCATCCCTTGTTATCCTCCTTCAACCGGCCATGTAGGGAAGAAATCAGATTTGGACTAATTTTTTCAACTTCTAAAGAATTATACTTTGGCCGTTAAAATCGAAATCTTGCATAACTAAACTCCTCATTTCTAAACCTTTTATTCTTTCACTTCGGCCCATAATTTTAAGATTCCCAACCATGAAACCTCTTCCTAAAATAGATATCTTGTTGAACTATTCATTATTTTTCCCAGTAACACCCGGTTTCTCAGTAAATTACCTTTTCACCAAAACGTCACTTTTTCTCATTGGAATGATTTTAAAATTTAGGAATGAGTTTAAAAATACTAATGATGCACCATAAAAACTTTAAAATTCATTTTCATGGCTTAAAACTCTAATTTCCATGCTTCGAGAATAACATAATTCTATTAAATCCCGAATTCACCCAATTCTACGCCACCCTAGTTCGAAAACTTATTTTTAACTTTAAACTTATTTTTGTGAGCTGAATAAGGAAAGTTTCATAATCTTAACATAATTTACATTACTTGTACATGTCTCTATTTATAATTAGACATGAGGACGATAAGAAAACTTCGGGGTTTACAATGCAGGCGATGGAGCCTTGATGAATAGAACTGAAGAGGCAGCGTATAATCTTTTTGAACAAATGGCTTTTAACAATGATCATGGCAGGACAGAAAGGAACATCCTGAGAAGAAAAATGTCAGTGTTTGAAAATGAAGTTGTTAAGCATTAACAGAGCAAGTTGTAGCGCTTACACAACAACTCCAAAATCAACAATTTGGAGTTAATTCAGTGGTCAGATGCCAATGGTGCCAAGGGCCTCACTCGAGTGAAGTGTGCTAAGTAGGTAATCCACTCACAAGAGAGTTAGTGAAGCAAGCAAACTATGCATTTGGTAATAATTTATTCAGGAACACGTTCAACCAAGGATGTCGCAATCACCCTAACTTCTCATGGCATGATAACCAAAACTCCATGTCATTGTAACAAGCAAAAACAAAACTACAACGAGAAAAGAAAGTTGATATTGAATCCACGATGGTAAAAATGGTGGAACACACATCAGAGATGGCAGAACACTAGAAACAATTCATGGCAGACACTAGAGTGACCTTGTAGAATTATGCGGTACAAATAAGGAATTTAGAGGTTCAAATTGGATCAATTGTCATCGCCAACAATGGCCGTCAACAAGGTACCTTTCCAAGCTCAATTGAGGTGAACCCGAAGAAGCAGTGCAATGCTATAACACTTTGAAGTGAGAAAAAACTACCAAAGGCCCCTCCTACACACACTAAAATTTATGAAAGAATGTCTTACTCACAACGCCTTAAGGGGTGGAGCCTGAGCACTCTATTACCAAAGTGGAATAAGAAACGCCTATGCCACAAACTCAAGAAACTACCTGTGAAGAGAAAGAGAGCAAAGTCCCTTATCCGTAGCGACTTAAAAGCAACAAGCTTGAAAAGTAATTTTCCAAGCTTGTTGATGTGTTTAACAAACTCCATATCAACATACCGTTTGCCAAGTATTGGAACAAATGTCAAGGTATGCAAAATTTATGAAGCAGATCTTAAACCGCAAGAGGAAGATAGTGAACTGTGAACCTGTCACTTTAACTAAGAATGTAGTGTGGTAATCTAAATGAAACTTTCTCAAAAGCTAAAAAGATTTAGGAAGTTTCACTATTTCTTGTGCCATTAGAAATTCTGTGTTTGAACGAGCACTTTGTGATTTGGTGGTCAACATCAATCTCAGGCCCCTCTCAATCTTCAACAGACTTGGAATATGAGAAGTTAAGCCTACGAGAATAGCACTACGAATGGGCGACTGCTCCATCTATCATTCGTTGGGAATCATAGAGGACGTGCTATTAAAGGTTGGGAAGTTCATATTTTTCACAGATTTTGTAGTCCTAGATATGGAGAAAGATCACAACATTCCTATTATCTTATGAAGGCCATGCTTAGCGACGGGGAGAGCTTTCATTGATGTACAAAAAGGGAGCTCAAGTTAAAGGTACAAAATAAGGAGGAGACCTTTAAGGTTTTCAAGGCAATTAAATACCACGATGGTGATGGAGATGTGCTATGCATTGATGCTATTGATTTGCCTGCACCCATCCTCTCAACCCCTCAAGAAGAGCCCAAACCATCTTGTGAAGCTTCGCTTCACAAGAAACGCCTGAAAGATGGAAGAGCAAATACATGGAGAGCCATCCAAGCTATAATCACATCTGTAAGCTCCATTTATCCATAACAGCGTGATAACCACACAACTACTCCATTCAGTCGATGTCGTCCACTTCGACGGCACCGTTTGAATGTTAGAACATAGATGAGCGATACCCATCCAGGGAGTATCTCTAAACTTACTTGTTTTTTTTTTACATTGAGAAAAATGTAAATCCTAAGTGTGGAGGTGGAAATTTCCTTGGACTTTCTTTCAGTATAAGTTCTTACTTTCTTAGATTGTTCTCGTTATTTTGATTTAATAATTGTATTATTAGGTTAGAAATTCTCTTTGTATTTACGCAATTATTTTGGTGAATGTAGCTGATGATATGAAACAACAACTTCAAAAAAAAAAAATCTTTTGATGACCGATTTGAGTGTTTTACAATTTTTGTATTTGTTAGATGATTGAGAAACTTGATTGGATATCTTGCTCTTAGTTATCGCACACACATTGAGTACATAGCCATGATCAAATAGTCTAAACCTTGTTGAAAATGCATATAGACAACATTGTTCTAGAACTTGCCTGAAAGCTTTCTTGAAGCGAAGCCATAGATCACACATGATTACGAAAAATATGTAGGCCATCTTTGAAACGTTTGAGCATTTCTAGCCTATTCGGTTAATAATAACATATCCTTAGCCATCCATTTGAGCCGTAATCAATATTATGTCTCATTTGATTATCACCTAATTTGAGCCGAGTCCAAAAGTAAAACCAAGTCTCAACCCGTACACCTTAAGCACATCCACTTCTAAAAGTTAAAGGTCGAGAAACTTCGAGGAGTCATTAGCACTGAACCGAAGCATCTTCACGAGAGTGTGAAATTCATTCAAATTAAAAAAAAAAACAAACAAACAAACAAACAAACAAAAAAGAAGAAGAAAAGAGCCAAATGAAACACTTAAATCACAAAATATGTGTCATTGGCAGACGATAAAAGTAAAATTGACAACGGGTGAGAAGAAAGTGAAAATAGGGTGGTGGTTAATGTGCTTAGGGTATTGGTCTCACTTCTATTCAAATGACATATCTAACCGAGACTTCACATTACAATCTCATAATGAACTACTGACCCATAGTTGTGGTCGTGACCTACATTAGTAGAGAGAGAGTCTAAGGCGGGCCTATAGGAATAGGATAATAAATATCCATATTACACATAATATGATTTTTGTCCACACAAATTGATCCGGACGTAAAAATTAAAAATAATTGACTAAATAACACACACACACGTGAGACTAGAGGCGAGAGAAACCATGAAGGTAACTCAAGATTCAAAACTTGTGTAAACTCAATTACAATCTAAGTTGGTCTTCATTTTTGAAAAATAATTTTTGTTGTTGTTGAACTGAGGCATGTATATAAGAACCCTAACTTAAGCACTGTGTTTAGAGAATTTAGAGACTCGTGCATTTACATTGGTTCAATTTATTTGTTTGAGTGATTTTCTCAATGACTAGCAAAGGCTAAGTGTGAGGGTATTTGATAAGTACATATTTTACGCATAATTATACATGCAAAACCCTTATATTTCAATGTAAAATATGATAAAAATATGGTAATTTATGCTTAATATTGTTTTGTAGGTATTCTAAGTTAAAACGAGTGAAAAACGAGGAAAATGCCAAATCGGGCTCACACGGGAGCCCACAGTTGCACAGGGTAGCGCACAACACACGCATGCGCACCCACAACGTCGCCGCACGTGCGCCTAATGCTGCAGCGCCCTCAACAGACCCAAAATTGCACCTTCTCAGGGGGCCTCGAAGCCCATTTATAGCACCGCACCGCCCACGCATGCGCTGCGTCTCCCACTTTACAGCGCCGGGGCGTCTACGCTGCCTAGAATCGCAGCGTCGCGGTACCCACTCAACCAGTATCGGCCAAACAAGTCCAAAAGGACCGAAATAGCCCGAAAAATCCCCAAATTTGTTCTATGAACCCTAAAAGTATAAAAGCACATTAAAACACTGAAAAAAAGAAGGCATGAAACTAAGAGAGCAATTCAAAGGCTTGATTAACGATATTTGGATGAATTCAAGCGACGGAGCCCTCCTTCACCATCGAGATTCCAAGTTTTCTATTCTTTCTCACCCTCTTCATCGTGAACTCTCATTTTATTTGTTTGATTTAGTTTTGTTTATGTTCAAAGTTATTTTGGCTAGGGCTACAATGTAGCTGGACCGATTATTGCTCTGTAGACTTTTATTTCAATTCAATTGAGGTTTCTATTTAATTACAATACTCAATTTTATTTGTTCTTAATGCTTGTATGTGATTGGGCCCCCTTATGCAGGATGTTTGGTTGTCAATTAGAAGTTGAGAGATAATAATTGAAACGTGTAATACTCAATTTGTCATGAGGTGCATATTAGGCTAGAGATAGCTAATACGCTTGTGTGGCTTGATGAATTCTTATAGTAAAGCAATATAACATTTAATGTTTGAGATCGAGAGATGAAAACTGAGTATTAGAATTAGACTAATCGGTGCTCGAGTGAGATGCATTAATATATTAGCGAGTTTGCCATCACTATAGGAGTACAAAGATCGTTGAATTGGATAGAAACTACTAGTAATTAGGTCTCAGTGAGGTTGAATGCCCTAGTACTATTTATTATAGATATGTTCATCATTTTTAGTGCTTTACTTATTATTAGTTAATTAATCTTCAGTTTGATCATTGTTGTTGTTATTTTAATTGCAAATATTCTATTTTCACTTGTCAATTAGAATCAGAGTTAAACTAGTGCGATTTTTCCAATCAAAGTCCTCGTGGGAACGATACATTACACTAATTATATTACTTGAAATGATATCGTGTACTTGCGATTTTACACAACAACGAGTCTCTAAACATGATTTATTGTTGAGATCAACTTGTTCATTCCCTCGAGATTTTTTTTTATCATGGTATTGTTACTCATGGAATTACCATTAGTCGGTTCATAGTGCTCGACTAATATGATTATGTTCAATTTCTGACTATGTTCATGTTTCTTTTGTCATATATATTTTGGTTATTTATGGAGTTTTAAAACTAAGTTGAATTTGTATGCTCAAGATTAGAAAATGTAACGTTCGGCTCGCTGGTACAATTATTAATGTATATTAGATTAAGACCGAGATTGTACTATTTTGTAGTTTCCTCAAATATTAATGAGGAATGCTTTCTTTAGTTTTAAAGATTTTTTCCTATCGCATAAATAAAATTTTAGGTTAATAGCTCATTTGATCTTGAAATTTTACTCGGTTGATAGTTTAGTCCCCAATCTTTTTTTATTCGCTATAGTATTCTTTAAAATTTTTATTTGTTGCTGTGCCATTGCATTAGAAGATTCTGTTTGATTTTTAACTTAATGTGCACGTGAATTGCACGTGCAATTCTTCAAATACGAAAATGTCTTAAATACCCTTAAACTAAACCTAAAACTCTACTTTTATTTACCCTTTTTTTTTTATTTTACTTGACCAAAGGGGGGTTGCCCTGATCTATTATTCTCTCTTCTTTATCCTTCGCCACTGCTCCTCTCACCCCCAATATTAAACCTCTGTTGTGTTGATCGCGCCTCCAGCCTTTCAGACAACGCTGCCTTGGATCTTGTGAGCTCTGCCTACTTGCCTCTCACGCTCGTAGCCTTGAGATCTGAGCATCACCTCCGCCTTGCGAGGACCAGCTCTGAGGATGCCCGCCACCCTCTGCGCATCTCAGCCTTTATCTCTGCTCACTAGACCCACGCTACACAGCCCCTCCTCCGTGCAAGCCCAGCCGTTTTGTGAACTTTGCGCCACATCACCCATACGACGCCCTCTCCTAGACAGTGTTGGTACATCTTCGAGCAGCCCAGCTCCTTGCACCGCTCGACAGCGCCGCTTTGCCACAAGCTGCCACTGGGGTCGCATCGGGTGCGGAGACCTGAGGGGGTCGGAGGAGCTCCCGTCGTGAAGGGGGGCGTCTGATTTTGTGCGGTGGCAGTGGCGACACGATATGGGTAACCTAACCTCGCTGATTTGCCTACGAAACCCCCAACTCATACAACGAACTCCACTGTCCCTGCCTACGAAATCCCCAACCACAACGACCTCACCTAAGCAAACCCTATCGTTGAAACCCCCAAGACCCCAAGCCGAAAACCTCAAAACGCCACCCCAACCCCACCCCGATCCCCACAACTCCAATCCATGCTCAAGCCGAAACCTCGACCACCTTGAAACTCTAACAACGCCCACCCGTGATCTTTGACTTTTTTTCCGACTTTAAATGGAAACCTCTTGATATGGGCTAGCATAATTTTTTTTTGGTATTCTTTTTTAGTTTTTTGTTTAGTTTTAGCCTTTTAGAGATTACTTTTATGGTGTATTCTTTTATTAATTATTCAAGGGAATTCAGGTATTTTAGTTTAAAACGCAAACCAATATACAGATTTTCAAAACCTAACAGTTCAGCAACAAATGAAAAATTCAAGGACTACAGCACCTAATAAAAAAAAGATTGGGGACGAAACTGTGATCGAGTAAAAGTTTAGAGATTAAATAAGCTACTAACCCTAAAATTTTTATAAGAATTTTTTAATAATGTAAAGGAAACCATAATTCGGCAATAATCTCAAAATTTCTAATAATGATCGGCGACCAATCTTACAAGAAAGTCAAGCCGACAACAGATTTCAAGTAATAAAAGAGCTTAACAATGTTCATTGCGAATAAGGATAAGTTGCAAGGTTAAAAAGCTTAAAAATATCAAACTAGTAGCAGCCACCAATCTTCGATGTTTTGATCTTTCATCACATTCCTTACATGTCGCTTATCGATGGAAGGGTCGTCAAGTATTTTGATGGGGATTTGTTCGGTGTTTTTGCTAATACATTCCGGAGGCAAAACGAGCGGCTTTAGCATTCTCCACCCTCGAGATTCTTGTAATTCTAAACCACTCTAGCTTAGCCAATATTCTTTTAACTTTCTCAAGGTACAAAGTCTTTTTTTTCTTCTTTCGCCTGATATTCCCCACTCACTTGATTGACGACGAGTTGGGAGTCACCGTGAATCCTCAAATTCTTAGCCTTTAGCTCATGTGCTAATTTTAGTCCATCTATCAATGCCTCATACTTGACCACATTGTTGGACAATGACTAAGCCCGCTCTACTTCCATTCGAGTTGGTTGACCCATCCATGTGTAACATCCCAATTGTTTGGGTTGGGTCATTGTTATTTTTTGGTGTTACTCCTTCTGTCGCGGTTTGGCTTTCATTCTCACTCTCTTGTGAGGTGAATTCAACAACAAAGTCGACCAAGGCTTGGCCTTCGATGACGGTCTTTGGATTGAATTCTATGTCGTATTCACTCAGCTTGTTTGCCCAAATTATAAGTCTTCCTAATCTTGACTTCTTAAGTATTCTTTTGAGAAGGTGAATTATGAGGATACCAACTTTGTGAGCTTAGAAATAGGGTCTTAGTTTATTTGCAACAGTAGCAAGGGCGAGGACCAACTTTTCCATCTCGGTTTATCTTGTCTCAGCGTCAAATAGTTTCTTGTTTACATAATAAATCGGCCACTGGGTTTTCTCCTTCTCTAAAACAAGAAGGAATGGAATTTATTTGCGCTCGGGCTACAAACCTGCTGATAGCTGTTATCCTCCTGTTTAAGATCTGTACTTCCTTTATAATGCGAGAGGACTGCATATCGAGCAAAGTATTTATCTTTGTTGGGTTTGCCTCGATACCTCGGTGATTAACTATGTAACCAAGAAATTTTCTATTCTTACAGCAAAGGAGCACTTCTTCGGATTCATTTATGTACCTTCTAAGAATCTCGAACATCTCTATTAGACGACAAATGTGATCTTTCATCTTTATGCTCTTGACGAGCATTCTTCCAGCTAACCTCTATCATCTTACTGATTTGCTTAACAAACATTATGTTGACCACTTGATATTTGCCTTCTTAACCAGATCCATGTTCCCTAACCATTATTGGTAGTGAGTTTCTATGATGATTCCAGCCTCTAGAAGTCGACTTATTTATTGATGACCAAGTATCTTTCAAGATTGAATGAGCGTCATTATTATATGACAGGCTTCACGCTTAGGCTCATATTTAATCGATGCACATTAGTTCTGAGTTGATCACAGGCATATCTTCATGGGATAACATGAACACATCATTGTACTCTCGCAAGAATGCCTCCAACTATTTTTGAATCATGACAGGAACGCCAGCTCTGATCTTAACAACTCTCTCAGATCGCGTCTTGTCTAAGTAGACGTTGATTAGGTTTATAACCGTCTCCCCACGTCTTTCCTTACTCTGATCTCGAGGATCGAGTTCACTGAGGGGTCTCGCTCTTTCTATATCTACTGGTAAAGGATCTTCCACCTGGTATATGATTGCTACCATATCCTTTGCTTCCTTGCTGCATGTGGCATCAACGTAGTAAGAACTTGCTTTCATTCGGTTTCCCTTCATTACTCCAAGTCCATTGTCGGATGGAAACTTCATCATCAAGTGGTAGGTGGATGTGACTGCCTTCATACTGTTCAAAGTCGGACGACCAATGATAGCATTATACACAGATAAGCGGTTGTTGACTAAAAAGTTAATCATCCTTGTAACTTGAAACGGGACTTCGCACATCGTGACTGGAAGCGTAATTATTTCCTCCATCTCCAAGTGGTCTCAAAAAGCTATATATAGGGATCCTCACATGTTTCAGGACTGCTTCTCTTAAGTCAATTTGATCTAGAGCGCTTTGGAACAATATGTTTAACAAGCTTCCATTGTCAATCAGCATGCTGTGCACGTAGTTAATTTTTTTCTACCTCTAGTGATACTACTAGAGCGTCGTTGTTGAGTTGCAAAACTAGATGGGCTTCTTCTTCGATGAAAGTTATTTTAAACTTTTTACACCTTCGAGAGCTTATGCACGTGTTCTACCATATTGATATAATGGTTGACGTGCGCATCTCTTGCATAACTTTTATGTTTCCTTGTAGAGTCCCCAGTTTTGAGACCATAAAAAATTGTCGTCTATTATGTCGAGTGTTGTTCTAAACATTTACTTGTAGTGGGGCCATACTATGGTCATCGATTACCCGATTTATGAAACGTTCAAGGGTCTTTTATCCATCAAAATAAAAAAGAACCTAAACCGACGGTGTCCTCTTTTAACTCAAACAATTGTTTCTCAATCTTGCTAGAATGAATTTTCTTATATCCCTTTTCATCCAAATAAGAATTCAATATAGCGAACTCTTTCAATTGCCCTTGCTGAATTAGAGCTTTGATTTGGCATTTTAGTAGAAAGTACTCAGCAGTAACATGCCCATTATCGTTGTGAAAATGACAATATTTGATCGGTTTCTTGTATTAGGGTCTCCTCCTAATGGGGCCGGTGGGATCAACAGGTTTCAATTTTTTGTATGCATCAATATTTGACTAGTGGTTGTTGTGAAGGCGATGTAAATGCGAAACTTGTCAGCTAAAGTTGGTTTTTATTTTTTTTTATTTTTTCTGTTTGGTCTCCGTCTTTTGCATTATATTTTCCTTAGTTTCTTCTACATTGGCTGCACTTTCACCTTTTCGCTTTCTATCAACCTTGTGGTCCTTGCGACTTTGGAGATACTCGTCTATTTTGATTTATTCCTTGCCTCGGGTAAGGGATACTGCGAATGTTTTAGGCTCTTTTCAGACCACAGATCTCAGCAATTCTTTCCTTCAAACCTTCTTGAAAGGCAACTAAGATGTCTCTATCAATAAATCCTACAACAATATTGATTTTAATTCTTCAAACTTTCCTTCTTCCCTTGTTTCAATGACCATAGGTGGATCTTGTCATTTTTGCATTTTTTCAAGCCAATGAATTGACTTGCTTTTCGTACGTTCATCCACGTGCAGTAGCTCTCGAAGTGGTTGATCGGGTCTGTCTGTCCTTCATATTGCTTAATGGCTGGCATTTTGAAATATTTAGGAAATGGTGTAACAACTGCTTTTCGGATTAATGACTGTCCCCACAGACCAACACGAGTCTTTTTATCATGCTTTGTCCTCATTCACACGTTTCTCGAAAAAAATTCCCAAGAGGTCACCCATCCTAAAATTGCTCCAAGTCAAACAAGCTTAACTTTAGAGTTCTTACGAGATGAGCTCCTGAAAAGAAGATATATCTTGTTGATATAGGTAGTACTATTATATCTTTTAAGCATCTCCTCAACCATACCATCTCATACCAATACGGCCGCGAAAGTTGTACATTAGACCAACACCTTACCTAGGTGGTACGGGAGTGCACAACTTACTTTACCCTTGGAACCTTTACACTGTCCTCACTTAAACGATTCATGGGAAAACTTCCTAGGAGGCCACTCATCTTGAAATCGCTTAGTCAAGCACGCTTAACTTCGGAGTTCTTACGAGATGAGCTCCCGAAAAGATTATGCATCTTGTTGAAATAGGTAGTACCATCATATCTTTTAAGTCTTTCCTCAACCGTACCACCTCATAACCTTTATATTAGACCATCACCTTACCCAGGCGGTGCGGGATTGCATAGCTTACCCTGTCTTGCCATCTTTTCAGCTCAAGGGATTATGACTATTACAATCACCCTCCCTTTTGGGGTCCGACGTCCACGTCGGTCGTCGATCACACTTTTGACTGGGTCAAGGCTTTGATATTAATTGTAACGGCTGCTTTCCGGATCGACGATTATCTTCACAAGCCAACACGAGTCTTTTCAGCATGCTTTGTCCTCACTTGCACGTTTCCAAGGAAATCTTCCTAAGAGGCCACCCATCCTGATATTGCTCCGTATTAAGCACGCTTATCTTCGAAGTTCTTACGAGATGAGCTCCCTGAAAAACAGATGCATCTTGTTGACATAGATAGTACCATCATATCTTTTAAGCATCTTCTTAGTTGTATCGTCCCATATCAGCACGGCCTCGGAACCTTTACATTAGACCATCACCTTACCTAGGCAGTGCGAGATTGCACAGCTTACTCTGTCTTGCCCTCTTTTTGGCTCAATGGCTTATGACTGTCACAAATGGCTCTGCTAAAATTTGCTTCTTGAAAGGGGACTCGACTTCTCCGACTAAGTCACGAGTTCCTTGCTCTTGGCATATTAATTGATGCGCGATTCATTCCAGGTTTTAGCAGAATTAGCGACGGGAGCCGGATTGACAATGAAGGCCTGGTTAACGATAAGAGCTGAGCTAGCTGGACGTATTGACCTCGTAGCTACAGCTTGGGTTTCTCGTGATGCCTAGCTTTCCTCAGAATTGACATTAGTCTTTCTTGACTCTGACTGCTGACTTTGTACGAGATTTGGGCCCAATCGGGCGAAAGCTCCCCCTTATCACTGATAAATATGGTCATGGAGGTCTTTCGTACTTTTCAAGGCATCCGGAGTCCAAGTACTTTTCGCGTAGTCTTCGATGTCGTTACCCAGTCGACCAAAGATCGAGGTACAGTTGCATTGGGACCCTTCTCTTGTCTTTCTCTATTAGGGTGTCGAGTTACTTTATCTCTATGGGCCACTTGGGCTGACTGCGCTGTGACGATCCCCTTTGGGATTTCTTGGTCTACTTTGTCACCTCGTCTGCCAAGGAGCCTTATTGTCGCATGAGGATTTTGTGCATTGGTCATTGTATGACGAATTAAGTTAAGATATTTATTAAGTTTTGAGCTAAGTTCTAAATCCTGTCGAGGCGTGCTGGTTGCTGATCTGTCACTACCTGAACGCGGGCAGGGTTGCCACTTGCCTTATTGAATGAGTGGCTCTTCAACTTCAGCTACTTTGAATTCATCTCCCAAATGAGCAGTTTGCTAGCCGCCCAAGCTGGCTACCCAGCATCTCTGTTGGGTCATTTCGATCTCGCATCTATTGCGCTGGGTCGTCGTTGATATTTTTGACAAAATTTTGTGCCCTGGGCCCTAGGCTGAGTTTGGGCCAAACATGACATGTAACTAATTATTAAATTAATCAATTTTGTTTGAGTAATATTGTACGTGAATTTGAATACACAAAACATTCTCTCAAAGAGAGCTAGAAGAAGCATTCAATCATTGAATTTTATATAATAATAATAATTGTTGACGCTGGAATTTTGTCAATAGAGGATGTTGCCAGAGTATGGTGGGTGATCAACAAAAAAGAGTGATTAGGGCCGCCCAGTCATGGGTCAAGACGGTCTTTTTTTTTTCAAGTGTTAATAGGAATCCCATTTTGTTCGGTATTTTTTCGGCCTTACCTTTCTTTCAAGCTTTAAGGGCTTTTTTTATACTACTTTTGCTGGGTTAGGTGCCTCGAATTTCAGCTTTATTTATTGCGATCACATGGGCTCTGATTTGGGCCTGTTTATTGATTGACCGCGCACCACTTCAATGTTGCGTGTGATTACAACCTTGCGCTTGTGTGTGGATAAACTCTGTGTCAGTTGGTCAAACTTTTCAGACCTACTTTTAGTTTGATCGAGGTAGGTTAGTAACCAGCTTTTATCCCTCGATTTAGGAGAAAACTATTTTCTCTGGTGAGATACAAACTCGAGGATTGACATTTCCCCCGAGGCTCTTATATCTTGAGGTCATGCCTCGGGGTCCTGATCCATTATTGCATAATGGATATAGGTTTCAAGATGATTACTCATCGAAGCTGATCGACGACCTAGCTTCTCAAATTTCGCCAAGTATAGATGTTGGGATTTCTCACTCTTGGGATGGAATGGCTATGGTCAAAACACCCAGATAACAACAACAACAACAATAATAATAATAATCAATCGAGATCAAATGGCTATTTGCTCAATAATCTCGTTCAGGATCTATTTGGTATTCGACTATTTTTCTGGTCCATATTTAAGGAAATAGACAACGTTTACAAAAATTTAAAAATTAGCCATTAGTCTATAAAGAATTAAAGGCATAAAGGTAAAATTACAATATCATGTAATTAAAAAAATAACTAATTTTTTTTTTAGGGAGGGTTGCAAAACTAGGCCAAGATTAAATGTGTCTTTAAAATGATAGTCCATGTTTTCAAAAATTAAGAAAATAGTCACTGTTAAGAATTTCGTAACAAAAAATGTTGAACAAATTTTTACACATCTATTAACATTTGTAAGATATTGTTTAACACTTCAAAAAATGATGAGTAAAAGTTCAAGTGTTACAAAATATCTTACAAATTTTTACAGATTTGTAATATTTTGTGTGACACTTTTTTGTTATATAATTCGTAACATGGCTATTTTTTTAATTTTTTAAAACATAGGCTATCATTTAAAAATATTTAAAAAATTGATTATTTACTACAATTTTCTTTTTTTAAGGGAATTTTAAAAAAATAGCCACTGTTTACAAAATGATTTTAAAAAATAGCCACAGTTTGAAAAAATTTAAAAGCTAGCCTTTTTAGAAATTTCTGACACGTGTCAGTAATTTCTTACAGCACATTTTATGTGTAATTTTGTTATTGTCAGAAATTTCTTACAATGTGTAATGGCTAGTTTTTAATTTTTTTTGAAACTGTGGCTATTTTTTGAAAACACACAGTTTAAAATGGCTATTTACCTAACTGACCCCTTTTTTAATTAATAAAATTATTGATTATTATATTAAATCACTATTAAAAAATATTTATTTGCTCAATAATCTCAGTCAAATACACCTATGAATAGAACATTTTAAAAATATTCATAAATTACTAACGCAAAATCTCTAGTACCAATTCGAATAAGCAAATCGAGAATATTGAAATGTTTACGGTATTCACGAACTATATATGATCTACCATTATTAACATAAAACTTTGAATTCTAATGGTCATGAAACATTTTTAAAACATTAAATAATTAAAAAAAGTTTATGGTGGGACATTTCTCAACAAATATAGCAATTTTATATCATTAAATTTGTCAAATTCATTAAAAATAAATAAATTTAATGATCCAAAATTGTTTCCTATAATAAAGCATATTCTACCTAGTTATTTTCTAGGAAAAAAATAAAAAGGGAAATTGGAGTAAATAACATTTCAACTTTTACTTGTTAAATTTTAAAGTGTTAAAAAATTTCTTATAAAAGTGTAAAAAATTTTTTGTTATTTTTTGTCATAAAATTATTGACATGATTATTCTTTTAATATTTTGAAACATGTGTTATTTTTTAAAGAGAATTTTAAGAAAATAGCCACTATTTACAAAGTGATTTTAAAAAATAGCTACAGTTTCAAAAAATTTAAAAACTAGCAATGTAATAAATATCTGACAAAATTTTTGCTTAATGTCAGAAATTTTTGACAGTTTTTTTATGTATATTTTTGTTATTGTAAAAATTTTCTTATAGTTTTATGGCTAGTTTCTAAATTTTTTGAAACTGTTACTATTTTTTAAAAACACACATTCCAAAATAGCTATTTACCTAACTGATCATTTTTTAAAAGATTCATTCAATTTTGACTTATTTTTACAACTCACCCTATAAGAATGCCTCCACGATGAGAATTTTTATTTTTATTTTTTCAAAATAAGAGTGGTTAATAGATATATTAATATAAGTATTCTATTACCACATGAGTTATTAAACTAATTTTTTGTGCAAGTTTACTGATCATTTGACATTCTTGGTAAACTTAATATATGCTAATAGCCTTTAACAAAGATGACCCCTCTCCAATCGTTTAACATTTTCGATAGAGTTATATATTAATGGGTTAGTCAGATAATAGTCATTTTCGATGTTGTGCTTTTAAAAAATAGTTATAATTTCAAAAAATTTAAATATTAGTCATAAAAAATTTGTTACACATGTAAAAAATTTCTTACAATAACAAAATTACATATAAAATTTTGTTAAAAAATTACATATAAAATTACACACGTGTAAGAAATTTCTAAAATGATTATTTTCTAAATTTTTAAAACTATGGCAAGGGCCAGTTAAGTAATTAGCCATTTTAAAGGTAAAGTTTGAAGGATTTAGCCATAGTTTCACGAAATTAAGGATTTAGCCATAACATGTAATATTTTATGTTACATGTAACGTTAACATATATACGTGTAAAATGTGTAATATTAAATGTAACGTTACATGTATTACATGTAACGTTACATTTAATGATACATGTAACGTTACATTTAATGTTACACTTTTTACACGTATATATGTTACATGTAACATAAAATGTTACATGTTATAAAATGTTAGATGTTATGACTAAATCTTAATTTCGACATTTTAGGGCTAAATCCTAAAAAATTATCCAAAAATTTGTTTAAATGCTTTTTAAATCATTTTCTAAAAATTGACTATTTTCTTAAAAATTTCCTATATTAATTCAAATAAGAACAGTCTACAGTTTCCCGCTGGTTTTGTTGTATATCAAATGGCCCCTAAAATATAGTATTATGCCAAAATCCAAATTGCTTGATATATGTTATCCTTACATTGATTGGTTACCCGTTGCTTTACCTTGAATGTGATTAGTTAGCTTGATTTAAAGATTTTCATTTGATTAAAAAGTTAGTTTTGATTGTCTTTTCACCAATTCTCAAATAATTAATGATAAGAAAATGGTATTTGAAACAGTAGAGGTGTACTGGAACAATAACATTCTACTTCCTTTTTATATCAAATTTTGCATTCCAAAAAAAAAAAAAAAACCATTTGCATTGGGATGGTCTAAAAAGAAATTTAAGGCTTTCCATCAAGAGAAGAGACAATAAACTGAAGTTTAATCTTAAAAATTCTTCACAATTGCTAGCTGATTAAATGAACAACTTCTCGTTATTTATCCAACAGATAATGAAAAAGAAACTCAAGAACTTTGACATTATCTCTGCGCTATGATACATCTTTTCAATAGTAGTGTAAACAATTTACCAAAACTATAGCTTTGCTCTTAACATTCTCAATCAGATACTTAGAAAGACTTGCCTAATATTCTCTTGAGACCCTCATTTTTGGCTCTCTTTCTTGTCAGGCACCAAAAGAACAAAACTTGTCTGCAATCTGCATTATGTATATGTACAAAGAGGGATAAAAAAGACTAATAACTCTCTCTTTGGAACAAATGTACAACAAGAATACCTGTGGTAAGGACTAATACGGATGCTCTGCAAAAAAAAACATGTGCATCTTTAGGTGATATCAATGGGCTTCGGGCTTGTACTCGAAGCGCTTTGATCTTGCTTCAATCCTGGCCGTGTATCCTACAGTCGTAGGCCGTATTGATCGCTGTCTCACCATGTGGCAGAACTCAGGGTCATCTGAGTATCCATCATTTCGCATCCACTGGATCATCTGGTGGGACATTGGGAAGAAGCGCATTTGGATGGATGCGTAAATGAAGTACGGCAAGAGCGATGATATGACCACGAAGAGTGTCATGAGCCAGTATGAAGGGGCAGGTGCACAGGCCTCGATGAAAACTTGGTAGGCCGTGGTGGACAGATACGGGTTTATGGCCCCATATGCCAGCTGAAATAGGTACCAGAAGACAATTCCACCCCAGATGAAGAGGTGTTGGATGTATGTGAAGTACGTGATTGACAGCGCCATCTGGCAATTCACAACCCACACCACACACGTGTACATGGTGGCGCCGAGGACCTGCAAGCCGGCCACTTCCCCGCCTTTGCGAAAGGCTTGAGTCTCCATAGCGTGGATGCAGAAGAAGAAGATCATGACCGCACTTAGTACTCCGTTGAAGGCCCAACCCAAGATCCGTAGCCAGCTGAACAAGATGTTTTGTACGCCTTCTTGGTATAGTAATGGAAACTGTTGCATCAAAATATATATATTTTTTTCATTAAAAAGAAATCAAATTTTCTGATTTAGAAAGATCTTGAAAGCAAATAGCATTAGGTGATACCTTAAGACAGAACTTGGCTGAGACATCTTGGTCAAACACGCCCAAGGCAATCACAGGAAGAGAGGTGAAGAAGACGTTGTATAGCGACAGATACCAATCATTGTACACAGCTTGGCCTGAGAATGATGCGTATATCTCGTAGAAAAAGAGAGTGAAGCCGAACGCGATGTTCTTGTAGAAGAAATAGCATATCTGGAAAATAAAAAAGGAAAGGATTAAAATTAATTGACCTTTTATTTCGTGATATAAATATTATCTTTGAGATCTACTTATGAACAGTTTGAACACTGAAGCTTGTCCTGATGTAAAAATCCAAAAATCTTGACTCAACAATCGTGACGAAGGGATTCAATCTCAGAAATACGTTAAACATAACAAAGACGCCACTAAAGTGAAAGGATTGCAGAAGATGGACTTTACCATTGATGATATCCTTCTGTAACACCAATGGCCATGAACAAGCAGCAAGCGTTCCAAGAACCGGAATTGTGCAATCGCAATGTCACTTGACATGACTGCCTGAAATATTAAAAATGCTTTCTCATTATAAAAAGTCACTGTGAAATAATTGCCAAATGGAAGTTACCAATTATGCAAAGAAGAGGGTATTTGAGCAACCATTTTGGAATTTACCTGCATTCCTTCAACACCACTGATCCCGACACCAATATCTGCTTCTTGAAGCATTCCAACATCGTTTGCTCCGTCACCAATTGCCAACGTTGTCTTACCAGTTCTAACTTTTACCAGTCTAGTAACCTGAATTGTTTTAAGAAACACCTAGTCATACTCAAATCTCTTTCCAAACCAATATAATTAATTATTTGATGAGATGAAACTCGAACTCCTCATATCATAAAGACAGGAAATCAACGTACTTTATGTTTGACAGCATAAACTGAGTTAGGTTAGTTGGGACTGTAAATTTAAAACGCAAAAGAAGAAAACAAAATGTAAAACTTACAAGTGCTTTCTGTTTGGGAGATGAACGACAGCATATGACCGATGCGCACCCAATAGCAAGCTCTAGAAAGAGATCCTTAACATCGTCCTCTAAAGCATATGTGAGAGACTTCCCGTCGATAATCAAAGCCAATGCCTCAGAATTTTCATGTGTTGCTGTGAGCAACTGTAATGCAGCAGTTATCTGCTCGATAACAGTTGCTTTAAGTGCCTGAAAAACAGAAAAATTCTGATAAACTTCCACAGTTTAATTAAATTTAATCAGGAAATGCCTCCTTAATGCCGACGCTAGACTTCTTTATTAGCTTCAGCTCAATGAAAACTACTTTCTGTGCTCAATTATATTTACAAAATGATAAACTAGCAGTCAAGCTATAAAAAGCATAAGTTGCAAAGTGACACGAGGATCTACCAAGATAGCAGCGGGTTTATCCTCCCGCTTCTCCAATGCTTTGGCTTCAGGAGTATCAGAGCTAATTATTATTTGCCTCATTTCTTGTCTAAGCAAACTACAGGCAAAGCTGAAGAGGAAAATAAAAAGGGGCTGATGAGAAATTCCTGTTCATTGGAACCGTAATGTTGTCATCACTACACTAAAAAACAATCATACCCAATATTGATTGCCGTCTCCATCTTATCTCCGGTCAACACCCATAGTTTGATCCCAGCCTGTGCGAGTTTGTCTATGCATTCTGGAACCTATTGATTACCAAACAACACAAATATTAAATCGAAAACCAAACTCCAATGTCCAAAGCAATTTCCCAATTTTTTTGAACTCTTTGTAACGAAAAATGTTGAAAAAGGTGTTGTGCTGGCAGTTTTAATCAAGCTTTAATAACAACTCAAATGAAATTGTGAAATACACACCCCATGTTGTAATTTGTCTTCAACAGCAGTAGCACCAAGCAGAATCAAATTGCGCTCAACTTTTTCAGCCACCTCCTCGACCATGTCCTCCCGGTCTGCGCTCACCGTGTTCTTGGCCTCAGTGAATGCCTTGTTGAAGTCATCGTATTCTTCTTCTTCAAGCTCACGGAAGGCCACAACCAACGTCCTCAAACCAGCATCAGCATACTCGTCGGTATGCCTTTTAGTCTGCTCTTCAAATTCTCTTCCGTTCTTTGCAAGTCTTTCAAACATAACACTGGTAGTGGAGAAAAAGCTAAATTAGTACTTTCAAAAACAAGACTTTACTCTTTAGGATATGTAATGAGGAGTAAGCTTCGAACCTGTCAGCGCCTTTAGTAATCAGTAGTAACTTTCCCTTATCATTTCTCACGATCACTGACATACGCTTTCTTGAGCTACTAAACTCAATTATATTCAAAAGCTTATATATTCTGAGAAAATATATACATATTAGAATTTAGTACATGTTAGATAAATTGAATTTCTTTAAAAAATAAATAATATATCTAGCTGCAAGAAGCTGACCTTTCGACTTTTCTGCCAGAGACAGGATCTAATTCATGCACTGATATGCTGTTGTGAGACCTCTCGTAAAACATGAACCCAAGTTCTCTCGCTGCAATCACAAAAGCAGCCTCATCAGGGGATTCAGCTTCATATGTTGTAGCTCCCGTCTCTTCATCAACTTCAGGTAATGCTGTATGGCATATTGCCAGTGCTCGTAAAAACTTCTGGATCACATCTGCACGAGGCTCATTAACCCATTTACCATCTGTGATCCTTTCATCTGCAAAGTTGAAGCCTTTAATGGCTGGCCTTGCTTCTGTGATATCTTCAACATGGCTCTCTTGTTCAGTCATCCCTTGAAACAAAGGTGATCCTTTTCTCTTAGCCATTGCTCTTTCTACTTCTGTTACTCCACGTCCATATGCAGTCCCCGCGATGGAGCACTTGATGAACTCCATTGAGTTGCAAGTTAATGTTCCCGTTTTATCAGACAGTATCGTATCAACTTGGCCAAGCTCTTCGTTCAAATTTGAGGTACGTGCTCGTGCAGGCTTGTCAGTTTCCTCGTAATACATGAGCAGGTCCTGGTTGATGAAAATGCTCTGAAGAACTTTGACAATCTCTATGGACACGTATAAGGAAATCGGAATTAAATAACTGTACAGCATGAGGGCTGTCAAAAACTGCAAAATGGCTGCAACTGGTGCGTTCTTTGGATTATAATAAACCGTGGTATCGTCTGGTCTAAGATACCATCTCGTCATTCTTCCATTTGTTAAGTCCTCCTTAGTTGCAATGCCAAAGAAAATAGCTCCGATACAAGACATCACAACCAAGATGGAGAACAAGAAGTAGACAATCTTATCCATCCTTCGCTCAATTTTGCTTCTCTTAGAAGGCGGAGCCGTTGAATTCTGCATAACCTTTGTGTCATTGCCAGTGAAGATGACAACCCCGTAGACAAACTCGGTGTTCCTTAGCTTCGAGTCCCTAAGCAAAAGCTGCTGAGGGGAGAGAGGGTATTGTTGCTCATCTAGCTCCAAACTACCTACAAAGGTGTACAAATTTGCATTCGGATCTTCGCATCTGATCACCGCCTTGAAGTTTTGGAAGCGCGAGTCTTCATGCAAATTTGAAGTTGCTTCCATTGCTTGTTTGAGTTTCAAATTAGTTTCTCCATCAAGATTGGTGGTCTCAACATAGCAAATTGCTTCCTCGAAGTTTGACGCAAGTAAGATGAGATCTGCAGGAAAAAACTGGTCCTTTTCAACTTTTACTATATCTCCAACTTTCAAGTCCATCCACTTTGTATCTTCGAAAATGCCATTGCCGGAATGCACTTTTACTTTTCTGTTGTTTACCTCAATATCCTGATAATAAATTTATAACCAACATTAAGGACCTAAAATACAAAGATCATCTAATCATGACAGCAACAAAAGGGAAAACATCAAATTTTGTATACTCAATTAAAACCAAATCTTATTCATATTTGCAATACGTGTGCATTGTGAATTCCATTCAAAGTACTTCTATCATTTGAGCCATATAAATGGTTTTAGATTTTTGGTTTATCAACAAACCAACAAAAATGCACAGGAACTAAATCTTGTCAAAATTCTTTAATATAAGTTTAAGTATTACAAATCTCATTTTAAATTATTCTATGATAATTGTCAACCAACCAAACATATACTAGAACTAAATGTTGTCAAAGTCTTTAATACCACAATTGGTTTACCAATTCTCACAAATATTAGGTGGGCCAACATTTTTTTTTTTCTAATTTCAACAACCACTACAAAAGTTCCAAGTTTCATTCTAAGTACTTGAGTAACAATTTGGTAACAAATTGAAGAACAACTACATTATGGGCAAAAATCTGAATCAAAGCATGAAAAGGCAACAGAAAAGTTACCTGCTGCTTTCGCCTCCAATCTTCGAGGATTTCTTTCGCCATCGTGACTCCCATCACGACGACAAGCGGGACGACATTGCTGACCGCAGAGTAAGGCGAGAGCGGCGTGAAGGACAGGATTGCACAGATGAGGAAATACACATTGGCAACCCTTCTGAACTGCTCAAACATTGACTTGGGCAAGAATGTTGCAAGTGTGTACTTTGTGGTTCTTACATAATTGCTTCCATAGTTCAGAACCGTGGCGTCGAAGCCATCCGGATCATTGCAACGGACAACCCTTGAGAATCCAGGTCCTCCAATAAGTGAATGCTCATCTTTGAATGAGGCTTTCCCACAAGAGAAAGCATGGATTCTGCTAAATTGTTGCTTCTTTCTTCTTCCTCTAGCCATTTTTTTTGTTTTTTTGTTTCAGAGCTCTTAAAAAAACTCTCTCTAACTTCCAAGTCCTTTCAAACACACATTTAAGATTGGAATCTAAACAAAGAGTTGGTCGACACAAATCCCAGAAACTTAAGCTAAACCCAGAAAACACAGGAGAAAAAAACGACTAGCTCACATAAATAAAAAAGAAATTCATGAAAAGCCAAAAAGATTAACCAACCAAAACCAAATAAAACAAATAACAAAGAATGATAATAAAAAAATAAAGGGAAGAAACTTTCAGCCAAAATCTTATGACTTTTTTTTTTTTTTTTCCTTTCCCTACACTTGGAATGGCCAAAAACCAAAACAATAAAGATCTTTTAAAATATAAAGCATCTCATCAGAAATCAAGAAGTGTCCAAGTGATGTTCTTGGAAGCATAGGAGAGAAACGTGGTGAACAATCTTTCTTGCTCTCTAATGAAAGTCAATAAAAGGGATATTATATCACAACTTTGACTAGTAGCTGCAAGATTGTTGAGAAGTAACAAACAAAACTTTTGAAACTCTTGAATATTGGATTTCGACTCTCAAAGGCATGCCCATCTAAACTAAACCCCACTCAGTGAATTTCAACTACTTCATCAACAGTTAAATCTGGCATGACAACAAAATGGAAACTTAACCAATTTAATAGGGTAATTCAGACAAATATAGAAAAGTTGAGCAACTTTATTTTCCCTTCTTTTATTTATCGTTTTTTTTAATTATTATTCATTTTAACCCAATATATATATATATATATATATATATATATGAGATTAACTAAATTGTCAATGTCAACTATTAAACAAATAGGATATATATTGTACGAAAAGAAAGACTAATAGCATAGAAGAGTAGTGACCAAGACTTCTAGAAAGTCATAAATGAACAGCTATAATATAAGAGGAAAGCAAAAGGAATACCAAACGCAAAAACAGCAATTTTTCGCAATAAAAATAGACACAAGTCATGCATTTTCCCATTATTTGCATAATATGTCCATGAAAGTTTCAAAGAAAAATTTGCCCAAAAAGATTATGGTATTTGGCACCTTGGTCCTTAGACTTTGAGATTCGGTCCTTATAATATTTTATAGTCACTTAACGTCTTTAAATTTCTCATTTTTAAGATGTTTAGTCCCTATGCATCAAATTTAATTTAATTAATACCAAAATTACAATATACTATTTGCATAAAGTACTAATCGCATGAAAAAAAAAAACTAGATATATCAAAATCATATTAAATTTGCAATTAAATGAAAATTTCTTAACCTTTTAGAAATATATTCTTTAATTAAATAAGAATAATTATATAATTGTGACTCATATGACTTATTTCATATAATTACAAATTAATACAAGTGATATAAGTGAAATTTTAGTAGCACTTTAATTAAAATTAACGAATAAAAACTAAAATTGTCCAAACTTAAAAATTTAGGGTGCCGTAAGTGCTTATAAAAACAATTTAAGAACTAAAGTGTATAATATTAAAAAAAAATAAGGTTTATAAGTGTCAATTATCCAAAAAATTATTATTTTAAAAATTGTCATATTTAAAGATTAAATTTGAATCCTTGTATATCCTATTCTAGAAGGACATAAGCGCGTGGTGCATGGTGGCTGGACGATGACTATATAATAAGAAAAGATACATATGGAATGAGTTCAGAAAAAGAAAAGTTTTCCTGAACTATATAAACATTTTTCTCAGGATCTTTTATATTACTTTTATATTACTGATTTTCAAAATCTTACGCCAGAGAAAAGAAATAGAAAAAGCAATCATATTTCATACTAAGAAATCTACACCTTTTTTTTTTTTTTTTTTTTTGACATGAAACGAAGTTACACTAATAATTGTTATTAAAAACAACAAATTAATGTCAAATCATTTTTTTTTTCAAAAACATTAGAACATGTTGTATTACTCTTTCAAAAAATATTCTTTTTTTTTTCTTGAACCGTATTTTCGTCACAATATGCAATGGAAATATCTCAAAACTTTGGGCAAAATATCAACCTAAAATAAAAAAAGAAATAAAAATAATGGCCACATTTGTCATGTTCGACTCTATTCTATAATAAACATGTATTATATTTATAATGTTTCGTTTGATGTAAATATTTGAATAGTTTGAAATTATTAAAAATTATTTTGATCATTGGTAATATTAGTAGTTATATATAATGATTTTACATAAGAATGATTTGGTTTTTAGTCATTTTTAAGCTCATGTATCAAGAATTCAGTCATAATTTTACGAAATTAAGAAATTAGTTATTTTCATCGTGTAATAATCTTTGATACACGTGTAATAAAATTTGATACACGCATAATAATTTTTTATACTCGTGTAATAAATTTTAATACATATATAATAAATTTTATTACACGATAAAGATGATTAATTTCTTAATTTTGTGAAATTATGATTAATTCTTAGAAAAACTAAAAATTTAACTAAACCCTTAAAAATTTCTTTTAAATATTGTTAAATTATCTAAATGTTTACACTAAATAAGATATTCTTACCCACGTAAATTTTTATTTTTTATTACAAGTTTGATAATAACTTTCATATAAAATGCGATGTGGATAACTAAAAGCGATATTTCTATAAATTAAATCTTGACATCACCATCGACGTAACTATTTTCGTCCTTTATAGCTACCAAGACTTTTTATTATTTTTTGACTTTTTGTATCTACTGTTGAATATCTTTATCGTTTTTCCCATTTTCTTTTCCTCTTGCTTTGGCTGCTTGATTGGAGTTGCTAGATTTTTGTATTATTAAATCCGAACATATTTTTTATAATTTATTTGAGAAACATGATTGAGGGCTGCGTAATGGAAGGGTCAAACAAGACACCTCACATGTTTTTATTCTTTTATTTGTGATTTTATTTATTAGTAAGACTAATACGGCAATCTAGTTTCTACGCGACACCTACTTATATCTTTATGTGTGGATAGAATTTTTTGGACATTTATGACTAAGGGTTTTTTTTATCAAATGGGTTCAAATTATGGTAATTTAAATTTTTTTTATTTGAATTAAAAATTTTAAATTAAGTAATTTAAACGAAAAATTTAAGTTATTAGTTGGCTCAAATAATTTTATTTGAAAATATTATTTAAATTGTTATTTTGGTAGACGTAAAATAAGTGATTTTAAGTTATAAAAATAATAATTGAAATATCAAATCAAAAAATACTATTCAAATTGAATTTAAACTGTTAAAATTTGAAGGGGAGAAGAATTTGAATTTTAAGGATTTTAATGAGTTTTTTCTATTTAGATTTTATCCAAAAAAAAAAGTTTCTAAGCGTCAATTTGAATTGACAAATTCGTTTGAATTGTCCAAAATAGATTTGAACTCATTTGCCAAACAAGCTCTAGTTTTTCTTCCTATTCTTCCTTATTTAGTCTAATTGACAAAAAAAATATGGTATGTAGGTTATTACCGTTTAAAAATTGGAAAATCGTAGGAAATAGCCAAAATAAAAATCGTTTTAAAAATCCAGCCTATGTTTCAAAAAATTAAAAAAATATCCATGTTACGAATTGTATAACAGAAAAGTGTCACACAAAATATAACACATATGTAAATATTTGTAAGATATTTTGAAACACTTCAAGTTATACTTATTATTTTTTGAAGTGTTAAATAATATCTTACAAATATTTATACTTCTGTTATATTTTGTGTGATACTTTTCTGTTATACAATTCGTAATATGGCTATTTTTTTAATTTTTTAAAACACGGCTATCATTTAAAATAAACATTTAATTTTGGCCTATTTTTGCAACTCATCCTTAAAAATTTGGGGAATAAATATTACTATTGAAAAAATCTATTATTAGAGTTGGCTATTGATACTTAAATGGTTTAATTGTTTGGGAGGTCATCTATTTCATTCTATTTCATTTCAAAATAAAATTGTTTGACTTTATAGATTTTGAAGTGGTATAAATAATTGAGATTTAAAAATATTGTATTAAAATTCAGAAAATTAAAAAAATATATATTAAAAAAATAAAATGAAATAGGAGAAATAAAAAAAAAAAAACAAACAAACAACGGTATATTACATTGGTTTAACTCTCACCCAGTAGACACCCACTCAAAATTTTTAACTATGCATTCCTCTTTCTTTTTTTTTTTCTCTTTTTTTTTTTTTTTTAATCTTGATGTCTTCTGTCATTCAACCACTGAATCCAAAGAAGCAACAAACACTGAAGAAATTACTTTAAAGATTTTGAAAAGCAGTTGATGATTAGGAAATCTCAAAATTCAAAAAGATCAAATGTATAAAACCTCCAAATATAATATTTTCAAAATCAATTTGACTAGATAATTGTAGACTGTTCATCTTCCTTCAATGAATTCTTTGCAAAACATAGAGATAAACACTGCAAATATATCCATATAGGACTTGTCCATGTTGGTATAAAACGTTTAACTAAAGAAGCTTTGAATACTTTCATTTTAGCAGTACTAAGAGCACTAATTTCTAAGGCTCTCTAACGATGAAAATATTCTTCAATCCCTAATCCTTCGTATCAAAACTCATATTTATAAAATATTTATCAGCTTTTTACACCAGCCACCCCCCCCCCCCCCCCCCCCCCCCCCCCCCATTTGACCCTCATTTTGCTCATTCTATTCCATTTTATTTTTTTAATTTTTACAAATCATTTTCAAACTATTACAAACCATTTTCAAATCACTTTTTCCATCCCCATAAATGGTCAAAGATGGCCAAAATGGCCAAACCAAACAAAAGGTTACCCTTTGTTTGGGATACCCATTTTACCCATTCCATTCCATTTTTTTTTTCAATTTTCTAATCCTCCAAACCATTCCATTTTTTTTCAACCATTTTTTTCAACTTTCCAAATCCCTATACAATATCTTTAAATCTCAACCATTCATATCACTTCGGAATTAGTAAAGTCAAACCATTCTTACATCATTTTTACAAAACATTTTCAAACCATTCCAAACCATTTTCAAACCATTTTTTCCGTCCCAAATAATGGGATGGAATGGGTAAAATGGTTTTCCCAAATAAGGAGTTAGAAAATGTCTTTTTTGGACAAGTTATTTTGTAAAATACTACTTTAAAAGAAGAGTTGCGATCCGTACCACTTTTTAATAGTAAATTTAACCAAATTGAACCTTCTCTTTTTTTACAAATGAGAAAGATTCGAAATTTTGAAAAATGTCACTTCTCGACAACATGTTTTGAAAAATGTAATTTCAAAAAAAAAAATATTTTCTTTCATTTTCTTATTATTTTCTTTCACATTCTATTTTACTTTACATCTAATTTTCTTTTCCTCTTATCAAATACAGTGTTAGTTTTAAAGTCCAAATAAAATCATAATTTCAGTTTTCGCTACTAAGCATAGATATCAAAGTAGCAAAGGAGAAATGTTATTGAAAATATAGCATACGAACTCAATGTACTTAAAAAGAATTTTGAAATAGATAAAATATATCTCCATAATGACTTCAATTTTGAACAAAAGAATAAAAAATAAGTGGTCTTAGAACAATTCTAAGAAAAATAGGATCCTTTAAAAAAAAGTCAAAACCCGATTTAAAAATCCTTGTCTAGGAAACTTCCAATAATAAAAAAAAAATTGAATCCAAACATCCTCCTCATAAAGAACTCAAAATTGCCTATCATGACCAAATTGTTAAAGCCGTACCAAAAATATTGATGAAGAAAACTCCATTAACGGAAAAAAAAATATAATCCAATAAAATAATTTCACAAACACTCATCTAGATACAATAAGAAAACAATGCTCAAGAATAGCCCCTTGTTTAGAAAAAATATTTGAATGAGTCAATTTAGAATGGTTGTTAACTTTTAAAATTTCGAGGTTGATTAAATGGTTAGGATTTAAGCATATTACATTGGGATCAATGAAGAAAACTCCATCAATGTAAGAAAATATAATCCAATAAAATAATTTCACAAACACTCACCTAGATACAATAAGAAAACAACGCTCAAGAATAGAATAGAAAAACAAATCCATAACCTAATTATCCATTTACTGAAAAGCCCTATAGAGAAAAACAAAAAACTCATGTTTTCAAACCTTTTGAATTATCAGAAAACAGCCAAGATGAATTCTTAACAGCCGTCAAATACAAATTAGATAAGATAAGATAGAATCATCCACTTCTGGCCTTGTTGTTCACGATACCCCCACCCCTCAGGCACAATGAAGTATAAATATATTGTAATAATTTCCTGATGAAGAAGCCTTTACTGATTCAGAACCACCACACATAGGAAAAACTCATTGGCAAACCCTCGCAAAATAGGTCAACCCTAAAATGATATTGCGGCTAACCTAAATCTAGAAAACAAACAAAATGTTTCATGTCAGACAAAATTCTATGCTACTTCTAGTAGACCATTGATGGAATGGTCGCCAATGCTTATAAAATGCAAATGGGTACATCCGATAGAATTATGACAAAACTTCTTGTAGATGGGTTCACGGGACAATTCAAGAGATGGTGGGATTGTTATATAACCAAACAACAACAATACCAAATACTTGATTCTATAGAAATTGATGAAAATGATGATCCCACATTAAGAGATAGAGAGCCAAACTATTGTTGCCACTCTTATATTAACAATATCTTTATATTTTATAAGATATCACATTTAAGGGATAAAAACGTTGAATTACGTATACTCTAACCTTAGGGTGTAAAAAATGAAGTGATTAAAAATAGTATAATGATATATTTCTAACTAGGATAATGCCTTAGGGAGTACTCAAACTAACATTTTTAGAAAGAGAAATACCTAGCGGGATTACCTACCCTTTTAGGAGTCAGAAATAAAATAAAAGAAACATATGGTACAAGCCAAATATCTTACCAAGATCTTACTTATAAAGAACTTGTTAGTTTCACTCAAAAAGATGTAACGCCCCTAAATATGAGTTAGAAAAAATAAATAAAAATAAAATAGATTATAAATAAATTCATTAAATTTAAATAAAAATAAATTAAAACCACATAATATAAGTAATGCCGATGGGTCTTAAATACTAAAATACAACTTAAATCCTATAGTTAATACAACACCAACATTGTTCTTGACTTAGTCTTTATCACAATGTTTCAGTCATCATAAAACTCAAAATTGGCTAATTGAAAGGAAAACATAAACCTACGTATTCTACAGAGAGAAAAAAAGAATCTTTGGCGAGACATGATAGCCAACAGCTCGATCAAGTATAATCTTTGTCGGATAGATACCCTAACATCACCTGGGAAGGGAAGAATAAAAGGGGGTGAGCATAAAGTGCCCAACGGAGGAAACATTACAGAATCTCTATGACCAAATCATTATTTAATCCATTTTATTTTCAAGTTGATTTCTAAGAAGTTTAATACAAGTAATACCGAGTTTATATTACACCGGTCATCTCATTAAACTTGTACATAGAACATCATAAAACATAAAGATGAGCACAATTAGATGGTATCACACACTAAATAAAATAAAACAGGTCGAAGCCAGAGGACTTGGACACCTAGCTCCTATGTGATACTAGAGTCACAGCCATCCACTAAGAACTCATCCAGCTACTAACCGAAACCTATTGCAGATGGACCCAAAACCCTATACGTAACCCCACCCAATTCGGAACTCCTATATCACCTCTTGTCGCTCGATATTCCATGGGCCATGTGTTGCCTAAATCTGACAACCGCACCACTATTGCAAAGTAGTAAGTCACTCGTCAATGGCATCCAACATCGTAGTCGTAATTGAAATTGAACATACCGTTTCACATTGAATATCACATGACATATTGAATATAACGTCATCATCATATCATCATGTTGAATATCAAAGATTAAATCTTTCATATAGCTAATTACTACCAAATTAGCATCATCGTCTTGTCCAAAAATCAATTAAAGATTCACATTTTATACTCGATTTTTTAGTCCAATTATTCTCAATCAAGTCGTAAACTTATTTCTCAACTTGATCATAAACTTATTTCTCATCTAATCAGGACTAGTCAAACATCATCAATTCAAATATATAAAAATACTTAACAAATTTAATGTGCGTAACCGATAATAAGAAGATGCCACACAACTAGAGATCAATCAAACAGTTATGGGTGAAGAAGTCAGATCTACACTGTAATATTGCAAGAACTTCTTTAAAAGCTGTGGAAGATATCATCATTAAAGATAAGATTTTTCATGAGAAGCATGTAGCTAACATGTAGGGGGAGTTAGACCTCTGTGGTGATACTTCAAGTGTTCAGGTTGATGTTTCAACTACCCATACTGATGTAGGGGGAGTTGAAGAATCAAGTAAGAAGCTGGCATGTAGGGGGAAAATTCCCTCATTTTTTTTTAATTCCTTTGCCTTTTCTTGGCAAAAAAGGGTAGGATTTTGCCAAAAAATACCACAGGAGGAGATGATTAGTGCATTTGATTGTTGGCATGTATTTTTAACAAAACATATTTTAATATGGCTTCTCAGATTATTGGATGTTATTTTGATAATAATGGTCAAGTGTTCTTCCATGTGTTCCTTAAGGAGTTGCTAACACTGGATATGTTTGGCAAATATATTTTTGGCATCAAAAGAATTTGATCTGATTTATTTCTTCCTTTAAATTTCAAGGCTATCTATTTATATCAAGATTGCTGCTTTATTTGGATGAGATGGACGATTTATCTATTTATGAAAAGTAGTGGATTTTCAGTGATTCTCTTGCCAAATGAATCTAGACGTAAATTGGTATTTGGGGGATAGGTGTTGCGACACCTTGTATTTTTTGGCATATTGGGATGATAACCCAGTTGTACCATATGCAATTAATGGTTGTTGAACAAGTTTTATGATGTGATTTTCTATCATTGAAAAGTTAAGGATTTATAGCGATTTTCATATATTTTATTGCCAAATAAATCTTGGAGTTTCCTTAAGTGTGTGTTGCAACACCTTGGTTATATTTGGCAAGTCTTGGATTTATATTGATAGCTTCATGTTGACTTCGTACACTTTATTTTGAATACCCCTTGTTTTGATTGTTTTCTAACTTTATCGTTTGGTGGTTGACCAAGCTTTATGAGGCAATATTGTGTTGCTCATTTTTGGAAAGGAGTCTTAATGGGTTTGATGTTAAATTCCTTTTACTCCAAGGACTGGAGATGTGAAGCATGCACTTGGAAAGAGAGACATTTAAAGCAAATATTCAGAGTGAGTTTTAAGAGAAGAACACAAAATTTGGGATTGTGCTCTTCGGCTGTAAGATTTTTGTATACACTCTTGTGAGGTGTTTCCTTACAGTATCGTAACACTGTACTATGAGTTTGAGTATAGTTGAGTGAACTTGTAATGGGAATTGGTGATAGTTTACACGACATGTGTGACTTGTAAGGCGAGGGGATTTCATCTGGGTTTATCTGTAAGAAAATGGGATCTTGTTGGGTAGATCACTAGGTTGACGGGAGTGACGACAAAAGAGAATAGGAGATAGTTCATTCTTTTATAAGTTCGGGTGTTCTCGTTTGAAGTTTTAGTGCATCTTTTTATCTGGGCGTGGCCCGGAGACGTAGGCGAAACCGAACCGCGTTACCAATTTCCGTGTGTCATTTACTTTACCCTTGCCCTTTTATGTTATTGTTCACTTATTATAATTTTCATCTCTGTTTTAGAAATTCGTAGTGTTCTTTGTAAGTGTTGAAACACTGACAAGTAACACCTGTTAACAAAACAATTCTTTCAAACCCAAAATAGGCATAAAATTGTTTGGGCATGCAAAACAAGGTAGCTATTAGAGCATTAACCAAACCTACAATAACTTCTTCTAGCCCAATTTGACCCTCTAAGATTCAATGGTGCAATTAATTTCATCATTTAAGGCCCAAATTATGCTCAATTTAACAATTTGAAGTTTGAAAACATTGGCGACAAAATCGGAGAATTACTGATGGTCAAAATCCAAGAGCATGCGGGATAGTTGGTACACAATTATAAAAGTTGGCTTTGTAAGGACATAATATAGACATGCCCCAATACTTTCATCGAGCTCACTACGATACAACTTTTCAGTATGGACACACACCTGTATTATCGACTACCTCCACTTGTTCCCTCAATGAGATAAGACTGGCATATGAGGACTATGTCGCACGTTTGCATCCTCAACAAACTCATGTTCCCGAGCCCAAGTCTGCCCTTCTCGAGCCGAAAGATCCAGCTAATGATCAAAGGATGAGGATTTTAAAGAGGATGATCATGAAGACGAGGAGCTGAGGTCCAGATGAGGATACCTCAAAGGAGGAAGATCTGGATTACGACTCGCATCAAGATCAGCCCCGAGGAATACTTGATAGGACAGACATTTGACTTTGTACATAAAAACATTTTTAATAGTACAATATCGACTCGGAAATTTTGTAATCCCAACGTTATAGTAAAGGAGAAATGTTGATGTAATACCTCTAGTCAAATTATATATAAATGAAATGACTTATTTAAAATTTATAAAGTGTTTATGTGGACGAATTGATCATTTGTTGCTTGATTGATAAATAAGTGCTACGATGGAATCTTTTAGTTTCATGGATTAAATATACCGTAAATGAAAATTATAAGTTTAAACTTTCCTATGTTGTCAATCAAGTTATAAGAAAAGTCATTTCTAAGTTGATGATTATTTAGAAAACTTATCGTTATATATGCCATTACATATAGCTCGCTAATAAACCACAAATGACAGCATGGCCAGTAGACTGACTATCAAGGGAGTGAATCGAGAATTAAACAAAGTTTGCAGGATGGTCTAGGAATAAGCAGCTAAGGCTTATTATTGAGATGAGCAGTTTAGACAATAAAATGAACTATTGACCTAACTTGTCATTCGTATCAACAAACTAACACGACAATCGCCATCACAAAAACAACAAAAACTGCAACCTAAGGCCCAAGACCCTCAAATAATCTCCCGAAAAAAAGCCCAAAAGCCCAACCGTAATACCTCAAGTAGACGAATTGATATGCAAAAAGTTTCATTGTCAGAAACCCTCCAATGTTTGACAGAACCATCGATCTTGTATAGGCAAAAGAATGAGATAAGAGCCTCTAACATAATTTTCCAATTCTTGAGATTAACGAACACAAAGCGAGTTACTTTGTGAACCCCGACTCCCTAACGTTTCGAAAGTGTTATAATGAATAAACCACAGTGTATTTCTTGTAAATTATAAGGAGTACAAGAATGTTTTCTTTCCATAAAATCCCTCGCGAGTCCGAAACCCTTATTCAGCTAATTGAGGCGTGATTAGTTGAATAACTGAAATAAGAGTTAGTAAGTAATTAGTTATATCAAGGAATGAGTTTAATATCAGATATTGGTGACTAAAACAAGGATTTTGGTTTAAGAATTCTAGTTACGACCAAAAATTACGCGACGAGGCCGAAACTTTATGAAAATTGCATTTTAGCACAAATTAGAAAATAATGGAGAATATGGTCATCAATCAAGGAAATGAATTATTTTTGAGCTTATATCATTATACTAAGCTCAAGTACAAAATTTGAGGTCAATCTGAGGTCAAACGAAGAAGTTACAATGAAATTTCTATAAAAATCACTATTTCGGGATCAAAATCGTAACACCTAGGAAAAATAGAAAATGAGCTCTATAAATTTTGAAAATTTATATAATGTTTTATAATTGGATAAATAATGTTTTATTTCATTGGTTAAGGAACTTTGAAAAGTCCCGGACCTAAAAACCTTGAAACCTAAGCCGAAACGGCCCGAATTGACGGACAAGTGATCCAAGTAAGTAGACGATGCACCTACAACTCAAGAAGTGTGCTATGTGTTGCATTATTACATGCTAGGTTTACGTGCAGTCCATGATTTATGCTTAAACCGATAGAAATTTAAAAGAATAGGCCCGAGCCTCGGTAATATGGAAATAATAAAGATAAATCGGGATTTTTGCCGCATTAAATAATACATAGTATGGAATATGTTCCGATAGGTTAATAGGATAGAACAAAAGTACACCGAGCCTTGTTTGTTGCTATTAAATAACTATTTCATGATGAAATAACCTTAGGTACTCAGACCAAAGGTAAGAGAGGGTTATGAGATGGACATCGCTAATTGCCAGATTCAAGCCCGAGCATGATGTCCTAGCGACTCCAGATTCACGTCCCGATCGCTAATTGAAATGTTGAACGACATTGAGGACAACAAGGGTCAAGATTTAACGTCGAACTCGTAACCTCTCAAAAATTTTTGTAATGTGGCTCGGTTTCCCGAAATAAAAAGGTACCGGATTATTGATTGTCAGTCAATAACATAAGATAGAATTCTAAAATGATGTCTATGGTAATAGCATCCTTTGAGACCTCAACTCCTCTTACATGTTTATGAAAAGGAAAGTAACGATGAAATACATTGGCGGAGCTTGCTCTGTCTAAAAGAGGTATACCAGGGAGATACTCCGAAAGGTGAGTTGGACCACTCCCCGCTTGGTGCCATTAAAGTAAAGTTATACAGTACCATTAGTGGATTCTGTCACGACCTGCCGGCTCGGCCGCGACAAGAGAGTACAAACTCATTTTCATACTCTCGTAAACTCTTTTAAACTCTGAAAGTGGAAATTCTGTATTTTTTTCGGAAGTCTTTATCATATATAATGCATATAATGTAATAAGATTGATGGCACATAGATGCTGCCATAATATTACAAATGATATTACTAAGGGTCCTCGGGATCACGTTCTGGTCTCAAAATACGATACGACTCACATAGAGTCATTATCATTATAATATTACTTATCCAAATCTTAAAGACCTTGGGATCTCGTCCTGGCATCAAAAACATAAAATATTTATAATATAACAAAAGTGTGGAAAATATTGCCAAGGGTAATCTGTTGAATATTAAACTGGTTTATTAGTAAGGTAAAAATAAATAAATAAAAAAGCCACATGGGCTAGGCATGTAGTCATCAAGCTTTGAAGCTTGATAACCAAGTAGTAAAAGCTTGCTCACTAAGTTTGTAATCTTGGAGACCAAATAGTGAAGACTTGGTGCACAAGTCTTTGTTGGCATATTAGATAAGCCTAAAAGACTTGATGAGCAAGGTTTTGTACTCCTATATAAAGGAGCAATTGTTTACCAAAGGAACTCACCACCACAATAACCATCCAAAGAAAAATAGAGATTGAGAGAGTTAAAGAACCAAAGCTTCTTAGTGTGTGAGAGTATAGAATAAAAGCAAAGCTTCTAGAGAGAAAGAAATGATGGTTAAAAAATTGGAAGAGTGTTGTAGTCTCTTATAATATTTGAGTGAGATATAAAATTGTCTATTTTCTAGTAGCCCACATATTTTTATTTTACTCCAACAAAGTGGTATCAGAGCGAGGTTATTGGGTCTCTTGATTTTTGAGTATGCTCTGTGGTTGCAGTTTTGACTGATCTTCTACATCAGAAAAAATTTCTTGAGGTCTATAAACTCAGTGAGTTGGAGAATTACGTCCCCCTAAGGTTTTTGGGCGTGTCAAATTCATTCGTGCAGTTTGAATTTTTAAAATTCTCACTCAAGTCATGGCAAATGGTGGTGTGGCGTCGTTTCAAGTTCCAACACTCAACAACAATAATTTTGACAACTGGAGTATCAAAATGAAGGCACTCCTTGGAGCACATGATGTTTGGGAGGTCGTAGAGAAAGGTTACGACGAGGTAAAAGACGAGTCGGCGATATCTTCAACACAGAAGGATAATTTAAAATATGCAAGAAAGAAAGACAAGAATGCTCTTTTCCTCATCTATCAAGCGCTAGATGATGATGGTTTTGCGAAAATCTCAAATGCAGCATCTGCCAAGGAAGCATGGGAGAAGCTTCAGACCTCGTACAAGGGAGAGGAGAAAGTGAAGCAGGTGCACCTTCAAACTCTAAGAGGAGAGTTTGAGTCCCTCAACATGAAAGAAAATGAGCTAGTGTCAGACTACTGCTCTAGAGTTCTAGCAGTTACCAATCAACTGAAAAAGAACGACGAGAAACTAGAAGATGTTAGAATCATTGAGAAGATACTCCGCTCGCTCGACTCAAAATTCGAGACAATCATCATAACAATTGAAGAAAACCAAAGATTTGAAGGAAATGACAATTGAACAACTGATGAGGTCATTGCAAGCATATGAAGAAAAGAAGAGGAGAAGGCAGAACACCACGGATCAACAACTTCTCAAGACATAAGTCAAAGACAAGATATACAGTCAAGGCAACAATAGAAGCCAATTCAGTTGTGGTAGAGGGCATGATCGAGGAAGAGGCCGTGGCGGAGGACGAGGAAGAGGCCGCGGTAGTGGACGAGGTTGGAGTTCTAACAACAACTTCAACTACAATCAGGAGAGAGCAGAAATCTCAGCACGAGGTCGAGGAAGAAGCAATTACTACTCGAGATATAATAAGTCTCAAGTTGAATGCTATAATTGCCATAAGATTGGTCACTATTCAAGGGAGTGTAGAACTCCAAATAACAAAGTCGAAGAGGAGGCCAATTATGCCAAGTAGAATACCATGGAGCGTGGTACATTGCTACTAGCTCGAAATACCGATGATGGAGCCCAAGAAAATACTTGGTACCTTGATACTGGTGCAAGCAATCATATGTGCGGGAGAAAGAGCATGTTTGTAGAGCTCAATGAATCAGTGAGTGGAAATGTCTTGTTCGGAGATGATTCAAAAATTCCAGTCAAGGGAAAGTGCAACATACTTATTCGCCTAAGAGATGGAAGACATCAATTTATTTCCAATGTCTACTATGTGCCCAACATGAAGAACAATATTTTGAGCTTGGGACAACTCTTAGAGAAAGGCTATGATATTCAAATGAAAGATCGTAGTCTTTCTATCAGAGATGCCAACAATAACTTCATCACAAAAGTGCCAATGTCGAAGAATAGAATATTTCTGATCAATATTCAGAGTAATGTGGCAAAATGTCTCAAGACATGTTACAAGGATTCCTCTTGGCTCTGGCATTTACAATTGGGTCATATCAATTTCAGAAGTTTGGAGCTGCTATCAAAAAAAGAAGATAGTGAATAGCTTGCACTGCATTAACCACCCCGATCAACTTTGTGAAAGTTGAATTCTTGGAAAGCAATTCAGGAAAAGTTTTCCCCAAGAATCTCATTCAAGAGCTCAAAAGCTACTCGAATTAATCCACGCTGATGTTTGTGGGCCAGTCAAGCTAAGCTCTTTTGGAGGTAGTAATTATTTCTTACTCTTCATTAATGATTTTTCAAGAAAGGCTTGGGTTTATTTTTTGAAGCAAAAATCAGAAGCTTTCAGTGCCTTTAAGAAATTCAAAGTAGCTGTCGAGAAAGAAAGTGGCTATGAGATCAAAGCCATGAGATCTGATCGAGGAGGAGAATTCACTTCTAGTGAATTTCAAGAATTTTATGAAGCCAACGGCATTTGTCGACCTTTGACTGTTCCAAGATCTCCTCAACAAAATGGAGTCGCAGAAAGAAGGAACAGAACTGTTCTTGACATGGCAGGAAGAATGCTTAAAAGCAAGAGAATTTTTTGGGCCGAAGCTGTGGCAACTGCTGTCTACTTGTCCAATCTAGCGCCGACAAGAAGTGTGTGGAACAAAACTTCGAAGAAGCTTGGAACGAGAGAAAGTCAGGTATCTCTCACTTAAGAGTTTTTTGTAGCATTGCTTATGTTCATGTACCAAATGAAAGAAGAAGCAAGCTAGATGATAAAAGTGAGAAACTCGTTTTTATTGGCTATAACATGAGCTCTAAAGGATGCAAGTTGTACAATCCAAGCAATGGAAAGACGATCATCAGTCGTGATGTAGAGTTTGATGAAGAAGGTGCATGGGATTTTGAGTCTCAAGAAAATGACTTCAACTTCTTTCCCGATTTTGAGGAAGAACAAGCAACTGTAGAGCCACCAACAGAGGACCCGACTACACCAATTGCTTCACCGATGCCAACTGAAGACCGAAAACTCACCACTATCTTTTCTAAAAGAAAGAAATGAAGAACGTACAAAGAGTCTCCAAGATATTTATGAAGCCACCGAAAGGCTTGATAATCTAACTCTTTTTTTGCCTTTTTGCCGATTGTGAACTGGTGAACTTCCAAGAAGCTGCAAAAGAAGAAAAATGGAGAACCGCGATGGATGAAGAAATTGCGGCCATAAAGAAGAATGACACATGGGAACTCGCTTCAATTCCAAAAGGTCACAAAGCCGTAGGCGTAAAATGGGTGTACAAGGTAAAGAAAAATGCCAAAGGAGAAATTGAGAAGCACAAGGCAAGACTAGTGGCAAAAGGCTACAGTCAGAAAGCAAGGATCGATTATGATGAATTTTTGCTCCCGTTGCTCGATTAGAGACCATACGGCTAATCATTTCGGTAGCTGCTCAAAACATGTGGAAGATTCATTAGATGGATGTGAAGTCTGCCTTTCTGAATGGAGTTCTTAAAGAAGAAGTTTACATTGAGCAACCAATCGGCTTTGTGGTGAAGGGACAAGAAGACAAAGTCTTAAGGTTGAAGAAGGCTCTTTATGGGTTGAAACAAGCACCACGCGCGTGGAATAGCCGGATTGACAAGTATCTTAAAGAAAATGGTTACAAGAAATGTACCTACGAGCACGCTCTCTACATCAAGATCAAAGATCAAGATGTCATAATCGTCTGACTGTATGTTGATAATCTGATCTTCACAGTAAACAATCCTAGCATGTTCAAAGAGTTCAAGAATGCAATGACGAGAGAATTCGAGATGACCGATATTGGGCTCATGGCGTATTATCTCAGCATCGAAGTCAAGCAGAAAGAAGAAGGCATCTTTATCTCCCAAGAAAGCTATGCGAAGGAAATATTGAAGAAATTCAAGATGGATGATTGCAAGCCAATCAGTACACCGATCGAGTGCGGAATTAAACTTTCCAAAGACGATGAAGCAGAAAAGATGGATCTGACACTCTTCAAGAGTCTCGTTGGAAGTCTTCGATATTTGACGTGTACAAGGCCCGATATTCTCTATGCAACTGGTCTTGTGAGTCGTTACATGGAAACTCCGACAACTACTCATTTCAAGTCCGCCAAGAGAATTCTTCGATATCTCAAAAGTACAATCGACTTTGGCTTGTTCTATTCAATTTCTGCTGATTACAAGCTTGTTTGGTTATAGTGACAGTGATTGGGCTGGAAACATTGACGATAGAAAAAGCACAACTGGTTTTTTGTTTTTCATGAGAAACACCGTATTCACTTGGTTATCAAAGAAGAAGCCAATTGTTACACTCTCAACATGTGAAGCTGAGTACGTTACTAGAACTGCATGTACCTGTCATGCAATTTGGCTAAGGAACTTATTGAAAGAATTGAGCATATCCCAGATTAATCCAACGAAGATTTGTGTCGACAACAAGTCAGCAATTGCTTTGGCAAAGAATCTAGTCTTTCATGATCGAAGCAAGCAATTCGACACTCGTTACCATTTCATAAGAGAGTGTGCCACAAGTAAGCAAGTGCAATTGAAGTATGTGAAGTCTCAAGATCAAATTGCCGATATTTTTACAAAGCCGTTGCAGATAGAAGACTTTGCTAGATTATGACATTCACTTGGCATTATAAAACAAGTTTAAGAGGGGAGAGGGGGGGGGGGGGGTTGAATATTAAACTTGTTTATTAGTAAGGTAAAAATAAATAAATAAAAAAGCCGCATAGGCTAGGCATGTAGTCATCAAGCTTTGAAGCTTGATAACCAAGTAGTAAAAGCTTGCTCACCAAGTTTGCAATAGACCAAGTAGTGAAGACTTGGTGTACAAGTCTTTGTTGGCATATTAGATAAGTCTAAAAGACTTGATGGGCAAGGCTTTGTACGCCAATATAAAGAAGCAATTGTTTACCAAAGGAACTCACCACCACAACAACCATCCAAAGAAAAATAGAGATTGAGAGAGTTAAAGAAGCAAAGCTTCTTAGAGTGTAAGAGTATAGAATAGAAGCAAAGCTTCTAGAGAGAAAGAAAGGGTGGTTAAAAAATTGGAAGAGTGTTGTAGTCTTTTGTAATATTTGAGTAAGATATAAAATTGTCTATTTTCTAGTAGCCCACATATTTTTATTTTACTCCAACATAATCATCTTCAACGGATACCACACACACCATCTCTGACAGCTCCTACTCGCCAATCTTCATCGGCTTCTTACCTACAACACTGAGAACCTATGAGTTGATAAACTCGATAAGGGCGAACTAGTATACCCTAAATGATATGCGTCACAAGTCCGTATATTACAACAATCACTCAGAGGGGGGTTAGCCATCTCATACCGACTAATACCCTTTACACAGCAAATGTAACAAAGTTGACCTCTTAGTCTCTTTTATAACCAAGTCTCTCAATTCTCACTTTTTCACAGCCGAGTACTTCATACTCAGTTCACACAACCGAGCTTCCTATGCAAGGTAGCTCGATCCCGTTGTACTAAGCATACTCGCACAATACCCCAGATTCACTTTGCTTTGAGGAGATAACTCAGCTTTACTGGTGAGTCTCCTACACACAGTTTCACTCCTTATATCCGCAAGGTTTTGTGATCGGTTATGGACCCACTACACTTATTATAGTCCTTCTAGAGAATTTATCTTCTTAGACCTCACTCCGGACTTAATGGTTTCACACAACATTCATATCGATACTTATTTAATCGAGCTCAACATCTTCATCAAGTCTGGGATCCACTGATGGTCACCGCGATTTCTCTGGCGCGTAGGTGGGGAGACGGCCTATCTCCCAGCAGTCCCTCGGACTTCATCTCACACTCAATTGGCCAACTTTATGTGAGGAATAAGCTCACCCTCAGGGAGCAGGGCTCTCTCTCTCAGAGCCAGGGCTCTCTTATCTTGGAGCCAGGCAGTACCATCGACTTGTTTCATTTCAATGCTTAGATTGTAATCGTTTACCTCTTATTGTCTCCTGTCGGAGGATTGATGCTTATTTTAGATTTCTGTCCCTCCCGTCTCATGTACCGAGGAATCGAGACGTTAAATATGATATACTTTCCCTCATCAGATCACACAACAGACGAGGATTTAGTATGTTTGAACCCTTTTGTCTGATCACACAGCAGACTGAGGTTTTTATCCCCTCGTTAACTGGTTAAAGAAACCGGGATATTGCAAGAGGCCTTGAATTTCATTTAGACTTATATATCTTTGAAGAAATTACATCAATGGACTACTCACGAGTCCGACACTTAGGCCTCGGGCGTTTGGGTATGAGACCCTTGATTTAGCCATTCGAGGGGTTCACTGCAAACATGCAGCAAGCTGGGTAGGTTTTCCTACAAGATTATTCTGACAGACCACACTCCGTAAGGCACAACGCACGGGTAAGGACCCGGCTGTGCCATTAGTATTATGTTTTATCGACCTCAGGGATCGATATCTAATTCTGTTCACGGATATTTAAGGAATTACTTGTTCTTTAGTAGTTAAAGATTCAGCCTCTACTTTGGTATTCACAACCTAAGTTATTACTGGCAGCTCAAGGTCGCTTTCCTTTGTCATTAAGCTGTTTCTCTTTTAATTATAGGTTCGGCTTAAAGTCAATCTTCTTCTTACACTTGAGTTATAAACTCAGTAGAGATCGGATAAGAGCGAACTCGTACCGATGAGTTTCATACAGCTTATTTTCTCTTATTGAGGCTTATGTTAATCTAATCTAAAGATTAGATTATATCTATTTATGCACGTTTTATGCATACTTTGTTTATGCTAGGGTTTTCTTTGGCTATATAGTTTATATACTTCACAGCACAAGGATATAGCAGTTACACAGCATTTAGTCATAAATCACTTATGCAACCCTAACAAACACATATACTCGGTGCCCTAGGTGCATCGCCACTTACCGTTGTAGGCGTTATGGCAGTTCTGAGGTCTTTTGGGGAACTTGTTCAGAGCACCGACCACCTTCGTGTCTCCTTGTCCTTAAATAAAAGACATGGTCTTGTTAGTTTGCCCGTCTCGTAAACACGAGAGCGAACTATTAAGAGTAAATTCCTAAGTACTCGGGTTTCCATCTTAACTTTCCTAGATGGTCTCCTATCTTTTGAAATCTTCAGACTATTCAAAGTCCGTCTAAGCTTAGGAAAGTTTAATCTTAACTTGAGGGGCTTTCTAATGACTTACTTTGATTGGGCCCTTTCAAGTGGCCTACTATTAGGTTCAAGGCCTCCTTACATATTTAGCCTTGATACATATGGGCCTTAGCCACTTCTGATGCCCAAATAGGTAACTTGGGCTTCGGGCTAGAACAATGCCCAAAATGGCCTTCACAGCTTCCTTGCTGTTAGGCCCACAAATCGTTTGGGCTTTCAACGAAGGGAAGGCCCAAAATGACCTTCATAACTTAAAATAGTTTGGCCCAAAAAGCTTTGGGATTCAAAGACTAAGGCAAGGCCCAAAATGGCCTTGGCATTTTAAACGTTCTAAGACGGGACACTTGTCTGCTTTAGTGTTTTGACAAAATAATTTTGAATACTAAGCTTAATTAATAAGCTCTCTTTTATTTAAAAAAGTGTTCATTAAATCCTTTTTTTCAACTAGGATACATTTTACAAAATGCTCTTGGGCTCGGTATAGTGGTTTTCGTGCACTATAACCGTTTCTTAAGAAAAATGCTCTTGAAAACGAGTCTCGTATCGTTTGAAAAAAAAGCTCGTTTAGTTCAATTTGAACACCTATGGTTCTCATCTCACTAATTTTTGGTTGGACTAAGTCCATTTAAGTCTCGGCACCCGTTTTTACATTAGTTTGAGACTTCCTCGAACCTTTGGTTTTGACTATGTTATGAAAGCGTCGTTTTGGGCTTTAAATTTAACTCGTTCTTTCACCGTTCTTAAAATTGATTAAGGCAGCAAGTTTTACATTTGAAAAACACATATGTTTGGTTTCTAAACCTATCTTGATAATAGAAAATGGGTGTACAATTCCGATTTGTAAAATCATGGTGTTTTTTAAACTAGTTTCGCAATCTCTCACGAAACCGTCGTTTTTGATAAAACGTTATTTGTTAACTTTTTCCAAATCTCATTGTTAACAAAAAGATGAGATGCTTCTAGATTCTAAGGAGATTATTCACTCCTTTTTGAAACCTTTCATCGAAGCTTTAAATCTATGCGAAAACAATTCTCAAGCTAAATGCTTTCGAACCGTTTTCATGGGTTTTAATCGAGACACTTATTTCATCGTGCCTTTTCGGTTTCCATTTGAATATTAACATAAAAATTAATTAAAAACAATAACAAAACATTCAAACAATAAATCAAACAACCATGATAATTTTCACAAGCTTGGATATAGATTTTTAGAAGAAATTTACCAAATTTTATCTTTTGAACGGTTTCACTTCGGTCCTTTTGGAAACCGTCGTGTGCATGGCGATTTTGAAAATATTTTTGCATTTTAAACACATATAAGCATCCATGCAATCAACCAAAAGACAAAACAAAAACTCAAGGGTCACAAATAACCAAAACCCTACACATGCAAGCAACCAAACACAATACAACCGAACACGAGTTCAAATATCTAGAAGCTAGCCGATCTAGCTTCCTTAAACTCGTGCTCGGGAAACTTAACCTTAAAGAGGCCATGCACGCTTCAAACTCAAACCTATTTACATCCATGATTAATCTAATGAACTTAAGGAAATGAAAAGATCCTCATGTCACTCTAGGGTTAAAGATTATACCTAGCTTTTCGGATAATTTGAGTGTCCTTCGGCGTACTTCCTTCTTGGCCGAATGGTTACCTTGCTTTTGCTCCAAACCAGCACTAGTGGTTTCCTACCTCTTAAAGCAAAATATTACAAGGCATTGGTTAGGGTTTTGGAGCACGAAACATGGAGAAAAGGCTAGCCAAGGTCACGGATTTTCTTACCTTGGAGAAGCTTCCTTTACTTCTTGTTGTCTTGCTCGGCTTCTTCTCTCTCTCTCTCTCTCTTTCAAACTTGTTTTCTTTTCTTTGTTTTCTCTTTCTCTCAAGATTCTCTTTCTTTTTCTTCCTCACTCTTCCACGGTTTTTCTCTCAAGTTTTTGGAAAAGGAAGAGCAAAATGGGAGCTTAAGAGTCTAAAATCATTTTATACTTGAGAGAGTTTTAGAGAGAATTTCTCTTGTGTTTCTCTATCTTTCTTGGCCGAATTTCTCCTCTCTCTCTCTCTTCCAATTATTTTAAATTTTCAATTAAAATAATTGATAAGTCCCATGGTCGATCTTAGCCCTTGATTCTTTACATCAATCAATCATACGGTTATAGTTTATCAATAGAAAACTTTTCATCTTTCAAGGTTCTCATCATTAAGTTGCATTCTCCAAGCAACTTAATGTGACATTCTCTCTCTCTCTCCTCTCCTCAATGGCCGAACCTTACTCATTCATGTTCTCCAAACATTTATTCCATCAATGGTAATTAAATTGGTTATTTCCACTAAATCTTGGCCCTTGATTTAAACTTTGTGTTTAAGTATTTCAAATCCTAAGGCTAGCATTTAACATGAGTAATAAGACTAAAACTTTTTATTTTCCCTTCTCTCTCTTCAAAAATGGCGCCCATAATGGCCCATTATCTGATTGGTTGGGTTAAATATGCCACCAATAAAAAAATCATTGGATTATTTCATTGGTTCATCACTTTTCACACCACTTAAGCCATTAAGGCACTCAACAATTTCCTACACTTGGGCCCATGGTTTTGGGCTTGGAAATGGGCCTAGAATTTTTTCTTAATACACCAAGCCCACTAAGGTTAATTAGGGACGGTTATGCGCTGGCCCAAGGGGTCAAGAACCTTTCCCGAGTCCCGTTTCGCTCGAAGAGACTAAATCGTCCCTTTCTCGAGCCATCGGTCGGGGTTTTAACCTAATTCAAATTCCATCTAACCTGAGACTTAACGAGACTTACTTATGTCACTAGAAACTTCTAAAATACTGTTTAAAAATCAAAAAATATATTATAAGTAGTCGTTTCGAGTTCATTCCCTTTCTTTAACCGTGTTTACACGGTTTATCCCGACTTTTTGAGTTTAAGCTGTTTCGGCTTCGTTTTAACTCGGAATGGTTTCAAATTTAAAAATAAGGTTAATTATATGATTATAAATCATATTGTAACCTTAAAAATGAATTATAACCCAAAAGGGTCGCTTTTCTAAATTGAGCCAAGTTTATAATTTCTCAAGAGTTCGGGGACTCATTGTGCAATTTTGTACTTTAAGGAGTCGATTTCAAAATGAATGGCCATTAAGAAATTAAGCACAACTATTCCAATTATAAATTGGATAATGCAATGATGGGAGTGAGTTCTAATCGCAAGGCGAGATATAATTAATTTAAGGAAGGATTGTTAATTTCAAAAATGACTATCACGTTTATCGAAAAAGTATCGTAAAGGATAACCCCGGGGGCCGAGATTACAGATTCCAAACAATAACATAATGAAAACACAATCACCGAGATGTCTATGGGAATAGCTAAGGCGAACGTTAAAAAAGTAAGAACTGTTATTGATAGTTCTAGAAGTAGGAATCGATCGGTATGGGACAGTTGATTTCTTTCTACTTGTTTATTGTGCTTTAAATAAATGTTCACTGTATTATTGTAATGTTGCATAGGCACGACTCATAGATTAGTTAGTTCGTCACTTACTGAGTTTAGCAACTCACTAAGTTTATTGATGTTGTAGAAAAAGGTAAGCTCCAAACGAAAAGACGTGGGATTAAGTAATATATATATATGTTTTGTGATGAATATATAGTAAGATGTTGTAGATAGAGATCGTGGAGAAAACCTGTGACGCCAGCGAGTCTATATCTGGACCTCATATATATATGTTTTGTGATGAATATATATACAAGCATATATGACTTTAATATCTATGTTTGATGTAATGACTCTATGTTTAAAAAATAAATAAAAATGCATGCATTATTTTGCTTATATTATGTTGTGATTTACGAATTGAAGTTTGAAAATAAGATGATAAAGCTGTCATGGCTCGTGTTAGCAGGTCACGATAAAAGTTTTGCTATTAAAACTCCTGGTTAAGCCGCTCCTATAGAAACACCACACATACAAACTCACCAGTTTCTAAGTTTTCACAAGAGGTACGTTATATTATGGATTAAGTAATGGCTTGCATTAATCAAAGACGTTAAATGTAGGATGTCGAGAATCAGCTAAGAAAACTCTGTAGAACCATCAACTGATTCATTATAGGAGAGCATAGCAGGACCAACACCTGCACATCAAGCTAGGTTAATTGAATATGACTCCAACCACTGCAAACGAGTAGCATAGGGAAATATACACTATCACCTTTGATGACTAGGTAAACCACACTACCCTATGGATGATTCAACTATATATTCATTTTGATCGCCATACCAGAGTTGCAACCATGCTTTTGAGAGGTACTGCCCTTACATTTTAGAGTCCTTATATTTAAGGACTACGATAGATCTCGTTATGTAACAAACTCTCCTACCCCGTCACCTGAAGCTGGACCTGTTCATCAAAAACCGTCGACCCAGAAGAAGATCCTGACGAGGATCCAAATGAGGAACGTGTCAAGGATCCAAACGAGGATTCTGACTGGGATCTAGAGGATGATTTTGATGCGGATCCAAGGGATGACATGGTAGAAAATATCAACTATGATCCTCGACGAGATTAGTTTAGTAGATGATCATTAGTGATGTACATAGTGTATAATAGACCTCGTACTTAGACTCGTTTAGTTATGTATATGTGTTCTTGTTAAAATATAGGATCATTCACACTTCCTAACAACTAAGCCAACATACCGAGACAAACCATAGCTGGTGTATCTCGGAGGCTAAATGAGGCTAGAAGTATAGTTGAGGTACAAGCCAATGACGCTCGACAACATGATGAATAGCTCCAAAGACAAAATGAGATGTTAAACCGACTGCTTAACCGTCTCGATAACCCTAAGGAACAATGACAATAATTCCAAGCACCGGCTCAACAAGAACAAGCATCTCAACCGCAAGAAAGGCCTGGTGCACCAGTTCCAGCTGCAAATCCTCATGAAAAAGCGCAGCCTATTGCCCCTGTAGTAGCTGAATCGGTTTACAAGCATTTTTACTGTCAAAAGCCACCAATGTTCGATGTAACGCCAGATCCAACAGTAGCGGAGGACTAGATTAAAAGGTTACAATAAATATTTGGATACATGAGGTTGACAAATGCTGAAAAAGTAGTTTGTGCTATTAATCAACTGGATAAGGAAGCACGTTATTAGTGGGAAGTAGTAAGTCAGGCTGTAGATACTTAGCGAATGATGTGGACTAGGTCTACAACTCTCTTTTATGGAAAATACCTTGGAGAGGCAAGGTTAGTTGGAAAAGAGCAAGAGTCTCTAGATATGCGTTAAGACAAGATGATGGTAATTGAATGCACTGCAAAGTTTGACGCTTTAGCTCAATTTGCACCTTCTATTATTTCAACTGTTGAAGCCCGCAGAGTAAAGTATATGCACGGATTACGAATTGATATTGTCAAACAAGTTGATAGTCGAGAAGTGGGTCGCCGATCGTACGCAGATGCAGTACAGAGGGCATTACGAGTTGATCGATGGGAGCATCGTGATGAAAAAGCAGCAGTCACAAAGGCAAAAAGTTCAAATAGTGAATAAGCTTCCAAATCATACCAACCGAAATCAAACTCAATTCAAGACGAAGAGCTTTTGTAATGATTATGGTACAAGACCCTAAGATTGAAATAAAGCATAAGCTAAACCATGGATTAGAAACAGAGGAACATAAGGCCATAGCAGAGGGTTGAAAAGAACATGAGAACAACGTGATAGAGAAAGTAACAAACCACGCCAATGTCCAGCTCGTGGAAACCAAGGAAAAACAACGGACATATTCCATCATTGCAACAAGTGTGAAAAACTTTATTTTGGAGAATGTCAGCTCGGAACTAACATTTGTTTCAATTATGGACAAGAAAGATATTTTTCCCGTGAATGCCGAAATACAAGGAAGAAAGGTAGCCCAACAGTGAGGTAACCCCGAGCAAATGCCCGAGTCTATAGCCTAAACGAATAAGAGGTTAACGCTAGCCCTTCAATGGTAGTAGCAGGTCAGCTTTCTATTGCCAACATCTCTTTATATACGCTTATAGACTCAGGTGCATCACATTCTTATGTAGCTAATAGATTGGTTCATAAGTTGGAACGAAATAAAGAATCGCTTACTTATCCATTTATTACGGTAACTCCTGCGGTAGATATGTACAAATCAATGACGTGGTTCAAAAGTGTTCCAATCAATATTCGAACACGAGCCCTATATGCTAACTTAATCTCAATCAAGATGAGTGACTATGATGCGATATTGGGCATGGACTGGTTAAGTACGCATTATGCAGTCATTAGTTGTCAGAAGAAGCATGTGCTTTTTCAATCACCTGAAGGTTAAAAGTTTGAATTTAAAGGTACTTTAAGAAGTAAGTTAGTTCCTACAATATTTGCATTCAAGGCTAAGAGATTGCTAGAAAGTAGATGTTACGGCTACTTGGCCAACATTGTGGATGAGACTAAAGAAGATAAGACTAGACCTAAGGACATTCCTATCGTGCGTGAATATCTCACGGTGTTTCTAAGGACTTGACGAATTTATCGCCAGATAGAGAAGTATAATTTTCCATCGATCTTATACCTGGAGCAGCTCCGATTTCAAAAGTCCCATATAGATTGGGTCCAGTAGAACTTAAGGAGCTGAAGACCCAAGTACAAGAATTGCTTACCAAAGGCTTTATATGGCCTAGTCACTCACCCTAGGGGGCCCCAGTTATATTTGTAAAAAAGAAGGATGAAGCATTATGGCTTTGCATTGATTATCGCGAGCTGACTAAGGTCACGATTAAGAACCGATATCCATTGCCACGAATCGACGATCTATTTGATCAACTTGTTGGATCGTTAGTATTTTCTAAAATAGATTTGCGATCAAGACACCACCAGTTGAAAGTCTGAAGTAAAGATATTCAAAAAATAGCATTCAGAACTCGTTACGGGTACTATCTTCATGGACTTGATGAGTAGAGTCTTCGCAGACTTCTTGGATAAGTTTTTCATTGTTTTATTGACGATGTCCTTATATATTCTAAGTCCACAGAGGAACATGCACGGTATTTAGAACTGGTGTTGAGGAGATTACAAGATAAACAGCTTTACGCTAAGTTTTAAGACTGCGACTTTTGGCTGCATAAACTGATTTCTTGGCCACGAGGTAACTAAAGAGGGCATAATGATTGATCCTGCTAAGATTGAAGCAGATCGACAGCGGTAACAAACCAAGAATGTTTTAGAAATTCGAAGTTTCTTAGGTCTGACAGGCTACTATCAGAGATTTGTAGAATAATTTTCAAAAATAGCCATACCATTAACCTTACTTACACACAAAAGGCACAAATTTATTTGGACGAAAGCTTGTGAGAAAATTTTTCAAGAGTTGAAAATAAGGTTAACAACTTTTCCTGTCCTAACAATTCCCCAAGGAAGTAGTGGATTTGCAATTTATTGTAATGCATCAAAACATGGATTGGGAGCAGTACTCATGCAAAATGGAAAGGTTGTAGCTTATGCCTCCCGACAACTGAAAAACCATGAAACGCGATACCCAACCCATGACTTAGATCTCACTGCGGTCGTCTTCGCTCTCAAAATATAGAGGCATTACCTCTATGAAGTACATTGTGAAATAAATCTACACTGATCATAAAATGCTTGAATATCTGTTTACACAAAAGGATTTAAATGTACGGTAAGGGCGATGGTTAGAATTTCTAACTGATTATGACTGTGATATTCACTACCATCCAACAAAGGCCAACAAGGTTGCGGATGCGCTTAGTCGAAAATCAGTAGGATCACAGATGTCACTTAAGAATTTGCCGGAACAACTAAGAAAAGAAATAATGAATTTTGAAGTTCAATTGGTGAATAGGAGATTAGCAACATTGCATGGTCAACCATTACTCCTTAGTCAAATCAAAGAATAACAGAATGATGAAAAACTGTCTGATATCATTTATGAAGTACAAAAAGAAAAATGAGAAGACTTTACTTTGGCAGAGGATAGAATGCTAATAGTTAGTAAGAGAATATGTGTGCCAGACAAGGAGAATTCAAAGTTTCAACAATTGGAAGAAGCTTATTAAACCCCATATTCGGAACACCCTGGAGCGACTAAAATGTACCAAGATCTGAAACAATATTACTGGTGGCCCGGAATGAAGCGTGATGTGATAGGTTATATAGAATGATGCCTGACCTATTAGCATGTTAAAGTAGAACATCAACGACCAGCTGGGTTATTACAACCTCTAGAAATTTCAGAATCGAAGTAGGACCAAGTCACCATGGACTTTATCTCTAGTCTACCCAAAATGAGCAAAGGCCATAACTCTCATTGGGTAGTAGTAGATCGCTTGACCAAATCTGTACACTTTATTCTGATAAAGACAACTTGTACTCTCGATCGACTAGTCGAACTCTATGTTCGAGAAATAGTACGGCTATATGGGGTACCAAATTCAGTAGTATCTGATCGAGATTGCCGCTTTACTTTAAAATTTTGGAAGAGTATCAAACATGCCCTTAGAACTAAATTAAAGTTTAGTACTTCCTTTGATCCGCAAACAGATGGTCAAAGTAAGCGAACTATTCAAACCCTAGAGTATATGTTGCGAGCTTAGGCATTGGATTTGAAAGGTTTGTGGGATAAGTACTTACCCTTGGTGGAATTCTCCTATAATAACAATTATCAATCAACTGTTGGAATGGCACCATACGAAGCTCTGTACGGACGAAAATGTTGATCGCCTGTGTATTGGGACAAAGTGGGCGAAAGAAAGTATCTAGTACCAAAATTGGTAGAGCAAGCCACTGAAGCGATCAAGAAAATTGAAGAGAGAATGAAGACATCTCAAAGTCATTAGAAAAGTTATGCTGATCAATGACGCTGACCATTAGAGTTTGAAGTGGGAGAACATGTATTCATTAAGATATCTCCAATGTGAAGGATCATGAGATTTGGCAAGAAAGACAAGCTTAGCCCTCGTTTTGTTGGATCGTTTGAAATCTTAGAACGAGTCGAGGCGATAGGTTATCGTCTTGCCTTACCACCCTCAATGCCTGGGGTACACGATGTTTTTCACGTATCAATGCTAAGAAAGTACATTAGAGACCCTTAGCATGTGTTACCAAACCAAGAATATGAAATTATCCCAGAAGTGCAATATGAAGTGCGACCGCTTAGGATTGTGTAAAAATCACACAGCAGAAAAGGCAATTTGGGAGTTGAAAAGAGAGATGTAAAAGAAATATCCAGCACTTTTCTAAGTTTCGAGGAAGAAACTTTTGTAACGGGGAAGGGTTTGTGAACCCCAACTCACTAACGTTCCAAAAATGTTACGATGAATAAACCACTGCGTATTTCTTGTAAATTATAAGGAGTACAAGAATGTTTTCCTTTCATAAAATCCCACGCGAGTCTGAAACCCTTATTCGACTAATTGAGGCGCGATTAGTTGAATAACGGAAAAAAGAGTTAGTAAGTAATTAGTTATATCAAGAAATGAGTTTAATATCATATCTTCGTGACTAAAACAAGGATTTTGATTTAAGAATTTGTGTTACGGTCAAAAATTGCGCGACGAGGTCGAAACTTTATGAAAATTGCATTTTGGCCTGAATTTGGAAATAATTGAGAATATTGTCATCAATCAAGGAAATGAATTGTTTTTGAGCTTACAGCATTATATTAAGCTCAAGTATAAAATTTGAGGTCAATCCGAGGTCAAACGAAGAAGTTACGATGAAATTTTGGTAAAAAACTACTATTTCATGACCGAAATCGTAACACCTAGAAAAAATAGAAAATGAGCTTTATAAATTTTGAAAATCTATATAATGTTTTATAATTTGATAATTAAGGTGGAATTTTATTGGTCAGGGAAATTAGAAAAGACTCAGACCCGAAGACCTTGAAACCTAAGCCGAAACGGCCCAGATTGACGGACAAGTGATCCAAGTAAGTAGACGATGCACCTACAACTCAAGAACTGTGCTATGTATTGCGTTATTACATGCTAGGATTACATGAAATCTATGATTTATGCTTAAAATGATAGAAATTTAAAAAGAATAGGCTCGGGCCTCGGTAATATGAAAATAATAAAGATAAGTTGGAATATTTCCCGTATTAAATAATACGTAGTACGGAATGTGTTCCGATAGGCTAATCAGATAGAACTAAAGTACACCGAGCCTTGTTTGTTGCTATCAAATGACTCTTTTACGTGAAATAACCTTAGGTCCTCGGTATGAGACAGATATCGCTAATTACCGGATTCAAGCCCGAGCATCATGTCCTAGCGACTCCGTATTAACGTCCCGAGTGCTAATTGAAATATTGAACGATATTGAGGACAACAACGGTCGGTATTTAATGCCGAACCCATAACCTCTCAAGAAAGTATGTAATGTTGCTCGGTTGTCCGAAATGATAAGGTACCGGGGGTTGTTGATTGTCAGTCAATAACATAAGATAGAATTCTAAAACAATGCCGATGGTATTAACGTCCTTTGAGACTACAACTCCTCTTACATATTTATGAAAAGGGAAGTAAAGATGAAATACATTGGCGGAGCTTGCTCTGTCTAAGAGGGGTATAGATGGGAGATGCTCTGAAAGGTGAGCTGGCCCACTCCCTGCTTGACGCCATTAAAGTAAAGTTATATGGTACCATTAGTGGATTCCAGACAATAACAGTATGAAAACGCAATCACCGAGACGTATACGGGAATGGCTGAGGCGAATGCTAAGAAAGTAAGAACTGTTATTGATAGTTCTAGAAGCAGGAATCAATCGGTATGGGACGGTTGATTACTTTCTACTTGTTTTATTGTGCTTTGAATAAATGTTCATTGTATTTTTGTAATGTTGCATCGGCGCGACTCATAGATTAGTTAGTTCGTCACTTACTGAGTTTAGCAACTCATTAAGTTTCTTGATGTTGTAGATAAAGGTAAGCTCCAAACAAAAAGATGTGGGATCTTTGAGCACTGGAAAGCGTGCATGTGGACAAGACCTGTGACACCAGCGAGTCAATATCCGGACCTCACATATATATATATATATATATATATATGTTTTGTGATCAATATATATACAAGCATATATAACTTGAATATCTATGTTTGATGTAATAACTCTATGATTAATAATAATAAAAAAAACCGCATGCATTATTTTGCTTATATTATGTTGTGATTTATGAATTTAAGTATGAAAGTAAGATGATAAAGCTATCACGGCTCGTGTTAGCGGGTCGTGACAAACTTGTGAAGTACATCAACTGGATAAAGAAGCTATATGCTAGTGGATGTTGGTCACCCAAACTGAGAATGCTAAAATTATGACCTGGACACGGTTTTCTTAATTATTCCACAAAAAAGTATTTGAACGAAGTAAGGTTAGCAGCTAGGTGCGGGAGTTCATTGACGTGCACCTAGACTTGTCAATACGGTAAATCGTTAACGTGGTTAACCGTAATCGGTGGAAAACGGTTAACAGTTAATGGTTAATAGTTACCACAGGAAAACGATAATTGTAATCCCTTAACTTTTTTCCTCGATTTCGGTAACCGACCGTTGTTGTATTTTTTTTTTTTAAATTGGAGCCTACAGAAGGAGGGGTCTCCTTGTGATAATTTTTTTTTTTGAAATTGGAGCCTACACAAGGAGGGATCTCCTTATGATATTTTTCATACTTATGTGTTAAAACACAAATAAAATAATGGCGAGAAAATAAAATAATTAACTCTTAAATATTTCACGAGAATCCTAGTTCGATTTGTTGAGACGGAGCGAGGACCATGGACTCGTAATTCGAGTTCTAATAAACTTGAAAAATTAAATTAAAACTCTTTAACATAATTCTCTGTTTATGAATTCCGAGATTACTTTACTAAAAATAAAAAATTTGAACTCTCTAATTACACAGATATTATTTATTCAATAGACCCGGTGAATTGTCCATTGATTTAATCGTTATATGATTATCAATCCTTCACAAATGGTTCATAATATAAGTCATGTATAATTACCGTTTACCCCTTGATTACGTCTCCATTCTTATATACCATTGAGTTCACTAGTAAATGGTTAAGCTGTAATTACTAACGAATTAGAGCGCTCAAACAGTTTAGCTCCAGAAGTTAACACTTATGGGAGCCACTTTAATTTTTCAGTTGTGAATTCCATATCTGTAATTCACATTCTCAGTGTCAATGTATTATGAACTCCCAAAATGCAAGTATTGGGCTTGTGATAACCCGACACTGACCCTACGATAAATAAATATTTAAATTTAATTTATTTATTAAAGTATAATTCTTGTTATGAAAATTAATTTATTTATTTTGTATATTTGAATGAAAAAACTACAACAAATTCATCATGTGCAGTAGTTGCAAAACTACGCGTAGTTTCGCGAAAAATCAGTAAAACTACATGTAGTTTTATATATAGTCACATTGCTAAAAATAGCTCTAAAATTTAAGAAAAAATCAGGGACGCCTATTGATATGTCTAATTCATGTCTGTAAAATTTTAGACCTAGATGATGTGTAGATTTTTCTAAAGAAATTGGGACTTAATGGTTGCGCATATTCACAATATATTATGATACTTTTTAGTAATTTTATGTTAGCGGCGATATTTTAAGTATGAAACGGATTTTTTATTAACAATAATTTTTTATACATTATTTTAAAATTCCAGAACTGCGATATGTTCAGTCCAGTCTTTCTGGACAACATGAGTAGTCGAGGGTTTTTCAAGTTTTTGATCACTTTAGTATCGAATCTGGGTTTTGTTTATGAACAAGAAAATATAAGAAAATTAATTTTGAACAACTTTTCAGAAATAAGTATTTTGCCAAATCTGTCACAAAGTTGACGAAATATGTGATTAAAAGAATGTGTTTGTTTCTACTATTTGAAATAACATTATGATCCAATGACTTTATGGAAGAATGTATAACTGAAAAGTTTTATATTTTTTTAAAATAATAGGGGTTTATTTCAAACAACATTTCCAGAATTTAAGCGCATTTAAATATATGTCGAAATTAATTTTTAGCCTATAATTTCATGTCTAAATTTGGTAAGTTTTAAATTTGATTTTTGAATTAATGCATAAGAGAATATTTTTATTTTTAGTCATATTATTGTTCTGGAAATTTTGAGATCATTTCATAAAAGGGTGCTTTTGTTAAAATTCATGCTTTAACTATTAAATTGCAATTTTACTAAAAGTATGGGGTCTAAACTGAAATTTCAGTTTAGATCAAATTAAATAAATAAATTTTATAATAAGTTTTATTCTAAAAAAATAAATTACTTGGTAATACAAAAAATATTAACTAAGTCGTCATGTCAAAAGAGAAACACTCAAGAAAGACTGATTTTTAAATAAGTCATACTTTATGATATCCTCCGCACTTACCTGATAACCTCAAGGAGTTCTGTATAGGAAAGTCGGATTTTAAGCCAGATCATAGTATCCTTTCCAATCGATCTAGAGACTTCTTGGTGAAAACCTTTACGTTACTATGTAATCATTTTAAAACTTTTAACTATGAAACGTTTTAACGATAATCGCCAAGTATAGTTTTAGAATCAAACTTTAGTTAGTTGATTTAGTTTAAAGGATAAAAATGGTTAGAAGGACTAGTTTAACCTTTTATTGTGATCTTAGGTGTTAGAGTGCCGAGGTGACTAAGTACCGAAGTACGAAAATTCTAAGTGTTCAAACAACCAAGGTGCTTACAATTTCACTACCGTACGAATTAGTTCAAAATAAAAATATGATATGCTTTGCATTATTATGCTATATTTTTATGTGTATAATGATGTCATGTTATATGTATGTGATGATGATTATAATTATAAAATGACATTCATGACATTGTTTAAATCTCTAAGCAAATATCATTGGACTACGTTATGAATGATACGATGAAATGATGAATTATGCTATGTTATGATATGTCACAATATTTAATAAGTAAAACATAAGTTTAAATACAGTGTCGTACCACCCTCATAAGTGAGGCTATGAAGCCGTCCCTTGAGTCGACCTAAGGGCAATATAGGGCAGCATTTATGAAAAGAAAAGATATGATATGACGAACCAATGGTCATTGAGAACCTGTACACCCTCGTCGCCCATTGATTCGGCACGTAATCCGGTACATACACTTATATGATGAGGATTCTCTAGGAAAAAATAGTAATAGAATGAATAATTGAATCTAATTAGTCATGCATTGCATATCATGATTTGCGGGGAAATAATTGTATTTCACTGAACTTTTAGCTCACAAGTTTTTCGTTCGTACTGAAAGTAAGAAACCTATGGCATGAAGCTTCATGGGTTGTGCACGAAAACCTATGGCATGAAGCTTCATGGGTTGTGCAACGACGGTGTCCGAAGCGACGGGGCACATGGTACAGGAAACCATGCAATTATTCCGCTTTACGATTAAGATTTATATTTTAAGATATTATTCAATTAATTAAAGTTGGACTTGTAATTTCTATCTACTTTTGAAAGACACTATTTATAGTTATTAAATTATTATAACCTACTTGAGTAAAGTGTTATTTAAAGTAACTCATCTAGTCTAAGTTATTTTTGTAAAGAAATATATATATTTAAAAAAAACAGTCTTTTTCACGAGCTATGTTAAGTAAGATAAACATGTTTAACGGCACAAAAAGCCAGGTCGTTACAAGATCTAATTGCTTTTGGACTGTAACGAGCAAATCAAAGACCCTTCAATTCAGAAGATGGGTCTATGAATTATTCAGGATTGAGATCAACCATTATACGATCATCTTTAGACCTTGATTAGAATCTTCATAACGGTACTTAAATAAAGATTCTATAATCAAGTTAGTACAAGTCCTATATTATCAATATTATATAAAACACTTACATTCTAGTGTCTCACACACTGATCATCCGGATTAGACGGTCACATTCATAACGTCATGGACAGTGTTAGTGAATTTCAATCTAGGAGATCCTTACTCTTCGATCTATCACGAGATGATTTAAATATGCTAATTTATAATTTTAATCCTCTTGTATGTAAAAAAAACTCTTCACATACTAAAATTATAATTATATTCACATATTTTAGATTTTAATAAACATTCAATTTTATAATAAAATAAAACAAACAAAATTCACAAGTAACTACTTATAATAAAATAGCACGCGCCCTTTGCGCGCGTCTCGGGGGCGTGACGCTTAGGGCCCGCATCAGGCTTCTTATTTTAATTTCATCCAGGTCTCTTTCTTTTTGGTGTTCTGTCCTCATAATTTTTATTTTTGACCTCAACTTTTGTAATATTTATACTTGAACTATTTAAAAAAAAACATTTAAAACCTAAGAAATGCATTTTTTCGAGAAACGAGAAAAAAAGAAGCCCCCGAACCTGCTTTGAAAAACTCAGCCGAAACTCCCAAAAAAAAAAAAAAACCTCATTCACTGTTTTATGGGTAGTAAAAATTATTTCCTTATATGAAGTTACCTTATTGTCACGGACTTGTTCTTTGTAACAACGTCACGTGCGGCCTTAGTACGACTCTTGCACTAAGTCAGCCTTACTCGACCCAAGGGTTCTCACAAACAAAGTCAAAGTTGGCTTAGAAATGTTTAAGTGTTGACTAAAGGGAAAATTGGCAAAGGTTTGGCACCTAGACAAGGCAAAGGCAAAGAGAGAATGTTGGAAAGAAAGGTTTGTATTAAGCACTCAAGTGTTTACAAGTTTAGTTGGATGGATACAAATGAGGGGGTCTTCCCCTATTTATAGGCAATGGCCAAGCTAAGGAAAATTCTAGAGAGTTATGGACATTTACAAGCCTAGATCCTTCTAGCTAAGTCCTACTCTTTACATGCTTGAAGTATCTAGAGGTTTCTATGTTACATGGCTTATCTTACAAAGTCCTAGAGTGTTCTAGATAGCTCCACATGCTACTCCATGCTTCCACATTGCTCTAGATTGTTCTAGACAAGTCTAGGCCATGCTAGAACATGTTGGACCCTTCTAGAACGCCCCGGAATACTCCGTTCCTTCGTGGAACCTCCCAAAAACATCCATTAGCATCGAGAAAATTTTCGGGGGTCGGACGGGATGTGTCATCCTCCCCCACCTAATCCCGCGACGTCCTTTGAAGCGATGAATGTGAGCCTTAAATTGCCAAAGTGAGTCTTTTGACTCCCAACTTGCCTCACTCATAGGCAAATCCTTCCACTTGACAAAGTATTCAATGGAAGGAGGGACGCCACGCTTTCGAACGACCCTATCGGCAAGGATGGCTTCGACGTCCTTGTCGAATGAAGTGACTACCGCTGTTGGCGCCCGTGTAGACACCCCTCGGGAAGGGTCTTCCTCATTCTCATGGTATGGCTTAAGTAGGCTCACATGGAAGACGAGGTGGATTTTAAGCTTTGGCGGGAGTTGAAGTTTGTAAGCCACATTCCCGACACGCTTGATGACGAGAAAAGGCCCCTCGTACCTTCGAATTAAGCCATTTTGCACCTTGCGTAAGGCTTTGAATTGTTGTGGCAAAAGTTTCACAATGACTAAGTCTCCGACTTGAAACACCACATGCCTTCGCTTCTTATCCGCCCATTTCTTCATTCGCTTAGCGGTTTTGTGAAGATAGGCACGAGCTACCTCGGCTTGCTCGTGCCAAGACTTGGCAAACTTGAATGCAGTCGGACTTTTCCCTTCATAGGATGTGGCAATGGAATTTGGCGTAGCCGGCTGTTGCCCCATGATAATTTCAAAGGGACTTTTGCGTGTGGACTCACTTGTTTGCAAGTTATAAGATAATTGAGCCACATCAAGCAACTTAGCCCAATCCCTTTGATTAGCACTCACATAGTGCTGTAAGTATAGCTCCAAGAGGTCATTTAACCGCTCAGTTTGCCCATCGCTTTGGGAATGAAAGATTGTTGAGAAATTGAGTTGTGACCCCAAGAGCTTGAATAATTCCGCCCAAAAATGCCCTGTGAAGCGGGGGTCACGATCACTCACAATGCTTTCAGGCACTCCCCAAAGTTTAACGACATTGCGAAGGAATAATAGTGCCGCCTCCTCCGCTGTGCAATATGTTGGGGCCAGGATGAAAGTAGCATACTTGCTGAAGCGGTCCACCACGACCATAATGCTTCCAAACCCCTCGAACTTAGGCAATGAAACGATGAAGTCCATAGAGACACTTTCCCATGGTCTCTTAAGGGTCGGCAATGGCTCAAGCAACCCTCCGGGTTGTTGTTGTTCGACCTTGTCCTGCTGGCACACAAGGCACGTTCGCACGTAGCCTTCGACATCATCACGCATTGGTGGCCAGTAGTACGATGCCTTCGACAATGCAAGCGTGCGTCTCATCCCGGGGTGGCCGACCCATAAGGAATCGTGGCACTCTTTGATGAGCTCGCGCCGTAAGTTGTCCCACTTTGGAACATATAGACGGTTGCCTTTAGTGTAGAGCAACCCGTCGCCTAGCCAAAACCTTCGGGTTTTTCCATCATGCACCATCGAAATGATGGTCTTGGCTAGTGTCTTCTAGGCAAGTCCCTACTTGATTCGGCCAAGTAACGGGCTTGTGACTTGGCTAAGTGAAGCGAAAACGGCCTTGCAGCTTAAGGCGTCTGCAACCACATTTGCCTTTCCTTGCTTGTATTCCATAACATAATCAAACTCCGCCAGGAAATCTTACCACCGGGCTTGCTTTGGACTTAGCTTCTTTTGCGTCTGGAAGTAGCTAGTGGCCACGTTGTCCGTTAATACTAAAAAATGCGCGCCCAAGAGGTAGTGTCTCTACACCCTCAAACAATGAACAACGCGCGGTCATCTTTTTTTCTTGCACCGTATAGCGTTGTTCCGTGTCATTTAGCTTGTGGCTTTCGAACGCTATTGGGTGCCCTTCTTGCATCAAGACGCCTCCAATAGCAAAGTCCGAGGCATCGGTGTGCACCTCGAATGGCTTTGTGTGGTCGGGAAGTGCGAGTACAGGTTCCTCACACACGGATTGCTTCAACTCTTCAAAGGCTTGTTGGCACTTGTCACTCCATACCCACAGCTTATTCTTCTTGAGTAAATCCGTGAGTGGTGCGGCTATGCTCGAATAGCCCTTAATGAAGCGCCTATAGTAATTGACTAGCCCGAGGAAGGATCTAAGCTCTGGCACTTTGATGGGCGGCTCCCATGCTTGAATGGCTTCCACCTTGGCCGTCTCCATCATGAGGCGTCCATCCTTGATCTTGTGCCCCAAAAATAACACTTCTGGTTGAGCAAAAGAGCACTTCTCCTTCTTGATGTATAGCTCATTTTCTCGCAACACTTTGAACAGTTCTCTCAAGTGTTGCTTGTGCTCCTCCAACGTGTTGCTATACACCACGATGTCGTCCAGGTAGACGACCACGAATCGATCAAGGTAGAGGTGGAAGATCTTATTCATCAAAGTGCAAAAAGTGGCCGGTGCATTGGTGAGTCCAAATGGCATAACAAGAAATTCATAGGACCCGTACCTTGTTACGCATGTTGTCTTCGGCTCGTCCCCTTCTGCAATGCGGACTTGATAATACCCCGAGCGTAAGTCGATCTTAGTGAAGTACCTCGCATGCCCCAGTTGATCAAAGAGATCCGCCACTAAAGGAATGGGGTACTTGTTCTTGATAGTGACTTTGTTCAATGCTCGATAGTCGATACACATGCGCAACGATCCATCTTTCTTCTTTTGGAACAACACCGGTGCACCATACGGGGCCTTAGATGGGCGAATGAACCTTGCATCGAGCGATTCTTTGAGTTGCTTCCGCATCTCTGCGAGCTCGGGTGGTGCCATGGGGTAGGGACTCATGGCGGGTGGTTTGGCGCCGGGCTCCAACTCGATTTAATGATCCACCTCCCTCCGAGGTGGGAGTTTCTTGGGCAGCTCATTTGGCATGCCGTCTTTGAACTCATCAAGGACGTCTTGCACTTCGATCGGCACCTCGTCCCTATTTGACAACTCCTCTTCATCATACTCTTTAAGGATTGCTAAATAGCTCTCTTCGTCCCGTCGCATGCCCTTCTTAAATTGCATAGCGGAAAGCATTTTGACATCTTGCTTGGGTGCTCGGACCGTCGGCACCATGCAAGACTTTTCGCCATCAACTATGCACATTGAATTGGCAAAAGGCATAGGGAATGCTCGTACCTTATCCAAAAACTCTAGGCCAAGAACAACTTTGAAGTCGTCTATTGGTACTACTGAGTAATCGATTGGCCCGCTCCATGCTCCAAGTTTCGTCTGTACTCTGTGTGCAACGCCTTGGATGCGTCGGGCCGCTGAGTTCACGGCCTTGATGGAGCCCCCTCTATCGATGGTCTTCAAGCCAAGCCTTCGAGCTTCTTCAATGGACACGAAGTTGTGTGACGCTCCCGTGTCGACCATGGCAGTAACGGGTTTCCCATTGATGAAGGCGTCCACATAAAGTAGCCCTTTGGCTTGAACTTTTGGCGCAGCTTGAATAACATTCAAGAGCTGCAAAGACCCCATGTGTGTACCACTGTTGCCATCATCCTTATTACCCTTGACTTAGGGTGGATTTGGTGTTGTCGTCATGGCGCTAGTGGCACGCCTGGCGGGGTAATCTTTGATACAGTGCCCGCCATCACAAAGGAAGCATTTTACATTGGTGGCTGATCCGCCCTTATCCCGTTTAAACTTGCTCTTGGTCCCTTGGCTTAGACGAGCCTTGGGATCCCGAGCTTTCTTTGCGCGGGCCTTGAGTCTGTGCTTCCCCACGTTTAGTTGGGCCACTCTTCTTCTCCTTGGGCTTGTTGGCATCCTTTGAGCTATAGCCGATCAAACTTTCAGCGGCGGCAATAGCGCTTGCTAAGTCTTGAACTCCCCGTCGCCTAAGCTCCGTCTTTGCCCATGATTGAAGTCCGTCCATGAAATAGAAGAGTGAGTCCTTGTCGCTCTACCAACTAAGAACGGCCATGCACCACTTCCTTTCCGATCTTTGCCATCTCCACCAAAGCTCTGATACCACTTGTCACGGACTTGTTCTTTGCAACAATGTCACGTGCGGCCTTAGTACGACTCTTGCACTAAGTCAGCCTTACTCCACCCAAGGGTTCTCACAAACAAAGGCAAAGTTGGCTTAGAAAGTTGGCTAAAGGGAAAATTGGCAAAGGTTTGGCACTTAGACAAGGCAAAGGCAAAGAGAGAATGTTGGAAAGAAAGGTTTGTATTAAGCACTCAAGTGTTTACAAGTTTAGTTGGATGGATACAAATGAGGGGGTCTTCCCCTATTTATAGGCAATGGCCAAAGCCAAGAAAAATTCTAGAGAGTTATGGACATATACAAGCCTAGATCCTTCTAGCTAAGTCCTACTCTTTACATGCTTGAAGTATCTAGAGATTTCTATGTTACATGGCTTATCTTACAAAGTCCTAGAGTGTTCTAGATAGCCCCACATACTACTCCATGCTTCCACATTGCTCTAGATTGTTCTAGACAAATTTAGGCCATGCTAGAACATGCCGGACCCTTCTAGAACCCCCCGGAATGCTCTGTTCCTTTTTGGAACCTCCCAAAAATGCCCATTAGCATCGAGAAAATTTTCGGGGGTCGGACGGGACGTGTCATTATGGTTGGTAGTAATATCCACCAATTCTTATATTGGTTAGTAGGTTGATTACTATTTTGGATGGTGTATTTTAAAAAAATAGTCACTATTTCAAAAAATATATATAAAAACTAACTATAATTTTTTTTTTACACGGGTAAGAAATTTCTTAGCATAACAAAATTCTTCATAAAATTTGTTATAATAAATTTTTGAAATGACTATTTTCTTAAAATTTTAAAACTGCAGTTATTTTTAAAATTATTTTTTAAAAAGTGGTTATTTTTTTAAAAATTTATTTTTACATTGAGTACTTTAAAATAGTGCGCTTTAGTTGAGGATAATTAATATTAAATTTTTTTTTTTTATGATATAGAAGCCTACATTAATCATTTTCTATCAGAGGTGTTTTTTTTTTTCATATATAAATAATATGGGAAATCGAAGGAAATAGCCAAAAAAAAATTTGTTTTTAAAGTCCAGTCCATGTTTCAAAAAATTAAAAAAAATAGCCGTGTTACGAATTATATAACAGAAAAGTGTCACACAAAATATAACACATTTGTAAATATTTTTAAGATATTTTGTAACACTTCAAGTTTTACTCATTATTTTTTGAAGTGTTAAATAATATCTTACAAATACTTATAGATCTGTTATATTTTGTGTGACATTTTTCTGTTATACAATTCGTAACATGGCTATTTTTTTTAATTTTTTGAAACATAGGCTATCATTTAAAACAAACATTTAATTTTAGCCTATTTTTGCAACACACCCTATAAATATCACATATTCACTGATTATGTAAACGACATGTCGTCCCTTCACTTGCGAGGCTTCTCCAAGAGTCCATTTGCAAAATGACTTAAAAAAATATTTAAATTATTAAAATAGATTTTCACTTATTTTTATTTGCAAACTAACCTCTTTTTTAAATTAAGTTATTAAAAATTAGTTTAATAAATATAAAATACTTATTAGCATTAATTACGATCAACTACCTCCTTATTTAGAATTGAAAAAAAAAAAGCACAAACTAAAACAAAACTCCTCCTCCTCCTCTCTCTATTCGTCGTCGTAGTATGCAGCCGAGCCTCCCACCCACCCAAAGCCTCCAACTTTCTCCTCTTTTCACACTCAAACATATATTACTTCTCCACATTTGATTGCCGGAGGAACACTTCTCCACATTTGATTGCCGGAGTGAAGACCTACAAACCTACAAAGAAGAGTATTTTAATAATTTAAAGGTAAAATCAAATCCTCTCTTTATGTGTTGTTTCAAAGTGTTTATTAATGATAGCATCCACTTACAATATAGTTTTTGTGAGAAATAAGAGTTTGAGAGTGAAAGAAATATTAAATTCGGTTGTGAGTTTAAAGTTGTTAGACCTGCACATTTTTGCGCGACCATTTGTTCATGCGCGACTAATTTATAGATCTGGGTCGTGAGCGACCATAAAGATGGGCGCGCGACTAAATTATTAGACGCGCGACCATTGCTCAAATTAGAGTCGCGCGCTTACGCACGACCTTAATCTGTAGGCGCGCGACTGTAATTACGTGGCGCGCGACCCTAATTTGAAAGATGGTCTCGCGCGCATAAATCTGACCCTTCTTCCTAAAATACAATTTTTTACACGTTACTATGTTGTTACTCTTAATACCTCGAACTGATCATTAATATCGATCTTTTTGTCAATTTTTAGTCAGTGAGTCTTAGGTGGCCAGTGGACTTGATGGATTTTGAGTACTTACATAGGTTTAGTCGCGTGTCCATAATTCTTATACTTTTGAAATTTTTAACTAATTCAATTTCATATTTACAGGTATGGGCCGTATATATGTGTATTTGGAATACAATGGAGAGTGGAAAAAGTTGAACAATAGTTGGGAATGGATTGGAAGTGGTTCGGCAAAGGGTTTCATGGTCGATAGAAGCATCAAGTTTTTAGATTTTGTGGAGACAATTTATAAAAGAACGGGTATCAAGCAAAGTGAGTATACACTTAAGATTATGCATAAGGCTACAAGTGAGCGGTGTAAGAATACTTCTCCAATCCCTATTTCTGATGATGCGGATATCTCTGATCTTTTAAGTCTCTATGAAGATCAAAATGAAATTATTATACATGTTATGCTTGAACCAGTGAAAGGTAAAGGTAAAGCAATATGTGTTGATAACAACGATGATGTTGACAATTTTGATGATGGTGGTAGATATTTTAGCGATGATTATTTTGGGCTTCATATCTTAGACAATGATATATATGTTCAAAATGAGGCTTTCAATTGTTCTCAGGATTTGGTACAGATATGTGGTGCGAACGACCGGCTGGCTTGGGCGAACGACCGGCTGGCATGGGGCGAACGACCGGCAACGGTTCTGCCCGTGATCGCTTGATGTCGAATTTTGGCGATCGTTCGGCTCGATTGGGCGAACGATCGGCGATGGCTCTGCCCTCCAATTGCTAAAACTTACATTAAAGTTCGGAAAACTACTAAAACAAGTCTAACATGTTCCTAAACCATACTTAAGCTATTTAACTTCTAATTACATAAAAATTGTCTTTAATTTCTAGCTAAACTCTTAATGACTCGTCACTCGGCGCAAGAGCTATGGTCGCTCGTCATAACTAATAGTCGCGCAACAGCATTATGGTCTCTCGTGGATCACTTTGAATTTTTTTTTCTTTCTTTCTTTTTTTTTTCTTAAGTATTGGTTCATTTAGAAAACTTAGAATATTGATCATACATAATTTCACTCAAAATAATTTGTAATAAACATTTTTATAATCTTAATCATGACTAAATAAGAGCGACCTCAGGCTCTGTTGAATGACCCCAACTGTATTTGAAAGACTACAGAATTTGTGCCCAGCGACCGACGACATGATAGTCGCTCGGCGCAAGAGCTATGGTCGCTCGTCATAACTAATAGTCGCGCAACAGCATTATAGTCGCTCGTGGATCACTTTGAAATTTTTGCATGGAGCTGATAGTTGCGTGGCACCATGGCATAATTTGTCACGAACCTAATATTCTTTGCATCGAAAACATATGGCAAAATAATAGTAGTATAGATTATAGTCACTAACTTGAACAAATGATAAAACATATTAGAGTTGTACGATTTTGGACTACATAGTTGCACTACGAAAGTATAGTTGTACAGTGTAACACTCTCGAACATCTTGTATGTTGCTGTCGTTAAGTAACGTCGTTGCTCTATCATCGCACATATGTGCTATGTGCATCTCTATTGTCTTGAGCATGTACACACCGCAATCACCTCTTAAGAGAACATAAATAATAGAATGTGTTAGTTTAAAGTTACGTTACATTAAGAGAACATAAATAATAAAATGTGTTAGTAAAGAAAAATTATCTTACGTTCTACTATTTTGAGGAACACTCTCGCTCGGAGGAATTCGAATGAGCATTGGAGTCCCAAAATTCTTGTGTTGTTTTTTGAACTTTTTGCATTTCTGAAGAAGGAATGGAAAATACTCACTGAATGGTCTCAAATCATTTTTCATTCTTTCTATTGAGTTCCAATGGCTTGGCACAGAGTCATATACCCATATCGTCCATTCCGAAACCACCACAACCAATAATATCCAATGTTGGTTATTATGATTCCACGGCACGTAAAACGTATCGACATTTGACGACCATGCTCTACCTCTACGCGGTCTCTGCCCCGTGGTATATTGTAGTAACTCATCTGTAACTGGATATTCAGATCTTTGGAAACGTGTTTTCTTTGACCTCTTATAATTCTCATATAATGCTACAAGACGTTGTCCAAAATCATCACTCAAAATACAAATATCTCTTGGAAAACTATCTCTAAATGTCTGAATCCGCTTTCTGAACAAATAGAGCATCTCATCTACATGCTACAAAAGACAAAATATAGAACATATTATATATTAATTTAAGTGACCAAAACAAACAATAATTCACTGTACCTAATTAGATAAATTCTAAAAATGACACTTACCTCGCTATTAATGTAATGTTGCGGTGAGTACATGATGTCAAAAAATTGTTTTCTTTGAAAAGCAAGGCCACACCGGATGGTTGTATTGCCATTTGCATCACCTTCAAGCCATCTTTGAAATGCCTGTAGTTGATCTACTTCCACTTTCTTAAACGGATCAAATTTCGGCACTTCTGATTTCGCATGTCGGATTTTCTTGACAAACTGTGTATAAGGTGATTCCAAGGCTGGAGCACGCTTCCTTACTCGTAATTCTCGACCTCGAACCATAACTGAGGTCACCTCATCCCCTCTCTCAATGTCTTCTTGACCATCATAAACAATCGTACCAGGAGTTATATATGTTTCTCTGCTGGGATCACAAATAGACATCAAAATAGCTTCATCTATACTCTGCTCTAGATTTGAAGTTTCTTGTACCTCTGTGATGAGACCATGATGAGGGCTGACATAATGGTTTGCATTATCGGTGTCAAAAGTTTGCTCTTGCTCATCAGTGTGACTTCGACGAGGATCAAGTATGTCAATAAGTGTATCAAGCTTATTGATCACTACCTTTTGAGTTTCTTTTAACTCTGAAAAGTTGAGCAGTAGAGTCTGCATCCTAGACTCGTTCAACTCATTTTGCTTAGCAAGACTCTGGTCAATGTATTCTTTCAATGATTGGAACAAGTCCTTATATTGAACATTTTGGCCTTCTGCCGAGTCTCTTGTTGGCGACACGTGCTTGGAGGGGTCTACTCGAGTAGAAAATTCATCATTTGCATTTGGTGTGAATGACTGGATATTTAAGCCCTCTGCCGAGTCTCTTGTTGCATCATTATTTACTTCTGGTATGATATTCTCTTCTCTTTCAAATGACTCGGAGCTGTTGATCAAAATTATGTTACGTGATAAAAACTCTGTCAACCGATCAATGACATCATCATCCTCATCCTTCAAAATAGCAAGTCGCTCATAGTATTTTTTTTTCTTCTCCTCCAATGAAGGTTGTAGAGTAGGTTTGACTGGAAACTGAAAAGATGTGATGAAGACTTACATGAGTTAATAACCAAAAAAGAATTTGCAAACCACTAGCATACACAAATTCATAATTCGTTGATACCTCATTAGACTCAAGCAATTCTAGATAAGATTTGAATGAGTGGCCTTTTGAAAGGTCTTTTGTATGCCAACAAAACCAACGTGGCAGAATATTATGTTGCTCTCTAATGGCCAACATCTCACCTAACTTAGGCATAGCCTCGTAAGCCCAAATCTACATGAAAATTTAAATAAAATAAGTGCGAGATACCATTCAAAGAAAATAAATCAAGCAAATTTATCAAAACTTACCTGAAGTATCCATGGACAACCTAAAATGTTATACTGAGATGGGCTCTTGTCATCTTTTCTTCCGGGCCGATCTTTGAATTTTCGCTCCATATCAAGTCCTATTAATATCTCAATCAAATGATTATAACATATCTTTCCCCATGGAAACTTATCAAAGAATTTTAGATCATCTGCAAAACTAAATATCCATGTAGGAATTGCTGTTTTTGAATCCCGAGCCAAGAGAAATCCCGTAAGCAAGTAAACAAAAGCTAGCTTCACACGATCATCGGTATTCGCACTTTGCAATTCATGTAATGTAGTATACACATCATGCACAGTCACTCCTCTTCTGTTAGACCAATATTTATTGATCAATCTATTATTTTTCTTTTGGGCCGCAATTTTCTTTTCAGAAGGAGTTCCTTTTGTATACAGTCCCGTTATTAAGACAAACTCATTCAGTGAGAATCTTAATGGTTTTCCATTTAGAAGAAACCAAATCTCTTTATATTTTTTGCACTTGATCCTTCTTAGTAATAACTGATGAGCTAATGTGCCACAAAACTTTCCAGTAGTTGGCAAATCTAACAAACGTCCCAATTGTGGCCATCGACGAAACTCATTCTGAAACTCTTCGGACAAAACACTTTTAATTTTGTCAATTATCGATAGAGTGCTTCTTATAGTAACTTTTGCTGGAAAAGTTACATTTACAAAAGTTTGAGCTATTTCTGGAAGCTCGGGTGTATAAATAGTCACCTGTTATGATAATAGATAAAATAAAATTCAAATAGAACTATATATAGCATCAAAATATGAAATGACTAAGCTTAGAAAGATAAGCAAGAGGAGGGTTTTGATTTGAGAAAGAGAGGGAAAGAAAGGGAAAACCCTCCTCTTGCCTCTCCTCCTCCTCCTCCTCCTCCTCCACTTCGATGACCAGCCCCATCCTCCCTTATTTCATCCCTCTTCCTCTCTCTCAGTCTACTCATTCCCTCACATTACATTTTCCCTCTTTCCCTCCCTTTTCCACTCGAGCTCTCTTCCCTCTCTTTCTTAAATCAAAACCCTTGTCTCCTCCTCCTCCACTTCCACAACCAGCCTCATCCTTCCTTCTCTCAGCCCTCCCCCGCGTGAACTAGCCCCTCTCATCCCTTATCCCTTTCTCCTCTTTCCCTCTCTTCTTTCAAGCACCGTCGAGCGCCGCCGTAGGTCGAAGCCTGCCGCCGTGGGGTACATTTTCGGCGCTTGTTTCCTCTTCACATACGGTTGAGTGTTTTGTGATTTTTATAAATTGCTCTCAGCTGGGTTCTCTTCAATTACAAGGTAGATTTTCTTTGTAATCTATATCAAAAAAATTAGCTTTATAGTAGATGGATGATGTAAAGCCGGTTTATATAGGATTTGTTTTTTTTTTTTTATTTAATGTCAGGAATTCTTTAAAGGTTTTCTATAATGAGAGTGGAAAGTAGGAGAGGAAAAAAATAGACATATAGTGTTCTGGGCTTTTTGTATCAAGAATGTCATCTAGATAATCAATTAAGTTTTTATTCTTTATGGCCCTTATTAACCAATAAATCATTGCCTTTGCTGCCATGAAACTTTCCTGATTCAAGGTTTATTGGACTTGTATGTACTTTGCTTTTCTAATTCACTAGGTTCGAACCTATGATAATGACCCATTTTGAATGTCAGGGGAACTATTTTGCACAAGAATTACTTTTATGTTTCAGTTTCTTTGCTTCCGTTGACAACCGCATTCACTGTACGTTTGTTCATTCTTCTGGACCCTACATCTTTTTCTTTCTATTATTCATTTGATCAAACTGTAGATTGTGTTCTATTGAAATTGTATGATCATTATACTTCTAAGTTACCGTGCAATTTTATGAAATGAACAGTAATGATCATTTGATTACTTTTATTCTTGTTTTATTTTCAAGGATGGATACAGAAGAAAATAGTAATGTACAAGAAGAAAATAGTAATGTACAAGAAGACCCAATATGTTCTCCATCACTCCATTCACCGTCACATAGACGAGAAGAACCGGTACAAGATAAATTGTCTAATTATTTATCATGATCATACGTTGATATATGCTTATCTTCTAAGCTTAGTCATTTCATATTTTGATGCTATATATAGTTCTATTTGAATTTTATTTTATCTATTATCATAACAGGTGACTATTTATACACCCGAGCTTCCAGAAATAGCTCAAACTTTTGTAAATGTAACTTTTCCATCAAAAGTTACTATAAGAAGCACTCTATCGATAATTGACAAAATTAAAAGTGTTTTGTCCGAAGAGTTTCAGAATGAGTTTCGTCGATGGCCACAATTGGGACGTTTGTTAGATTTGCCAACTACTGGAAAGTTTTGTGGCACATTAGCTCATCAGTTATTACTAAGAAGGATCAAGTGCAAAAAATATAAAGAGATTTGGTTTCTTCTAAATGGAAAACCATTAAGATTCTCACTGAATGAGTTTGTCTTAATAACGGGACTGTATACAAAAGGAACTCCTTCTGAAAAGAAAATTGCGGCCCAAAAGAAAAACAATAGATTGATCAATAAATATTGGTCTAACAGAAGAGGAGTGACTGTGGATGATGTGTATACTACATTACATGAATTGCAAAGTGCGAATACCGATGATCGTGTGAAGCTAGCTTTTGTTTACTTGCTTACGGGATTTCTCTTGGCTCGGGATTCAAAAACAGCAATTCCTACATGGATATTTAGTTTTGCAGATGATCTAAAATTCTTTGATAAGTTTCCATGGGGAAAGATATGTTATAATCATTTGATTGAGATATTAATAGGACTTGATATGGAGCGAAAATTCAAAGATCGGCCCGGAAGAAAAGATGACAAGAGCCCATCTCAGTATAACATTTTAGGTTGTCCATGGATACTTCAGGTAAGTTTTGATAAATTTGCTTGATTTATTTTCTTTGAATGGTATCTCGCACTTATTTTATTTAAATTTTCATGTAGATTTGGGCTTACGAGGCTATGCCTAAGTTAGGTGAGATGTTGGCCATTAGAGAGCAACATAATATTCTGCCACGTTGGTTTTGTTGGCATACAAAAGACCTTTCAAAAGGCCACTCATTCAAATCTTATCTAGAATTGCTTGAGTCTACTGAGGTATCAACGAATTATGAATTTGTGTATGCTAGTGGTTTGCAAATTCTTTTTTGGTTATTAACTCATGTAAGTCTTCATCGCATCTTTTCAGTTTCCAGTCAAACCTACTCTACAACCTTCATTGGAGGAGAAGAAAAAAAATACTATGAGCGACTTGCTATTTTGAAGGATGAGGATGATGATGTCATTGATCGGTTGACAGAGTTTTTATCACGTAACATAATTTTGATCAACAGCTCCGAGTCATTTGAAAGAGAAGAGAATATCATACCAGAAGTAAATAATGATGCAACAAGAGACTCGGCAGAGGGCTTAAATATCCAGTCATTCACACCAAATGCAAATGATGAATTTTCTACTCGAGTAGACCCCTCCAAGCACGTGTCGCCAACAAGAGACTCGGCAGAAGGCCAAAATGTTCAATATAAGGACTTGTTCCAATCATTGAAAGAATACATTGACCAGAGTCTTGCTAAGCAAAATGAGTTGAACGAGTCTAGGATGCAGACTCTACTGCTCAACTTTTCAGAGTTAAAAGAAACTCAAAAGGTAGTGATCAATAAGCTTGATACACTTATTGACATACTTGATCCTCGTCGAAGTCACACTGATGAGCAAGAGCAAACTTTTGACACCGATAATGCAAACCATTATGTCAGCCCTCATCATGGTCTCATCACAGAGGTACAAGAAACTTCAAATCTAGAGCAGAGTATAGATGAAGCTATTTTGATGTCTATTTGTGATCCCAGCAGAGAAACATATATAACTCCTGGTACGATTGTTTATGATGGTCAAGAAGACATTGAGAGAGGGGATGAGGTGACCTCAGTTATGGTTCGAGGTCGAGAATTACGAGTAAGGAAGCGTGCTCCAGGCTTGGAATCACCTTATACACAGTTTGTCAAGAAAATCCGACATGCGAAATCAGAAGTGCTGAAATTTGATCCGTTTAAGAAAGTGGAAGTAGATCAACTACAGGCATTTCAAAGATGGCTTGAAGGTGATGCAAATGGCAATACAACCATCCGGTGTGGCCTTGCTTTTCAAAGAAAACAATTTTTTGACATCATGTACTCACCGCAACATTACATTAATAGCGAGGTAAGTGTCATTTTTAGAATTTATCTAATTAGGTACAGTGAATTATTGTTTGTTTTGGTCACTTAAATTAATATATAATATGTTCTATGTTTTGTCTTTTGTAGCATGTAGATGAGATGCTCTATTTGTTCAGAAAGCGGATTCAGACATTTAGAGATAGTTTTCCAAGAGATATTTGTATTTTGAGTGATGATTTTGGACAACGTCTTGTAGCATTATTTGAGAATTATAAGAGGTCAAAGAAAACACGTTTCCAAAGATCTGAATATCCAGTTACAGATGAGTTGCTACAATATACCACGGGGCAGAGACCGCGTAGAGGTAGAGCATGGTCGTCAAATGTCGATACGTTTTACGTGCCGTGGAATCATAATAACCAACATTGGATATTATTGGTTGTGGTGGTTTCGGAATGGACGATATGGGTATATGACTCTGTGCCAAGCCATTGGAACTCAATAGAAAGAATGAAAAATGATTTGAGACCATTCAGTGAGTATTTTCCATTCCTTCTTCAGAAATGCAAAAAGTTCAAAAAACAACACAAGAATTTTGGGACTCCAATGCTCATTCGAATTCCTCCGAGCGAGAGTGTTCCTCAAAATAGTAGAACGTAAGATAATTTTTCTTTACTAACACATTTTATTATTTATGTTCTCTTAATGTAACGTAACTTTAAACTAACACATTCTATTATTTATGTTCTCTTAAGAGGTGATTGCGGTGTGTACATGCTCAAGACAATAGAGATGCACATAGCACATATGTGCGATGATAGAGCAACGACGTTACTTAACGACAGCAACATACAAGATGTTCGAGAGTGTTACACTGTACAACTATACTTTCGTAGTGCAACTATGTAGTCCAAAATCGTACAACTCTAATATGTTTTATCATTTGTTCAAGTTAGTGACTATAATCTATACTACTATTATTTTGCCATATGTTTTCGATGCAAAGAATATTAGGTTCGTGACAAATTATGCCATGGTGCCACGCAACTATCAGCGCCATGCAAAAATTTCAAAGTGATCCACGAGCGACCATAATGCTGTTGCGCGACTATTAGTTATGACGAGCGACCATAGCTCTTGCGCCGAGCGACTATCATGTCGTCGGTCGCTGGGCACAAATTCTGTAGTCTTTCAAATACAGTTGGGGTCGTTCAACAGAGCCTGATGTCGCTCTTATTTAGTCATGATTAAGATTATAAAAATGTTTATTACAAATTATTTTGAGTGAAATTATGTATGATCAATATTCTAAGTTTTCTAAATGAACCAATACTTAAGAAAAAAAAAGAAAGAAAAAAAAAATTCAAAGTGATCCACGAGAGACCATAATGCTGTTGCGCGACTATTAGTTATGACGAGCAACCATAGCTCTTGCGCCGAGTGACGAGTCATTAAGAGTTTAGCTAGAAATTAAAGACAATTTTTATGTAATTAGAAGTTAAATAGCTTAAGTATGGTTTAGGAACATGTTAGACTTGTTTTAGTAGTTTTCCGAACTTTAATGTAAGTTTTAGCAATTGGAGGGCAGAGCCATCGCCGATCGTTCGCCCAATCGAGCCGAACGATCGCCAAAATTCGACATCAAGCGATCACGGGCAGAACCGTTGCCGGTCGTTCGCCCCATGCCAGCCGGTCGTTCGCCCAAGCCAGCCGGTCGTTCGCACCACATATCTGTACCAAATCCTGAGAACAATTGAAAGCCTCATTTTGAACATATATATCATTGTCTAAGATATGAAGCCCAAAATAATCATCGCTAAAATATCTACCACCATCATCAAAATTGTCAACATCATCGTTGTTATCAACACATATTGCTTTACCTTTACCTTTCACTGGTTCAAGCATAACATGTATAATAATTTCATTTTGATCTTCATAGAGACTTAAAAGATCAGAGATATCCGCATCATCAGAAATAGGGATTGGAGAAGTATTCTTACACCGCTCACTTGTAGCCTTATGCATAATCTTAAGTGTATACTCACTTTGCTTGATACCCGTTCTTTTATAAATTGTCTCCACAAAATCTAAAAACTTGATGCTTCTATCGACCATGAAACCCTTTGCCGAACCACTTCCAATCCATTCCCAACTATTGTTCAACTTTTTCCACTCTCCATTGTATTCCAAATACACATATATACGGCCCATACCTGTAAATATGAAATTGAATTAGTTAAAAATTTCAAAAGTATAAGAATTATGGACACGCGACTAAACCTATGTAAGTACTCAAAATCCATCAAGTCCACTGGCCACCTAAGACTCACTGACTAAAAATTGACAAAAAGATCGATATTAATGATCAGTTCGAGGTATTAAGAGTAACAACATAGTAACGTGTAAAAAATTGTATTTTAGGAAGAAGGGTCAGATTTATGCGCGCGAGACCATCTTTCAAATTAGGGTCGCGCGCCACGTAATTACAGTCGCGCGCCTACAGATTAAGGTCGTGCGTAAGCGCGCGACTCTAATTTGAGCAATGGTCGCGCGTCTAATAATTTAGTCGCGCGCCCATCTTTATGGTCGCTCACGACCCAGATCTATAAATTAGTCGCGCATGAATAAATGGTCGCGCAAAAATGTGCAGGTCTAACAACTTTAAACTCACAACCGAATTTAATATTTCTTTCACTCTCAAACTCTTATTTCTCACAAAAACTATATTGTAAGTGGATGCTATCATTAATAAACACTTTGAAACAACACATAAAGAGAGGATTTGATTTTACCTTTAAATTATTAAAATACTCTTCTTTGTAGGTTTGTAGGTCTTCACTCCGGCAATCAAATGTGGAGAAGTGTTCCTCCGGCAATCAAATGTGGAGAAGTAATATATGTTTGAGTGTGAAAAGAGGAGAAAGTTGGAGGCTTTGGGTGGGTGGGAGGCTCGGCTGCATACTACGACGACGAATAGAGAGAGGAGGAGGAGGAGTTTTGTTTTAGTTTTTGCTTTTTTTTTTTTTCAATTCTAAATAAGGAGGTAGTTGATCGTAATTAATGCTAATAAGTATTTTATGTTTATTAAACTAATTTTTAATAACTTAATTTAAAAAAGAGGTTAGTTTGCAAATAAAAATAAGTGAAAATCTATTTTAATAATTTAAATATTTTTTTAAGTCATTTTGCAAATGGACTCTTGAGAAAGAGAGGGAGAACTCGGAAGAGAGGGAAAGAAAGGGAAAAGATTATGAGAGAGTTAATTAAGTTAATCTGCCACATCAGATTTATTAGACAGAAAAAAAAAATTATAAAAGAAAAAGTCATTTTGTGAATTTTGATATCTGATTATGTCATTTTGGCTATTTCCTCCTTCTCCGAAGTCCCAACTCACGACCGACCTGAACATCCGAAAGTTGAAAGCGAGAGAGCGCTCTCCGAGTGATGTCTTGAAAAATAGAAAAGTAAAAAAGAAAACCCATTGAAATGGGAAGATTTGTCGTTCTTCGGGCGTTGGCCGGAGCCGCCCAAAACGCCGTCGTATCCACGAGCAGCAGCCGTGGTGGTCTCCGAGCATTCTGTTCGCACCACCTCCCGGCAGTGGAGCCCTCAAACGACGCCGAATTGGTGACAGAGATACTCGTGAATCAGCACAACCCTTTCCACGCCATGGAAGCCTCTCTCCAGCTGGACGGCGTGTTTGTCTCCTCTCACCTCCTCAACCAGACCTTGCTCCGCCTAACCCACAATTCCAAAATTGCCCTCGCCTTTTTCCACTTTTGCAAATCTCTCCCTCACTCCCCTCTCTCCCACGCCTCCTACAACATCCTCATCGACACCCTCGCCCGCGTCCGCCAGTTCGACGCCGCCTGGCAGCTCATCTCCGAGATGCCGCCGAGCTCCTCCGCATTCCTCATCCTCATCCGCCGCCTCATCGCCGCCGGCCTCACCCGCCAGGCCATCAGGGCCTTCAACGACATCGACGCCTTCCTCGGCCCCGGAACGGCGTCGTCCGACCACTTCCACTTCCTCATCGACACCCTCTGCAAGTACGGTCACGTCAAGGTCGCCGTCGAGCTCTTCAACAAGCGCCGGAATGCCTTCGCCGTCGGCGTGAAGACCTACACGTCCTTGATATACGGCTGGTGCAAGCTCGGCCGGAGAGACATGGCCGAAAGGTTTCTGAGGGACATGATAGCCCGAGGGATCGACCCCAACGTCGTCACCTTCAACGTCCTGCTCAACGGAATCTGCCGCCGCGCGAGCCTGCACCCGGACGAGAGGTTCGGCCGGACCATGAGGGCCGCGCAGGAGCTGTTCGACGAAATGCGGCGGAGAGGGATCGAGCCCGACGCCACGAGCTTCTCGGTCGTGATCCACGTCTGCAGCCGCGCGCACAAGCCCGAGATGACGATGGAGAAGATGAGGGAGATGCAGAGCGCAGGGCTGTCCCCGACCGTGGCCACCTACACGTCCGTGATCAAGTGCCTGTGCTCGTGTGGGAGGCTCGAGGAGGCCGAGGGGCTGGTGGAGGAGATGGCGAGGGACGGGATTAGTCCCTCCGCCGAAACGTACAATTGCTTCTTTAAGGAGTATAGAGGAAGGAAGGACGTCGATGGTGCGTTGAAGCTGTATCGGAGGATGAGGGGCGAGGGCTTGTGCGCGCCGACGACACACACGTACAACGTTTTGGTGGGGATGTTTCTGAGGGTGAACCGGATGGAGCTCGTGAGGGAGATTTGGGATGACATGAAGGCGTTTGGGGCAGGACCAGATTTGGACTCGTACACGATGACGATCCACGGGCTGTGCGAGAAGCGTCGGTGGAGAGAGGCTTGTGCCCTGTTTGTGGAGATGATTGAGAGGGGTTTTCTTCCTCAGAAAGTCACCTTTGAGACGCTGTACAGAGGGCTTATACAGGCTGACATGTTGAGGACTTGGAGGAGGTTGAAGAAGAGACTGGATCAGGAGTCTATTACTTTTGGCTCTGAGTTTGACACTTATGAACTCAAGCCTTATAGAAGATAATGGCATGCCCATTCATGGATGTGCAATTTTAAGCATCGTGACTTATTGTGGCAGTTCTCTCTGTTCCCTGTTCCTTTTTTTTTTATCTTTTTTTTTTTTATAATTATTTTACAATGAACACTGAGCATTCTCTTGTGCTCATTGAACATTCTGTTACCTTTTGTTTGATAGAGTAGAATTGTGGAGGTAGAGAATGAGGAGGAGAGAAAATGATAGGGAAATATAAATTTTGGTTGTTTGGAAGAGAAGAAGAATGGAGGGAAAGATTGAATATATATATATATATATATATATATATTTATATTGTGGGGGCCATATTCATTTTATATTCCTCCGCATATGGAAAATTCTAAAATACTCTCTGTATTATACTTAAAATTTAATTTTATCTTTGTGTTTTTTATAATTCTAAAACGATCATTCAATTTTTTAAATCTATCCCAAAATATCCTTTTGCATTGATTAATGCTCAAAAAATTTCACATATGACCAAATTAACCTTTCGAATAAAACATAAAAAAACAAAAATTAAAATTAAAAAGAAAAAAATTGACAAAAACCCAGAAAGGAAAAAATGCTCTAAGGTTGAGGATGAAGCGGTCGCGGGGTTTCGACGGTGGGGTTTGATGGCTTGGGGTCACGATGGGCGACTACAGCGCGGCCAAGATGAGGACAAAATACCCAGACCTCGCCAAAGCTTGGCAACTAGTCCGGACTTGGCCCTCTTTTTTCCCTTTCCATTTACCTCAGATATTTCACGGATTTAAAAGATTTTAACTTTTCTCGACTTAAGATCCCATTATTAAAAACCAATATAAAACACTCGTTTTGCAGGCCTGTAATCGGGATAAAATGCAAAGATGACGTTGTTATGGTAGATTTTATTCTTTCTATGTCTCTCTCTCTGTGCCTTTAATGCCTTATGAAAAGAAGTTGTTGAGAGTCTCTTTAATTGGTTACAAGATTTTAAATCTAGGGCGTGGAGATGCTTGTAGCGTCGAGATGATGTTGTCTGGATCAAATAGAAGAATTCATTCTTGTTCATCGACATTCTAGAATGGTACCACTTGGCACTCTCATTTTCGTTGATTGTGTTTTCGTTGTTGTTAAAATGTTATTTGTGGCTTTGCTAGTAATGTATGCGTAACAATCGCTTATAGGAGTTTCTTTGGTTCTCGAAAAATAAAATAAATAAAAAGTTGCGAGGGCCAATTCTAAAGCTATTAACTATGAGATGTATAGAGAGAAATAATGAATGAATTGAGACCTGAGAGGAGAACAAGATGGGACTGTCGAAAGGAGTGGCAATGGCCATAGACTCGAACGAAGCCACAAGCGGTGAGCGGTGCGCTTGGGCTCCACTGAAACCCAACCCAACCCCCACAATCTTGCGCAATCCCTCACCTCGAAACCCAACTGCGCAGCCCCCCTGAAACCTACTAGAACCTCGTGCCACGCATCGAAACCCACCTCTCTGGAACCCTACAACAGACGGTATCACAGTGCAAGCCAACACCGCGGCTCGTCCAGAGGGGCGCAGGTCGCCGCGGTTACTAGAGGGGCGGCGGGTCACCGCGGGGTATGCCGGACGGGGTGGATAGAGAACAAGAGAGAGAAGAATGAAAGAAGATAAATTTTTTTTATTACTATTCTAAAGAAAATTATAAAAAAAATTGTAAATCAAAGCTAATTTACTATTTTATTAAAGTGTAATTAAGTCTTTTTACCCATTATCTTTGATCAAAATTAAGTCAAAGGATAATTTTAGAGATATTTAAAAAAATGAATGATCATTTTGGGGAAAACACAAAGATAAAATTAGATTTTCGAGAAAATACAAGACTATTTTAGAATTTTTCCTCCTTCATATGAAAAGGTTAGTAGGGGAAAAACAAAGAACATTTGAAATATAGTATAAAATTATAATATTATCCTACTTTTTTACTTTTATAACAAAGAGAAAAGTCTTATGGGTTTTTTACTTTATCTTTGTTGGCAAAGTAACAACCCTCAGGACTTCTTTGGCTATTGAGAGATATTATAATAGTATAATGCATTAATCTCTGCATAAATTTTCAAAGTGTAGTCGTGTAATAATCATATTTAGGATATTTGAGATGATATTATTGATAATTTCGATGCATTTTTTATTATGAAATATAGCAGATTAGGGAAATAATCACTTAAAAGCTCAAGTTTTATGAAAATGGCCGACGAATCCATAAAATCATATATTAGCCATCAGGTTCGTTTTTACTGACTTAGAATGTCCAAAAATCCCTTGACTTTTACAAACATGACAAAGAAATTATGTTCAAAATTCAAACCCACACTAAACACGATCAAATCGAATTCCATACGAAAAATTCACAAATTTTAGACCCCGAACCTAAGGTTTCGCCGTAACCACTCGATCTCGTCCTCAAGACTTCCCAAATCTCATACCAAATCTCAAAAAATCTCGCAACTGCTCGTTCGCTCTGATGATTCTGAAAAATATGAAACCAAAATCTCATAAAATTGCAAAAACCTTCAACCTCAAAGAAAGTCGACGAAAGATTGCCAAAAAAAAAAAAAAAAAAGGTAACAAAATCGAATCTCGTTTTTTGCCTCGTTGAAATTTTTTTTATGTTGAAAACCTTTAAAAATCAATATTGTTACTATTTTTAACAATATTTGGTACAAGTATAAAGAATAATGTAACCCATAGGGATAATGATTTGATCAAATATATTCATCCGTTTAGGCTTCAAATGGGAATAATAATAGAAGGCTGTCCTCTTTCTAAAGAAAAGTCGAAAAGATTTTTTGATGAAATATTACGGATTGTATACAGATACATATTATTTAATGTTGTTGAAGCTGAGCCATTTATGGAGCAAGTAAAACTATTTTAGTTTCATCTTGAGTTGTATAGATTTAATTTGCATAATTTAAATATAATTCATACTTATTATTCGCATTAAGAATGTATAATACAAAAAGCAGAGCTGGAAAAAAAAGATAGGCATTTGTTTTGAGATAGTAATATGCTACAAAAGATACATTTAGATACATTTTCTTCGTGGTTGTTAAATAAGCTTGTGAGATCTTTATAATCTTAATGTATCACATTAGGATATTTTTATACCATTGCCAGTTTATTATTATAATTAATATTTATTTTGTATGTTAGAAATAATCATCCCAGTTTCAACACAGTGTCAAAAGTATTAAAGTGGCTTACACGAGGACCTAGGTTCCATTTCATGCCATATTCTGGTTATGTATTCAATGAAAAATAATATCATATAACAAAGGTTGAAAGGTCGACACAAGATTATGGTGTTTCAATGGAGGCTGAAATAATCTATAGATCTAGTGCAAGAGATGTGACACAAGTCATTGCAAATGTTTCTTACATGGTATTATAATAGACATAATTTTGCTTGATTTTTACACATTTCGACTACCTGTATTTCAATGTAATTGGACTAATATTGTAAGTGGTGTGAAAAAGGATGAAGGTTTCATATTGGTCAACCTTCACGAGGTATCAAATCTATTTCAAAGGTACCCATTCACTTTAGCATCACAAGCCAAACATGTATTTTACTTTAGAGAAAGTAATTTATCAAGTTGGTATATTGTACTGCGGGCACCACCAAGAGGATTTTTTGACTTGGAAGCATTTGATGAGAGTGTTTATACTACTTTTTTGATCGAAAATATTTATACTACTTATGCACCATATGATGTATCTCAACTTAATATTGATGAAATAGATAATGACGAATCTTGTGTGAGAGAAGATTGTGAAAGAGCTTTAATCTAATTTAATAACTGATCAAGTAGTTGTTTATTCTTATAGCATATGGAATTAGTGTTGATGATTTTCATTCTTGCATTTTATCAAGGCCTTTGTTTCACGTGATTATATATATATATATATATATATATTATCGTTTTGCCCCCGTGTTTTCGCTTTGTTTTTTATGTTTATATTTTCTTCCAAAAACTCAGACACTTTTTTATTTGTTATGTTTTCCTATTGATTTTTCCAGACACTCTTTATGTAAGGAATTGCAACAGTTTTTGTAGTTTTTTAAATTTTTTCTCTTGTAATCTCTATTTTTAAATATTCTGAACATTGTATCTTCCATTTTTACCTTACTATTACAATTGGTATTAGAGGTATTGATAGTGAATAATAAATATAGTTAGTAAGCTATTAATATTTCAGGCGCATGTCAACTTAGTTGATATGTGTTCTTATTACTTTTTTTTTCTTTTCTTTTATTTAAAATTTTACAAAATATGATTTTTTTCAAGTGAGGTACGTATTTTTATATTCTTTAAAAAAATATTCGTGCATATGCAATTATTTTATTTATGAATAGCTACAAATTACCTTATTTTTTATTTAACTTTTGTTGCCACAATTTTATATACCATTTTGGTTTTGGATTTATCTTCTAATCTCTACGCAACAAATACTATGGTGTGAGATGTTTGTCTTGGGCATTAACTACTAATAAAATTTGACTTGCCTTTTAAGTTTTTATTTTTATTTTTTAATATTTTTCCAAACAATTATTATTGTATAAGATATACTCTCAATTATAATTTTATGAAAAAATAAATTTAGTATTGAAATCTACAATTTTTTTAAAAGGTCGGTTAAAAAATTAACCATTTTAAAGGTAAAGTTTGAAGGATTTAGTCATAGTTTCACGAAATTAAGGATTTAACCGTAACATACGTTTAACATAAAATGTTACATGCAACATATTATGTTACACGTATGTTACGGCTAAATCGTTAATTTCATGAAAATATGGCTAAATCCTAAAAAATTAGTCAAAGTTTAGTTAAATCCCTAAAAATCTCCTTTTTAAATGACATTAAGGGGGAAAAAAAGCTAAAAAGATATCTCGATATTTTTGTCAAGTCAAACTACATCTTTTTTTCCACGATTTTTCCCTTCAATGTTATTCAAATCATACTATATAACAATCCAATATCATTAAATATTATTATATAAATCTTTTCGTGACATTTTTTGGATAAAAGACTATTGGATATTAAATAAATTTTTTTATCTACCATTTACTTTTCTGGTTTAATCATTTTTTGAGCTCTTAACGTTCTCCCCCTCCTGCTAGTATTTTTCTTTTATGATATTTGGAAAACACAAACCCCAATCAATATAAACAATCACAATGGGCCACCAACGAGCAAGTGACGAACCAAAAATCGTGAACAGACGGCAGCGCGAAAATTCAACAGCGGCGGGAAGACTCATTGGTAACTCGTGTTGGGATTCGACGGCGGGGGAGAGCGGAGCATCGTGATCTGAGTTCGAGCAAATATAGGTTCGGGTCGACGATCATCGCCACTGGTTTTGAGGCACGGTGGCTCGGGTTAGGGTTCGATGACGTGGCGACAGGGGAAGCTAAATACTCGATCTCGAACTTGTGACCCCCAGCGCAACCCTCCTGATGACCTCCCGGCGACCACGTGACTCCCCCGAGATTCCCCCGATGACCCTCCCGAGACCCCGCAACTCCGCACCGCCATCCTCGCGTGAAATCCCCTTCCTGGCGAGACCCTGCGACGACTGCTAGGAGACCCCGCGACAACTGCTTGAATTTTCTCCATTGCCATATCCTCTCTTTTTCTTTTTCTTTTTTTTTTCTTGGACAACAAACAGAACATATCAATATAGATTGAGAGCGACAGACACTGAAACTCAAAAAAGCTCTCTCTTCTGATTCATTCACTAATCAATGGAGGCCACAGAGGAACAAGGACGCGGGCTACTGAGTAAGATCATTCCTTCTCGACTGGAGGACGCCGGCCTCGAGGACTGCGCTCTGCCTCTGGACTCCATCAAGGAGGCTTTCTTTAAAGACGCCACCGCCGTGAAGTCACGCGCCACCACGATCTTGACATCCGACGAAGAGGACGACAGTTGCGTCGCCGATCCCTGGCCAGACGCCGCGGACCGGTCCGACGCGGTGTTCGGCGGCTCTCCGGAGGCCCGCGAGTCTCCTAGGCCTTGCGCCGCCGTGAATGGCAGCGTCGAGACGGTGGGTGTCACCGTGAAGACAACGAGGATCTGTTAGAGAATGAGAGGGGAAGTGCAGGGGGAAAAAAAAGATTATCAGAGACAAAAATATGAAAAAATTAAATAAAAAAAAAGTGGAGGAAAAGACTTAAATACCCATTATTATGAATCATGTGACACTCACGTGTCAAATTCCGCTCAAATTTTAGACGGAAGTCATCAATTTGTAGTGATTTGTCAAAAATTTCGAGTTTAAGGTGCAATTTGCCAAAAATTAAAGTTAAGGGGGGGCACGTTACCAAACACGTAAAGTTCAGGGGGCACCAGTGCAAATTACTCTAAATAAAATAACAAGTACTTAATATAACAACTACTAATTTAAGTATAATGAGATAAATAAATAAATAATAAATTAATAACTACAAATTTAAGTATAATGAGATAAATAAAGTAACAAATATTAAATTAATAACTACAAATTTAAGTACAATGAGATAAATAAAGTAACAAATAATAAATTAATAACTACAAATTTAAGTATAATGAGATAAATAAAGTAACAAATAATAAATTAATAACTAGAAATTTAAGTATAATGAGATAAATAAAATAACAAATAACAAACTAATAATTACTAATTTAAGTATAATGAGATAAATAAAATAACAAGTACTAAATAATAACTGCTAAATTAATTATAATGAAATAAATAAAATAACAAGTTAACAACTATTTAAATAAGAACTACTAATTTAACTAGAATGAAATATATAAAACAAGTTAACAAGTACTTAAATAATAAGTACTAATTTAACTGTAATCAAATAAATAAAATAACAAGTTACATGTACTTAAATAATAACTACTAATTTAACTATAATGAAATAAATAAAATAACAAGAACTTAAATAATAACTACTAATTTAAGTCTAGTGATATAAATAAAATAACTAATGCTAACAAATACTAAATTAAAAACTATTAATTTACTAATTGTGTAACTAATTTAACTAAGAAAAAACAAAACTAATATAAGAAAGAAAAAATTAACTAATTGTGTAACTAATCATAAAACTATATTGCACTAAATATTATATTATGAAAATAAACTAAGAAAATATTATAGTTGTTGGTGTGGAATTTGAACCAACGACGAGATCCGCACCTCTAGTGTGTGATGCGGCAATGAAAAGTATAAATTCAAGCGGAAAATAAGAACTCAGAGATTTTTTAAGTGGTTCGGCCCTCCTCAAGAGTAATAGCCTACGTCCACTGTGTTTGTGATATTTTATCTTTTGAATCTTTTTCATTACAGAGTATTATTTTTCTCCTCTTTTTCTCCCTGCCCCTTCATCCTTCGCTCCTCCTCCTCTTATAAGCGAAGAAGGGAGCTACAGTTATAACAAGACAAAATGTCAAATCCTCTGAGTCACGGGTTTGGTTCACCTAATAAAGCTGCCCACCTGCCGGGAGCAGTTCTTCTAAATTCGGCAGGATAAAGCTGTTTGCAATAGTGAATTCCCTGCTCGGGGGAGAATAATTGAGGTCTGTGACCCCGCGGTCAAATGCTCTATGATCGAGGGTCGATGACTCCGAGGGCCAGGTCTACGCTGACTGATCCTTCATCCGCAGCCTCCTCCTTCGGGGGTGAATTAGCTTCGGGGATCTTTAGTCTTTATACGCCGGCCCGTCGTAAAAGGGCTTTCCAAGAACTCCCTCTTTTGGTGATGTTCTACCTCCGGGGGTGTAGGATCGGGGGTCATCTTTGATAATCCTCGCCAGTCCTTATCCTGAAGGGAGTTCTCATGATGTGGTGACTTTCGCTTGGTTCTGTGGAGTCGGGGGTTCTGGATTTCTCGAAATGACTAGGGTACCGCCCTTGGACTCACTGACTGACGAAAAATTGCTGACAACATCTGCCCCCCAATCCCAGCGGCGCGACTCGCATTGCTTAGGATTTGTCCTGGTTGAAGCCGAACTGCTAGGGATGCATCTCCTGCCGCGGAGGACGCCATTTGCGGAAGCGATTCCGGCTGAGCCGAATCTTCTGGTTGCCTCGAAGGAAGACACTCTCTCTGGTAGAGAAACGGTGTCTGATCTCTACGGGACTAAACGCCCCTCCAGCCCTGACTTCGCTGGCTCCGGCATCATCCCGAACCTCGCTTTGTCGGAGAGTCCGTCCGTGCTTCTTTTGATGGTGGAACACAGTGGTTACCTATAAAAAGAGAATTGGTTATGCGAAGTATAAAGTTTAAAGTTTAAATACTACCTTCTTCACGCTGTGGCCCCCGCCTGTAGGATCAAGTCCCTTCGGGATTATTCCTACAGTCGCTCGTCATGTCCTCTCCGAGGACTACAACTCTTCTGAAACATACCTTCTCCGAGGGTTATAATGAGCAAAATAGACGATTCGGTATCAGATCGGGGCCTGAGCATACCTCCGTGAATGCACTGTTTAGTCGCGGGTTGTTCCTCCTACGAAGGATTGTCCCGAACCAGGCTACTTTGGGGGTATACTCTTGGTCCGATCATATTCGTCGAGATTTGCGAGTATCCCATTGCTTGCATCGGTTCCTGGTGCTTCTGAATGGGGTAGGGCCTTTCGCCTTATGCACCAGCGGCTAGACTATCCTTTGAAGGATTCTTGTCCCTTCCGCCTCGGAGTTCCTCCTTTGAGCGTATCTAGGTCTTCTACCTCCTCCGAAGAATAGAATGGTTCTAGGAGACAATTGGCCCAGCTTCCCAAGTTAATCTCCGAACAGGTTTTCATCGAAGGAAAGACCTGACAAGATAAACCTTTGTGCGGTAGGAAGTCTCAACGGTTGAAGCCTACGTAAGCCCTTCGGACCTACGCGGTCTAGCCTCGCACGTCTTCGAAGTACCTATAGAGCGCATCTATTTCTTTCTGGTACCCCGGATTTCCCTCAGCGGCCTGAGCGCTCCGCGGTCAAAGAAGCCGTCGAGGGTGATGTTTATAGGATTCATCCGCTTCGCGGTTCTATCCTTTATACACCACGTTTACACTTTCTGTAGACTGAGTAGCTGGCCACGGGGGTCTTGTCCCGCGGACCTCTCTTGATCACGGGCGACCTGGTTGCCGTCAGATGTGCCTTGGTACTCGAACGAGCCGTCGCTTCCTTTTGGCGCGCCTAGAGCCGCGCTCGGAGTGCGCGAGGGCGCTCCGCGCGGGCCAGAGTAGGGGTTGTCGAAGGCGTGACTCCAGGAGGCTGTTGACTATCTCCGGGTACGTCTTTCGATCAAGCACTTCGCTTTTGCGCTGTGGGGTCAACCATGCTGACGATGACGCTCCTTCTCCGGGCTATTCGGCTGCTGCGCTCCTTTGGCGTGGGCCTTGAGTTTGGTCGTCGAGGTGACCTTGCTCTTTTTGCTAGTAGCTGCCCAGGCGAGATTCGCGGGTCTTGTGGTCTGCCCTGATACTGGAGATATCTTCTTGGTTGGCCTCGATAGCACCTCCGGGGGTTAGTACTATGCCGACTTCCCGTTGGCTTGCCTAGAGCCATGCACAGCGCGTACGAGAACATTCCGTGCTTGGCAAGAGGATGTGGCCACCTCTCCTTGAGAATCAAAATCGCTCTGACTGCGTCGACTGTGGTCAGAGATCTCAGGTTTTATCTCCCCCAAACTATCTCTTCTGCGCCATTGGTCTGCGACCAAGTAAAAACCTCGGGGCATATAGATGCCAAGGGCAGGGAAGAGGCGGGAGTGGCAAGGTTAACTCCCACAGTCCTTCAGACTGCAATCACTCGTGAAACCGGGTCATCACCGGACACCGAGACCTTCCGGGGCGGTCCTCGGACTGTGGCGGAGCATGCCTCAGTAGTTCCGGGGGATGTAGACCCAGTTCGCCTGATGTGGAAAGAGTCGTTCTCTTTTGCTCGCTAGCGGCTGGTCGTGATCTTCCGGTTTGGACCACTGGCGGCTGTGCTCCTCCGGTCCGGGGCCTCCGGATGGTTCATCGCCAGATCTCCGGCTGCGATGGTGCTCGGCCTGAGCCTGTGATCCGCCAGTCGGCGGGTTCCGAGTCCGTCTAGGTGATGTCCTCGGTCGCCACCTCAAGTGCGGCTTTCTCCCGTTCCGCTCGAAGCAGCGTCTGGCGCTCCTCCGTCTGTCCCTTGCCGGTGATGAACTGCAGGAGCTGGTGGTCATGAATCGAAGATCTTCACCATGCTGTTCGTCTAGGACAAGGGGTTTTGGACGCTCTTTCTTTTATGCTAGATTTGACCCAGCTTGGGATTCATGGGGTTTCTTTCCCGTTCGTCAGGCCGTCGGCGTCATGATTTCCGATCATAGGTAACGACGAGACTCCTGGAAAAAAGCTTGAATGAAACTGGAATGGAAGGGCATGCCCGGAGGTTCGGGCCCTCCTTCTAGCGCCAATCTGTTGGTGTGGAATTTGAACCAACGACGAGATCCGCACCTCTAGTGTGTGATGCGGCAATGAAAAGTATAAATTCGAGCGGAAAATAAGAACTCAGAGATTTTTTAAGTGGTTCGGCCCTCCTCAAGAGTAATAGCCTACGTCCACTGTGTTTGTGATATTTTATCTTTTGAATCTTTTTCATTACAGAGTATTATTTTTCTCCTCTTTTTCTCCCTGCCCCTTCATCCTTCGCTCCTCCTCCTCTTATAAGCGAAGAATGGAGCTACAGTTATAACAAGACAAAATGTCAAATCCCCTGAGTCACGGGTTTGGTTCACCTAATAAAGCTGCCCACCTGCCGGGAGCAGTTCTTCTGAATTCGGCAGGATAAAGCTGTTTGCAATAGTGAATTCCCTGCTCGGGGGAGAATAATTGAGGTCTGTGACCCCGCGGTCAAATGCTCTATGATCGAGGGTCGATGACTCCGAGGGCCAGGTCTACGCTGACTGATCCTTCATCCGCGGCCTCCTCCTTCGGGGGTGAATTAGCTTCGGGGATCTTTAGTCTTTATACGCCGGCCCGTCGTAAAAGGGCTTTCCAAGAACTCCCTCTTTTGGTGATGTTCTACCTCCGGGGGTGTAGGATCGGGGGTCATCTTTGATAATCCTCGCCAGTCCTTATCCTGAAAAGAGTTCTCATGATGTGGTGACTTTCCCTTGGTTCTGTGGAGTCGGGGGTTCTGGATTTCTCGAAATGACTAGGGTACCACCCTTGGACTCACTGACTGACGAAAAATTGCTGACAACAATAGTAAAACAACAAAACTTACATTAAACAAAATATATAACTAATTATAAAACTAATTTAGTTATTAGTTATTAATAAATAGTAACAGTTAAAATTAAAAAATCCAGCAAAACTTACATATGGCAGAATATGAAGCCGGCACAATCAAAGATGTAAAACAAAGCTGAGTAGCCGATCAGTGAAGTCGAAGATGAAGTGAAAATCAAGTGAAAATGAAGTTGCAGATGTAATGACAATGAAAATTTTTTCTTTGCCGAAGATTGAAGTGAAAATAAAGTTTTATAGCAACTATTGAAGTGAAAATGAAGATGTGAGAATGAAGTGAAGAATGAAGTTTTATAGCAAAAAAACTAACATTTTTTTATTCCTACACTACACTGCACATTCACGGGCGGGGTCAAACACACTGCACCATGCAGTCATGCACCTCACAGCTCACTGCACTGCACCATGCACCTCACATGCACCTCACTGCACTGCACCATGCACCTCACTGCACCATTGCACCTCACTGCACGCACCACTGCATCTCACTGGGAGCAGCCGAGCACCACTGCATGTCTGCACCACTTAACTTTTGAAAAGGAAAAAAAAAAAAAAAAAAAACAAGTGCCGTGACTAAAAATTGTTGTAGTAGTGTGGATAAAATCCGGTTAAAATCCGGTGAATTTATTTTTTTTTAATCAAAAACCGGTAAAAATCCGGTTAGCCGGTTAAAACCGATTATTATCCGGATTTTCACCAAAAATTTTTGGTGGTAAAACCAGCCGATCGGTTAATTGTTTCATATTTGCATGCCTAGATGGATAAAGACATTCTGTTAATTCACAATGTTTTGGAACTACAGAAAAAACTTGATTCCCAAAAGTTGTAGCTTGAGTCACTTCGTAATGGTGTTCATGACCACAAGAAATTAGAGTTAGTTTGCCTTTTTTTTTTTTTGCAACCAATTAGCCAATTAAAATAGAGAAAAATGCCCTCCTTTACTATGTGCATTATCAAATATATCAGCGGACCAAAAATGGAACAATAAGTTATAAAGCATACAAACCTGTGATATTTCACGTCGCACATACTAGCACCTACATTGTTTGAAGTTTCAGGTTGGAAAATTTAAACTTTTATCCTATTTTGATATTTATCACATGTAAAACGCCGAGAAAAGGACAGGAAAATAAAATCTTTCTAACTCAATTTCTTGAATTTGTATTTACTCTTACTGACATTCCAGCTTCATCGAAGCGCTTGCAAGATCTCATTATCTTCTACAGACAGTTCCATTTTATGAAACTACAATTCTCGTTCAACTCCTTTTGTGTTTATCCCTCCTGGATTCCAAGCGTTCCTTCTCACCGCCATGACGAGATCTACTTGGAGAGGCCCTGTTTCTAAGCTCATGATGTTTGGAGTGCTTTCTGCTGCTGCTACTCTTTTCTCGAGAAGATTTTTTCCTCTTTCCTTTTGATCGAGAGTGGTGACGATCCTCATCGTCACTGGATGAATTGCTATCAGAATCACTGCCTCTTCGCCGGCGTCGCCTAGAGTGTCTTCTACTCCTTTCATCTTCAGACGAACCACCACTGCTTGAACTTCGGCGTCTCGTTCTAACTTTCCTATCCTCATGAGGAGTCTTCTCTGAATTCAATAGATCATTCCCGATCTCAGCGTGTTTACCACTACTACTTTTGGCTGAGGTACCATGAAGCGGTTCATTTTTCCGGTGTCTGTCATCTCGAGCCATAATGAGAGACTCACCATAAATATTAGTAGTTGAAGGAGGCTCAACTTGTTTATTGTTGAACTCTTTCTGGGAAGCAGAAGCGACAGCTTTGTTGGTCAAGTAGGTTGGACCAGGTGGCACCTCAAGACCAAGTTCCTTACCCAATGATTCCAAAAAGTCCCCTGCCATCAAACGGCTCAGCGTCGTATTAGCCACTTCGACCTTCTTTTCTAGATCATCCACTTTGTTAAGACCAGTGGTAGTGTCTTCTTCGTCATCAGAATCATCAGAGAATATAGCCTGCATCAAAGTGAAGATTCTTTCAGAGGAAATAAGTCACGGCACACAAATACCGTAAGCACCTAGTAAGAACTGTGAATTAGCAGGCACGTATTTTCAAGAGAACTTGAGCCCAAAACTGTCGGACCTAAGTACCCTCAGATGCTCTCAGCTTTTTTAAAAGGGTTGATATGTTTGAAATAGTTAACAAATGACAATGGTAGGAGAATAAAAGAAATTACTGACAACAATTGTTTGAAACCAGAGCAAGAAAGAAAGATGACTTTGAAGGCAGTATGTGGCCATTTTCATTTGACAGAACACGTGATTGGATTTGCAAGTACATCAAAAAATAATAATAATAATTCTTCGTGAGTAGGGGCGAATAAGACCAGACATTGAGATAAGAAGTTCAAAATTTTCAAAATATCAATGGATTTAAAAGAAACGGTTGGAAAAAATTTAAAATTTAAACGAATTAAATTTTAACTAATAAAACGCAGTAAACAACTAGTATCAATCTCAGTAGAAAGCAAGAACATATTACCTTGTATAGGTCAACTGGCCTCTCCACATTTTCAACTTCTACCGCAACTTCTTCTTCTTTGTTAGCTACATCGTTGCTTATACTTTGGGTATCAGAGTGAGGTTTGGCAAATGATACGCTATCTTTTGTCACCGTTTCTTCAATGCTTTTGGCTTTAACAGAGTCTGTGAAAATGAGATTATCTATCTTGCTACGCATCCGTGGAGCTGGTGGTGGCTGCAAAAGGAAACACTTACGAGCTATGATCTTGAAAAAAGAAAAATTTATAGCAAAGCTTTTATTTAATGTACCCGTTTTGATTCTGTACCATACTTCTTATTAAAATAATTGTATGTTTCTCATTCAATAAAAATAATAAAAATAGAAGTTGACAAATAAACTGATTGTATACTCTAGCAAATGACCAAAGCATGCAAGCTTATACACCAAAACTTCTAAAGTTTATGTCAAAAATATAGTACAAAACTTTGGAAAACAAGGAAACATGAAAAGGGGCAAAAGAATGGAAGATTGAACTTTTACCCCCTCTTCCCTGAGCAAGGGATACCAAGGAAAAGTCCATATTATTAGGAGACCAATCATAAGAATTATTCTTGTGGGGATGGAGAAGAACGGCCTGATATAATTTGTATACTAAAAATAGACACTAGTGTAAGATAACCAGAATACGTCAGCTCCTCCCAACTAAATGAGAAATTAATAATAAAGAAAAAAATGAAGATGCCATTTTACCGATTTTCCCAAAAGCTTAAGCTAGTAGGAGGTGGCCAAGAATACTTTTATATTTCTAATCGAAGATTTATACAAATCGATTATGATTTCTTAAGAGAGTGGGTCGGCTTAGGATGGATAAAATGACCAAATGAAAAAGTGCAAACGCGCTCTCTAAGTACCTTTCCCATGTAAGGATCAATAAGATCAAAGCGCTTGCATAAAATAGGTGAAGGGCGCCATTGAAATTCTTCCCTTTTTGGGAACATTTTCTTTGTGATTAAATCTGCAGCATGAGCATCTTCAGGTTTCTGCAACATTGAAAACATAAATTTCAGGGTGGGAAGAAAAAAAAGGAAATGCAAGGAACAATGCCACATTGGAAACACACCTGCAATCCACCAGAAGTAAACTGCATCCCTCCAGAAGACAGATACTCTGTAACGCATGGCGTAGAATTCTTAATTTCTTTACCACAATTCCCCTTCTCTATTGCCTCAGCTGCAGCCTCAAAGTCTAATCTCTCACGAGCACGTGCCGCTTCTGACATATAACTCGCACCACCAAACCCAGTAGTTCGAAGCCCTCCTTCATATTTTTGCTTGAGAAATCGCTCAAACCTTTCTTGCTTAGAGGGATCATCTTTGAAAGGCTTTGCAACTTCTGCCATTTCGTTCTACTCCCAGAACAACAAAAAAAATGCACGAGTACCATAAAAAAAGTATAAGACAAAAATAACAAAAGCATACGAGAACAATGAGTTGATAAAAAAATTCCAGCGTGGAGAAGAAAAAAAACGGACAATTGTATGTACTCACAAATGATGCAGGTTTTGTAAATGTGTCAGAAAGATTGTACTTCAGCTGAATGGAATCTGAAGAAGCAGCAGATGGACTTGCATCTTTGGAGCTCCTTTCCAAAGGCCTCTCTCCTAAGATCACTCCACGGCTCTCTGCTGTTAGCTTCTTCATGCTTGGAGACACTCTCCCATCCAATTCATGCTTGGTTTTATCAGCTTGCTTTTGACGTGCCTCCCATAGCTTCCTTGCGTAATATTCGTGGCCATTTCCCCCAAGAAGGAAACTAAACAGTGGATTATCCCGATTTTTCACTATGGATAGCTCCTCAAATAATTTACCACACCTGGCTACTAAAGCTGCCACCCCATCAATTAAGAGTTTCAAATTATTATCCTCAGGAGGCGAAACTTCTGGAGGACCAGCATCAGAAATCTTGACATCAGTCTCAAGAGGGCCAAGGAATTTATGGTATGTTACAAAATCCTTGGGCACAACAGGAGGATCAAATCTGAGGAACAATTTCCAAAGTAACTAGTTAATTCTTACACAGGAGAAAATACGAAACGGTAGATAAGCATGTGCTCATATTTATCTTGTAACACCTGTCTTCAAATCCAGAACTATAACGATTTGACTGAAATATGAGCTGCTTATTAAGGAGATAAAAAATAAAATAAAAAATCTTTTTGAGCCTAACTAAGAATGAAAGAAACAACATTATCATCTAAATGTGTTTGAGGCCAATTACTAATAAAAGAAACAATGTAATTAACATGTGTATACCCTAAAATCTCAACCAAATCGTACCTTTCAGGCTGATATTCAGCATTTGATGCAATTCTAAATCCAGGCAGAACACCTCGTTCATATGTGATCAACTTTTGTTTACTGTCAACAGTCACCTTGGTTGAAGGTTCTTCTATTTCTTGCACATAAGTCTCTTCAAAGTCGTAATCTGAAGATTAAATTAATCAGCAAAACGGTATCTCTTAAAACAATGTCCTACTGCATAGCTAATCTTTAAATACTAAAATTTAACAAAATAAACAATAAGCGAGGCATCTTAGAGAATAAGCTCAAGTATGAGAAACTCGATGACATTCAGAAATAAAGACTGTAGTGGGCTATATTAGTCCAGTCCAATGTTTGATACTGTTTCAAACTGGACTTCATGCGGAAAAGGAAGATAAATTTGTGGTATTCTGAATGATCTTATCAATTAGAATCATTTGCCTTTATCATTACTTGGTACTTATTAGATTTCAGTCCTCTAGTTTCATGCCCACAAAGGCAAGGTTAACTACATGTACGCTTGAGTGTGCTATATTTCGGTGGACTTCAACGGATGAATAAACAAATTATTGAATATAAATAAATAGGCCCGGAGGTGAGCCTGCGACACTAGGTGCAGGAACATCCTTCTCTGCTTCCAACTTATATCATTCATTTAACAGAGAAACCATAGGCCTCTAGAACAAATGAGGATTACATAAAGTTATGAATTAATTACAAAACCGATACCAACCAGAGGTAAAGACATCCTCATCTTCAGCATCAAGTTCTTCAAGTGCTCCAATGCCAAAACCAGGAGCAACCTTTCCTGCTGATGAATAATCAACGTCATGCTAAACCGTAGAGACTGAGCAACAGGTTTTGTTTATTACGAAAATGGACCAACATATGCTTATAATAAGTAACGTTAAAGGTCATATGGCAAAAAAATACAAGTCATCAATCAGATGATAGATCTTACACTTAAAACCAAAGAGATTATTTTTCATTGGAAGAGCTTTCATGTGCTCAGGATCCTTGTTTCCAGATACCCGTGATCTTTTTCTTTCTAGAAAAAAAAAAAAAAAATAGAGAGAAATTCGGTTAGATATATCTGCATTAAAAAAAATTCAAACATATTAAAAAAAGTTTTTCATAATCTAGTGTTCCAAGGATCACCTACCCCTAAATTCAGGAGCATTCTTATAAGGATCAAAACCTAAACCATGCAAGTCCTGCTTTGGAGTAACGGCATAAACCTGCAATAACATAATTTCTGAAGATTTACATAAATTTAGAGAGACAAAGTAAGAAAAGAAGAATATTAACCAAAATATTAGAACTGTTTTGTTCATATAGAGATCAAGGCTCAAGGGACTAAGTGAAAGTTGTTCATTCTGACCACACTCAAATTCAAGTAGGTTGGAAAACCTAAATTGAATATTTGGCAACTGATCTAGCAAACAAACCAAGAAGCATTAAAACCAGAAGTAAAAATTAAATAGGTACATAATAAATAAATCATAAGCTATGGCCTCCTCCTGCCAAAAGACAAATGTATAGAGAACAGCCATACATAAATACCTCTTAACTCCAACATCCAAAGTCCAGATCCCCCATCGTATACAATTGAGAGGTACTATTTAGTTTCTCATACCAGTAGAAATCTTTTGGATATCAAGTAACAAGACCATACAACTGAACTAACATCGTTTACTCCAAAATGTTCAAGTTCAGCAGTTTTATAACTCTTAACTTAGAGGTCAAAAGACTACAACACAAATCCCAGTGATTCCACCAGTTGGCACACTCTAGCACATCAATATATGCAAATTGCTAAAACTAGTGAATTTATGATACTACTAGTTATTAGAGACTGTGTTGTATAAAGGGATTCGAATACAGCCTCAGGAGATAATAAACTACATTTAATATGCAAATAGAGGGGAAAAAAATTCTCACGGGTGTTCCTTGAGAAGATTGGACATCATCGATAGCAGGTTTCTCAATGTAGTTATTGAAGTCATCCCGAATAGATTCAGAGTCAGTAGCCTGAGCTATTGCATCATCAGAAGAAAATGCTAGAAAAGCTTTTCGTGCTTCCCGTTTGGCATCTGTAAGTAAAGTACAAAGACATTTTTCTGCTTAAAACTATGAGATATGAGTGCACAATTTCGACCTATCGATTAACTCTGAATTCTTGGAATGACAATTAGATTGTAAGAACATACTAGAAATTGAATTCGCATGGGAATCCTTAATTGAACGACCACGCCTCCACCCCATTTTCCGCAGCAATTTTACACCTAATCAAAAGAACGAGCTAAAACTTTAAGATTTGATAGGAGACTACCATTTGCAAATTCACAAATTTAAATGGAATATAAACCTATCGATTCTGTGGCTGGAATAATAATTTCATCAGGTACAAGTCCAGGTATAGCTGATGGTCTGCAAATCATATTATTAAAACAAAAAAAGGAGCAAATAATTAAGCCCACAATTAACAATAATGCTTTACAGTGAAATATAGATAAATGAAAATCGAGTTGAAATAAATGTATGAACAAAAAGGAGTATATGAATCCTAAAAGGTGAAACCAAAAAGAGAGAGCGAGAGAGAGAGAAAAAGGAATAGGGTAAATTCTATGAATGCCCCCTCTACTATAAGCGTTGTTTCACATTGACCCCTAATATTTGTTTTGCTAGATCCGTTCCCCTCCTATTATAAAAATGACCCAAACACATTTTTCCGTTAATTTTTTCCGTTAAAAAACTCCATGTGTCAATTAATTAATTGGTATCTATCTATTTGAAAATAAATTACTCTCTTGCCCTTCTGTTATTAGATTTATTATTATTATTTTTTTATTTGTTCTTTTCTTTCTGTCCTCCGGTCCTCCCCCGATCTCCTTCTTCCTCTTTCCTTTTCTTTCTCCTCGCCCATCTCCGGTGACCTCCGGTCGAACCTTGGCGACCTCCACCCACAAACCCCCTCCGCCGCCCTCCGCCGCCCTCCGCAACGTCGCCTCCACCTCCGGAGTTCGTCGAGGATCATTGGGCGCTGGGTTCGCAAAGTCGAGGGTCGGCGGTCTGAGTTTGTCGGGGTTCGTCAAGGGCTGCATTCGCGAGGTCGAGGGTCAGCGGTCGAATTTCATCGGGGTTCGTCGAGGGCTGCATTTGCGAGGTCGAGGGTCAGCGGTCGAATTTCATCGGGGTTCGTCGGGGGCTGGGTTTGTCGGGGTTCATCGAGGTTTGTCGAGGTCGTCAGGGACTGACGGCGTCGGGGGCTGCGTTTGTCGGGTTTATTGAGGTTCGTCTGGGACTGGCGGTGTTGGGGACAGGGTTTGTCGGGTTCATCGAGATGCAATGTCTACGTTTATTGGCCGTGGCGACGCGTTTGATGATATGGGTTTGACCCTTCCAAACTTCCAAATCCTGAAGAGCCCACTTCCAGATCAAGATTAACATTATTTACAGTCCCATTTTTCAGTATAATTGGCTGCAGCAGAAAGATACTCACCATAATTTTTGTCAATAAATTCCTACTGAAAATTTTGGTTATAGCCATTTTTGAACAAAAAATTCAAACTATTATCAAGGTCTAGATTAAGCTGAAACTGCCCATAATTATTCACATCTCTATTTTTAACTTTTGACAGGCTTATCCCGGATAAGTTAGTTGCAAGATCAGCAAGCTCATTCGTTCCAAAAGTATGAAAACTTTGGGCATCTAAGCCACTAACATTCTTCTAGTGATTTAGGGGTTGTGCTTTCAGAAAGAGAAGATCCTGCTCATGTGGAGCCACTCCATTTCGCAGTCACAGGTCGTCAAAGAATTCCACTTCACCACCAATGTCATCGTGGCTTGTGCTTTTGGGTTAACAAAAAACTAACCACTCATTTTACCAATTTACCCCTATCTCTTTAAACATGTGCACTTCACGTGTTCAGTTTCCGTCAGTGTTCTAACAGAATAGAACAAATGTGTCGAATTAGTTGTACGAGGAGAACGGATCTAACAAAACAAACATTATGGGGTAATGTGAAATAACGCCTATAGTAGAGGGGGTATTCATAGAATTTACCCAAAGGAATATGCTAATCCCAATGACTAATGCAAAAAATCGTTGTTGTTCAGCAGCAAATGCATATAGACAGAGAGAAGAAATCACAATACCCAGGAGAAAAATCCAAATATTTTCCTCACACAATACAAAATAAGGAATTTGGTTGACGTCATAACATAAAAATTTCAAATCATGTGCAATATTGGGCACCTATGTTACCGTGGATCCAAACATGTTGAAGAAGGTAGCTTTCATTGAATGAATTTAGAGCAACAAATAAAAAGACATTAATATAAGTGATTAAAAAGCTGCCACAGTTAATCAGCAGTATTAGGCACTAACCTTTGTTGTTGTTCCTTCTCGGCTTGTTTGCGAGCAAGTTCTGCAGCAGTAAATCCAAACGTATCAAACTGCGAGGATGTTCCCAAGGATTGACCTTGCAAGTCCTAGAATGTGATGTAAAAGAAAATTATCAGTCTTCAAACTGAGAGAGGTTAATTGGAACGGTTCTTATAAACAAGTAAGTTAGTGCAAAAATGAACATACAGCTCTTTAGTTAGTGCAAAAATGAACATACAGCTCTTTCATCTTCATCTAAGAAATTTAAAATGCTCTGCTGCTTGACTTCAGCCCTATTCTTTCGGGACGACACAAATGACTGTGGTGTCCACCCTGCACATTCATTTCATACGACCTAGATAGTAAGTAACAAAATTCTAAGGAAAAGAACATCAGATTCTTGTTTCGAGTACGCTTAAAACTATACCCTCTTTCGAGCCCACACTATTGAAATAACCAGCAGAAAACCCTCCCGTAAATGCTCCATGGAATCTCCTTCTTCCTTCTTCATCTCTGACCTGTGAACAGAAAAATCAACTATACTTATTAAAGATAACAATATTGCCCACATCAATCCAACTAAATTGTCTTGAACATTAGAAAATTATTACAAGGTAAGTGACGAAAATAAATACGAAATCTATCTAGTTCACATCGGAACCAAAATATAAGCACTTGTATTGTTTCTCCTTTCCATTCTCCAATATAGTAAGGTTAAAATAATACATAAACAAAAGCAATCCATCGAATAAGTCCCTTCATTCACAATCAATCTATTCTCGCCTCTATGTTCTCAGCACATAATAAACGAAATGCTTAGTGATAATCCAATAATAATACTCAAAGACTGAAAGTCACTTCTTAGCCTTACTTCACTCGAACCGAAATGCGCATAACAGAGTGAAATTTGTCATCTGGTTTTCACTTTCTCGAGGCTTCTCAGTAGCCAAACAGAAACGTAACGCAAAAGAAAGGAAATTGAAATGACCTCTTGTTTCCAAGACGGGAGGGTTCGGAGCTGAGCAGAGGCCTCGGCCACGGCTTTCTTCTTGCGGCTGGCGAGCTCTTCCTCGCGCTCGATCGGCGTCCCGTAGAAAACGAAGTCTTCCTCCTCGGAGTCCATTTTCGTTCTCTTTCAGAGAGCTACACAAGAACAGAGCTGATCGAAATTGGTCACTCTCAGGAGAGACGAAGAGAATGGAATTCTGCGTAGGAGTTTCTTAGGGTTTGGGAAATTCGATTTCAGAGCAACATAGTTCGTTGCAGATTATTATTATTATTGTTATTGTTTTCCCGAGTCCTTTAGAAATATAGATTTAAATAAATAAAAAAATTAATGGATAGATTGAAAAAATACACATTTTAATATATATATTTCTTTTTAATAAAATTTTTATTTTATCAAAACTATTTTTAATAAAATCTTTGATAAAAGAAAAAAATAAATATATTATTAAAAAAATGAAATTGGATAAGACTGGGTAATACACGCTAGTTTTGGCTTTTGAGTGAAAATTAGGACTAGGTTTTATGTGTGAACTAGGGCTGAAAATTAAAATCGAAAAAATTAACCGAATTTTTTAAAAACCGAAACCGAAAATCGAATTTTTTTAAAAAATCAAAAATTCGGTGCTTAAACACCGAATCAACCGAAAATTCGATGCGGTTATTCGGTTTTGAATATTGAAAACCGAATAATCGGTTTTATTAACCGAATTATCAATTTTTGAAAAAAAAAATTCGGATTTTAACCGAATAACTGGTTTTTTAACCGAATTAAATAACCGAAAAAAATTGAATTAAAAAAAACTAAAAAACCGAATTAAAAAATCAAAAAAACCGAATTAAAAAATAAAAAATGAAAACCGGTTATTAATCGAAAAATCGAATTAAAAAATCGAAAATTCAGTTTCGGTTAAATTTGGTTTTCTCCCAAAAAAACAATTTTCGGTTCTGAATTTTTAAAAACTAAATATTCGGTTTCGGTTAAAAAAATAGCCAAAAAACCGATAACCGGTACCGGTTTCACCCCTAGTGTGAACCAAGTTTAAAAAAAGAGATAACAAAAAAATAGATGATGGGAGAATAAATTGAAATTTTATATTTAATTCATTAAGAAGGGAGATTCTTGATCTAAATCCAGCTTAAATTAGGATTTTCCATAGCTACATTGACCTTCTAAAAGTTTAAAAGGTATGGTATTTCAATTTTCTTTTTTAGTTTGTTTTCATATTTATTTTTTTTATCTCGAATCAGATGTAAAATTTTCGAATTATCAATTTTTGAAAAAAAAAATTCGGATTTTAACCGAATAACTGGTTTTTTAACCAAATTAAATAACCGAAAAAAATCGAATTAAAAAAAAACCAAAAAACCGAATTAAAAAATAAAAAAAACCGAATTAAAAAATAAAAAATGAAAACCGGTTATTAATCGAAAAATCGAATTAAAAAACCGAAAATTCAGTTTCGGTTAAATTTGGTTTTCTCCCATAAAAACAATTTTCGGTTCTGAATTTTTAAAAACCAAATATTCGGTTTCGGTTAAAAAAATAGCCAAAAAACCGATAACCGGTACCGGTTTCACCCCTAGTGTGAACCAAGTTTAAAAAAAGAGATAACAAAAAAATAGATGATGGGAGAATAAATTGAAATTTTATATTTAATTCATTAAGAAGGGAGATTCTTGATCTAAATCCAGCTTAAATTAGGATTTTCCATAGCTACATTGACCTTCTAAAAGTTTAAAAGGTATGGAATTTCAATTTTTTTTTTTAGTTTGTTTTCATATTTATTTTTTTAATCTCGAATCAGATGTAAAATTTGGGTTATTTAGTTTCTATAGTATTATTTCATGTAAATCAACATACTTTGGTCATGTGGTATTAAAATTTGCGATTTTTGAGTTGCAGAGTGCTCAATAGCTAACAGTTGAACGCAGTCGAACAACAGTCAAAAAATTTTTGACAGGTGTCTGTCGAATGCAATCGAACAGAAGTCAAAAAATATTCGACATATGTCTGTCGAGCAGCGACAGCTGTAGTCTAGCAACAAAAAAATTTTGAGTTTTTTTTTGTTTGATCATTTAACAAAATATATTTATTTTTGTCAAACATATGCTTTCTTTTTAGCTTATTTTAAGCTAGATTAATGTCAAATAAATTTTTTTTTAAAATCTATTTTAGTTTTTTCACGTTTATAATTCAAGTTTTAAAGTCATTAATTATTTTTAATATACGAATGACTTCAATAGTTCTACAAGTTATTTTTGGTAGAGAGTGGGAAAAAAAGAACGAGACTTTCAAATGGATAGACAACATTAAGCTCATTGCATTTGTTGTTGATCCAGGGATTGCTTTGGCGGATTTGGTTGATATATTGTATGTTAAGTTGAATGTAGACTCAAAGAAGACGAATATGCAGTTAAGCTATGCTTCCAATTCATGGGACATGTCAAATCACCCTATTTTATCTAACAAGTGATGAATATGTTATGGCGTTTCTCAACAGCTTTGGTACGTAAGATCGTAGAGGGACATTGAGAGCGGAACTAAAAGAGAAAGAAAGAGGTTTTCAAGAGAATGATGGAAGTGGATGTAATACCTGAATTTTAAAAGCACTGTGCCAGTTAATTAATTTGTATTTTTGCCTCAGTTGTGAGCAATTTGTAAAATTGGCTAGTTTCGTAAAATAATGTCAATTTGGAGCTAGGAGAGAAATTATAAAATTGGCGTGATTATTTTGCGGTTTCGAATTTTCGGACGTGTTAGGAATTTGTGTTTGTTTCGAGAAAGATATTAAAATTCCTAAGTTTATGTGTTCAAATAACGTGTGCAATTTTAATATTTTTTGGAAAAATTTAATGTATTTTCGTTTGTCAATTTTTGGCCAATTTGGCCCAATTTGAGCCCAAGCCCACTAGGGTTTTTTTCTCTTCTCTTCTTCCCCCTCACAGCCGACCAGCCCTCTTCCTCCCATCTCTCTGATTTTCTTTTCTTCTTCTTCTCTCTTTCTCTCTCTCTCTCCCAGCCGTTCTCTTTCGCCCAGCCGTCAGCCGACCTAGCCGCCGCCAGCGCTGCCGCCCCTCCGCCCAGCTCGCGTGTCCAGCCACATGCGCCGTCCTGCCACTAGCGTCGCTCGACCTCGAGCCTTTCCAAGTCCGCACGCGCAGCTCCGCCAGCTCGAGCCCCCGCGCGCCTTTTCCTCCCTCTCGCGAGCCCGGTCCTCCACGCCGTCCCGCTCACCAGCGCCGCTCGGCCCGACGCCGCTCTGGCCCGCGCGCCTTTTCCTCCATCTCGCGAGCCTGGTCCTCCGCGCGGTCCCGCTCGCCAGCGCCGCTCTGGCCCGCGCGCGCTCAGCCCGAGCTCGCCCAGCCTCTGCGTGCTTTGCCGGCGCTGGTCCGGCTCCGCCCAAACGCCGCCTCGCCGAATTCACTCATCGCACAACAGCGCGACTGCCGGATTGACAAATAAATCTAAGTCACCGATGAACGGGACGAGGACACTTCAAATAACAATTTGATATTCTGTTTGTCCGCTCTTGGTTAAGGACCGGCTTTGAGTAGTCCGTCAATGAGCAATTATTCGATTTATGTCTAGTGGAAAGTGGCTTTTGACCCTATTACTCGTGTGTTAGACAGATTTGTCGCACGACGAGTTTCAAGGAAGGACGCCACTAGGAGAGAGCCGCGAGGATCGAGGCAAGAGGCTTAGGACCCCAGGTAAGTGGATCTCAACTGTGGCACGAGTAGACTTTACCATGCTTGAATTAATTATGCATGTGTTGAGATTGTGTTAAGCATACGGTGCTTCCAAAATTGTGGCTGTTAAACTATGTGAATCTCTATTCTAACTAGGGCTGTGTATATGGGCTCTTGATTATGTTCGTCTCGTTTTGCACAACGGGCCTGCAGGTATGGGACTGTAGGTTCGTTTGTGATATGTTGTGTTTGTCTAGGTGTATATTGGTGCGTGCATTCATTTATATGTTTATCTGTCTGTGGGTATGGGACCACAAATATAAAAATTACTCAACTTCGTGGTTTAGGTTCTAGTGTAGGGCGTGTATCTGTTGTGTGTTTATATGTTAGGATGACCTATATGTCGGTGGGTATGGGACCACAGACATAAAACTGTTTATATTATTGTTGAGACTTTGTTGCAGGTCAAAGAGAAAACTCTAAGACAAGACAAGGGGAGCGAGAGCAATGTATGTATACGAGTAGGGCCCGACGGGACCGCAAGTCATGATCGGTTCCAAAATAGCCCGACGGGTACACTGATTACGTTTCGAGACGGCCCGAGAGGCCTTGGGGAGGTCGGCGGACGACCTTCCTCTGTGGCAATACTTTGATCATTTTGGTAGGGCTCGACGGGGTTGCGATCATGATTTGGTTCCGAAATAGCCCGACGGGGCCATCATGTATGACAGATTTCGGAACGACCGAAGGGACCTCGCGGAGGTCAACGAACCACCTTTCAGAACGGCCCGAGGGGCCTTAGGGAGGAGAGCCACGGCCCTCCCCACAGTTTATGATGTGACGATCCGGATCGGCCCGACGGGGTAAAGTGCAGCAGTCAATTACGAAACGACCCGACGGGGTCACTGGTCGTAAAAGGTTTCGGAAAAGGCAGAGGGCCCAAGGAGGATGAGTCCTCACAATCATAAAGAATATCGGGACGGTCTGAGGGGGCCAAGATCCATAGCATGTCCCGAATTAACCCGATGGGGGTGATGGCGCAATCGATCTGAAATAGTCCGACAGAACCACCGGTCGTGAGCAGTTTTGGATCGACCCGTAAAAGGGTCTAGAATGATAATAGTTCTAGAACAACCCGAGAATGGGTCCAAATGTGTATTAAAAAATAGAACGACCCGTAAGAGGTCTAGATTGTGTATAATTTCTAGAACGACCCGTGAGGGGTCTAGATGTGAATCGTGTGCACACGTAATTTGATAAGCTAAGTCAGAGAGTTGTGAACTTTGGTGAGATTAGAACAAAATATGAGACTGAATTTTGAGTTGAGATTAGTGGGTCGTTGGGTTCGACCTCGTTCCATGTAGCAACTCTTTTGCAGATATTGTCTCTCGCGTAGGTTCAACACCTTATTTCTACAATCTACTCCGCGAGCAAAATTGTTAAGAGTGACGTTTACTCTTCGGACTACGACGACGCGATCGTCGAGTCCGTCTTGTTGTAAATTATAGTGTTGTGATATATTTTGATTTTTAATTACCTGCAGACGTAGCAACATATTTATCTAATCTACTTACTGGGTTATTAGCTCACTAGTGTGCTCGTGTCGCAGGTATCTTGTCACGAAAGTAAAAAAAGTGAGGCGACAATGACGGAAATAGCGAATGTATACGGGACCGACTTATAAAACCTTACGTGGACTACCGGCTAATCGTTGGCAAAGAAAGTTTTTAATTCCGCAATATTTTGGAAATGTTTAAATTAAATCTATTTGGTTATGATGATGATTGATACTCCTTACGTTTGTTATTAAAAGCTCAATTATATAACTTAATCTAAAAGTTCAAATTTTTCCTTATTTTTCGAAACTAAAACATCGTTTTGAGTTTTGGGTCGTTACAAAGTTGGTATCAGAGTCACGGTTTAGCCGGTCCTGTAGACAACCCCGTATACACAAGCATGATTCCTTCGTTGTCGCCAATGTGAGTAACCCTTACTTCTGCTGCACGTGCAATGAGATATTAAATTTAGTAAAGTTGATTGCAGGTGTACTCAAGTACGAGCATGATGGGACTTGAGGATGATGCCGAGAATAAGGACTCAGAGTGACGGTCCAAAGGACACTCTCGTTCAAAGTGGTAGCTCTCTACTACCTGCGGTGCCTCGAGTAGGCCAACGTCGGTCTGTCGTTATTCGCTACTAGCGTCAATTCCTAAGGGTTACAATTCTCGCATTGTTGGCCGTCGAGGTCACGTGAAGGAACGCGATAGCCATTTTCGGAAGGAACGAAAGTCATTAGAGTCACACCAATCACAGATATTCCCCAGGTGAGAGTTCCCTTTGAGGCGCTGATTAGGCTCTATTAGGCACAAAAAAAAAATGCAGCTTACCTTTTGATAGAGCCAAGTATAGTAGGCCCTATTCAAAATAACGAGCTAACAATAGAAGCAACCAATCGTCATGCTGCCACATTTTCCTAGTATCCATCATAAGGCTATTCCCATCAATAACAGTAGTTTAGTTTAGTACGGCCGAAGACGAGCAACAGAGAGCTGATGTAACCTAGTAGATGGCGTCTCAAATTTCGTCTTACCCAAGAAGATAACTGCTAAACTATCTGCTTTTTCACAGAACACATAAGTATTGGCCATAAGAGAGTGTCGTGCACAATTGTGATGATTATCAGAGTGACGCAGCGGAAGCGTGGAAAACAATGCTTAAAAAGAGGTTAAAGGCCCATTCAGCATACCTAGGCGGGACCCACATCGAGCCTGCACCACTACGTTGGCGCTAGTAGGCTCTAAGGCGTTTCACTTCAATTGCGAAGGGCGTTGTCAAGAGATTAGCGTAGACAGTTGACGTGATAGCTTAATCATTCAAGGCTCTCACCCCGACGGATGAGACCTTAGAGTCGCGGCTTTGATTTTAAGGGTGTATTAGGCCACTAGTTCACTCCACGTATACAAGGCGTAAGAATCGATGGAATATAAGTGCTAACGTGTAGTAGAACTCCTATTAATAAGTCTGGTGATGTGTGATATGAGTGGTTGGCGTGTGGATTACATGTTAAGTAATGCGATTAGCTAAATTAGATCACGAGGTTACGCTGTAAGCGTATTGGTAATCTAGAAATTTTATTATTGCAGAACTCAGATCTTGTGGGAGAGATCCAAGCCTCTCAAAAGCTTGGTTAGCTTGTTCCTTACTGATTTTCAAATCCCGATTAATACAAATTGCTCTTTCTTAATGTTATGTGTTATTCAATCTATTTGACCTTTGCTGTGCTCTGTGATTACTATCTTTGGTTAGTTGTGTCTATTATGTTACTGTTTTTGTTAGTTCGGCGGTGCACCGAATGGTTGAGAACCATCTATAGATTCGTTTTTCCTCAGGATGCGTGATTATGATGACAAAGTGAGCAAGGAGTGATCACTCGGATGCCATGCAGCGGCTCATCTATAGGCTTAGCCATATTTGTTACCTCTACTTGTAAAACGTGAAAGGTGATGAATGAAGACTGTTGGGGCTTCCTCACTTGCATTGCGACCTGTCCTATAAGGACATGCATCAAGCTCTGGATATTTCGATCGTAAGAATTTTTGTTCATGTCCTTTCTGATGACCTTTCTAGATTACCTCTCGACCTTGAGATTGAGTTCGTTGTCAAACTATTATCGAGTACCGCCCCAGTATCGACGGCGTAGTACTGTATGATCCCGACGGGATTAAATGGGTTAAATTCAGCTGAAAGGGCTATTCAACAAGGGTTTTATAAGACCCAGCCACTAGCCGTTGGGAGCTTTGGTACTCTATGTTAGAAAATGAGGGCAATTGCAACAGTCACAATCCCTTGAGAGGAATGGCGAGACAGGGTAAGCTGCGCAATCCCTCACAACGTGGGTTAGTAGAGGTTTAACGTACCAGTTCTTCAGGTAAAGACTTGCAATTGGGCTATCTCTAACTAAAGGCACGACGAATATTTGCCCAAGTCCGCTTTCCGTATCGGTTGCAGACAATGTGAACCCTTGGTGATGTTCTTTGGAATCACTAATACCCCAGCCGTATTACTACTTTAATGCATCACGTCTTCGAAGACTATCTCGAAAAGTTTGTTATAGTCTTTAGCGATGATATTCTCATTTATTCAAAGAAAACGGAGGAGCATGAAGAGCATTTGCTTGTTGTTTTGGAAAGATTAGCCGAGAAAAGGCTTGATGCGAAGTTCAAGAAGTGTGACTTTTGGTTGGAAATAGTCTCTTTTCTCGGTCACATAGTGTCTAAAGAAGGGAGTTCGGTGGATCCACCTAAGATTGAAGCCGTGAGTTCATAGAAATAGCCCACTACTGTTACAGAAGTTTGTAGTTTCTTGGGCTTAGCCGGGTACTATAGGAAATTTATAGAGGGGTTCACCAAACTATCTCTACCTTTAACCCGCCTTACTTAAAAGAATACCAAATTTTCTTTGACTCCGGCATGTGAATAGAGCTTTCACGAGCTCAAAAGGCGTCTCACAAATGCTCCAGTGAGGACAATCCCCATAGGAACCACTGGATTCGCCCTTATTGCGATGCCACTTGGGTGATTGTAGATAGGCTCGCAAGGTCAGCGCAGTTTTTACCGATGCGAATGACATACTCCATGGATAGGTTAGCGGAGATTTATGCTCAGAAGATAGTAAGACTCCACGAAGTGCCAGTACCCCTTGTCTCAGAGAGAGATAATAGGTTCACTTCCGAATTTTAAAGAGCTTGCTCAAAGCCATGGGAACCCAGTTGAAGTACGTGGCCAATCCTAGTCATGTGCTGCGTCATGAAATCTTGGACATCGAGCTTGAAGCTACTTATGAAGAGAAGTTCTTGCAAAATTTTAGATCGAGAGGACCAGAAGTTAAGACATAGGACTATCCCGACGGTCAAGGTACAGAGGGGAAAACCATACCGAATGAGAGACAACTTGGGAGCTTGAGAGTTTTATGCGAGAGAAATACCCTCTCTTGTTCTAAGTTTCGAGGACGAAACTTCTGTAAGGGGGTAGGATTGTAATGACCTGAATTTCAAAAGCACTGTGTTAGTTAATTAATTTGTATTTTTGCCTCAGTTGTGAGCAATTTGTAAAATTGGCTAGTTTCGTCAAATCAAGTCAATTTGGAGCTATGAGAGAAATTATAAAATTCGCATGATTATTTTGCAGTTTTGAATTTTCGGACGTGTTAGGAATTTGTGTTTGTTTCGAGAAAGATATTAAAAGTCCTAAGTTTATGTGTTCAAATAACGTGTGCAATTTTAATATTTCTCGAAAAAATTTAATGTATTTTTGTTTGTTAATTTTTTGCCAATTTGGCCCAATTTGAGCCCAAGCCCACTAGGGTTTCTATCTCTTCTCTTCTTCCCCCTCACAGCCGACCAGCCTTCTTCCCCCTATCTCTCTGATTTTCTTTTCTTCTTCTTCTCTCTTTCTCTCTCTCTCTCTCCCAGTCGTTCTCCTTCGCCCAGCCGCCGGCCAACCTAGCCGCCGCCAGCGCTGCCGTCCCTCCGCCCAGCTCGCGTGCCCAGCCACCTGCGCCGTCCTGCCACTAGCGCCGCTCGAACCCGAGCCTTCCCAAGTCCACACGCACAGCTCCGCCAGCTCGAGGCCCCGCGCGCCTTTCCCTCCCTCTCGCGAGCCCGGTCCTCCGCGCCGTCCCGCTCGTCAGCGCGGCTCGGCCCAACGCTGCTCTGGCCTGCGCGCGCTCAGCCCAAGCTCGCCCAGCCTCTGCGGGCTTTGCCGGCGCTGGTCCGGCTCTGCACAAACGCCGCCTCGCCGGATTCACTCATCGCGCAACTGCGCGACTGCCGGATTGACAGATAAATCTAAGTCACCGACGAACGGGACGAGGACACTTCAAATTATAATTTGATATTTTGTTTGTCCGCTCTTGGTTAAAGACCGGCTTTGAGTAGTCCGTCAATCATTAGAGCAATTATTCGATTTATGTCTAGTGAAAAGTGGCTTTTGACCCTATTACTCGCGTGTTGGACGGATTTGTCGCACGACGAGTTTCAAGGGAGGACGTCACTAGGAGAGAGCCGCGAGGATCGAGGCAAGAGGCTTAGGACCCCAGGTAAGTGGATCTCCACTGTGGCACATGTAGACTTTACCATGCTTGAATTAATTATGCATGTGTTGAGATTGTGTTAAGCATACGGTGCTTCCAAAATTGTGGCTGTTAAACTCTGTGAATCTCTATTCTAACTAGGGCTGTGTATATGGGCTCTTGATTATGTTCGTCTCGTTTTGTGCAACGGACCTGCATGTATGGGACTGTAGGTTCGTTTGTGATATGTTGTGTTTGTCTAGGTGTATATTGGTGCGTGCATTCATTTATACGTTTATCTGTCTGTGAGTATGGGACTATAGGTATAAAAATTACTCAACTTTGTGGTTTAGGTTCTAGTGTAGGGTGTGTATATGTTCGTGTGTTTATATGTTACGATGACCTATATGTCGGTGGGTATGGGACCACAGACATAAAACTATTTATATTATTGTTGAGACATTGTAGCAGGTCAAAGAGAAAACTCTAAGACAAGACAAGGGGAGCGAAAGCAATGTATGTATACGGGAAGGGCCCGACGGGGCCGCAAGTCATGATCGATTCCGAAATAGCCCGACGGGGCCACTGATTACGTTTCGAGATGGCCCGAGAGGCCTTGGGGAGGTCGGCGGACGACCTTCCTCTGTGGCAATACTTTGATCATTTGGGTAGGGCTCGACGAGGCCGCGATCATGATTTGGTTCCGAAATAGCCCGACGGGGCCATCATGTATGACAGATTTCGGAACGACCGAAGGGACCTCGCGGAGGTCAACGAACCACCTTTCAGAACGGCCCGAGGGGCCTTGGGGAGGAGAGCCACGGCCCTCCCCACAGTTTATGATGTGACGATCCGGATCGGCCCGACGGGGTTAAATGCCGCAGTCAATTACGAAACGACCCGACGGGGTCACTGGTCGTAAAAGGTTTCAGAAATGGCGAAGCGCCCAAGGAGGATGAGTCCTCACAATCATAAAGAATATCGGGACGGTCCGAGGGGCCAAGATCCATAGCATGTCCTGAATTAACCTGAGGGGGGTGATGGTGCAATCGATTCAAAATAGTCCGACGGAACCACCGGTCGTGAGAAGTTTCGAATCGACCCGTAAAAGGGTCTAGAATGATAATAGTTCTAGAACGACCCGAGAATGGGTCCAAATGTGTATTAAAAAATAGAACGACCCGTAAGAGGTCTAGATTGTGTATAAGTTCTATAACGACCCATGAGGGGTTTAGATGTGAATCGTGTGCACACGTAATTTGATAAGCTAAGTCAGAGAGTTGTGAACTTTGGTGAGATTAGAACAAAATATGAGACTGACTTTTGAGTCGACATTAGTGGGTCGTTGAGTTCGATCTCGTTCCATGTAGCAACTCTTTTGCAGGTATTGTCTCTCGCGTAGGTTCAACACCTTATTTCTACAATCTACTCCGCGAGCAAAATTGTTAAGAGTGACGTTTACTCTTCGGACTACGACGACGCGATCGTCGAGTCCGTCTTGTTATAAATTATAGTTGTTGGTGTATAATTTAAACCAACGACGAGATCCGCACCTCTAGTGTGTGATGCGGCAATGAAAGATAACAAAATTTTTGAGCGGAAAATAAATACACGGAGAATTTTATAGTGGTTCGGCCCTCCTTAAGAGTAATAGCTTACGTCCACTGTTTATGATATTTCATCTTCAGAATCTTTTCATTTACAGAGAGTATTTTTTGTCTCTTTTTTCTCCTGCCCCTTCCCCTTCAACTTTCCCGCCTTTTATAGAAAAATCCGGCAAGAGAGAGAGAGGGAAGTGCATTAAATGCGCCCCACCTAATCGCCCTTAAATCAGGGGATTAGGTGGCCTTATCTTAATCGACCATACCCTGCCCGAAAATCAGGGGGTTGGTTACTAACTAATCATTTCACGTCATTCACTAGTGAGGCACCTACAGTGCTTGTCAGAAGTCGCTTCCATCGGGAGCGATCTAACTGTTGCTGTCCGCGCTTTGTCCTTCGTTCGGGGTCTTCCCGCTTCGCAAGGAGTCCCCCGACTCTCTTGGCCTATCGCGGACGTGAGGCTGGCTACGAGTTCCACTGATCCCCGAGCTTCAGGGATCTTTCTTCACGCCAAGTTATGCCCTCGGGGTAGTTTATTTCAATTATCCGTGAATACACAGGAGTGAGGTCAACTAGCACTTCTTGGCGTCGTGGAAGTCAACGCTTGCTGACTTGGCAAATCCTTACCGTCGCGTGGGCACTCTCTAGAGGATTCGATCCTTGTCCTCGGGGACGACGCCCTCGACGATACATCCTCGGACGAGAATTAGCTAACAACATCTGCCCCCCAATCCCCGAGGACACGTGTCGTGCCCTCTGGGATTTCTTCCTGGGTACGATTCTCCACTGAAAAGCCGCGCCGTTTGAGTGACGGGCAGTTAATGCTCTGACACAATTTTCGGGGAGTTTACATTTTTCGGTACTATTGGGTGACGTCAGGCAATTATTACCTCCCACCGAATCCTTTCTACCGTTAGATGGTGAAGGAAAGATTCCCATCCGACGGCCCGGGAGTGGGCTCAAGGTTCGGAGGTGAAACGGCGCGAGTCGAAAGGACGCGAGATGGAACGACGCGAAGAGACTTCGCCCTTTTCACCCTCTCGGCCTATAAAGTCTTCTTCATTCCTCACTCTCCGAACTTTTGCTTCCTTCGCCATTTTTCTCTGAAACTTACTAATCCGAGTTCATCGCACTTTACGAGTTTTCCGACGCTTTCTGTCCTTCTGCAACTCTGCAAGCCTTACCGGAGTCTGAAAGCTTCGTCGACGATTCCGGCCATTCAAGGTAACCTCTCTGACTTTGCAGAGCTTTTCTGTCTTGCTTATTTGGGGTTGTATGGGGCGATTAACTGGACTTCTTGTCATTCTCAGACAGAAGATAACTATGTCTCACCCAACACCTTCGTCTCCCGGCGCCGGACTCGAGACCGGCTCTGCTGTGCCGCCGACAACGTCTCCGCCAACCCCGCCTACCGCTGTACGAAGAGCGAGGAGGAAGGCGAAGAATGTCGTGGCCGCTACAGAGCCTTCCTCGACACCCGCCGAGGGAAGACCTAGCGGGTCTGGTGCCGCCGCAGCGGCTCCTCAATCTGACGCCGCCCATCCTCCGGAGGCCTCGGCAGCATACGCCGTTGATGACAGAGTCTCTAGGTGCTCCGAGGCTGATGTGGATCACATCCGGGAGCAGTTCCACCTCCCAACGGCTATCACCACGAGGGCTATGTCTGCGGAGGAGCATTCATCACGTCCCCCACCCACGATGGTAGCCTTCAACAAGGCTATCATGAAGCACGGGGCAAGGCTCCCGCTCCATTACTTGGTTCGCGGGGTCTTGGCGCATTGGGGTCTTGCTCCCAGCCAACTCAACCCCAACGCCTACAAGATCATGGTTGGGATGCACATCCTATGGAGGATGTGGTTCGCGGTGGACGTATCCGTAGAGGAGGTGTGCTACCTCTACAAACCCTCTTCCAAGAAGTCCGAGGTGGGATACTTCTTCTTAGCACCGTGGGAGAAGAAGAAGATCCTGATGACGAACCTGTCCTCGTCCTGCGAGGGGTGGAAAGACAGGAACTTTTGGGTCGGGGGAGATTTCGACCCATGCAGCTCCGTTCAAGGAGCCCTAACTCTCCCGCGAGCGTACCAGGTTCCTGGTGAGTTTGGATTCTCGATCTCTCTTTCATTTTTCCTTGTATTTTTCGCATGCTGCCGTACTAACGCCGGTGGTTGCGAACAGGTTCCTTCATCCGCGCTTCTGTGACCGCGGCGCAAGAAGAACGGATCACCAGTGCCCTGGCCTCCCCTGACGAGGCCAGGGACGTTCAGGCCCTCGTGATCGAGGACAACCTGATCACCCATGGGTGGATCGGGACTCGTATGGAGCTGGATCCGGACCAGCTTCGTGGGCAGAAGTCGGGGCCTAAGCAGACTAAGGCCCCGGCGGGGGTTTCTGGGAGTACGACCACTCCCCCCCATCAACCAGAAAGAGGGCGGCCACTTCTTCAAAGAAGCCCGCCGGCTCCAAGACCGCGGTTGCTCCCCCTCTCCCCCCGTCCGAAGAGGCCGAGGACGAAGAAGTGGCCTCGGAGACGCCCGAGGAACCCCTAACGCGGAGGAAAAGATCGCGGACGGAGCCTGCTGCGGTTCCAGAGGTCAGGCCTCCCGCGGTTCCTCACGGCCCGGAGTCCACTGGGACAACCCTCGGGGGTGTCCCGTTTGGCGAGACGGCTCGCCAAGTGCTCTCGGATGCCGCAGACATCTTTAGAGAGCAACCGCCCGCTCCCAGTCCGCCGACCAACTTGGCGCGAGATCCTCTACTAAGCGTGGAGGATTTCGTAGTGGAGCCGGCCGATCCGTCTCCTTCAGGGGTGGCTCCTACTCCAGATCGGGCGACGCCGGCTGGGCCTTAGACCCAGTTCTCCCCGGGGACATGGCCCACAGCTCCCATTGAGATAGATGATGGTAAGCAGCTTCTTTGCAAACAGGTCTTTGTTTTAATGCCAAATCGGGGCTAACTATTGCTACTTGCAGACGAGCTTTTTGGGATGCTGCGGTTGTCGCTTTCGGGGAACGTGCCCAGTCGATCAACCCCCCTTCCCCCCCCCCCCCCACCCCCCCCCCCCCCCCCCCGCGAGTCTCCCATCGCGGATAAGGGCAAGCGCCCGATGGAGGAAGCTACTCCTTCCGAGGCATCGTCTCCGGAGGAAGTTGATGCAGCTCCTACGGCGGGTGCTTCTTCTCGAGTTCGGGCCTTGCCATCTTCGGGGGAAGATCCCACCGAGGTTCCTCGGAGTCCTCCCGCAAGGACTGGTCCCGCCCGAGACCCGCTGGAGGACTTCGAAGTTCCCCCAGCCGGGGCTCCTTTTGGAGCGGGGTCGCAGGCCCCATCTGGGGGTTTCCCCTGGATGCCAGAGCTCGGGCCTATGCTAGTTGAGCTCTGGTCGAAGGAGACCTTCAGGCAACTCTCTGAGGATCCGCTCCAGGCCGGAAATCGTGAAGGCATGAGGCTGCTCGCGAAGGTAAACCCCGTTTACGTTTATATCCCCTTTTGTTTTGTCTTGTTACTAATCTCAACTGTTGCAGGCATTCTTGGCGAACTTCACCTATTCCCGGAGGTCAGAGGCAATCTACGCCCAGGAACGGGATGCTCTGCTCCAGGCTCGAGGCGAGAAGGAGAGGCTCGCGGCCCAGCTCCACGGACTTTCGGCTGAGCTTCGCGAACTCCGGGCTCAATCTGATATGTCCATCAGAATGACGGACCACGCTACCCGGAGCTTGGTGAAGACGAGAGAAGAGCGGAAGTCCTTCAAGATGGAGACCTCTAAGCTTCGGGAGGAGGTGGAGAAAGAGAGGGAGGCCCATGCAGAAACTAAGGTCCGGTTCGAGCAGGAGCTCGCTCAGGCGAAGGCTCAGCAATCAGAGGCGTGGGAGACCCTGGCCGAGGAGCGCCGTGCTCGCGAAGAGAGCACTCTCTCTGAGAAGGCTGTCTTCGAAGCCGCCCTCGAGGAGGAAAGGACCTTGAGAGGTGCGGCGGAGTCGCGGATCCAAGCCCTCGAGGGAGAGCTCAAAGAGGAGCGGGGGGCAAACGGTGGGTCGAGCACGAACTCAACGGGGCCAGAGCGCGAATACGCTCCGCGGTGGCTGACTTTAAGAACAGCCCCGCGTTCGAGAACATCATCGAGCTGAGACGACAAGAGTGGCTCGCCAACTTCCACCAAAGCGTGGGGTATCGGGGCGAGATCGCACATGCTATGGTTGTAGGTGCCAACCGAGCCTTGGACAGACTCAGGGCCCTCCACCCCAAATGGGACTTTGTCGAGGAGATCCGCCGTGAGTTTCCGCGCCCCCAACAGCAACCTCCGCGGCAGTAGCCTCCGCCTTAAGTTTTTTTTTTTTTTTTTTTTTGTTCGGGGTCCTTATATGGACGCCCGCCTTTTGTACAGTTTCCCTCGATTAATAAATGATTTAATTTCTCATTTTCATCGACTTAACTGATTAAATCCCTTCGGGATCTAACAGCTAATTTCGTTAAAAGACCGTCCCTTCGGGATCCGATCCATTAACTAAATCCCTTCGGGATTTTACTAACTAATTCATTAAATGATTGTCCCTCCGGGGCTATATGCGATTAGATAGCTAATTTCGTTAAAAAACCGTCCCTTCGGGATCCGATCCATTAACTAAGTCCCTTCGGGACTTCATACTCTCTCCGAGGGTATGTATAACGAGTGACCTCTTATTTCCCACGCTTTGGCCTAAGTAGTATGCCTCGGAATTCTTCCTTTGAGCGTGCCTAGTTCTTCTATTTTCTTGGAAGAATAGAATGGTTCTAGGAATAAGTTGGTCTGACTTCCCAAGTTAGTCTCCGAACAGGTTTCCTTCTACGAAGGAATAACCCCGACAAGATAAACCTTTGCGATAGGAAGTCTCAACGAGTAAGGCCTGTGTGAGCCCTTCGGGAATCACATGTTCTATCCTCACTCGCCTTCGAGGTACCTATAGAGCGCATCTATTTTCTTTCTGGTACCCCGGATGCCCCCCGGCTTCTTGGGCGCTTCGCGGCCGAGAAGACAGGGTAGTGTTTTTAGGATTTATCCGCTCCGCGGTTCTATCCTTTATACACCGAGTTTATAGTCTACTCCGCAGACTTTTAATCGAACGCATTTGGAAATATAAAATATTTTTTCATTCATAAATAATTTACAAATACAAATGTGAGTAAAATTATAAGAAAATAACAATACAAATTAAGGGAGCCTACTGGTAATACTTCTTGAGATGCTCCGAATTCCAGGGAAGTCTCAGTGGAATCCCGGCGAGATCCGCGAGCCGGTAAGCTCCCGATCGCAAAACCTCGGTGATTTGATAAGGTCCTTCCCACGAGTAACCCAATGCCCCAGCGCCGGGCTCCTTGGTATTCTGGAAAACTTGTCTGAGGACGGTGTCCCCGACTTTGAACTTTCTTTCCTTTACCTTGGAGTCATAATACCTTGCCATACGCCGCTTCTGGGCCTCCATCCGTATCCTTGCGACTTCTCGCCGTTCCTCGATCATGTCTCGCTCCGCGGCAAGGAGCGAATCGTTAACCGTTTCATCGAAATTTTCGTATCGGAACGAGGGGATTTTGAATTCTGCCAGAATCATCGCCTCTGTGCCATACGCCATGGAGAATGGGGTTTCTCCGGTGACCGTTCAGGCGGTGGTGCGATAACTCCAGAGGACCAGGGGCAGCTCCGCTGCCCATCGTCCTTTGAGGGCGTCGAGTCGTCTTTTCAGAGTGGTCTTGATGATCTTATTGACGGCTTCGACTTGGCCATTGCTCTGCGGGTGGTAAGGTGCGGAGAAATCTTTATTGATGCCGAATTGGTCGCAGAGGTCTCTTATAGCCTGGTTGTCGAACTGAAGGGCGTTGTCTGAGACCAAGGACTGAGGCACCCCGAACCTGTATATGGGATGTTCGCGAATGAACTTCGTCAGGTTCTTCTCGGTGATTGTGGCCAATGGGATCGCTTCGGCCCACTTAGTAAAGTAGTCCACTGCTACCACGGTAAATTTGAGCCTTCCGGGCGCTGTGGGCAATGGTCCGATTATGTCGATCCCCCATTTGGCAAAGGGCCACGGGCAGAAGATGAAGGTGAGTCGTTCCGGGTGAGCTCGAATGAGTGCAGAGTATCTCTGGCACTTATCACATTTTCTCGCGTACTCAGCAGCGTCTCGCTTCATTGTGGGCCAGTAGAATCCCTGCAATAATGCCTTGTGTGCGAGTGATTGTCCACCCGAGTGGTTTCCACAGACTCCGTCGTGGATTTCATTGAGAACTCGCTTGGCTTCTTCGTTGTTGAGGCAACGTAGCAATGGGGTCGAGACTCCTCTCTTGTACAGCTTGTCGTTGAGCAACAAGTAATGCTCGGCATGATATTTGATTTTCGGCGCCAAGTCTCGATCTTCGGGTAGCATATTGTCTTTCAAGTAGACGACAATATCATCCATCCATGAAGGTTGAGAGTCGACCGTCTTCACTGCATTCTGCTTGGTGATACTGGGCTCTGCCACGATTTCGACCGGGACCAAGCAGAGGAGCTCCGCATCTCGGCTAGTAGCCAACTTTGCCAAGGCATCGGCGTTAGCGTTATCTTCGCGGTCGATGTGCTTCACTTCGTGTCTGGGGAAATTCCGAAGTTCGGACTTAACCTTCTCCAGGTACGCGGCCATCCTCTCATCACGGGCTTGAAACTCGCCCAGAACTTGAGAGACCACCAGCTTTGAGTCGCTGTAGACTACCAGCGAGTCTACTTGGAGTTCTTTGGCGAGCCTTAGACCAGCGAGAAACGCTTCGTACTCGGCCTCGTTGTTGGATGCCCTGAATGCGAATCGCAGGGCGCTGCTGATTCGATGATTTTCGGGACTAATGAGCATGAGCCCGGCCCCCGACCCATTCTCGTTCGAGGACACATCTACGTAAAGTTTCCACTTTGGGGGTTCGCTCAGTCCATCCCGATCTTCCTCAGAAGGAAACGTGAATTCGGCGATGAAGTCGGCAAGTGCCTGTCCTTTGATCGCCGTCCGCGGCTGGTACTGGATGTCGAACTGAGTCAACTCGACAGCCCATTTGACAAGTCTGCCCGAGGCCTCCGGCCTGCGCAGGACCTGCTTCATCGGATGACTAGTGAAAACTATCACCGGGTGAGCCAGAAAGTAGTGGCGAAGTTTTCTGGTAGAGACGACGAGGGCGAGTGCTAGTCACTCCAGCTCCGGGTACCTCAGCTCGGCATCAAGGAGGCGCTTACTGACGTAGTACACGGGTACCTGCACTCCAGCAGCTTCCTTGACTAGCACTGAACTGACCGCGTGCTGGGATACTGCGAGGTAAGTGAAGAGCTTTTCCCCCGTCAATGGCTTCGCCAGAACGGGAGTGTGACCGAGGTAAGCTTTGAGTTCTTCGAACGCTCGCTCACACTCGTCGGTCCATGCAAACTCTTTACTGCCACGGAGAGCATTGAAGAAAGGGAGACACTTGTCAGTTGACCGGGATACAAACCTGTTGAGGGCTGCAATGCATCCGGTGAGCTTCTGGACTTCTTTTCCTCTCCGAGGAGCCCTCATGTCGATAATAGCTTGGATCTTCTCAGGATTAGCCTCTATTCCTCGCTGGCTCACCATGAAGCCCAAAAACTTGCCCGCTTTAACCGCAAAAGTGCACTTGTTTGGGTTGAGCATCATGTTGGTCTTCCTGAGGACGGAGAAAGTCTGATCCAGGTGTTCGACGTGGTCTTGTGCCTTCGCGCTTTTGACTAACATGTCATCGATATAGACCTCCATCGAGACTCCAAGCAACTCTGCAAAGATCTTATTCACCAGCCTCTGATAAGTTGCACCCGCGTTCTTGAGGCCAAAAGGCATGACCTTGTAGCAGTACAACCCTCGATCGGTAATAAATGCCGTGTGCTCTTCGTCACGGTGATACATAGGGATTTGGTTGTAACCAGAATATGCATCCATGAAGCTGAGGAGCTCATGGCCCGCGGTGGCGTCAACCATCTGATCAATTCGGGGCACTGGAAAGCTGTCCTTCGGACAGGCTTCGTTGAGGTTGGTGAAGTCAATGCAGCATCTCCATCTGCCATCCGGTTTAGGAACCAGCACCGGATTAGAGACCCATTCCGGGTATTTCGCTTCGTGAATAAACCCGGCCCCGATGAGCCTATCAACTTCATCCTTAAGAGCTTGGGCTCTTTCGGGGTTGAGAGGTCTTCTTTTCTGCCGGCGGGCCGGGTGCCGAGGATCTATGTTGAGACGGTGACACATCACGTCCGGGTCTACACCCTTCATATCGCTATGGCTCCATGCAAATACGTCTCGGTTCCTCCGTAGACAAGCAATGATGGCCTCGCACACTTCGGGGCTTAACGAAGTCCCGATTTTGACTCGTCGTGCACTGCCAAGGTCGTCCACGTTTACCTCTTCGGTGTCCTTGGCCGGGCCCGCTAATTGCTATGGGGTCGGGAGCCGAGGGTCTAGCTCGTTTCGACCCTCGGACATGCCGATAGTAAGGGTCGCTTCACCCAAAGCAGCTTCTTCGACCGTGCGCTTCCCCTTTGGGTCGGCGGGGGCCGGTCTAATGCTCGTTGTGTAACACATTCGAGCCTCGTACTGATTGCCCCGGATTAATCCGACACCACCAGGAGTAGGGAATTTGAGGCAGAGATGGTAGATGGAGGTGACCGCTTTCATCGCCACCAGGGTAGGGCGTCCAAGGATGGCGTTGTAAGAGGACCTACCCTTAACCACCATGAAATTCGAGATGGCGGTTGATCTCGTCGGCTCTTCGCCAAATGAGACGGCTAACTCTATACTTCCCTCCGGGAAGATAGAATCTCCTGTAAAGCCATGCAGCGGACTTGCGACCGCTCGCAAGCTTCGAGGACTAATCCTCATTTTCTCAAGGACATCCAAATAAAGGATATCCACCGAGCTGCCGTCGTCCACCAGACACCGGTGGACGAGGTGATTCCCGATCATCGCCGAAATGACTAGCGGATCGTGATGTGGGAAACGGATGCCTTCGGCATCCGCGTCCGAAAAGGTGAGTGCGCTCGCGCTCTTCCGAGGGGGCTGTGGAGATCTCCGCGACACATGGAACACTCCTCCGGAGAGTTCTTGTCGCGCTTCTCGGGCGTAACCCTTCATGGATCGCTGGGAGTGCCCCCCAAGATAAGGGCCTCCCGCGATCGTTCGGATTTCACCGTCGATCTCCCGGTTGTGCTGGTTTTGGTTATTGGGATTCGTCTCTTTGCGATATCCCTCAAGCTTTCCTCGGCGGATAAGATATTCTATCTCATCCTTCAGGTCGAAGCAGGTCGCGGTCGTATGCCCGGTCGCATTGTGGAACAAGCAGAACTTGTCCTTGTACTTCTCTGGCACCTTCCCCTTTAAAGGTGCCGGGGGTCGGAAGTCAACCTCGCTCCGCGAGTTGACAAAAATTTCGTCGATGGAGGCCGTTAGCTCCTGGTATTTTTCATACCGCGGCCTGCGGGAGCGAACTGCTCCGGACCCCGATGAGGAACCGGAATCACGAGGTCGCTTCTCGTCGCGCAATTGTCGATTATGGCCCGTTGAGGCCTCGACAGGCCTCTTCTCTTTTCGGCGGTCCCCTTCGGGGTTACCTCGGTGAGTCTTCGCAGAACCGGACTTATTCGAAGTCGCTGCCTCCGCGTTGATGTAGTTCCGCGCACGCCCCAAGAAGTCAGCATACACCCTTGGGGGTTTTTTGCTGATAGAGAAGGCGAAGGGAGTGTCCTCGCGTACCGCAGAGCTCGCGGCCAGAAGTAGGGCATCGTCAAACAAATGCCCCACCTCTACTGTGGCCTTGGTAAAACGTTGCAACCAGGCTTGGAGACTTTCGTTTTCTCCTTGCTTGACCCGGGAGAGGTATGCCGGGTTCTTGAGGTGTCTACGACCCCCCAAGAACTGGGCTGCGAACCTCGTCCTCAAGTCTTGCCAACTTCCGATCGAGTTGGCAGGGAGCCGATACCACTATCTGCGGGCTTCTCCCGCTAGAGTAGTGTCAAAGAGCTTGCACCAGATGGCTTCCGGATAGCCATAGGCGCGCGCCCACGAAGAATAAACCCCTAAATGGTCGGAGGGGTCTCCGCTTCCGTCAAACAACCTTCGGCAGCCTGAGACGGTCGGGAACAGGGGTTGCCAAGAGAGCTTCCGTGAGGGGAGTGAAATCCCCATCCAGGATTCCATCGCGGGATGGTTCACCAAGAATCCCGCGAATACGCTCTATCTCCGCGGGCGAGAATTCCTGGGATACCTCGGTCTGCTGGCTAGTACCAGTGTTGACCGAACTCTCGCGGAGGCGCTCCCTCACCGGGAATCGCACATCCTCAGGGATGACCCCAGTGCGCGTCGGGGCTCTCTTGGTAGTGTCCCGCTGCAAAGGGCCTAGCCTGGTAAACACCGAGCCAGGCTGAGCTGGCATTACGCCTTCAGTCACGGGTCTCGATGGTCTGTCCGGGTTGGCCGGCAACTGCTGTCCTCCAGGATGGGCGGTGGACTTCGGGACTGGTGCAGTCCTACGGCGGGAATGAAGAGCTTCGTGCGCAAGGTCGCATTCCGATGAGCCCTCTTCAGGCGTCGTGTTGACGTCGTCTGCGTTCCGGAGGTTAGCGGCAGCGTCGTCAGCCTTTCGCCGTGCTCGGAGTACACTCGCGTGCTCTGCGTCTGTCAGGAGTGGAGGGGGACTTTGGTTCTGAACCAAAGTCTCCATCAATCCGTTCATTCTCGCCATGGATTCCTCCATGCGCCGGACTCTGTCCTCGAGCGCTTCTTGCTCGGCAGTCAAAGGACTTTTACCGCTACTCCTCAAGGTGGGCCCCATTTGATCTCCGATCAAGTAATGCGATGAGAAATAGAGAAGGCGGGAAGAATCTTTCAACAAAGACGGAGGCTCTTGCCCTCCTTCTAGTGCCAAGCTGTTGGTGTATAATTTAAACCAACGACGAGATCCGCACCTCTAGTGTGTGATGCGGCAATGAAAGATAACAAAATTTTTGAGCGGAAAATAAATACACGGAGAATTTTATAGTGGTTCGGCCCTCCTTAAGAGTAATAGCTTACGTCCACTGTTTATGATATTTCATCTTCAGAATCTTTTCATTTACAGAGAGTATTTTTTGTCTCTTTTTTCTCCTGCCCCTTCCCCTTCAACTTTCCCGCCTTTTATAGAAATATCCGGCAAGAGAGAGAGGGGGAAGTGCATTAAATGCGCCCCACCTAATCGCCCTTAAATCAGGGGATTAGGTGGCCTTATCTTAATCGACCATACCCTGCCCGAAAATCAGGGGGTTGGTTACTAACTAATCATTTCACGTCATTCACTAGTGAGGCACCTACAGTGCCTGTCAGAAGTCGCTACCATCGGGAGCGATCTAACTGTTGCTGTCCGCACTTTGTCCTTCGTTCGGGGTCTTCCCGCTTCGCAAGGAGTCCCCCGACTCTCTTGGCCTATCGCGGACGTGAGGCTGGCTACGAGTTCCACTGATCCCCGAGCTTCAGGGATCTTTCTTCACGCTAAGTTATGCCCTCGGGGTAGTTTATTTCAATTATCCGTGAATACACAGGAGTGAGGTCAACTTGCACTTCTTGGCTTCGTGGAAGTCAACGCTTGCTGACTTGGCAAATCCTTGCCGTCGCGTGGGCACTCTCTAGAGGATTCGATCCTTGTCCTCAGGGACGACGCCCTCGACGATACATCCTTGGACGAGAATTAGTTAACAACAATAGTGTTGTGATATATTTTGATTGTTAATTACCTGCAGACTGAGCAACATATTTATCTAATCTACTTACTGGGTTATTAGCTCACTAGTGTGCTCGTGTCGCAGGTATGTTGTCACGAAAGTAAAAAGGGCGAGGCGACAATGACGGAAACAACGAATGTATACGGGACCGACCTGTAAAACCTTACGTGGACTACCGGCTAATCGTTGGCAAAGAAAGTTTTTAATTCCGTAATATTTTGGAAATGTTTAAATTAAATCTATTTGGTTATGATGATGATTGATACTCCTTACGTTTGTTATTAAAAGCTCAATTATATAACTTTATCTAAAAGTTCAAATTTTTCCATATTTTTCGGCATCGTTTTGAGTTTTGGGTCGTTACAATGGAAATCTGAAAGAGTCGATTTTGAAGAACCAGTTGAAATGGAGAACGAACAAGATCTTGAGCAACATAAAAATGATAGCTTTGACAATGGTAACCATGAGGAGCACAATGAAGATGATAATTACAACAACGATTATCATGCGTGACTCATTCTTTAATGATGTTGTCTTTGAAAAATTTGTTTGTGATGGGGCTTCTTCGCTTGGTGTTGATGAGATAAATATTGTTGGGACAGAGGTTCTGAGCCAAATTGTGAATTCTAATAACTTAGAACGTCCAGAACCAAAATTCTATGTTGCTAATGACAGTGGTTCAACCGATATCGAAGCCTCTGCGTTGTACAGTTTCACAAACGGTTCTGGTTTTGTGGTTGGTCAGAATTTTGTGAGCAAGGACGAATTAAAGAACCGATTACATGAAGTTGTAATTAATAATTGCTTTTGAAATGATAATAATTAATTCATCTACGTCATCGTACGTGGTTAGATGTGTGGACGACAAATGCACTTGGCAGTTGCGGGTAGCTAAGATAACGAACTCAAACTACTTCTCCATAAGAACATCTAATAACACTAACACTTGCGGCTTAGAGAAATGAAAGAAAGCATGGACAAGCAAGTGCAGCACTAGTAGGGGATATGGTGAAATGGATTTGTGCAGAAGATAGAAAATATATTCCTACTTCTAAGGGTATCATAGGAATGATGAGAAAGTTAGGTGTAGAAGTTACTTACTAGAAAGCTTGGATGGCTAAAAATATTGCCAACAATCTAAGAAGGGGTTCACCATAAGAGAATTTTACGTCGCTTCCTATATATCAATACATGGTGAAGAAGGTTAATCCTGGTACAATCACACATTTGGAGGTAGACGGCAACAACAAGTTCAAATATCTTTTCTTAGCATTTGGGTCCTGTATTAGAGGATTTTCATGCATGAGGAAAGTCATTTCTATTAGGGGTGGCAATTTGTGTCTCGTGTCGTGTCTTGTCGTGTTGACCTTTTTTTAGACCTAGACCCGACCCAACCCATTTAGTAGTATTTACTTATCGTGTCGTGTTCGTGTTGTATCTTGTCGTGTTATCCATTAACGACCCATTTAATAATCGTATCTTAATGATAAACAGATATTAATGGTATTACAATCCATATACGACTCATTTAAATTTTAAACTCATTTATGACCTATATTAAAATAAAAAGATAATTCAATACATAGAAAAAATAACAAAACTAACAAGACTGTATGTCTAATAAAGAAAAAAAATAACAAAACCAATCAACAAAATATATAACATGGCTAAATCAACAAAATATGTTGTTCTATTTTATAAGAACGAATATAAAATTAAAGAAGATATATATAAATATTAAAAATTATTTATTAATCGTGTCTTAACGTTCTTAATCGTGTTTTCGTGTTCGTGTCGTGTTCACCCATTTAATTATCGTGTTAATCGTGTCGACCCGTTTAAGACCCAGACCCGTTAAAGGTGGACTCAGACCTGTTTATTTCGGGTCGTGTTCGTGTCGTGTCTCGTGTACGGACCCAAATTGCCACCCTTAATTTCTATAGATGGTATATTCTTGAAAACAAGCTACTAGGTTGTCTGCTTCTAGCCACAGCAAAAGATGGTAATCGTCATTGTTATCTGATTGCTTGGGCTGTCGTGGATTTGGAGAATGATGCTTCGTGAGCCTGGTTTTTGACAAAACTTCAAGAGTTTGTACCTAATACCGATGACTTAGTATCATCTCGGACCGACACCAAAGTATCAAGAAGGTGGTGTGCAGTTTTTACTTCAATTTTCATCATGGTTATTATATGTGGCATATTGAACAAAATCTCAAATCTTTTTACACTTGTCAAGTTGCGATTGATCTATTTAAGAAGGCACACAAACATATTAGATTTCTCAGTTTACACAATTGTGGATGGAGATTCAGAATAGGTATCCAAGAGTTGTAAATTATCTTACCACGAATATCACTTTTGTTCAATGGTCAAGAGCTCATTTTAGTGGTAATTGATACAATATTATGACAACTAGTTGCACAGAGTCGATTAACAATACTTTGAGGGAAGCTAGAGCTTATCCTGTAATTGCTTTGCTAGATGCAGTCCAAGAGTTGACATCTAGTTGGTTTCACTACCGCCGAAAGGCCGCTTCGCGCTGTACAACTACTTTAACTCCGACAATAGAAACAATGTTGTGAGAGAGGTTCATTTTAGCATAACATATGATAGCAACACCCTTTAATTAGTTTGAGTATAATGTGAGGGGAAACAAGCTCGATTCAGTAGTCGATTTGAGTCAAAGTCTTGTGGTTGCCGTGTATTTGATGTTGACAAGATTCCTTTTGCACACGCTTTATCTGCTATAGGAGATGATGACTTTGACCAAGTAGCTCGGTTTTGCTCTAGATTATACACAGTCGAGACATGAGCACTAGCATATGTCGAAAATATATATATCTAGTTCCCTTAGCATCAGAGTGGGATATCCCCAAAGACACCGAGTTTATCAAGGTTGTGCCTCTAATAGTAAAAAATATGCGCGGTTTAGTAAAGAAACAGAGAATTCATTCAGTTGGAGAGATTAGCCGAAAGATAGTTCGTACGAATAAATGCGCCATATGCGGAGAGATGGGACACTACCAAAAAAATTGACCCCAGAGACAAACTCCATCAGATTTGAACACAGTTGGAAAGAAGAAATAAAGGAAGAGTGTTATTTGAATGTGACTTTTGCTATCTTATATTATAAACGTTCCTATATCATATTTATAGCTTAACATATTGTCTAGGTTAAAATTTCAACTCATTGTCCAGCAGATGTTATCAAACATTTTTCTATAAAAGTCAAAGTTCGACTTTTACAGTCGAGCACTCCATTAGACAGCCGAACATTGTTCGACTGGGATGTCGAACGCTCTACAACACCAAGTGTTCGATAGCACCAGTCAAGCGCTCCACTGGAGCAGTCGAACACTTCTCTGGGTGATCAACTGCTGCTGTAGAACGTTCGATAGCCCAATCGAACAAGTAAGCATCGTGCTTATTACTTAATTATTTTTCGAAATCGATTAAATTATGAGCAAAGGAGGAAGCACTACTTCGTATATGTGAATAATTAGCCTCGTCGTGCTTTAATTTTTTTTAAAATATTCTAAAACAAATTAAATATTTAATTTCATTCAAATCACTATAGCTTAAACTTCATCAATCGTGATATACTAAGTGTCTATACAGAAAATGTATAAGAATACGTAATTTAATCTGATACAATATACATTCACATAATCACAATCATTTTTTTAATTCCAATGATATTTCAAGGTTAATAAATTAAATTTGGATGAAAAAAAACTCATTGTTCAATTGGGCTGTCAAACACTCTACAGCACCTGTCGAACACCCAGACAAGTGTTCGACAGCACCAGTCGAGTACTCGGCTGGGGTGGTCGAACACTTGTCTAAGTGTTCGCTTGCTGCTGTAGAACGTTCCACAGCCCAGTCAAACAAGTAAAGAATGTGCTTATCACTTAATTAGTTATCGAAATCGATTAAATTATGGAGCAAAGGAGGAAGCAATTCTTAGTATATGTGAAAAATTAGCCTCGTCGTGGCTTAATTTTTTTTAAAAATATTGAAAAATAAATTAAATATTTATTTTCATTTAATTCACTATAGTTTAAACTTCATCAATCGTGATACACTAACTGTGTATACACAAAATGTATAAGAATACATATTTTAATCTGATACAATATACATTCACATAATCACAATCATTTTTTTGTAATTCCAAGGTTAATAAATTAAAATTTGGCCAAAAAAAAAAAATACTCCTTGGTCCACTGGGCTGTCGAACGCTCTAAAAAACACCCATACACGTGTTTGACAGAATTACTCGAGCGCTCTACTGGGGCAGTCAAATACTTGTCTGGGTGTTCGACTGCTGCTATAGAATATTTGACAACCCAGTCGAACAAGTAAGCATCGTGCTTATTATTTAATTATTTATCAAAATCGATTAAATTATGGAGCAAAGAAGGAAGCAATACTTCGTATATGTAAATAATTTGCCTCGTCGGTGCTTAATTTTTTTAAAAAAATATTGTAAAACAAATTAAGTATTTATTTTCATTCAAATCACTTTAATTTAAACTTCATCAATCGTGATACACTAAGTGTGTATGCACAAAATGTATAAGAATGGGTAATTTAATCCGATACAATATACATTCACATAGTCACAATTATTTTTCGTAATTCCAATGATATTCTAAGGTTAATAAATTAAAATTTGAAAAAAAATAAAAAATAAAAAAAAAACTCGTTGTTCCACTGGGTTGTCGAACGCTCTACAGCACTTGTCGAACACTCATACAAGTGTTTGACAGCACTAGTCAAGCGCTCGACTGGGGCTGTCGAACACTTAGACAAGTATTCGACTGCTGCTGTAGAATGTTCTACAGCCCAATCGAGCGCTCGACTAGGGCAGTCGAACACCTGTCTGGGTGTTAGACTACTGCTCTAGAATATTCGACAGCCCAATCGAACAAGTAAGCATCGTGCTTATCATTTAATTATTTATCAAAATCGATTAAATTACGAGCAAAAGAGGAAGCAATACTTCGTATATGTGAATAATTAACCTCGTAGTGGCTTAATTTTTTTAAAACATGTTGTAAAACAAATTAAATATTTATAAAGTTTAAGGATCCCAATCACCATGAGATATATCAACTGCCATTTTAAGACATAACGCCTTTTTCATGTCACAACCTAAATTCAAAGTGTCACATTTTTCCCATATCCAACTCGATAAATTTGACTGCAAATATTTCACAGTCGCTAATGCTGTTTGAGTGATAGAAAAAGTCTGTTTAGTTAATAAAGCAACAGAATAAAAAATTTAATGTTTTATGAAAATTATGAACTTACCAATTTTGCGGCAAATTAGTCTCCCTCACATGTGGCCAAGAAGTCTCTAAACTCGCTCCAAGTTTTGTAAACCATTCTGTTTGTTTGAGAATGATCTAGATCATTGTGCAAAGCAGCTCCATCGCTTTTTGAATTGTCTCGTCGTCATTAGCGGATATATTACAGTCAAAGACTATCAATTTACATAAATTGAGATAAACTTTACAGCAACCCAATGACGTTTACTCACATTTACCACCGTGTACAAGGCTCGCTTATCCTTCCACTTTCTAGCAAAGTGCAATGGATGTTTACCATTCAAATATAACATTATTGTAGCATCTCACTTGTAACTGTTACCTCTTGCATTTTCTCTTTCATTATAGGCTCTTAAGATAAATTGGGGGAATGGTTCATCGAGCACAATGACAGATTGATCAAATATATCATTATATTTCTTTTGTCGCTTCCTCAAGGCAAACAACACCTCGTCAATATACTGTAACAAAAGAGTGAAAATTATATTAGCTAATATAAAATAAAGATTCAAACTATGATAAGAAAATGAGTTAAAATTTTACCTCGTTGAGGAGCCACTTGCTCGCAGCCATGATGTCCTTAAAGAAAGTTTTGGTGCGTGATCCTAAAATACATGAGATATTGTTGATTTTTTTTTATCTCGTAGCCATTCTCTAAAAGAAGCTAGTTTTGTTTCTTAACCTATCTTAAAGGATCATATTGAGCTCTATCATTCCGTTGGAACTTACGACGTTTACATGGGTTTGTATAAGGATGTTGCAGCATGACATAAGATTTGGCAAGCCTTTTTCTACCCTCTCCTCCAGTTGAGATGATATTCTCATCAGGAGTAATGTCACACCCTTCTATATCATCGTTAATCTCTGACGGTGGCGGTGTTATGTGATACTCTCTATCATCTACCTCAGCAATAAGATCATTGAAATCATCATTCACATTATTGCTATCAACGTGGTCCTCTCCGATTACCTCTGATGGCATACAATAACACCTTATACCTTGTCTAGCTATGATTATATCAAGCTTGTCATGTGAGTTGCCGATCTTTGTTGTAATAAAAGCTTTGATATGTGACTCTATTTGAACAAACGTCTCATCAGTATAGGCTTTCAAATGATGTCTAATCCAACAGAATTTGGTGCAGACTCTGATGTCATTGCAGGAACTCTATGAGTAGGAATCCTAGGGCTGCTCCTAGTCCTTATTGGGACTTCAGAACCCCCTATTGGTTCATGAGATGGAATTGGATTTACAACTCGGTGCCCACTAAAATGTGTCGTACTATCATCATCAAGTCCGACTGAATCATATTATATCTTGGCTCCTATTGATAACTTCCTAACCAATTCGTTAATGCCAGAATCCTTATTGTCATTCAAAATAATCGCGGTAGATACGCACTCAAAGTTTCTCTCCCCCACCGTCGGCACCAATAAGCTGTGTATTTATAAAATTTCACACAACGATACAATAATGAGTGACTGTTGTTCATTAAAAAGATAAGTTTAAGAAACAATACATACCTCTGCTCCTTCAAAGAGAGATTCAATCTCCTTATAATCGGGAGAATATTTTTCCTTTCATTGGTTCGTTTTCCAATGAAGTATTCGTGAAAAAGAATCATCGCGCCGTTGCACATACTTGCTTGCAATAGTCGGTACCATCTCGTTGGCCCACGTCTAAAGAACATAAAATAACAATTGTTATATTGAAATTAAAAGTTAAGAATCAAAACAGTATATTCATAAATAATCAATTTGAAACATCAACTTGAATCACGTGCACAAAGCCATATACTGTGAAACTCAATCTTTTCTTGCCACCTTTAGTATTTAATTCTTCGACCTTGCTTTTCAAGCCCAATTTCTTAAAAGAGTTCAACATCCACAAGTATGCTTGAGCTCCCCAATCACAACTATCAAATAATTCAATATTGTCGGCCTTCGCAAGAAGATTAATATCGATTCCTCGATTATAATCTTGTGCCTTCACTATACCCACAACAAATAGAAAGAGAGCAAGCTTTACTCTATCGTGTAATGGCAGTGATTGTGTAATGGCCTTCAAAATATTTATCTCTGGGGCAATTTTTCTCTAACGCGGTTTTCACCAATTCACTACAACAATCTGTGGTTTTAGCGACCAAATTTTTGGTCGCTGAAAATCAATTTTTGGTCGCTGATAAGTATCAGCGACCAAAACAGCGACCAAACTTTTGGTCGCTGATAATCAGCGACCAAAGTTTGGTCGCAAACTTTAGTCGCTATTGTCCTTGTTTATTTGGGTTCGTTTTTGAATTCAAAAATTATTTGCGACCAAAGTTTTGGTCGCTGATAGTGCAATATCAGCGACCAAAACTTTGGTCGCTGATAGTTTGCGACAGTTTAATATCAGCGACCAAAAGTTTTGCTCGCTGATAATTTTATTTTATTTTTTTATATTTTTGTTGCATTTAATCCGTTTTATTTTTACTTTGAAATGTGTAATAATTTGAAAATTGCTAAAATAGATTAATATAATTAATTCTAATTAATAATCTAAGATAGTATGTATAAAATATTAGAAATATTTACAAAATATGTCACTGATATATTGTTGACCAAATTCAAAGATGACATAATTATATAAGTACTATTATCGAAAAAACAAAATAGTTAGAGAATCACTCATCGTCTAAGTTCGCATCTTCTTGTTCTTCCTCATCATCATTATCGTCACTATCGGAATCAAGGCCGCTAGAAGGACGTGGCTGGAGTGATGATGATGGCATGCTAGGTGGTGGCGGCGGTGTTTGACCTATGATCGACTCTGGATGGTGTTTTGCCATGTAGTTGTAGAAGTGGGCGTAGCCGGCCTTCATAGTCGCCAGCTCTGCCTTGATCGCATGAGCCTCCTCCGCAGACATCTGCGCCTCGGAAGATGGCTGCGACGAGCTGCCACGTTGGTCAAGCACGGACCTCCGAAGGGTCGGTCCAATGCCGACAATGTGATGACCTCTAGACTTGACGACGTCGGCCATAATGTCTTTATCAGTCTTTTGGGTAGCCGGGTCCTGCGTCGCCTGTGACTGTCGAGTCTGCGACATCTTCTCCTATATTAAAAAAACGATCAACAAACTTAGTAAAATTGGCATCCTTAACATATTAAATATTTATTTATATATTACAACGATTTAAATATGATACTCACAAATCTAGCCTTTGCAACGTCCGTAGTCCACTTGTCCTTCTTCATGTGCCTTTCTTGGTAGTTGTCTATATGGCTTTGAAGTTGCCCCTGTGCGTCCTTCTGCTTAATTTAATAACTTTACAATTAGAAACTTCCTAATACAAATCTAATATAAACTTTGTCAAAACATTTTTGGATACCTTGTGAAAACGATAGGCAGCAAAGGACTTGGTACCGTGTCTTGGCTTCGTTTGCTTTTTCTCATAGTTGGACTTGTTCTTCTTCGATAAGTTCTACATGTACATAACATAAAAAAAAATATATATATATATATATATAAGTAGTTTAACATTTACAATTTGCAAAAGAAAATAAAAGTATAGAAATAATAACAGTAAGTTTACCTGAAATCGCTCGGAATTGATGTGAGTAATGTAGCGCTGCCAAGTGGTGAGATCACAACTGTGATGCCGAAGGTTCTTCGCTGCCTCTTCTCCGTGCTCCTCGACCATTTTTCTCCAATGTGTGTGCAAGTCATGCTTCCACTCGGCTAGCGACTTCCTCGATTGACGCTCTGCGCTAGCTCGCATCTCAACTGAGTCCTTCAGCTCGAACTGACTGCTAATTTGTGGCCAATACAATCACGATCCTCTGTAGATTGATCAGTCCATCGGAACAAATACGGCTTCAGTAGACCGCGAACGCTCATGCCGATGGCGTTGTTGAAGTGCGATGCCTCGTCGCCGACAGCTTTGTATGTTTCAGCCTCATCAAACTCCACGTTCACTTTGCCACTCTCCTTCTGCTGACGAGCTTGCTCCAATACAATGAGCTTGTTTGATTTTCTTCCTTTCCTCTTCGATGTTGCAGGTGTCGCCCCTGAAATTAAACAAGAGAAATAAAATTTATAAGTGCAAATGTGTAATAAATGAACCGTATAAATTAGTTTTTTATTTAACAAATAGTACCAAATCCTTCGCACTGTGCGGGAAGACGACGAGGGCGATCAGGGTCCTGACCCCCTGCATCACCGCCATGAGAAGTCGCAGCTAGTCGCTTAGCAGGACCAACAGCGGCCATCAATATCTACAAGACAAATTATTAATAGAATAAGTAAGAAACATAATATTTAATAACAAAAATAAATAAAATGAACCATAATAAAGTAATTAAAACTTTTGCGTAACTAATCATCCTCTGAAGTATTTGAGTTATTATCAATGTTAGTGTCTTCATCCGTGTCATCACTCTCGCCCTCAATGAACTCTTCTTCCTCTTGGTCGTCAAGATAATGCAATTGCGTATCGTCATTATCATCATCATCGTCAAGTTCTTCGTCAGTCTCTACAAGAGCTATAACATTATCTTGGGGATTTTGATGGGCGATTAGAAATAGAATGTACATGGGTTAGTAGGATTTTAATGTCTTAAAGAACATTTCCAATTTTGTGAAGTGTAACTTCCATTTGTTTGAAGCAATATTGGTTTTCGTATATAATTTAAGAGTACGATATTGATAGGGATTTGATGCCTGAGCATTGCATTTTATTCTGTTTTGATGTTAATGATAGTGTTTGCATTTTTTCCCCTGCCGATTTGAATGTCTATTCATCAAGGAATTTATCAATATATACAATTATATATGTTTATAGAAATATGAGAAAGAGGGCCACCGATGTATATGTTCCTCCACTTGAGTGGATTTGTGACGTAGAATTAGCTTTTTAATTGTTTGATTCTTTTTCTCTTCTTATAAGGAAGATAGCACTATAATAAAATATAGTTGCCATGTAATATTATTAGTACACCATGTACTTTCATATGATTAATATTTGTACCTAGCTAGCTTACCAACACTAAATAATAATAATTACATTCGTATAACAAATTAACATTTGCTATTCTGTAGTTTGAACAAAACATAATTTGTGCACCTTTTTTTCCTACCAAATAATTAATGTAATAATTATTGTCTAAATTTGTTACAACTTACAATGATCAATACCCATATTGGTAAAATCTCTCTCTTTTTGTTTTGGCAAAATATACATGGGCTACGTACATATCAAAATCACATATCTACTATTATATATCTGCTATGTATCTTCACTACTAAATAATTTTGAAGTGTTCAACTTCACAATTTCCACTATAATCATAAACTACCAAGTAACCAAAATACTATTTTTGAACGACCAAAAGCATACAACTTTGCCAAACAACAGTAAACAAGTAAACAACAGAGAGGAAAAAAAAATAGAACTTGCTTACCGGCAAACGACGAAACGGCGGCCGACGAGAGAGAGAGGCGGCGTGAAGTAGAAGGCCGGCGGTGATCACAATGGGAGAGGCGGCCTAAGGCTGGGCAAAGGCGGCGGCGACAATGGCGAGTTGGCCGGCGGCACGACTGTGGCCCAAAAATTAAAACAGAATTTAACTTAAAAAAAAACGAACAAAATAAAACTTAGTCCCGGCGTGAAGTAGAAGGCCACCGGCGGCGGGGAGGTGACAATGGGAGAGGCGGCCTAAGGCTGGGCAAAGCCGGCGGCGACAATGGCGAGTTGGCCGGCGGCACGGCTGTTGCCCAAAAATTAAAACAGATCAATTTAACTTAAAAAAAAAAGATCTAGAGACGAAAAGTGGGACACAGCCAAGATTTATAATATTGACTAATCACAGCTAAGTGAATATTGATTATAGGCGTGTGCGTGAGTGTGTGTGTTCCAAATAAATGCTAGGCACCAAACCACATCTGCATTTAAAATGCAAGGTTAAGATGAGCTTGCTCAACTAATGTGAAAAAGTTATAAACTGTCATTCACAGATACCATAAAGCCGTCGTGGTTTCATTTTCTCAATTCGTCGTAGTCCAGATTCCTTAGCGCTCTCTTTCCAGATATCTTTCTTTTTTTCCTTTTATTTAGTTTTATTTCTGAAACAGCTACTATAGAAACTAGAATGTATTAGACCCTTCCAGTTCAGTTTTTGTGGTCCTTCGTTTATGAATTCGACAAAGAAACAAAACAGAAAACAAAAGAACAAAATAAAGCTTACCGGCGGTGAAGTAGAAGGCCGGCGGCGGGTGGGAGAGGCGGCCGAAGGAGGGGCAGGACTGGTGATGACAATAGGCGAGGCGTCCGGCGGCGGGCTGTTGCCAAAAAGGAAAAACGAATTAGCAAAAAAAAAAAAAAAAAGAGGAAAACAAAAACTTACGGCCGGTACTCAGAGGCGGCGGCCGGCCACACTAGGGCGGCGGGGTGGAGACCTAAGGCCCTTCCGGAGGTGGTCTGGTTCGCAGCTATTAGGGAACTAAATGAGGACTGGGATCTCCGACGGGGCTTGGACGACGGGGACCGAGGCTTGGACGACGGGGACCGGGGCTTTGAAGACGGGGACCGGGGCTTGGACGACGGGGACCGGGGCTTGGACGACGGGGACGTACACAGCTTGAGAGGGGGCTTGGACTGGTGGTTACGCCGGTGTTTGAGTTGGGGTTTGAGTGGGAGTAGACATTGTGGTATTAGTTAAAAAAAAAAAAGTCACAGAGGGTACATGGTGGGCGGCGGAGAGGAATTAGAGTTTAGAAGGGAGAGAATAACAATAGTGACTGAAGGGTTAAAAGACCTAATATCAGCGACCAAAAGTGGTAGCTGATAATGCAAAATTTTGCTCGCTGACATGACTGAATATTTTTCGCGGAAAAAATATTTTTTCCCTTTGCGCGCCATATTTTTTCGCCAAAAGTTTCAGCGACCAACAATTTGGTCGCTGATACTTATCCCATTACATTATCAGCGACTAAGTTTGGTCGCTGATAATATGCAATTGGCGGGATTTTTTTCGCTAAAATTTATTCGCGCTTATAATTGGTCGCTTAAAATTTTTGTTGCGCGGGAATATTTTTTGGCTGCATTATCTGCGACCAAAATTTGGTCGCTGATAATATTTAGTCGCTGATATTTATCAGCGACTAAATTTGGTCGCAAATACTGTAATATCAGCGACCAAATTTGGTCGCTGATATTTTGTCATCTATTTTTCACCCACGCTATTATCAGCGACCACATCTAATATCAGCGACCAAAAAAATTTGGTCGCTGATTCTAATATCAGCGACCAAAAAAATTTGGTCGCTGATACTTTGGTCGCTGATGATCATTTTTCTTGTAGTGACTCTTGATTTGCACCGTCAGAAAATTTTGCCTAGTTATCAAGGAAAACTCCGTCATAGAAAGCCTCGTCGGTGTCTTGTTGACCATCATCCATATTTCTTTTGTAACGCCCGCTTCTTGATAATTCAAATTTACCAATTTTATGAGTTTATTTATGATTGAGTTATTTTATTATATGACATGATTATATTATTTTTATGAGCATGTAATTATCTTATTTACTTGATTTGAGTATTTTGACAGGTGACGGTGCGACGGTAATCGGCTATGCTCAATAATTAAGATTTTGAATAAAAGATTTAAATATGATTTTTATGAATTTTATGGGTAGATATTTTCATGAAATTTCCAACGAGCCTAAGAACGTCAAAAACGGAGTCACGAATCAAAAGTTATGAACCCGAGAGCGTTTTTAAATACCCGTTTGGGCCCTGAAAACGAGTTTCAAGCCCAATTTCAGCCCAAATCTCTTTTCATCCGAGAATTCAAGTCCCTATGGTTATTTTTTTAAACTCTGAATATTTTACATTGCAGCACAAACCTCTTTCACTTCACCTTTTTCTTCAAACAAAAAAGAAAGAAATATTTTCTCTCTACTTTCCTTCTCCGGCGAGATTCTGACGAAACTCTGGCAACTCTAAGTGTTCAAATACCTTCTCTTGAGTCTAGGTAAACATGTGTTTAAGATTGATGAGCTTAATTTATAGTTTGATTAAAGTTAAACCTGGTTAGGGATTTTGAGTAAAAAATTTGGGAATTTTGTGTTCTTGATTGATTTTGGTCAAATTTATTGAGGGCTTTGCTTGTTGTAAGGACTAAAAACATGTTTTTGTGATTTTATAATGTTAAAAAGGACTTACACAAGTTTTGGGCTTTGTTTAAATGTTGAGCTGAGATTTGTTGAATGTAGTATTTTTCTCAACGACCTGTCTGTATACTTTTAATTACTAGAATAATTAAAAACAAATTTAATAAAACTGTTTTACTTAAAATAAACTTACTCACGGACGTTTAGCAACTGGAATCATTTGAAAACCTTATTTCTAGAATGAGTTATGAATTTTCAAAGTTGAACAAAGAATCTTCCAGTTTTTTTGAAAAACGTTTCTGATCTGCTTGATTTCGGGCCTGTTTTAGGGCTCTTTATATTTTCAAAATATATCATATAATAATAAAAAGATAGATTTTTCTGTGATTTTCGATTTGCCGTAAGTTTCGTAATTTTTAAAGTCTTGTAGAATAAATTATGAATTTTCTAAGCAGTATTATCAGTTCTGAAATTTTGAGTCTAATGTTTCAAAAATCGCAGCGAACATATTGGGTTGTCTCGGCGCCAGTTACCTAACCTCAAGGACTTTTCTTTGCACACGGATCGAGATAAGTACACTCTCACCTGTACATGTTAGTTCAAAATTGGAAAAAACAAGCACGATGAGATATTGAATAACTTTATCTGTGAGTATGAATATTGTGATTATTAAGAATTGAGATATGAATTGTGAGTTTATAGTAGTGTTTTGAAATCATGTGCTACCTGAGAATGTTTATGATTTAATGAGTTAAAGGAGCATGAAACTAGAGAGTTTAATATTTATGTGTTGATTGATATGAATTTGTTGAGCATAATATTGAGTAAAATTTGCATGTATCCTAAACGATTAAAGAGAATAACATTGGCATGTATCTGGGAGTGAGTCCCAATGGGAGTGAGTCCCTTATTCTCATCTGGGAGTGAGTCTATTTTTGAATAATGACATGCAGAGTGTCGGGGCTAGTTACCCTACGAGGGAGTTGCCGAGTTTGATGTTACGGTGAGCTCCTGTGTGTCTACTCGGTTGCACGCATTGGTACATCGCCACGGGACCGAAAAGATAAAATAAATAAATTTAAGTTGAGATGAGTTTTTAGTTATTTTGAGAATAAGCTTTCGAGATATTCAACATTTATTGAATTGTGAGTGATATTGTTATTGATTATCACATTTTGCTTGTGATGAGTTTTGTGAGAAAGATAAAGTGTCTTACTAAGCATTTCGCTTATGAGTTTCTCGCATGTGTAGATTCGAGGGGTAAGGCTTATGCTTGACGTGGAGGTTTGTGATGGTGATGAGCATGGAAGGTGGTGTTGATGGGTTATCGGGGTCGATCCTATTTTTAGATGTTTTTATGAAAAACTTGGAAACCTCGCTTTAGTATTAAAAAAAATGTTACTGTGAAACTTATGTTTGGAAACTTATGAAACCAAAGCAAAATTTTATACGAGGTTTTCTATTTAATAAAGTGGTTCTAAATATTTTTCGCATATATAGTAAAGTACTGTGATGTTCCTATTTAGAGAGATGGGTCGTTACATATATGGTATCAGAGCCCAGGTTTCCTGAAACTCCACCACGCCACCACCGCACATCGTCAAAGCAACTTCCAAATAAACATATCTTTTACATTTTAGTATATTATAAACTAGTTGAGACTCTAGTAACTTTTGAGACCTTGATGTTTTTATGTTTTGGGATAAGCGAGTTATTCCTAACATTATTGTTATATGAAGTTTCTTACGCATAAGCTTGACTTACAGGCAGTGACAAGATGTGTAGACCCTACCAGGACAGGGACGAGGTCGGGGACGTGGACGAGGTAGGGTAGGGGGCAGAGGACGTGCGCAATGATATGCCCACTTACCAGACATTAAGGCTCGCGTAAAGCCAGAGGGTCTCTAGGGATATGGTGGTAATGTTCCACCGGTCCCACAACCTCAACCAGCGGCGGCGCCGGACGCCTACATTTGTAACTCATCTGTCAGCTTCAGAGACAATTGGATGACCAGTCTCGACTTATCGCCGAACTGGCTACAAATGGAGTAAGGGCTCCTGGACTAGAGGATCGAGCCCCGCCTCAAGAGCAACGGGACGAGAATAACTTTAGAGGTGAGGCTGTAGATATTCCTCCTATCGTTGCACGACCAGCAGTACGTCGTGAGCCTCTATTGCTTATGTGGAAGAGAGTTAAGGCGGCAGATTTTGACGGGGTAGCTGAGCCCCTAGTAGCGCGAGGATGGTTTAATACCATCGTGAGTCTAATGACAGGGCTTGACTTGATGGACAACGAGAAGGTCCATTGTGCTTCCTTCAGTCTTACCATGGATGCCCGCATCTGGTGGGAGACCATGGAAGGGAAGTATGACATCGAGACAATAACGTGGTTATAGTTCACTGCAGAATTCAACGAGAGATTCTTCAATGCCAACCTCACAAACGAGTACCGAAGGAAGCTGGAGAACCTCTAGTATGGTTCAATGACGGTGACAGAACTCATGCTGGAGTTTCATAGACTGACACCGCAAAAAAATATTTTCTTGCGGCGCTGCTACGAGAGTCCCATCTTGCCAGATCTTCATCAATAACCACTATTACTCCAGCACGTCCCTTTCAGGCACGATCTTTTGGGCAGGGATATAGTCAACCCCATCAGGGACAGAATTGGCACCCAGGAAGCAACAAAAAGCGACAATTCCCAGGACAACAACAGCGGTGTCAGCCAAGCCGCCGAGGTAGAGGAGCCCCACCGAATAAACAATTGAAGACTCCACCTTGTGCTACGTGTGGGAGGGCGTATTTGGATCAATGCCGTCTTGGTAGTACTGCGTGCTTTATATGTGGCCAGGAAGGCCACATGATGAAAGAGTGCCTGCAATGGGCCGTCCCCAAGACACAACAGGCTATCAAGCAATACAGGCCTGCAGCTACATTGCACCAGATGCCGGCAACACTTGAGAGTACCATGATCCAGCAGGGGCGACTTGAAGCCCCACAACCCTCTCTAGCCACCAGTGCTCGAGTTTTTGCTATGACTAGGGAGGAGGCTGCAGGCACATCCAACGTGGTATCAGGTCAGATTCTTGGCAACTCTCGACCTGCCTATGTATTATTTGATACTGGTGCCCCACATACATTCATGTCTGCTAGATTTGCTAGAACCTTAGACAGTCTACAGGAGAGTTTGAGTCACAGGTTCCACACCACACTACCTTCTGGAGAGGTGATGGTGTCTATCCATCGATATCTGTCATTGCACATAACAGATAGGGAGTTGTATACCGATGGAGTAATACTCGGAATGATTGATTATGACCTGATCATAGGGATGGATTTTCTCAGCAAGTATAATGCATCAATCGAGTATCGACGATGACGGGTTGTCTTCAATCCGCATGACGACAAATACTTTGTCTTCGTAGGGGAGATGAGGAAGAAAAGCAAGATATTTCTATCGGCACTCAAGGTGAGGAGACTTCTAGCTCAAGGGTGCACCGGGTTCCTAGCCAACATTGTGGATAAGAGGAAGGAAGTGAAGACGAAGATTGACGAAGTACCGATATTGGGAGAGTTTCCTGAAGTATTTCCAGAGGACCTTTCGTGTTTGTCGCTAGATAGGGAGATCGAGTTTGAGATTGAACTAATGCTTAGAACGAGTTCCATCTCTAAGGCACTTTATAGAATGGCACCAGCAGAGTTGCAAGAGCTTCATAAGCAATTGCAGGAACTCTTAGAGAAAGGTTTCATTCGACCAAGCCATTCACCATAGGGGCACCGGTACTGTTTGTAAAGAAGAAAGATGGATTAATGAGACTATGCATCGACTACAGAGAATTGAACAAAGTAACTATAAAAAATAAGTATCCACTACCAAGGGTAGATGACTTGTTTGATCAACTCAAGGGTGTGTCGGTATTTTCAAAGATTAACCTTCGACCGAGCTATCACCAACTGAAGATTAAGGAGGAAGACATCTAGAAGACTCCGTTCAGGACAAGATATGGCCACTATGAGTTTGTAATCATGCCATTTGGTTCGACGAACACCTCAGCAGCCTTTACGGATATGATGAACCAAGTATTCGACGACTTCCTTGATCGATTCGTCATAGTCTTCATCGATGACATTCTCATCTATTCTCGTTCAAAGAAAGAGCACGAAGAGCATCTACGGTTAGTACTCCAGACGTTGAAAGAACACCAACTTTACGCAAAATTTTCAAAGTGTGGATTTTGGCTAGATCAAGTGGCATTCCTTGGTCATGTAATCTCAAAAGATGGTGTTATGGTTGACCCAACAAAGGTAGAAGCGGTCAAAGAATGGAGACAACTAAAGAATACGATAGAGATTCGCAGTTTCCTTGGATTGGCAGGGTATTATAGGAAGTTCATTGAAAGGTTTTCCAAAATCGCCCTTCCCTTGACTACCCAAACTAAGAAGGAAAGACGTTTGAATGGACCACAGAGTGCGAGAGGAGCTTCCAAGAGTTAAAAACGAGGTTGACGAGCGCACCTAGCTTGACTTTACCTGAGGACATTGAGGGCTTTGTGATCTACTCACTACAACATAAAAGAGACTAGGCGTCACTTAAGAAGTGACATCTAAGAAAATAGGCGTCACCCAAAAAGCGACGTGTATGTGAGTGACATCTATTGTTTAGACTTCACACGTAAAAAAGTGACGTATTTTATTTGTACGTCGCTTGTACAAAATTGACGTCTAAACTTATTAAAAGTGATATCTATTGTATGTGACATAGAAAATTGTGTTCTTACTAAAACCAAATTTCCATGTTTTAATATTAATTATTACTTAAATTAGTCACCCTAATGTAAATAGTTAATTTTCAAAATTGTAATCAAAATTATACTAGAATATAAGGAAATAAACTTGATAATATTATAAATTACTTTGCAAAATTAATTGTTAAATGTCATAAATAACATAACTAGTCCAAAAAGTTATTAAAACTCTAAAATATGTACTTGTTACATGTAAAAAGAAAATATAATAAAAAACTATTCTAATGAAAAGTTTGCAAAGTCTATAACGCCATCAGTCCATTCTTCTCGCACTTCGTTAATTTCTTCCATTGTGAATATAAGCTTCTTTGAACATTGCAAACACATAATTATAATAGTAACAATAATAAGACGAAGCTAATTTCAATAAGGATAGTACAACTATATTTTAATAATATTGCACGTAAACAATGATTATAATTCAATAACCATATTATGTCAGACGATTATTTCTTAAAAATTAGATACATAAATCTTGCACAATACCCAAAGAAAGCTATTAGATATAATTCATACATTTAAATTACCAAAGTTATTATCTTACAATAATCATTTTCCTTACTAGAAAATGCAATGCACCCATAGAAATCTTAATAACACCACAGTAATATCTCACTCGAGATTATTACCTCGACTTTGAAGTACTCTAACGGATTGGGATGGAACACGATTTCTCTCATATAACGCATCACATAGAACCCACACTCAACATTGTTGGGTTGACGAGGACACTACACAATATAATAAATAAATAAATAACATATATAGAATTGATTTATATAAGTTTTAATTAAAGCAAATATAAACTTGGATTTGAGGAAAATTTTACTTACATTCAGTGGACGCCAAATCAAATTAAGAGATAACATCGAAAGGGCACTAAGAAAAAAAAAAGAAATATATAAATTGCTTTATTGGAAAACTAGAAAGACTTTATAAATAAAACATTGCTTATTAAACTTACAACCGCATCACTTTTTTAATGTCATCAGTAGATTGGCCATGTAGAGGATCAAAGAAGTAGATTACCCCACTACGAGAATTAAGCACAAGCATTGTCCAATGTCTCCTATATACAAATATAGAAATTAGACATGTGTACGAAGAATAACCAAAATATTTTTCAAAAATATTATTCGAGCTTACCCTGAATTATATGGAATCAACCAATATTTCTTCTTTCGAGATTTGATTTCATCTACTAATTTCCGTGCACGACTCTGCTCATCATTATTATTGAATGTGGACATCCATGATGGGTCGATAAAGCCAAATGTCATTGTCAAATTATGATCTTGTATTTGAATGTATAGCCACCTTCCAATGAAAAGCATATGAGTTAATAAGGATTCACTAATTATGAATTGATAAAAACAAAAAATAAATAAATTACCTCATATATACAGAAATGCATTGAGCGCCAATCTGTTCAATTTTACCAAACTGCATAATATCTTCTTTTGTGATATACAAGTAAGCTAAATCCTTTCCAAAGTTATCTGGATTTAGTGGTATTGTTACTGTAAAAGTTGGAGATTTGTCTTTAACACTCTTCAGGAAAGTTCTTAACGCCCTAGGAACATGAGATGGAATTTCAAATAGAGTATTTTGAGAAGCAAAGTGTGGTATTGTTAATGTATTAATGCATTTTTTAAATTATATAAACACATAAAAATAGGCTTTTTTTTCTTATAGAGCTTTTAGTCGTCAACTCAAAATTGTATTTCAATTTTAGAGGTCATGTGTGACGAGGGTGACGTCTAAACTATTGTGCACCAATTTTCATACGTCACTCATTTAACAAATGCCGTCTAAACATAATTTATTAGTATTGACGTCGCTTTAAGAAATAAGTGACGTCTAAAAGGCAACATCTAAAAGACTTCCTGTAGTAGTGACTGCGATGCTTCGAAGATGGGTCTTGGAGTAGTTTTGATGCAAGTAGACAAGGTGATAGCTTATGCCTCGAGACAACTAAAAGACTATGAGAAGAACTATCCTACTCATTATTTGAAATTAGCAGCAGTGGTGTTCGCATTAAAGATTTGGCGACACTACCTTTACGGGGTGCATTGTAAGATCTTCACAGACCACCAAAGCCTAAAGTACTTCTTCACCCAGAAGAAGTTGAACATGAGACAGAGACGATGGTTAGAGTTAGTGACAGACTATGACTGCGAGATCCTCTACCATCCGGGCAAGGCAAACAGAGTAGCAGATGCCTTGAGTAGGAAGTCTTCAACAACCTTGATGTATATGTCTGCGATGCCCCCACAGTTGAGAGTGGAGATAGAGAGTCTTGGCCTAGAGCTGGTGGCAGGTCGACTTTCTGCTTTGACGATCACGTCATCGGTAACAGACAACATAACGGAGAAGCAGGATAGGGATGAGGAACTACAGAAGATCAAGGAAGGGATGCAGGAAGGGAAACATCAGGATTTTCGAATCGACGACCAATGGGTGTTATACCAGGGCACTAGACTTTGTGTGCCAAATGACGGAGAGTTTAGGAAGCAAGACTGAGGCTCACAACTCACCCTATGCCTTGTATCCAGGAGCTACCAAAAAGTACCACAACTTGAGAAGTAACTTTTGATGGAGTGGCATGAAGAGAGACGTAGCCAAATATATTGAGTCTTGCCTTACTTGTCAGCAAGTGAATGCAGAACATCAAAGGCCCGGAGGAGAGCTACAGCCCATCCAGATTCCTAAGTAGAAATGGGATGATATCTTTATGGATTTCATCGTGGGTTTACCAAGGACGAGCAATGGCTATGATGCAATTTGGGTGATCATGGACCGATTGACTAAATCGGCCCACTTCTTACCAATTAAGAAGACAATCACACTCGAGCACTTAGCAGAGTTATATGTAAAGGAGGTAGTCAGATTGCATAGAGTTCCCAAGTCCATCATTTCAGATCGTGACACGAGGTTCACTTCACACTTTTGAAAGTGTGTACAGGAATGTTTGGGAATGAAGTTGAAGTATAGCACAGCTTTTCATCCTCAAACCGATGGGCAAACGGAGAGGACGAACCAAGTTTTGGAGGATATGCTGAGAGCCTGTGCTTTAGACTTCAAGGAAAGCTGGAGCAAGTTCCTTCCACTCGCCGAATTTGTGTACAACAACAGCTACCAAGCGATCATCGAAATCGCTCCATACGAAGCATTATATGGGCGACGGTGCAGACCACCACTCACGTGGCACGAGGCTGGTGAAAAGAAAGTGATTGAATGGGACTTGCAACGAAAAACATAGCTAATTGACGATACTACTGAGGCAATCAAGGTGATTAGACAACGGATTGCCACAGCTCAGAGCCGACAGAAGAGTTACGCAGATGTACGACGGCGACCACTAGAGTTTGAGGTTGGAGATTTTGTCTTTATTAAAGTGGCTCCGATGAAGGGAGTTATGCGTTTCGACAAGAAGGGAAAACTAAGTCCCCGTTACGTAGGACCATACGAGGTTGTGAAGTGAATTAGCATTGTGGCTTACGAGCTTGCCCTACCGGAAATGATGTCGGCTATTCACAATACCTTACATATATCCATGCACAAGAAGTGTGTAACCAACCCCGACCATGTGATTGAACTGCAATCTGTGCAAATACAAGCGAATTTGAGCTATGAGGAGCAACCGGTTCAGATTCTTGACCGTGAGGTTAAGAAGTTGAAGAACAAAGAGATAGCCTTAGTGAAAGTACTGTGGAAAAACCATCGAGTCGAAGAGGCAACATAGGAACCAGAAGAAGAAATGAGGGTGAAGTATCCCGCTTTATTATGAGTTTCGAGGACGAAACTTTTCAAAAGGGGTGGAGGTTGTAATGCCCGCTTCTTGGCAATTCAAATTTACCAATTTTATGAGCTTATTTATGATTGAGTTATTTTATTATATGACATGATTATATTATTTTTTATGAGCATGCAATTGTCTTCTTTGCTTGATTCGAGTATTTTGACAGGTAATGGTGCGACGATAATCGGCTATGCTCGATAATTAAGATTTTGAATAAAAGAGTTAAATATGATTTTCATGAATTTTATGGGTAGATATTTTTATGAGCTTTCCAACGAGCCTAAGAACGTTAAGAACGGAGTCCCGAGTCAAAAGTTATGACCCCGCGAGCGTTTTTAAATACCCGTTTGGGCCCGAAAACGAGTTTCGAGCCCAATTTCAGCCCAAATCTCGTTTCATCCGAGAATTCAAGCCCCTATGGTTATTTTTTTAAACTCTGAATATTTTACGTTACAGTACAAACCTCTTTAACTTCATCTTTTTCTTCAAACAAAAAAGAAAGAAATATTTTCTCTATACTTTCCTTCTCCGGCGAGATTCCGACGAAACTCCGGCAACTCTAAGTTTTCAAACACCTTCTCTTGAGTCTAGGTAAACATGTGTTTAAGATTGATGAGCTTAATTTGTAGTTTGATTAAAGTTAAACCTGGTTAGGGATTTTGAGTAAAAAATTTGGGGATTTTGTGTTCTTGATAGATTTTGGTTAAATTTATTGAGGGCTTTGCTTGTTGTGAGGATTAAAAACATGTTTTTGTGATTTTATAATGTTGAAAAGGATTTGCACAAGTTTTGGGTTTTATTTAAACGTTAAGCTGAGATTTGTTAAATATAGTATTTTTCTCAACGGCCTGTCTGTATACTTTTAATTACTGGGAATAATTGAAAGCGAATTTGATAAAACTGTTTTACTTAAAATAAACTTACTAACGATTCTTTAGCAACTGGAATCACTTGAAAACCTTATTTCTAGAGTGAGTTATGAATTTTCAAATTTAAACAAAGAATCTGCCAGTTTTTCTGAAAAACGTTTCTGATCTGCCTGATTTCGGGCCTATTTTAGGATTTTTTATATTTTCAAAATGTATCATATGATAATGAAAAAGATAGGTTTTTCTGTCATTTTCGATTTGCCACAACTTTCGTAATTTTTGGAGTCTTGTAGAATAAATTTTGAATATTATGATTATTAATAATTGAGATATGAATTGTGAGTTGATAGTAATGTTTTGAAATCATGTGCTACCTGAGAATGTTTATGATTTGATGAGTTAAAGGAGCATGAAACTAGAGAATTTAATATTTATGTGTTGATTGGTATGAATTTGTTGAGCATAATATTGAGTAAAATATGCATGTATCCTAAACGATTAAAGAGAATTATATTGTCATGTATCCAGGAGTGAGTCCTAATGGGAGTGAGTCCCTTATTCTCATCCGAGAGTGAGTCCCTTTTTAGATGATGACACGCAGAGTGTCGGGACTAGCTGCCCCACAAGTGAGTTGCCGAGTTTAACGTTACGGTTAGCTCCTGTGCGTCTACTCGATTGCGCGCATTGGTACATCGCCAAGGGGCCCAAAAGATAAAATAAATAAATTTAAGTTGAGATGAGTTTTGAGTTATTTTGATAATGAGTTTTCGAGAAATTCAACATTTATTAAGTTGTGAGTGATATTATTATTGATTATCACATTTTGCTTGTGATAAGTTTTGTGAGAAAGATAAAGTGTCTTACTAAGTATTTCGCTTATGAGTTTCTCGCATGTGTAGATTCGAAGGGTAAGTCTCATGCTTGACGTGGAGGTTTGTGACGGTGATGAGCGTGAAAGGTGGTGTTGATGGGTTATCGGGGCCGATCCCGTTTTTAGATGTTTTTATGAAAAACTTGGAAACCTCGCTTTAGTATTAAAAAAAATGTTATTGTTTGTTAAGTCTAGATCCAACAAATTTGAAAATTATGTTTGGAAACTTATGAAACCAAAAAAAAATTTTATACGAGGTTTTCTATTTAATAAAGTGATTCTAAATATTTTTCGCATATATAGTAAAGTACTGTGATGTTCCTATTTAGAGATATGGGTCGTTACATCTTTTTCTTTTTTTATTTTTATTTTTATTTGTCGAAGAAGAAAAAACCACAATAGTTGGCTAGAGAATTGATAATGGGTAGGCACATCAAGAAGGTGGCCGAATTGCGTCTTCCTAAACTGATCGAATTCTTCCTCATTGAGGCTACCACTGATCGAATCACAGATTTCTTTAAATCTACATCTAACAGTCATCTGGCTTGGAAGGTATTGTTCCTCCGATAGTATTGGCTTAAGCGATTCAATTTCTTTTGCCCAAAGACAAATATTAACAAAAATGTCTAAAATAAAAACTAGTAAAGACAAAAGTTGATATAGTATTTTAAATAAAAACTTGATATAAAATAAAAACTATACATACTGAAATAATTTCTATCGGCGGCTCTTCTTAATCCTTGGCTATCGGCTCTATTGATTCCATACCTGCTCCATCAGCTCTGTCTTCGGCTATTTGTTGCTCTTCTCTATCTTCAACTATCGGCTCCATCAGTTCTATACCTGCTTCATTGGCTGCATCGGTTTTGGACGTCACCACTTTGTCTATGCATCAACTTAATGCACATGACTAATTATACTATGCATCAACTTAATGCACATGACTAAGTATACAGGAATCGATGCATAATATAGGCATTCTGCGCCTATACACCATTCTGTCTAAGATTTCAATATATATTTTCTACATTTGGTTTGAGAAGAAGATCAATACTGGGTAATATCTATGTGACCAACTCCTTAAAGATCATGTAACCATTAGTTCTAAAGACTTTTGAAACACAATATGAAGTGAAAAATGAGCACAATGACAGGGTCTTAAAAATATTGCAGTGACTCAATAAAAATCATTCGACAACATAAATCCTTAACCAGTAGTAGATAAGAAACTGGAATATGCCGAGACGGAATAAAAACAATGTGAACTCAAGTTACCCGCAGGAATAAATAATGCAATAAGAAAGAATACAGCATTCTGAAAAGTTAAATGATATTTGAAACCATAATGTGCCTTAGCAACTCTACATGATATAACAATGAGAGAAAAAGACAAGGAAATGCATATAATTTTCAAAGCGGAACATAGCACACGAACGAAAATCTCATTTCACAAATTATATTTTAGCAAGCATTTCAACGCGATAATGGACCCAATTCTTCACCAAAATGAACCCAATGGGGCACTGACCATTCTCAATTTACCACAAGAATATAACAACTATACATTATCTTTAATTCTCAATGTTAGTTTAAAAGTACACTTGTATTTTAGCCTAAATAAGAATTTATCAAGGGCCATATTATCAGTATTTCATAGCACAATCAAAAATTCAACAACCCCAATATTGTGATATAGATAAAATGATAAATTGTATATGTAGAGGTGCCAATAACAGAACCAACAATAATAATTAAATAAATAATCAAACAAATGATCTAAGCATTCAAAAAGATCAAATATTTTTCAAAGCCAAACGCAGTAGATCCACAATATGACAATTAAATATTTCACTGGACACTCTCTCTCAAGTGACAAAACACGATTAAATGTATGATTCAAAAATGGTAAAACAAAACGTTTTAGATTTGTAAAGACATTACCTTCACAATCACCAATTAGATGCGAGGGGCGTCGGGGTGGCAGAGAGGTGTCGAGGCATCGGATCGGGGCGACAGAGAGGCATCGGGAGGTTGGGGCGGCAAGGCGGCAGAGAGGCGTCAGGGCGTTAGGGCAGCGAGGCGTCAGAGCATTGGACCGGCAAGGCATGGGGATTGCAAGACCGAACAGAGCGAGGCGGTAGAGAGGTGGCGGAGACCCTGCGAGAGCGGGAAGAGCGCGAGGCGGGAGTAGCCATTTATGAGAAGAAGAGAAGAGGAACTGAGGAAGACGAAGGGAAAACAAAATTACAGGCTATGTAAAACAATAGAATAACAGAAGGATATTTTGGTACTTTGACTTGTTTTAGTGTTTTAAAATAAATAAAAAAATAAGATCTATATCCCAAAACCGGTGTTTTGGGAGATCTACTGAGCTAAATTTCTATTGTTTTTCCTATTATTATTGAGAAAATTTTGGTGAAAGATCAGAGTGTGTAGGAATTATTATTATTTATTATTTTTAGCGTAAATTCTATGAATACCTCCTCTACTATGGACCTTATTTCATATTGCCTCCTGATTTTTCATTTGTCAGATCTGTTCCCTTCTTACTTCTAAAATACCTCGTTGGTTCTATTATGTTACTCTATTGATAGGAATTCTACAGGTGTCACCTTTATGAGGTAGTTAGGGTGCATTTAAGTGTAAACTTATTATTTTTCCCCTGTAGTAGATGCGAATTTAATTGTTTTTTTTATATATAATTTTGTTCTATTTAATAGGTAAGATGAGATGTTTTAGGGTTTATTCGTGTAAAGAGAAAGCAAGGAGAAGGAGATTCTTCCCATTGGACTGGGCAATTTGTGAGAAGAATGGAGAATTCTTTTCTTGTAAATGGCGACCAGTTCTGAGTCTACTTGCATTGGTAATGTGAAATGCCAATTGTGGGTTATTCGGTGTTGAACGCACAGCTTGGACTAGTGAAAATCCAAGGAGGAGATTCATTGGGTGTCCTCGTTTCATTGTGAGATGAGTAGTTGTTTTGAAAATTTTGTTGAACGAAATTTGTTGGGGTCCTCATTGTGGCTCATATAACTAGTTTTTAAGGTCAGTGCGAAGGGGATGTTAATGATTGTGATGTTGATTTTTTTTTTTTTTTTTGTGTTTGTGTGTGTGTGTGTGTTTTTTTTTTTTTTTGTTTTACAAGTTTAAAAATAATCTTAAACGGCATGAAGTGAATTGCATGGCCTTGGACGGCAGTTGAAGTTTGATAAAAAAAATTTTCAATTTTCGTTGCTGTTTTTATATTTTGCTACTGATTTTTCTAAAAAGTACGTATAATGGCTTAATTGTATTGAAGTGCAGAAGGATGTAAGCCGTGGGTGTGGATTTGCAAATTGGATTGATCCAGAAATGTGTGCGAGGTCGAAAAGAATTATTCACAGCTTGCTTAGAAAGATCAACACCTATGAACAAGAGATTGAGGCATTGGAAAAAAAAAATGCAGCATTAGAAAATGAATTAGAAGGCTTGAGATAAAGTTTTCATGAGAATGAACAAAATTTTGAATTGCTTGAAGAGGAGTTGGAGTTAAGAAGTGACAAGACAGCTATCCTTGATCACACTATAGTTCAATTACTAAAGTGCAAATTTGTAATAGTGTTCATGGTTGTAATATTTGTAGTATTATGTATTTTGAAATGATGTGATATAGATTATGGATTTTGAACTAATCTAATGTAGTCCATGTATTTTGCTGTGATGTAATATAGTATTATGTATTTTGAAGTGATGGAATATAGACATGGTTTGACATAACTGATAAGTTCATGAACATATATATTTCAAAGTACATAATATTTCAAATTTCAGAACACAAAACAAGTGTAATATGATTGCAAAAACTATAAGTCAGTAACCAAACATATAAGCTTAACTAGTTGGCCAAATTTCAAAACACAAAACAAGCTTATGAATATGGTTGTTCAAAATATTCATATAAACTTGTGGCCTAAATTCAGCTAGTTGTGCTTCCACTTTTCCTTTTTGGAGTAGTTTGGCCGAACAAAGCTATCGGTCTGTTGACGATCTTGAAGCGAGGTCGTTGTTGATGCTGCGAGCTAGATGGTTGTGTGCTTTGTTGTCCCTGTTCAGAGCAGCCTTCGTCACCAGCTTGTGATGTTTTTGTTTGATCCCTCCTTCGAGCTATCTGCAATCTCCGCTGAAATAAATGAACATATCATAAACCAAACAGTTGTCATATGCATTCACCACACTAACATATAGTAAGAAAAAGAAATTACTGTTTTCTTTATTTCTCTTCTGAATCAAGTTCTAGTGTTGTGTCCCCTCTGTCCGCAATGCTTACATGTTATTGGTCGACCTCGATGCCTCATTGTACTAGAATTCGGTGGGCAGACTTTGTCATGGTCAACACGACGAACTCACTTAGGTCTTCCCGGCATAACTTTGTCCGATGGTTGTTGAAGAGGCCGGTTTGAATTGCTTGGTCATTGCTCTTGTGGCCTAATGGAAAATATCTTATGCACATATGTCTTAATGTGCATTTTTTTCTTGTACCACTTGCTGACATACTATAATGGATCTTTTTGCCTATGCCAAATACAACATATGACATGGCTGCAGGGAATACCCGACAATCCCACTTCCTACAACTGCAAGTCCTATTGTGTAGATCAACAACGTGCATTCCACCGTACATTCTTTGGACCTGGAATTTCATCCCACCTAAGTAGTGTGCAATAAATTTCTGACTATCTTCCTTCACTACCTCTAACATTCCTCTAACTCTCGGTCCAATGTCGGAAAGCCATGGTTGTGTTCGATGACGAGTAAACCTTTTCAGCAGGAACATCTTGATTCGTTCCAACATCGACAAAATAGGTCTTGTTCTCACCATGATGATGATTTTTGTCCTATTAAAACTCTCACAAAGATTGTTCATAATAAGGTCACAGTCAACTGTCGTTCTGAAATGTGACCTTGCCCAATGTCGCGAGCCCTTTTCCATCAACTACTCAAATGCACCATTATCAGCCACTTTTATTTCCTCCATAATCCCATGAAATTCTTCCATTGTATAAGCCTTGGCTACCGCCATCATCTTTCTCTTCAACAGCTGCCCTTTAAACTTCTTTGTGAAGTTTGACTACAGATGTCGGGCGTAATGTTTATACTCTGCCACCACATCACATTTCCACATTTCTTTAAGGGCTTCAGTAAGTCCCTACTGGTTGTCTGTTATAAATGTCCAGTGATGTGGATTGTTGATATAAGCATCATCTCTTAAAATGTTCATAAACCAGCTCCTTGAGTCCTTGCACTCTGACTCAATAATTGCAAAGGCAATAGGCACCAAACTGTTATTGGCATTGTTACCAATTCCTGTTAGAAGTTGTCCTTGTGTGGCCCTTGAATGTGACAACCGTCCAACCGTATGACTTTCCTACAACCTTCATTGAAAGCTGCCTTGCACCCCGCATATGCAATGTACATTCTCTTAAAGATGTGACTACCATCTGCCGCATGGTCACATTGAAACTCTATAGTCGAACCAACATCTGAGGCCTTTATCTCCTCTGCATAATCCGACAACAATGCACATTTTTCTCAGTACATCCACTACAAGAAATTGTACTTTCATCAACTAAAAATTTAGTACTCATAGTCTTGTTTTAGTCACAAAAATCTTTTATCGACTAGAATAATTTATCGCTATGTAGTCGCTAAAAGTTGGTCGCAGAATGTCATTTGTGACTAAAAATTTAACCCTTTGTTTGCCCCACCTATTTCACTCATTCCATTTCATTCCATTTTATTTTTATTTTTTTTTTTTTTTCAACTTTGCTACTCCTCCAAACCATTCCATTCCATTCTTTTTTTTTCAACCATTTTTTCAACTTTTCAAATCTCTATACATTATATTTAAATCTCAACCATTCATACCACCTCGAAATTAGCAAAGTCAAACCATTCTTACATCATTTTTCCAAATCATTTTCAAACCATTTCAAACCATTTTCAAACTATTTTTTCCATCCCAATAAATGGGATGGAATGGGAAAAATGCCCACCCCAAATAAGGGGTTAGTCACCAAATAGCACGGCTTTAGAAACTAAAAAATTAGTCGTAGTAAGGCTCTTAATTAGTCGCTATTATAGTGAACAGACCAAGACTAATTTATTTTCAGTGACTAAATTTTACACAATAAGTGACTAATAATTAGTTGCTAATATCATTTAATGAACTGTTCAGTAACTAAAGGATTAGTTACAAAATAATTATTTTTTTCTTTCTTATTGGAATTATACTTTTAGCAACTGACTAATTATCACTAATTGATTCAATTAGACATTGTTAGTAACTAATTTTTATAGTCTACAAAAAATTTCTTACAATTGTGAAATTCAATTTGCATAATTTGATAAATCATTTGATAAAAAACTCAAATAAAACCCTAAATTAATGAATAATTAAAACTAACAACAAGTTAAACATCTAAACTTCAACCTAGAAAGTATAAACGTAAAATCTTAATTAACTAAATAACACAAACTAACAAGTTCAAAATATAAACTTTAACCTAAGAACATCATCACAAGTCTTAATGTAATTCTTCTATAATATCAAGCTGCAGGCGCGGGCGGCGGCGGCAGGTCCATGGATAGAAATGTAGATAAAGGATGCTCATCTGGTATGTTCAATAATGCTGCTAATTGTCGAAATATCTCTTGCTGCTCTCGTCGTATGTCCTCGGAAATTTCGTTTCTTAGTTGTTGGCGCAGATTTGTTGTTGCCTCATCACACTCTCTTTGCATTTGTACAACTATATTTCCAAGACGTTGGTGAATTTGTGCCTCAACCTGTGATGAAGAAAGGGATGCCTGTCTTTTGCCCGGAGTCGGTCCAAGGCCCGGTATATAACCATTTCTTTCACCGCCTAGAACTTGAGTACAAATTGCAGCTTCATCAACAACTTCGTTATTCTCTTGTTATTGTTGTCGCAATTCTATGATTCGATTCTTCAATTCATAGCAAAAGGTTTGTTTATCAAGATATTAGAATGTACAATTATATAATAATAAAAAATAATAAGAAATTAAACCAACACATGAAACTTACATATCTCGCCTCTGCCTCTTTATTATACCAACCATGCTTTGCATTCTAATGTGTATGTCTAAATAACTCTATGCGTCAAAGCCCGTCATTTGCTGCCTATTATGTATTCAAATTAAATTTAAAAGTTCAAGACAAAGTGAAAGTACTAATATAATGGCAATGAGTTTACATTGTGCTTATTTTTTTCATGAACACTTTCCAATGAATTTACCTCTCTATGATTGATAAATGACTTGGATCCACCTACATGGTTATATGGGAGATTACTTCTATTATTTTTTGTTGCGGTAGACCTTTTCTGTAATATCATATAATAAAAAATACGAGTAATATATATTGACTATCAATTCATATGTAAGAAAACAATTTCTAAAACTGTAATACATAAAAGAAAAGCAGGTCTAACACTGATATGACAGAAGTGAACAAAATTCAGATTGGTCATCTTAATTACATTTAATTTGTTAATATATGTGTGTGTTGTGTCAAGTGTGTGTGTGAGATAACTTCTTGTTAAGTTTTGCCTTAATTAGCTATAATATATTGGTAATAAGTTTTCCTTACATCACCAACAAAAAAATAAATGCCGGAAATATATTGAAAACAAACGAGAGAAAAGGGATTAGATGGGCAGATATATATGAAAAGTTCCAAAGTGGGTTATATGATTAATGCATCACAATTAAACTGGCTAGTATTAACTACCTCATATATGATTCTCACTTTTTCGACTTCACTCAATATCTTTTTGTTCAAAATTTTATCAACACATTCAGTATAAACAACTAAGATATACTATTCCAATAGCAATCATAATAATTAAGATCATCACAAAAGCTTAGCACGATATTGATCAACCATCTATTGATAATATATATTCTTTAAAAAAATATTATATATATACCATTAGCTACTATACATACCATTAAGTTATCAAGTGCATCAAATATAGTATGATTTAGTAGTTTTTGGAATTGTTAAAAAAGAAAACAAATATCAGATACCTTCCATTGTTCATCGCCAAAAATACTATCACAAAGTCATTCCCAATCCTCATTTGATCTGACCCTATGGGGTCGATGTCCCGTGGATCTAATCTTTTTTCTGCCAAACCCTTGTAATGGTCATGCATGTTGTTCCTATAATTTTTGTACCGCTTGGCGCAATGACTTTCAATAACATTCTTCATGTTTGAATCGTCAGAAGGGTCCCATTTGAATTTATCCTACATAAAAGATTGAAGTAATGTGTTAATAGTGATTATCATGACAAATCTGCCAAATAAAAGAGAACCAAGGATAGTAAACGACAAGCTGAAACACTAGGCCGACGTTTGGATTAATGGGAGCAAGGTTTAATGGCAAATACAAATCTCATATCTGAATCTCCATACCCCTCTCTCTACTGTAATAAACTTGGCCTACATTTACAAAACGACGTCGCATAACAAAACTGATCCAAGAAAGAACCAAACGACAAAGTACATGCCAAAGTAAATAAAACGAGGTCTAACGCCAAAATAACTAGCAAAACGACAATAAAATATAACATAAACGAGGTTGTACCTGCATCAGATTATATGTGGTATAGATAAATTAATTATTTTTTTTATCAATTATGTACCTTGACACGGGTATAGATGACTTCTTTATCTTTCTTGTCAACTTTACTCCATCCTTTGACTCTAAGTGGAGCATAATCTCGTATTATAATTCCAATCTCATATGCAAACCTTGAGGCATTAGCGCTATAAGGATTAAGATCGCCATCTCTAACATTCACGTGCAATTTCGTATTTTCTTGGCCTATCAAGTGGCACGTGCTCTTGCTTCAACTAGGGCCACGATTCTTTTCTTCCCTAGAGATGCAAAGCAATTAATCGTGAAATAGTTACAAACAACATTAAATTGAAGACACAAAAAATCATTGCTGTAAAACATGCTAAAAATGAAATGAAAACCTGTTGCTTCTTGAGCTTGTGAGGCATTAGGAAGCATACTCGAAGACGGTGCAGTATTTGTTAGCCTTGCAAGAGCTGACATTGGAGGATTTTCTCTTGATGTAGATGAAGAAATGATGGTTGACATCCTTGATGTTGGTGTGGAAGTAGTAGGATGTGTTGGAGGCATTGATGGTGGAGTAGAAGATGTAGCAGCAGGTATAGAACGGTCCTTCTTTGGTGCCATAGGTAGAGAAGCTAAAACTAATTCGAATAAGTTAAAGAGACAGAGCAACCATTACTATGCCAAGTTTGGATATCTAATTAAATTGCAAGTCTCTATCGGTATTATTCTGCTTATAAGCTTTGATATGTAAACTCTAGATAGTCTCTAACTAATTCACCAACATCATCCTCTTCCTGTAACAAACCATATATTATACAGTTTACCTATATACAAATTTATAAGTCCTATAGAAACCATATAAATCTAGCATTTTATCTCATCCAGATACATATATACAATCAACATTTTAACATTATGTTTAGAATTTAATTATTAGCTATTTAGATAATGCCAAATCAACAGAATTATGGGTTTGATTGGTCACTACTACGTTTCTTCTTATTTATTGGGATTTTTTTCTCTCCTAAGAGAAGCTGCGTTGAAGAAATACCTGTTCAATGTGAGTATTACTAATTATATTACTTGTAACAGACTAGGGACCGATCTAATTAAGGACTCATAGAGGAAAAAGGAAGAGAATATTATGGGTAAATGTATGTATACATTATGGTTGTTTAGTACGCACACATTATAGGTTATAATTACCAATATGAATAAGTATATTCAATGAATGATTAAAGCTAAGGGCAAAGAGAATATTGCAGTCATATAATAATGTCAAAGTGAGATGTTGGTTATTTCTATTCAGTTTATCTAATTGTTGTCAAATTTTCCATAGAAAGAAATAACAAACCTGTAATGCTCTGTTTATGGCTGTCCTGTGAAACTCTGTTTATGGCTACGAACAGAAGAAAATGAAGAGTTGGGTTGAGAGTACATGCTATAAAATAACCAAAATAAATATTGAAGATAATTAGAGTGGTTTTAGGCGTGGAACATAACTGCTCAGAACTAATTTTATCACCCACCAAAGCCACAAACCTCTAAATTTTCGAAATAAAACTCACAAGCAAAGAAATAGTACAAATTAAAAGAAAATAAAAAGAATAAGAAAGAAAATTGGACTTACCAAATAAATTTGAAGTTTCTCTTCCATTATATATTCTCAACCAAAATCAAAGAAAAAATAAAAAACCACATCGACAACTCTTTTACTTTTTCCTGTTAAAGTCAGTCCCTTAGAAGACCCAAGTATGAAACTTATTGACCGAGCCGAGCCAAACTTGGTGCCAGCAATGCGCACATAGATTTCGAACACATGTGGGAATTTGAGGACGAACGCCCTACTTGAGGCCGAGGCGGCGAGCGAGGAGGTCAAGGTTTTGCTGGGCTGAGAGAGGATTGAGGTTTCGACCTCATCTAGTTGTCAAAGCCGGACTCCTTGGAGCTTGTGAGCGGCGGTTGATTTAGGGAAAGATCTCACCATGGAAGCGAAGCTGCTATTAGAATGGGCTTGAGGATTTCACATTTGAATGGGCTTTGAGGATTTTCATTTGGGTTTGAGAAATTGGCTAAGTATAGCGGCTTGCATCAACGCACACGTTACACGTATATACACAAACAAACAAAGATTGACAATGGGTTTTATTTGTGTATTAATATTAACTAAGAAAACGTATTACGATAATTAAAACTAAGAAAATTTACTTATACACAGACAAACAAAGTTTTAATCATAACTAAGATAATTTATTACGATAATACAGTTGAACAAAAAATTAGTATGTAAATATAATAAACTAAGAAATAAAAGAACTTGACTATCTCATTAAGTAAAATAAGTCATATGAGAGAAGAATTAAAATATATAGGTAAGATATTTCTTACCTTTGTAAAAAAAAAATTATGACTTTATTTTAATTTTTTTTTTGAAACTATGGCTATTTTATTAAATACACTATCCAAAATAGCTATTTACCTAACTGATCCTAACACTAATCACTCTCCTCAGTCTCGATGTCTTCTGCATGTTCACTATCCTTTGTGTTCGCACTATCACTAAGATCCGACTCTTCGGTTTCTTCAGTATCAGTTTCTTCTGTATCAGAATCATACTCTATTTCGTCATCGGGATTTATTTCGAGCTCGAGATGAAGAGAATCAATTTCTATCATCCCAGTATCAGTACGAGTAAGAGGACTTTCAATACTTGTGTCACCGAATGTTACATTAACATCGTTTGAGCATTCTTCTTAGTAGGCTTCATTGGAAAAATCATCACATTCATCTATAGGCTCTGAGGGTACTTCTGGAACATCCCAAAGGTTGCGATGATATACCTTTTCTACTACTTTTCAATTTGAGCCAAATTTGTCACCACGTAAATAGTATACGTGTTTGGCTTGGTTAGCAAGGATGAATGGTTCGTTCCTATACCACTTTGAGCCAACATTTATGCTAGTAATATGATTATCAATTCGCACTATTTTTTTACGTTCGTCAGTTTCATACCATTCACATTTAAATATTACGATTTTGTGATCTAGCACATAAGTCAATTCAAAAATATCTGTTATAAATCCATAAAAGACACATGCTTTGCCATTATGTTCACCTTCAACCCATATACCATAATTCTGAGTGGATCGTCATTGATCATGTGTTTCTGTGTGATATCGAACTCCATTAACTATACATTCATTGTACGAAACTACTCGATAATCTGGCATACATGCAAGAGCACATATTGAGTTGCTTATTTCACATTGTGGTTTTTGATGTTTTAAACTAATTATCTTTAACAAAATAAAAAAAAATTAAAAAAATAGAATTATAAAATAATAAAATTCTATCTAATCAAAGTAATTGTAAATATTAGGAGGCGAAAAAATCAAACCTTATTTTTGAACCAGCTTGGGAATTCTGTTTCTTAAATTTGAAAAATGTCAGTGATGCCTTTAGATTGTAATACTTGTGCATGCTCACTACAAAACAAAACAAATTATTAAACTACATTGATATATATATATATATATATATATATATGTGTGTGTGTGTGTGTGTGTAAAAAAAATTTATTTGATAAATTACATATTGAAAGAAGCTTACTCGATATAGGCCTGCAACTCAGAGCAATTATTTAAAATATACCAATGTACTCTTTGATATTCTATTTCTTCCAAATTCAGTTGTGCTCTTCTCCCAAATAATCTTGTATGTTGATTGAAAACTGACAATTCAAAATTTGCACTCTTACTATTGCAATCAGAATACGATCACCATGATTAAAGCGAGTTTCAATCCCATGAAGGTACATCGAACAATAGTTTAAAGCTTCATTGATAACATGACCCTCTGCAATTGAGCCTTCTGGACGAGCCTTATTTTTATCATATCTTTTCAAAATGCCTAAAGCCCTATTAATAGAAAAAAAATTATTTAATAGTAATATTTTTTCAACATTTTAAATCACGTTTAGATAGATTCAAACCTTACCTTTCAAATGGATACATCCAACATGTATGTACTGGACCAGCCAACTTCGCTTCATAAGGTAAGTGCACTGCTAGGTGAATCATCACATCAAAGAATGTTGGTGGAAAAATAGATTCAAGCTTACACAAGGACTTTACGATCCTTTTTTGCATATCATCTTAATCTTTAACATATAACGTTCTAGTGCATAGCTTTTGGAAAAACAATGACAACTCAGCAATTACATCAATCACATCTTTTTTTAGGTACGGCCTCAATCCAACTGGTAAAAGACGTTGTAATAGAACGTGACAATCATGACTTTTCAGTCTAGATATCTTCCCTTCACTTGTATTGACGTTTCTTGAAATATTTGCAGCATAACCATCAGGAAATTTTATAGACTTTAACCATTCATAAAACTTGTGTCTCTCTTCTGATGCTAACGTATAACATGCCATGGTTCTAAACCACTTGTTTCTTCATTTTTGCAAAGGTAATTCTTCACGTATTTTCATTTTCTCCAAGTCACGCCTGGCCTTTTCAGTATCCTTTGTCTTCCCTTCAATGCTTAACACTGTTCCATAGACACTTTCACAAATATTTCTTTCAATGTGCATCACGTCCAAATTATATCTCAACTTCAATTTTGGCCAATTCTCTAACTTCCATAAAATGCACTTTCTTTTCCAATTTGTTGTTTTGGCGCCTTTCTTTTGTTTACCTCTGTCACTTGTGCTTGCTTTAAATCTTTTTTTAGGCCGTACATCACTTGATGAACTTTTTTCTTTTCCAATATTGTTCACTTTTTTTTCCAGGCTTATATTCATTAATTTTTTCCAATTGCTTCAAGAGATTATCACCAGAGAACAATCTTGGTGCAGGTCGTTGTTCAGTTTGGCCATTATAACGTCTATCTTTTCTCCATGAATGATTTGTAGGTAAAAAACGACGATGATCCATATAGACAATCTTACTCATAACTAAAATAGATGAAGTATCCTCATTGCACATTAAACAAGCTTTATAACCTTTAGTGCTCCACCCGGATATAGTATCATAAGTGGGAAGGTCATTAATTATCCACAGTAAAGCGGCGTGCATAGTGAAATACTCATTCTTTGACACATCATAAGTCTTAGCTCCATTCTTCCACAGCTCTTTCCACTCGTCAATCAAAGGTCGTAAATATACGTCGATATCATTACCTAGAGCTTTCTCACCTGGAATAAGTAATGCCTAAATAAAGAACACTTCTTTCGTGCATCTCCAAGACGGCATATTGTATGGTACTAGAATAACAGGCCACATACTATATTTGGTACTAAGATTTCCGAATGGGTTAAAACCATCGGTTGCGAGCCCTATCCTAAAATTTCGTAGATCTTCTGCAAACCACGCAAACTCTCTGTCGAAGTGCTTCCAAGCCTCTGCATCAGCAGGATCTCTAAGGACACCTTCTGTATCAACGCGTTTTTCTTTATGCCACTTCATTGTATCACATGTATGTTGTGACATAAAAAGTCTTTGCAGGCGTGAGGTAATGGGAAAATAATGCATTTTTTTTTTCACATGCATCTTTTTATTTTTGGTACTGTTAGATTTGTATCTTGGTGCTTTACATGTATGATATATTTCATAATTCTCGTATTGCTTCCAAAATAGAACACAATCATTCTGACATACGTGAATAATCTCATATCCTAGTCTAATTTCACAAAGCATTCTCTTAGCTTCATAATAAGATGTAGGAAGCTTATGACTAGTTGGAAGACTTTCGGTAAATAACTTTAATATTAAGTCAAATGATTTATTACTCCAGCCAGACATTACCTTGATATGCATCATCTTAACAATGAATGTGAGCGATGAAGTTTGTGCACAACCAGGGTAAAGCTCTTTCTGTGCTTCTTTGAAAAGTTCTCTAAAATCCACAGCCCCAATACGATGCTCATTTTCTTCATGTGTCTCATCTTGAATGCTCTCATTTGGAATTCCTCCAATTGCATCGTGAATTGCAGATAATATGTCATCATTGTTCTCAGAATCTTCAGCGTCGTCAACAATATCTAGATTAGAGCTTGAACTCGTGTCTTTTTCACCGTGATGTTTCCAAACCACATAGTGTCTGGAGAACCCCTTGTACCACAAATGGTCTTGAATCGTTGTCAAATCTTGTTCGAAGAAATTTACACATGAGATGCAAGGACAAAGAGTCTTATTATGTTCGTTTAAGTGATTACATGCAATCACAATAAAGTTCTCAACCCTCTCAGTGTATTCTCAAGATAACCTATCATTGCATCTTATCCAACTCTTGCCCATTATTAAATTTGTCAAGTGCTGTTCATCACAATTAAAATTAATCAAAAACGTTTTCAATATAAATTTTATATGCCAAAATCGAATTTAGAACCATGACTAAACTTAAGCTGCTATATGATTGATAACCCACCAAGATAAGAAAATAAAAATTACTTTCCTAAATACTACGTTAAGAAAAAGAAAAAAAAAAGTAAATTTCTTCAAAACTTTTTTCACAAACGAGATTTGAGTAATAGAATAAATTACAAAGATAGATTTTTTTTTTCTCGATCATCAATTCACAATCATTCCCAAAACAGAAACAAAAAACCCAAAAACAAAAAACAAAAAAACCCAAGCCACACAATTTACTCAGAGCTATATTCTAAAGCCAATCTGCGAAGTTTGATGTTGATCTCCATCTTAGTACGCAAAAAAGCAGATAAAAACCTAGTTGTTCTTATGCAATTCCAATGAGAGGATATACTCTTGCGCACCGGCGGCGCTGCCAAAAACCTCCTTAACACCAGAGAACAATCTCTCAGCCGTCGATGCTTCAATTTTCGAGCCACCAAAACCGAATTACACGGACGTCGAGCCAGCAGCTACGTCGTCCTTGCCGCTGCGCCACCCACCGACGATGACAATCAATGACGAGATTTGCTATTTAGAACGTGAGACAATCAAGAAGTCCTTTGAGTGTTCCATATCCTCTAATATATTCGATGGCACGAGATTGGGAGTTTTTGGATAATAAAAGGGCTTTCTCGCCGCGGCCAAAGATGACGGCACAAAGTTAATGTTTGGGTGGGCCATGAGGAACTTGAAAGAGTTTGTGCCCATATCGACCGCCGTGTAAAGGGGCAGTGAGGACAACTAAGCCATGGATTTTTAGGGCTTAGAATTGGGTCATTTAATTTATTTTTTTTAGACTCAAGTTCAACTAGCGAGATGATTTGGTGGCTCATCAAACACGACAAGTCAGAGTGTTGAATCATCAAAATTTACAGTAATTTCTGCTAACATGTTGGGCAGATAATCACTTTCAATTGCTTTATGTATTAAGGCTTTATCTAAAGTCTGCTTGCGATGCAGTGTGTGTGTGTGTGTGTTTTTTTTTTTTTTTTTGACATAGAGGTTCAATGTTGATTCAGATCATAAGCCCATTCTATTGTTTCAATGATCTGCATTACTTATTTTGGGGCTTGGAAATATGATTTCGGTGTTTGAAGATCAAAATTACAGATATGTATTGTTTATCTTATAATATTTCTTTAATAACTATTCAATGTGTTAAGAAACACAATAAATTTGAGCCAATAACTTTCGTTCCCCATCGGTCTATTTTTTTAGACAGTTCCCAAATGAGAATCCCCTATTAATGTGGCTCATTCTAACTCTCCTTATATATATATATATATATATATATATACAAATTAAGTTAGCTTAGAATCTTGATGCTACGTGTATAAGTCAACAAAATAGCAAAACAAGAAACAACAAATACACTAGCACTAAAATAAAATAATCAGATCAATGAAACAGATATTGTGATATATGATTAATATAACAACAAAGACAGACTGATAATATATCAATTACTCATGTATAGTTAAATTATGGTGCACAGCTAAAAATGAATAGAGAAAGACTACTATTTTCTTATATATATATATATATATATATATATATATCTTAAGGTTAGACCTTAATTTTAGGAAGGTAATTTTTTCCAATTACTTTCATAAGAAAGTGGGGATTTAAAGAGAGAACAAATTATGCGTTCTAGACTTCTAGTCAAAGGATGAACACCCAAATTTTAAGCCACTATAATCTCAATTTACTTTAAATTGTGTGTCATTTATTATCGATATAGTTATGATATAGATTTGTGGGGATATTGTATTTAATGCATCAAATATATATATATATATATATTTGTTATCACATAATTAGTCTTTATCACCATTTTTTTTTTGCGACTAAAAAAATAGTTACAGAAGCCAATTAAAAATTGGTGACCAAAGTCAAAAGTTTTTTGCGACCAAAAAAATAGTCACCGTAACAAATTAAAAATTTGGGAATAAATTTTAGTTGCCGAATATTATTGTTTGCAACTAAAAAAATTTAGTCGCATAAACTTAGTACTCCGGCCATTCTTTAGTGTTTAGCGCCATAATATTTTACGACTAATTATACTCTTAGTCACTGTATGTATCTAACTGTGACTGAATAATTAGTAAATAATAGTTGCGGTCTCCAAAATAACATGATTTTCTATCAAATCTTATAGCAACCAAAATTTAGTCGCAAAAAATAATCATTAGGGACTATTGTGTCTTAGTCGCTAAAACTTTAGTCGCTAAAAATACATTTTCTTGTAGTGATCTCTTCAATGTGTTCTTGGGCCTCTTTCCTAGTCTTTTACGCCTTCGACCTTGACACATCCTCTACGTGATCTTCTTTAACTTTCTCTATGAACTTGTTGACATCCTACCTATCATTGTCCTTGAACTGTGACATATACTCCTTTGCAAGTCACTTTGAATTCATAAATAGCTAGAACTCTGCTCTCCCGCAATTATGCAAACCATTGAACGTCTTAACAGTCCATGTTGTAGTCCCGAACATCAGAGAAGCAAGACACACCCACTTACAACCCTTTGCTCTATATTCTGCTCTAACTCGGTTCGGATCATTCTTCTTGAACTAGATATCTTTCCCTTCCCTAATACCATGTTCCCTCACCGCAGCCCTAAATATGCTGGCCTCAGGAAAGAACAACCTAAAATGTGATTCTTTCATGTCCATATCTGGCCTAAACTCCGGCATCCTAGGAAGTGGTGGTTCCGAATTGATGTCCTTCTTGTTATCGGGCCCTTGTTTGCCATTATCTGACTCAACTGCAGGACCAATATCATCTTCACCTGCGTAGTCAGAGTCCTCATCAACTACGTCTCCATCGTCTTTACTAAAGTAAATCGGCTTCTTCCCTTTCTCAACTGGTTTGTCAACTGGTTCATCGTCACTCTCTGCTTCTTTACTGTCTTTGCCAAATGCTTCCTCACTATCTTTACCAACTGCATCATCAGGCTCTTCACTGGCCCTCTTCTCATTCTCTGCACCAACCCCTTCATCATTAACCTCCTCAAATGCAGTAACTGGATGCTCAACCCAAACTTCAATCAATCTAATTTTTTTAAATTGTTGGCTAAAAAAATTCATCATCAAATTGTCCGTGTGAATCAAAAGAAGATCATTGTTGCCTTCTCATTTCGCGTAATATCTTTCTCCGTAACCGTACTTTAACACACTTTTCAACATATCATCCAACTCCAATAAAGACATTTTGTCTAAATCACAATTGTCAATATACGATACTTCTCCACCTATATATATTTTCAATCTCCCATCCATTTCAATGTTACCCACATGATCTAGCTTCAGGGTAAATAGACTTGTTTTGTAATATGTTAAATGACAAGTAAAACCACAATAAAAAACTAATAACACACTTCGGTTTTGAAGATATAAAATATATATATTTATATATATATGTATATTAAACTAATCCAGGAAAGACTTTCTAAACCGTGTAAAAAAAAATTAAAACTCCAAAAAGTGATCCCATTACACACTGCATAAACAAACTAGAAAGAAAAAAACTATTCCAAAAAGCAAAAGCACATCTGTCTTCAACAATTAACAAGAAGTCAAACCAAGAATATACCTTTTCATGTCATCTAACCCTTACAGATGTCGTTACATATACAATGAAAATTACCATAAACCACATGATTCTTGGTTAAAATCATCTCTATCAAGTGCTTTATCACTAATAAACTCACTAATTAGTCTATATGACCAACAAGCATGCCAACATAAAAAAACCTCCAAAATTGCAACCACAAAATCTAAAGAACACAAAACGCTAACAATTGCTCAGTAAAATTCGCTAACCATAATTAGGAACTTTTGGATCGCCATTCATTGTCGCTACAAAATGTGATTTTTTCATACTTCTTTTCGTCAACGTCTACGAATTTTGCTACCAAATTGAAGCCTTCCCAATTCCATACACCATCTTTGCACTTCTTCTTTTTTTTTTTCTTTCTTTTCTTCCTTTTCGAACTAATTTAAGCCCATTTAGTCGAATGGCTTCTTTTATTTTTTTTTGTCTAATATTTCATTAAGAGGGGGTTTTACGAATTTACCCCTGTCTTTTACAACACGTGCATTTCACGTGTACAATTCCCATCAATAGAATAACGGAATGGAACCAACGAGGCATTTTAGGAGTAAGAGGGGAACGGATCTGACAAATAAAAAATCAGGGGGCAATGTGAAACAAGGTCCATAGTAGAGGGGATATTCATAGAATTTACCCTTATTTTATTATTATTATTATTATTTATTGTCGTTAAGGTAATTGGCGCCCGTGGTCCTTGAACTTGTACGCTCTATACAACTTGGTCCCCGACCTTTTTTTAGGCAAAAATCTCCCTGAATTTTTTTTTTTTTTAGCAATCCTAGTCTAATTGAGAAGTGGGCGTCAATTGGGACGAAACTTTTTCACGTGCTTCACGTGTGAGCTTTATTACGAATTGAGTTTTCAAATTTACCATGGTGTATAAGGGATTTACATTAGAATAGGAAGAGCTTGCGTTCTATTCATATAAGAGAGAGAGAGAGAGAGAGAGAGAGAGAGAGAGATTGTTCTAATGGAGATTGAAGAGGGTGGCTTGTGTTTTTGTGGAAAACCTAGGATGATGAATACGGTATGGAAAGCTACAACCCCAAGCAGAGGTTCTACGAGTGCCTAGATTATGATGTAAGTGTTAGGGGTTTTTTTTCGTTTTATTTTACTGATTGTTTAGGGTTTGGGGTATATGAGTTCTTTTTTGTTTACTGATTATAGAGGGTTTGTGTTATATGAGTTCTTTTTTGTTTATTGATTTGGGTTTTGTGTTGAGTTTATGAGTTGTGGTACTGATTATTATTTAAGTTTTATTTTACTGATTTGGGTATATGAGTTGGTTTTTTTTTTCCTTAAGTTTTTTCTTTTGTAGAGGAATGGAGATCACCAATGTAAGTATTTTGAATGGATCGACCCATCAATGTGCAGAAGATCTAAAGTTGTGATTACTAGACTTTTGAAAAAAAAAATCAATGATTTGGAAGCTCAAATTGAAGAGATGGAGAAGTAATGGAATGAAAGGGAGAAAATTTGTAAGGTTAAAATAAAAAGGGCAAATGAAGTTCTTGAAGCAAAAAAAAAAAAAGTTCAGTGGGTTTGAGTTAGTAGGTGCTTGTTACTATTATGTTGTTTGTATATTTATGTTGGGGGAAAAATGGACTAACAATATACATTGCACTGAAAAAAAATAATTATTCAAACATGTTAAATAGCTTTTGTATTCTGTATTTTCTTGGCTCTTGTATTTTGTATTTGAGCTTATTTTAATTACTTTTTTCATTTCATTTTCCAAAATTTAATTAAAAACTGAATATGACCAAAATACATCATAAATAGGATCAAAATATATTGTGACCAAAATACAATATGAACTTTGGAAGAAAACACTAAATGAGCAAAATACATCATAACTACGAGCATTAATATAAGCAACATATTGTGTATCCCAAGTCTATTTATGCAGTATATGATGCATTAATATGAGCAACATATTGTGTATCCAAAGTCTATTTGTGCAGTAACTCAAAAAAAGATTAATTTCTATATCAAATTATGTGGCAATATGCTCGAATAGATGAACATAAACAAAAGAAATAACTAATATGTTCCAATAATTGGGCATATACAAACTTCAAACCATGGACTATAAGTTCCAATACAAAATAGTTTTCAAACCATAAACTATAAGTTCTACTACAAAATAGAGTCTTCAAAGTTCAAACTATGAACCATTAACTTGCTTAATCTTGGACCACTTGCTTTCCCTTTTATTTGACACATTTATCTCTTTCCACACTAGGCACTTGAACCTACATAGAATATGTTTGAAATAAGTATCTGATTTTTCTTCTTTGTAGTATAAGTAGATAGAATTTATACATGTCCTTCTGTGGTTGCCGATTGTTTCCTATGAGCACATGTTGCCTTATTGTGACAGTGTACACCACAATTTGTGCAAGTCATGCCAGTATAGTGTCGTTTTAGCTTCCTTGTCGTACTTCCATGAACTGTATACTCTTCTGGCTTCTTGTGTCTCATCTTCTTTGGACGACATCTTTGTTTTTTGAATGTTGGAGGTTGAACCGGTTTCAATTGTGTTTTCGCCCACAAAGTTGGTCCATTAATAGGCCTTATAGTGTATGAACATATTTTCTCATAAATTGCCTTGGAGAGAGATTCATGAGCAAAATAAAAAAATGTCTAGTCCACTTTGCATTATACAAGTTATAGGACGAGGGAAGGCACATCACTCAGAGACCAGAGGTTACAAGCACATTTTCTTGCCTTTAAATCTACTATATATTTCTCCATATGAAATCCCAGTACTTGAAAGGCAAGATCGCCAGCATAAACAACAATGTACTTAGTGGATTCCAACTTGTACCTCTCAATAATTTTGAAAATTCGTCTTCTAATGGGTTGTTTCCATTTTCTGACATCCACTTTTTTGGCCTCTAATCTCTTCATTATTTAACACCTAATCATCTCTGCTAGAGAAATTATAGGTTTGTCACGAGCATCAACCACTACACTGTTAAATGATTCACACAAATTATTGAGTAGCACATCATACTTTGGGACATCACTGTAATGGGATCTCGACCACGATGTTGGGTCTAACTTGGAGCCCATTCCCATACATCACTGTTACAAGCTTTAAGTTTGTCTAACCAAAGTTTAAACCTGTCACATTTAAACCATATATTAGAGCCCGTAATGCATTGTCAGACCACGGAAAAATAAAAGGAAAAGAACAACTTACATTTGTTTTGTTGTGGCTCGTGCAACACTCCATCGAATCTACTTGAGACAAAGTCCCTTGTGCTCAGTCTTGAAGTTGTTATACAAGTGTCGAACACAAAAATGGTGAGGTGCTTCATCAAAATGACTCTTAACAGCTTCAATTAAACCTTACTGTCTATCAAACATCCAAGTAATGTAGTTGTTGTTCACAATCTCCAAATCTTCACGCAAAAGCTCAAAAAATCATTGCCAAGTTTCATAGCATTCTGATTCAACAATTGCAAAGACAATAGGGTAAATGGGATTATTAGAATCTACCCTAATAACAGCAAGTAATTGCCCCTTATGTGGTCCCTTAACAAAGCAGCCATCAAACCCAATAAAGGGCCTGCAGCCCGCCAAAAGTCTTTCTTACAAGCTGCCATGCACATATACAACCTGAGAAACTTGGGATTATCTTCACTGATAAAGTCAAATTGAGGTTCACATTGCAATTTGATTGTAGAACCAGGGTTACACTTCCTAACCTCAATTGATTATATTGCTCACTAACTGAGCCTTCCAACAATTTCCTAGCCCACTTTCTTGCTCGATAGAATTTCCATTTTAAGACATCACATTTGAAGTCGTCTTTCACTTGCTGTTGGAATCCCGATAATGACCAATCAGGTTGAGCTCTCCACTTGTTCAAATGTATCTCACATAACCACTTCGAGTTCACAGCCGAAGTAGAGAATTTCAAACCATAATTGAATTATTCATTAACTATCTTTATCAAGAACGAGCTTGTATTCGGCATGGCTGATCCATAGATGAAAAATGGGCATCCATCTTGACAAACAGCCCTAACTCTCCTTTTGTCATTTTTCTTTAACCTCATTCCTCTATGGATTTTCATCCCATACTCTTTAATAGCTTGCTTCAATGAATCAATTGTAGGAGACACCATTCCAACTTTTAATTGAGGATCCGACATGTCAACCTTAGAATTGAACTCTTTTTATTGCCGATTATTTTCTCTACCAACATGGTCATCTTGTGGTTATTCTGAACTACCACAGCTTAGTTCTCTAGAGTCCTCACGCAATTTTCAATGTGAACACACTGTGAACTTTTATAACATCCCAATATTTAGTTAGATCATCAAATGTACTTGGCATGTATTCATCTTCCGCATCAGACTTCTCAAAGTTAGAATCTATCCATTATTTTTCTTCATTATTAGATTCAATATGAACATCGTGTTAATCAGGTTAAGCTTCAAAATCTGCATCACTTTCATTAGCAGCTTCATTTTGTGTATCAGGTTGAGTTTGATCAACTTTGAAACAATAGAAAATAAGTGGTTCAAAATGCTCAGTGCAAAATAGGTTAACTAACCTCTCTCGTCCAGCAAACTTAAACATATCAAGCAAATCAGACTGTTTATAAATATGTATAAACGCATTTCACCATTGCGACCTTGAATCCTATAGTAGTACTCAATCTTTGAGACATAACCTAGAGTCTTCAAAATATCATCTAACTCCTTGAGTGATAAATCATCTTTACTGACCCAATCATAGAAATCCACTTTACCATAAGCATAAACAACAATGCCAATTTTTTCAAAAATACATCCCCCATGATGCACTTTCAACGTAAATAAATCTGGGCTCTCATAAGCTAGAAAAGAAAACAAAAAAGTAATAAACAAATAAGAGCAAATCATGTTGTTAATATTGGGTCGTGCAGCAGTAGTGCACGGTGATGGTGCACTGATAGTGCACGCTTTTATCAAGCCTTGATAAAACTATCAAACGGTTACAATTTCATTAGTTCATCATAGCTATTGTGTACCCCCAAGGCAGCATATAATATGTAGCCTCATTCCTTTTCTCCATAGCCCATAGTCCACACTACAACATAGTAAAGAAAATGCAAGAACAACATACCCAACACTACAACATAAGCATGAGATAGTAGTTCATACTCCATACCACAACATACAAAGTACGATATAATCAAACTTTAAGATTGAATTTCAGCTTCTAAATATATTCCATTTTAGGCTCTAATCACAACCTACAAAAAGAAAAATAAAATACACTTCAAATTTCAATTAAAAGACTGATAGGCCATCATTGTTGTTCACTTATGCGAGGAAGAAGAAAATGAGAGTGGGGGAGAAACATAATTAAATTGGACTCGAAGGACTTATTAGCTATTTCGTTATTGTTAGATTTATTATTTTTGTTATTATTAGAATTGTTATTTTGCTTGTTGTCGTTTTGTTATTGCTGATGTCATGCTTAGTTATGAATGTTTTATGGAATAAATGATAATATATGTCAAGGAATGAGAAAAAAGAGGTATCATATATTGAGTGGAAATATTGTGTGTTCAGGAGAACTAAAAGGTCTCTTAAATACCTTGTTCTACTAATTTGTTCTTAACAAATTGGTATCAGAGCACCGATGGCTGAGAAGTGTGGCACTGTGTCTGTGCCATCGCTGACGGTGGAGGATCAGATTGATGCCGTCAAGGAGCGACTCAATTCAGTTCAGACCGAGCTTAGTCATAACCTGAAGGTCGTCATGGGCGAGCTTCAGTCTACTCTCCAACAGTAATTGATGTCCATCATGGAGCTCTTCGATTGGCTTTCCGTTTGACCGACAGGGGTGAGACGACAGGGGTGAGACATCAAGGACAGGCGGAATTGGAGGAGGTGACTGGCAGACAGACTAAGACACCAGCGCGATTGGTGACACGTTCAGGAGAGTTGAGCTCCAAGGCAATGATTCGGCGACTCAAGCTACCAGTGTTCGAGGGCGTGAATCTGGAGGGCTGGATCTTCAGAGCTGAGCATTACTTCGCCATTTGCAGGTTGAGGGAGGTGGATAAACTCGAAGTGGCGGTTATCAGCTTGGATGGGAAGTCACTAGCTTGGTTCCAGTGGGCTGATGAGTAGCGTCCAATCGAGAGTTGGCCTGACCTACACGTGGCCATACTTAAATCGATTCTGTAAGTCGCAAGAAGGAAGCTCATGTGAGAAGATGATCGTCTTACACTAGGAAGGCTCAGTCCGCGATTATCATCGACGATTTGAGATGTTGGCGGCATCGCTAACGGACGTTCTGGAGCTAGTATTGGAAGGGAGTTTCGTCAACGGACTCCGATCGAACATCAGAGCTGAGATTCGACTAATACCATCAGCGGGACTAGGCCGAATCATGAAAATGGCTCAGCGAGTTGAGGAGAGGAATCTCTCACTTCGAGGGGCACATCTTGCATTAGCCATCCCAAACCCTAAGGGCCCGAACCCCTCATGGATCGGCCCAACTTGGGTGGTACCCCATCAGGCCCTTAAATGGACCTAAACACCTGAGCCACCCAATCGGGCAACCCCAGCAAGGCCTAATCCTGGTTTTCGAAGGCTAAATCATGTCGAGTGGTAGGCTAAGAAAGAAAAAGGCATCTATTTCAGATGTGATGAAATATGGACAACATGTTATGTGTGAGCGCCGATAACTCTAGGTCTTGCTCGTGCATGATGAAGATGATATACCGATTTCAATAGAGGAGATGGTCGGGAAAGAGCGGTCGGAAGATCAATCGGACTTGGGGGGATCTGTGATAGAGCTTTCTATGAATTCAGTGGTGGGCCTTACCTCCCTACAGACAATGAAGCTAGAGGGGCAGGTGAGGAACAAGGAGGTAGTGGTCCTTGATGACTCGGGACCGATTTACAACTTCATCTCCACTAATCTGGTCTAGCGCTTGGGGCTCCCAATTACTGCTATGGCGAGCTACGGCATCCTCACGAGAACAGGACAGTCGATTCAAGGAGGAGGTGTGTGTCGCAAGCTGACTCTTTCTCTATAGAATCTTGATATCATCGAGGACTTTCTTTCAATTCTGTTGGGCAGTACGGATGTCATCTTGGGAATTCAATGGTTAGGCTCCCTTGGGACGATGCAAGTTGACTGGCAGCGACTTCGAGATGCGGTTCAAAGTCGGTGGGGGTGGTAGTGGCCCTACAAGGCGAACCTGGTCTGAGCAAGACAGAGGTTTCCCTTAAGACACTCCTTAAGATTGCGTGTCAAGAGAAGGCTACGCTGGTGATTGAGTTAGGTACAGTTGAGGTGGCGACGACAGACAGAGTAGTACCAGCCCCTCTTGCTGCTTTACTTGACCAATTCTCATTTGTCATCCAACCTTTGCAGGGACTCCCGTCGCTTAGTCTGTGTGACCATGCCATCACTTTAAAGGAGGGCACAACTCCTATAAGTATGTGGCCTTATCGCTATCCCCAAGCTCAGAAGGATGAGCTGGAGCATTTTGTCTCTGAGATGCTATTGGCAGGAAATTTACAACCCAGCGTTAGTCCTTACTCGAGTCCCGTCCCACTAGTTTCCAAGAAGGATGATGGATGAAGATTTTATGCGGACTACCGTGCGCTAAATAAGACGACGGTTATGGATAAGTTTCCTATTCCGGTCATCGAAGAGCTATTGGATAAGTTGCACGAGGCTACAACCTTCTCGAAGCTCGACCTTCGCTCGAGATACCACCAGATTCGGGTTCGTGAGGATGATGTTCCTAAGACGGCATTTCAAACACACGAAGGGCATTATGAGTTTTGTGTCATGTCATTTGGGCTTATGAACGCGCCTGTAGCATTCAAGCGATGATGAACTCTATCTTTCGACTATAATTGCGTAGGTTTGTGTTAGTATTTTTCGATAACATCCTAATTTATAGTTATGACTTGAACACTCACGTGTGTCACTTGGAGATTGTGTTATTTGTGCTTTCCCAAAACAGCCTTTCAATAAACCACAAGAGATGCAGGTTTGGCCAACCTCAGTTGGAGTATCTAGGCCACATAATTTTCGAGAATGGGGTGGTGGTGGACCCTTTTAAAATAGCAGCGATGTGTGATTGGCCGGTTCCGTGCTCTCTACGCGAGTTACGGGGGTTCTTGGGATTAGCGGGGTACTATAGAAAATTCATGGCGAGTTTTGGCACGATAGCACGGCCACTAATGGAGCAGTTAAAGTATGACATCTCTAGGTGGAACATAGCGGCTGACAAAGCTTTTGCGCTGAAATAGGCCTTATCTTCTGCTCCAGTAGTAGCCCTCTCGGATTTCTCCTGACCCTTTACGATCGAGACTGATGCTTCAGGGTATGGACTAGGGGCAGTTCTGATGCAAGATCAAAAACCGATTGCGTATTTCAGCCACGTTTTATCTTCTAGTGCGTGCAATAAATCCATTTATGAGAAAAAGCTCATGGCTATTGTGCTAGCGGCGCGCCGTTGGCGTCCTTACCTTGTGAGTCGACAATTCATTGTTCAGACAGAACATAAGAGTTTGGAGTTCATCATTGAGCAGCGGTTGGTAAGTATAGAGCATAAAAAATGGCTTGCGAAGCTATTCGGCTATCATTTCGACATTGAGTATAGACCGGGGCCGCTTAACAAAGCCGCTGATGCGTTGTCTCGTTGAGAGCCCTAACCTGAGCTTTGTGCACTAAGTTTTGTGGAACCGCTATCAATCACGGAAGATATGGTGCAAACTGACCAAGAGCCAGACCTCTTAAAAATAAAGCAAGCTATCTTGTTAGAAGAACTCTTCAATCCTAATTTCTCGCTGCAACAGGGATGAATTTTGTACAAGGGTCGAGTTGCCATTGCGCGAGATGCTCCGTTGATTCCGGTATTACTCCGGGAAGTATCATGATAGTCGTGCAAGAGGATATTCAGGGGTTCTCAAAACGTTGCACCGGATGGCTGTTGGGTGGTATTGGGTGGGATTGAAGAAAAGAGTGGCGGAGTATGTTGCTTGTTGTGAGGTATGCCAATGGAGTAAAGCCTCTTCCCTTAGTCTTGTAGGATTGTTACAGCCATTGCCTATTCTTGAGCAAATTTGGGAGGACATATCTATGGACTTTGTGGGAGGATTGCCCGTCTCGGGAGGGGTACGATACGTTGTTAGTAGTAGTGGACCGATTAAGTAAGTATGCCCTCTTCCTTGCCTACAGCTATGATTTTACCTCTACAGCTCACGAGGTATCTTGAGCTCGCAGTTTTTCCAAAAAAAAGTCATGAGAGTTTATCCAGGGCTAAACAATGACGCGCAGGTTCTAGTACAGTAGGACTGGCTGCCTCCTTCTGACAACACGTGGGAACTTTTCACTGACTTCAAGTTCTATTTTCCTGAGTTTCACCTTGAGGACAAGGAGAAAGTATGGGTGGAGGGGTATTGATAAGCCACTATTGATGTTCACTTATATAAGGAGGAAGAAGAAAATAAGAATATGGGAGAAATAGAATTAAGTTGGGCTCGAAAGACTTATTAGTTATTTCGTTATTGTTAGATTTATTATTTCTGTTATTGTTAGAATTGTTATTTTGCTTATTGTCGTTTTGTTATTTCTGATGTAATGGTTAGTTACGAATGTTGTATGGAGTGGATGAGAATATATGCCAAGGGTTTTGGATGAGAATGGATGTATGGAGTGGATGAGAATTAAGTTACGAATGTTAGAAATGAGAAAAATGAGGTATCAAATATTGAGTGGAAATATTGTGATTTCGGCAGAGCTAAAGGGTCTCTCGAATACCATGTTCTACTAATTTGTTCTTAACAAAGACACAGTAGTTCAAATCGCAATTCACAAATCACAAATCACAATTCACATTCATAAATCACAAATCACATATCACAATTCTTAAATCACAATATCAAGAATCGCAAAGTTGCTCAAGTGTTCAAATCACAATATAAATATAACTTCAAAACTGATTTTTACAAAAATTGATTAATAAAAATTAATAAAAAATACCTTCTGAGTTTGCTCAGGAGTTAGACGGAAGAGGGCAAGGCTGGAATTGGCGTGGGAGTCGCTGGCCAGCTTGAAGTAGTTGCGTTCGAAACTCACTGTCGTCTCCAAATCGGGAGCTCGAATAGCGAGCAGTACCGATGTTTGGGACTCGAGGCTACCATTTGCAACTCGAAAGGCAGAGAGAAAGGACGATGTAGAAGTCGGTGAATCGTAGCAGGCGGAGTAGGATCCGGTGGCTCGCAGCGATGTGGGAGACTAGGACTAGCTTTGAAGGGGGTACAGTTGAGAGGCGTCGGGAGGGAGGCGCTACGGTTGAGACTTGAGAGGTGTTGGGAGAGAGGCACTGCGGCCGAGACTTAGAGGCATTGAGAGGGCAGATAGAGGTAAGACAGAGATTAAGAGCGAGAAATGTGTTAAGAGGAGGGAGGAGGAAGCACTAATGAGATTCATTTCTCTATTTGTAAAAATTTAGGGCAAAAAATTAGGTTTTGTGTAAAAACTAAAAGTATCTTAATTTTCCCAATACCAAACATCGCCTGATAAGTTTTTAATAATTATCAAAACTACTAAAAAACTTTTGGGTATTAATTTTACTTTTTTTTTTTTTGTGGTTTTAGTCTTGGACGAGCATTATTCGGGTATTAGATTTATATGCACAGGTCTACCATCAATATCGTCGGCGGCGGCAGTCACGACCCGTGCTAGGTCGGGCCGCGACCAAGTCAACGTTACTTTACTTAAAACCTTTCTTAGTACATGCATGACTTGTATTTTTTTTTATATACATATAGTAACGTTACAAAACATAGTGTCAAAAGTCTACCGGCCGATACATTTTACTTAACAAAGTTTTATCAAAATATTGTTCGTAAAATAAACTTTCAAAAGTCGTCTTTGTGGCCAAGTGTATCATTTCTTCTATCTTTACTCTTTGTCACATGTACCGCATCCCCGACCTCTTAGAGTCTCCGAGTCCATCACTCCATCTTCATCTTACCTTTATCTACAACACAAGGATGCTTATGTGAGTTGCTAAACTCAGTAAGGGAAAAACTACTTAGAACTAATGCACATGCAATGCAACATAAAGTATACGTGCAATTCTGTCCCATACTGAAAAATGCTCGTTAAGCATACAATTATACAGGCGAGTCCATCTCATACCAAAACATGCTCGTTACATGTCTTTCGTTGTTTCATAACTTAAATTAACTTTCTTATCCTTTATCTTTTATCTTTCCTTAGATTGCATTCAACATTTGTCTCAGTCTTGATGAGAGACTTTTGACATCTTTTCACCTCAATGGATGCAAATGTTGTGTCTTAGCAAACCATAACAACATTCGTCTGGGATCCACTAGTGGCAAAGTCATTCATCATCATAATCGGCTCCTTGTCAAGAGGGGGCTCTCTACGTTGAACAGAGCCTCATGACCATGCATTTAGTTGCTTCGACCCGTCGAATTGATGTCAGATCACAATCATTGCCGTTAGGCTAGTCTCGGGGTCCATTAGGAGCTATAAGTTGTTACCACTGACATTTTGTTGTGGTGTCATTTTGATGTCTTTTACTTTATTATCTTTTATAATCTTTACTTAATATCACGACACCTACAATCATTTATCATCACAGAGTTCCCAGTGCCATATTATTTCAGGCGATCTGGATTCAGAGTTACGATGTCTATAAGGGATATCATTAACATATTTCTCTTTATTAATTTCGTCATAACCATTCATTAACCATTTTAGCTTTTAGACGAGGCCGGGTGTGAAGCCGGGTCGTCTACGGGATCAATAACGGGTTTTTAATTCCCGTGTAATACGCATCCCATAATGTCTTAAGAAATCCCTTAACGTTTCTTTTGAGTCTATAACACTTAATTCGTAGCCTTATCCGGGAATAAACAAAAATCAGGGCTCGGGTAGTCTCTAATGAAAGCTTATTGGGTTTATAATCCAGTTTTAAAGTTTTATGAAGTTGGGATACAAACCCCCTTATTTAGCGTTACACTAGATTAATTGTCGGTAACTAAAAATATAACACAATTATGTTTCACCATTATTATTTATTTACTGGTTCTTAAACATGCTTCCATTTTCATAACATTAGTTTATAATAACATAATAATAGCAATCTAATCTTAGTTCATAAATACACCCCCTAACACACATTTCTTGTATTGTAGGTGATTTTACTTACCTTAACGTGTGTTGGTGTTTCGTAACTTCAATTTCCGGCCAATTCAAACTTTCCTACCAACCCTTTAGTCAAGACCTTGCATTAATAATCACTTCCCGTCATTACTTTAGGATAATTCTCTTTCAAACTATTTAATGATCTGGTTAAACTTCTAAACTCTATTATATTAGTCCTTTATAATTCCTTCTTAAGAAGTATTCTTAGTCTAGGCAAAATTAAATCTAGCATTTTTAACTTGTCTAAACATGGTTTAATGTAACCATTAATTATCCTAGATTAGTTATTAATCTAAGAATATCTAGATAACTAATCTAAGATTAATTAAATACTTAAATTAAATATTCTAAGTATACAGCATTCCACAACAAAAAAAAAAAAATAAACCAATAATAATTCAAATCATGGTATACTTTTGACATTAATTATGAACTAAAAACACTTTTGTCATTTTTTAAAACTGTGCTTATACTTATTTCAAAAAAAAAAAACTGTGCTTATACTTTTGTCATATATGCAAAACCCAGGGGTACTTTTGTCATTATCCCAAAGATTGAAGCTTTGATAAGTATGAACGCGCCCACTCCTAACGTGCAAACCACACAGCCCCCCGGCCGAAACGCACTACCCGCTCAACGCGGGTCCCACTCGTTAAAGCGCGTGGAGAGTGTCGCAGTTTGTCACGCGCTCCGCGAGAGAGAGAGAGAGAGAGAGAGAGAGAGTCGCAACTTGCCCTAATCGGCTGCGAACAAGAACTGGCGGTCTTATCCTGAAGAGAAGAACCAACCAACCAACCCAAGGCATCAATGTCCGATAAATAAACTCATCAATGTCTCTCTTCTTCTTCTTCATTTCACTCGGTTGAGACTCGCTCCGACTCACTCCTCTCTCTCTCTCTACCCCCGGTTCGACTCGGTAACTCGGTGAGTCGAATATCCGATTCTCCTCTTGACTTTTTTTTTTTCCCCTTCTCTTTTGGTCTTTTATTTAATTAAAGCTGAGTCGAACACCCGATCTATAAATTCAGTCTTCGATTTCTATGAATTCACGAGCGAAAAAAACAAACTCTGACATATTTGAGCGATTTTTTTTTCTCGAATTTTTTGGGGTTTTCTTTGAAGATTTCAAGGATGGACCCGATGGACATCGTCGGGAAGTCCAAAGAGGACGCTTCGCTTCCAAAAGGTAGGGCTTTCATTTCTTTTTCTTTTTCTTTTTTACATTTCTTTGAATTTTCCATTAAAATTTTCTCGTTATTTTAGGTTTGCGATCTTTACTAGCTGATATATTTCGTATTTGTTCCTCTTTACGTGCCGTTTTGTTGTCCTTTTTTTTTTTACATTTCTTTGAATTTTCCATTAAAATTTTCTCGTTATTTTAGGTTTGCGATCTTTAATAGCTGATAAATTTCGTATTTGTTCCTCTTTACGTGCCGTTTTGTTATCCAATTTTTTTTTTTTACTTGGTTGTTTTGGTCTTCGAATAGGGAAAAGAAAAATTAGGTTAATTTGATGTGAAAGATTGGCATAAAGTCCAATTGTTACGAAGATAGCTTTCGGGGTGGTTTTAGGGTTTGGAAATTTTTCGATATAAATATTGTAGTATTTTTAGAATTTTACTTCTTTCGCATCACATACTGGTACACTTTATTTAGTTTGATCATATAGAAGGCTGAATTGTCTGGCCCAATGTGACAGATATTCCAAAGTTGAAGTAGAGGATAAAAAAATTCCTTTTACACCGAACAGCTTCTGAAATGAATGAGTTTAAAGCTTATGTTAAGTTTAGAACAAGCGATATTGGGGGATTTGGCAGATTTGTCAAATATGTTTAGATTTAGAACAATAACAATGGGAATATTAGCTGCTTTGTTTTCCATTTTGGGATTGTAGCTATTTGATTTTTCGTTATCACCTGACCCTATCATTAATATTGTTTAGGGTGCTGCTATTTAAATCGACTATGATCAACAAAAACCGTCCAAATAAAGTTCTTCAAGCAATGCCCTGTGCTCAGTCTAGATACAAATTTTCTTGCATGACAAACTTGTTGTAGTTAGTAAATTGAGTAATTTTGTGTAAATGACATAATCCGCTTCGCTTCTAGTCTTGATTCGTTGATGGCTCATGAATTCAACTTTTGATTTCTTGTCAGCAACCATGACTAAGATCATTAAGGAGATGTTGCCTCCAGACGTTCGCGTTGCAAGAGATGCTCAAGATCTTTTAATAGAGTGTTGTGTAGGTCAGTTTTTTTATTTTTTGTAATAGTCAGGCATGCTTGAAATTGTTGATCACATCAAGAGATGTTGGTGCATTACAACTAGGGTATTGAATATTTGTTTCACCTAGTGCGTTGCATCATTGTGTTAAAGTATAATCTGTAGCCATTTCTTTCTGTCACTGTCAAATAATTTACATTTCCTAAAACAGAAATAGCAAGATCTATTGAGTATATGTCATAAGCTTTCTGATCTTAAAAGATCACTTCATTATCACACTGTTTGCCATGTAGCTTAATGCTGTGTTCTTGCACCAGTAATACTGTGAATATGTATATACATAGACACATATGTATATATTTTTGTGAGCATTGAAGATACGATACTTTTTAGGAAACAAGTTGTATACTTATACTATTACCATTTGAAATAATTGCTTTATATATATATATATGGATATCACGGTCTAGTCACGGTTGATCAAGTTGTTGGACCCATCTTTCATAAGCATAGTCTTCCTATTGATGGTTGAATTTACATCTATTTTATATTTTAAGATTTGATATGCTATCTTGTTTTAGTTATGTATTTTTAGCATGTCAATACTTTGTAATGTCACTGTTCGGAATGATACTAATCATCGTTTGCTTTGTGCGGTGCACTTCTGTGCTTCTAGATTTGTGTAGGTTTTGAAGTTGTGTTCCTCTATTGAAGAAAGCTCTTGTTTCTTTTCTTTGTTGGTGCAGAGTTTATAAACCTTGTTTCATCAGAATCTAATGAAGTTTGTAGCAGAGAAGAGAAAAGAACAATTGCACCTGAGCATGTTTTGAAGGCTTTGGAGGTACTTACGCTATCTGAGCAGATAATAATATATGTTTGGATTTGAATATCTGTTCATGAATAATTCGATATGTTTGAATTTGAATCTCTGTTTGCAGATAATTGTATATGATTGAATCAGCATCCCTATTCTGTGTTTAATTCTGCATTTCAACTTCTTAAATGCTATCCTCTGTCTGCAGCTTTTCTAGTTTATTGGTGTTATCATTTGTTAGTATCTTTTTAGTCACTGAAATCATTTGGGCTGATATGAAACTTTCGAATAATGTGATGTAAGGTTGACATCATTTTGTTGGCAACCCTTTTTAGTACTGTTGACAGCGAAATGGACCCACATGGGTTGTTCAAATCGAATGTATGAAAATTTGACTAGAATCCAATAAGGTACAGAACAGATTCTCAAACACACAACATTCTGAAGAGGCCATACAGTTTCTGGTATTTCTGAATGCTGAAGGGGCTGTCTGTTGGTATTTCTAGTGCATGCATTTTTTGATATTCCTGAAGGGGTTCGCAGTTGTATATATATTACATAGCTGGTCTGTTGTAGAATAGATGAATTCGGTAGTACTTGAAGTGTTAATATTAGTCTCTATTTGATGTTATTACAAGTCTTGACATGGTGATGGAGCAGAACAAAGTTGTCTTGTGCTCTTGCATGATTTAGAAATCTTGAATGGTATAGAATAGTTTATAATCTGTTACAGACTCTTCACATAAATCTTTCAATGTGCAATACTCGGTCATATGGTTATACATCATTTTCCTTTTTACTTCGTACTGTCAGATTTGATTCTTTTTCATTTTCCATCTCTAAATGGTAAATTAAGGAGTTGACAGGCCTTTGGATTTTGGGGTACATCTCCTGTGCGATATCATTTTAATTGACCATAAACCTGTGCTGTTCATAGAACTTGATACCAATTGTCACTTGCATTTGTTTGCAGTTCATAATTCATATGTGAATGTTTGAATTGTTGATCCGTAAATTCTATTTCTCAGGTTCTTGGCTTTAGCGAATACATTGAAGAAGTTTATGCAGCGTATGAACAACACAAGCTTGAGACCATGGTAATCATTGTTAATTTGTACTCCGAGGCCATTTACGAACCTCTCTCACATTCTTTCTCAGTCTAAATATAAATAGACCTGTTCTGGTAGTTTCTTGAGAAAGGGCCCCTGATTGTCTTTCAAAATATATGATATTAGTCTGTGCATGCTGTTTCTCATAAACTCTGGTCCTTACAGCAGGACTTAAGAAGCGGTAAATGGAGCAACGGGACAGAGATGACGGAGGAAGAAGCATTGGCTGAGCAGCAGCGGATGTTTGCCGAGGCACGCGCGAGAATGAATGGTGGGACCGCTGCCCCCAAACAACCAGAACCTGACCAAAGTTTAGAGAGCTAACTTTTAGGATCTTTTTTTCTATAGTTTCTTGGATTGTAGGCAAGCATCTGGGACATCCATTTTGTGCTTCTAATATCTCTGATTCGGGTGTACAAAAAAACATTGACTAGCTTGCTGGCCTATGTTAATATGCACTTCCAATATGTGTTCGCTTTATGGATCTCAATGTCAATAGTTAATGTAATTACTTAGTAAGAGTTTGTCCAAATCCACCTCCCACAAAATGTATCTATCTATTTCTTCTTATATATCTCTCTGTCAAGGGGTCGCTTTCTTTAATTCCTCATAAACTGAACTAACATTTCAAGACGGGCTTGTAGCACGGTTACTACTGACTATTTTTTGGCATTTTATGTCTCGTTTGGTTCTCTCTCAAGAATATAATCAAAGCTTTATTATTAGTACAGTGGTTTCAGGTAACGGCGTTTTCCTTGCCTTGTAAATTTGGAGCACCCATCAATGTGTAAAGCCATGGTATAATGGAAACTGCTTTTCGTGGAAAATCTATGCCCAGATTTTTCAGTAAACCCCTATTTATTGGTGGTCGTTTCGTGCAGTTTTGCAAAAATAGATTCCACTAAAATTGACTTCCAAAAAAAAAAAAAAGAAGAGAAAAGAAAGAAAAAGAGTGGGCAGCGAGACTCTGGTGAGGTTGAGTACTGAGTAGCTAGCTAATTAATGTTGTAGGTCTAATGGTATGTTGCATATTGGTGGTGGTGGTTATTTGGGCAACAGTCAAATAAATTCTCAAGTCCATTTCTGTCATGTTACACAGCTAACTCTGTTACATTTTGCTTGTGGTTACTTGGGCAAAACTGGCACTACCAAAGAATGGTGGAACCATTAGCAGAGTTGTAGGTACTCTCAGATCGTATAGAGAAGCCATTAGTCAACACATTAGTAATTATATGTCCAATACTGTCTTAAACTTTGTTGTAGTAATCCTATTGTTTCCGTTAAGCACTGTAGGATTATAGTCGGTCTCTTGGTGTGGAGTGTGGACCCGACCAGTCAGGGACTTGGTTGGTGGGGCCCACAGCCCACATAGCAAGGCAGGCAGAGACACTGAGTGAGGTCAAGTCAGTTCGCAGGTTGGTGAAATGTTAGGGTCTGCACCCAACAAAAGCCCCATGAGACTGAGATGAGAGAATTCCAGGCAAGCAAAGCAAAGCAAAGCACACCTCTCTGCCTGCGCCAAGAGGACATTGCCTTGTTACAAAGCTTGTGTTGTGAATGTGATGTGTTGTTCTATTGCCCTTTTGTGACGATGGCATTTATTTAGTGTGAACAGTGAGAGGGAATTATGTTGGGGGTGTTTTTCTTGTTCTTTGGGGTTTGGCAAATGAACAACTTTATTACTTTTTTTTTTCTTTTTCTTTTTCTTTCACGGATTGGGAATGGGATTATGATTTTAAGTCAAAAGAGTTCAGTCAAGCAAAATCCCCTTCTCTCACTACCCTAGCCTTACCCCACAGGAAAGTGAAATTACACACACATTGTCCCCCTCACCTCAGTCTCAGATTCCTTTCTTTTGTATTTGAAAAACCCAATTCCTCTCTCTCTCTCTCTCTCTCTCTCTCTCTCTCTCTCTCTCTCATTTCCAAAATCAGTTTGGTGGGCCACTGTGTGTTTCTTTTGTCAGGATTCTCTCTCTCCTGGGTCTACTCTAACCTCAAAACCCCCACTTGAAACAAAAAGCCATTTAACCAAACCAAACCAAACCCCAAACCCCTCTGAGTCTCAGCTCAACCCCTCTCAATAAAAGAGAAGCAACCAGAATAATAACTCATCAACACTCTCTCTCTCTCTCTCTCTCTCTCTCTCTCGATGAAAACAGACATGGAAGCCTCAAAACCCCAAGACTCGTCGTCCTCCAAGAGACACTTCCACTGGACAAAGAAGGTCGGAAGCGAAGACGACCACGACGAAGCGCCTCTCCCGGCACCGGCCCCGGCCGTGCTCAGCAAGTCCTCTTCGTCCTCAAGGAGGCCCGAAAGGGAAGACCAAACCCAAGACCCGCGGGGGGCTGCGCGAGGGAGAGCCAAGCTGGTCCCGCAAGTGGCGGTGGCGAGGCTGAGGTCGGCCGTGCTGACGGCCTTCGGCAGGAACCGCAGGCCCGCGGGGCTGGGCCCCAGGGTGGTGGGGACGCTCTTCGGGTCCCGCCGCGGCCACGTGCACTTCGCGTTTCAGAAGGAGGCGGGCTCGGCGCCGGCGTTCCTGATCGAGCTGGCCACGCCCATCAGCGGGCTGGTGAAGGAGATGGCGTCGGGGCTCGTGAGGATCGCGCTGGAGTGCGACAAGGGCGACAAGCCCCGCGGCGGAGAGGCGCGCGGCGGCGGCCGGAGGCTGCTGGAGGAGAGCGCGTGGCGGACTTACTGCAACGGCAAGAAGTGCGGGTTCGCGGCGCGGAGGGAGTGTGGGCCCAGGGACTGGAAGATCCTCAACGCCCTGGAGCCAATCTCCATGGGCGCTGGGGTGTTGCCGTCGCAGCCTGAGGATCAGCCTGGGGACGACCAAGTCATGTACATGAGGGCCAAGTTTGAGAGGATTGTGGGGTCCAGAGATTCCGAGGCTTTCTATATGATGAACCCGGATAGCAATGGAGCTCCTGAGCTCAGCATCTACTTGCTCAGAGTCTGAAACAAACAAAGACTCGCTTTGGATGTTGGAACGGTGTGGAGATAATGGAATATAGTTTTTCTACTTCTGTGATTCTGTCCAAGTGTAACGTTTTTTTTTTTTTACTTTTTTGTAATTTTTTTTACTTTATTGGGATATTTTGGAGAAAATGGTTTAGTGGGGTAATTGTATTTTGTTAGTTTAGGTGGAGGGGCAATACTTTATAACATTATGGTTGGTGGGGTCGTGACATGAAGGTGTATATGTATAGTTTTTTTATTTTATTTTTACTCTCTCGATGACAAGGGGGCCAATGCAATCATGACTGTCTTTGCATTTTGGTTAATCTCTTTTCTTTTCTTTTTTTTTTTTTTTGTTTTTTAGTTTTTTCTTTCATACACTGCTCAAGTCCGTATTGATTTTTATCTTAGAAAATATGGATGACAATTGACAACAAATAGACGGAACCAAAACTTGCCAAACAAAATCTCGCCTTTACTTGTGTGTATTAGTTTGTAAATCCATTTAGACTTAAGTGCTGTCTTTATTCATTCCATCAAAGTGCTACACATATATTTGTTTCACAAATTCACACAACAATTGGGTGCTTGAACTAGAGGTTTCGCTTATCGGGAAATGCCTGTATACATAAACGATCATTCATTTTTTTCTCATAATTGGGTTTGCTTGTCTTAAAATGGTTCTGTCCCTATTTAGGCCAACAAAACAATGTGCTTCAATATGGCATTACACAATTTAATAGATTGATTTGTATGTATAGAAGAAGGTAGCTCATGACACTCTTTTAATCTACTAACAATAAGAACAACAACAATAATTATTTTTTCTACCAAGTCCATGTATAACTGTAGGAAAGGTAGTTACATACTGTCATTTCTTTTGCTACTTAGTAGGAGAAAAAAGTAGTGAAATTAATGATCTGAAGATGCAAATACTGTTCTTTTTTGTCTGTGTGACGGGTTGGAAGGACAACTTCTTTGCCATGGACCATAAACTCAATGATATGTTCTTTCTCTTTCTACTCTTTTCTTTTTTTCTTTTTTTTTTTTTCAATTCAAAATTGTCTCTTTTTTACTTAGCCCGTTCAATTTCCTTACCCTGTTTAGCTCGGATCCATGAGCAAAACGCATAATTCCATCCTATGAAAGAACCAAAAACGAAACCCAACCAAAAAAAAAAAAAAAATCAAGCATTTGGTCTAAAAGTATATAGTAGTAGTAGGGGCGTTCCAATCATTGCTATTTGCTATATAATTTTGTGTGGGAATGATCCCAAGGACATTTTTATTTTAAAACTAATCATAGAAGTCATCAAAAGCAAAATACAAAAGCGCAATGCAAACCCAATTCCTGACAGCAGAATTTGGCTTTATTTTTTTTCACATTGTTGACTGCTTTTCTTTTCCCACACACACTTTCTCTCTCCCTCTTTTCTGGCTTTTGGGTACTTCAACAATTAGGGAATGCTTTTAGCCATGGTGTTTGATTCTCTCTGCTGAATTTAGACCGCCAACACCACTGTTAACTACAACTTTTTTTTTTTTTTAGTTGTGCCTCTTAAATTGTAGCCCACCATATGTTACTAGTAAATGTCAAAGTGACATTTCAGCTTTTAGTACATAATTAGTTCATCAACATCTCATCAATAGCACTATTGATTGTCTATAATATTAATTCACGAAGTATCATTTTAGGTACATAATAAAAGATGTATAGCAATTGAAGAGTGATTGCTCATTGAGTTTATTGTACCAAATGGGTTGGCCTAATGGCATTATAGTGTATAACTTGGTAGTTTACCAGAAATTCATGTGATTCTCATATGTTATCCGTCCTGAAAATTTGGACAACTGGTCAAAACCATTATCGACGTTAACCACAGTTACCTTAAAAAAAGAAATTATAGCCATCATATTACTAATTCGACGACCCTTACATTTCCAATTATTTAATTGGGGCCAATATTCTTGTGGCCGAAAATTAATATATATATATATATATATATTATATTTCAATGGCCATTTTTTTACAATTGTGCAACGGTCATGGCCCATATGACCGCTCCCTCCCTCTATTTGCGCCTATATCATTTTCGAAAATTAAGTTATTACTCACTAATACATAAGAAAACTAAGGGTGCAAAGATAAAAACATATCATCACATACTTAAGAAACTGATTAATTTCTTAATTGATTGAAACATTAATTATTTTCTTAAAACATCATTCAGAAAATGACTATTTACTCAATTATCTATATTTTCAAACCAGAAATTCCAAATTTTTACAAAAATTATTCAAAAAGCTTTGAAAAGTTGCCTAAATATCATTAAAAATTCAAAAAAAATTTGTCAAAGTCCTCTTCCCCATTTTTAGATACAAAATATATAGTAGATATATTTATTATATTTACTAAAATCCTTTTGTTTTTACAATGGATCCCAACCGCGCTCCCACTTCCCAGAGATGATAGTCTGTTGTTATGGAAATTTTCCCGGCTTTACTTACATGGGAGATCAAGTGGATCTAAATATAGCACACCTATGGCCCAACTACGTGAGCTGCTCCAGCAACTGTTGCCATCAACGAAAGGCACAGCGGTCGGCAGTTCCTATCCGTTCCCGATTCCTCCACTTAACATTCAAGATTCCGTTATGGACGATTCTCAATGTCTAGACGAGGAAGAAAGAGAAGCCAAAGAGATGGCCACGCTCGCACCCACCAATAGTTCACGTCCTAGAAGGAAGAAGCTTCGTTTTGAGGTATGGATATTCTTTGACCACGCTTACGAAGTTATTAAAGATGGGATCTAAGAGCGTTGGGGTTGGTGTAAATTGTGCAGCAAAGAAAATCAACGCCAATTTAACAATGGGGATGACGGCCCTAAAAAATCACCACTATAAATGCCAACTTGATCAGAAACTGACGGATGTGTCGACTACTGGAGTTTTTGCAGGCAGTCGACTGAAAACACCACCCACCATATAAGTACATGTGACCCTCACGCATATAGAAAAACATTAGTGAAATACATAATTGGTGGCGGCATACCCCTTAGCATAGGAGAACACCCCGCCCATCACGAATACACTAGAAGTTTTTGTCCACAATATACCAATCAGTGGATAACTACTAGGAATGACTTGATAGATTACTACAATAAGAGGAGGGCCTTTTTACAAGAAGAGTTAGAGAAAGTAACATTCAATGTGGCCTTTACCTCTGATGTATGGAGTGGATAGGCTCGGGAGGATTGTATCAGTGTAGTCATACATTATGTAGACAACAATTAGACTTTGCAGAAACATTTTATATATATATTTGCAGAAACATGTTATAGGTTTCATTTATTAGATGTTTCCCATACTAGCCTGAGCATTGCTACAAGAATTGTGAATGTACTGACTGACTATAGTCTAGAAAATAGTCTAATTACTTTTATGATGGACAATGCATTGTCGAATAATAGAGCCATAGAGATTGTCTGCTCTTTAGCTAATGGTTACCATGATTCCCTATTACACCAAAGGTATGCATATCATATCATTAACTTAATTGTAAAAGTATGAATGAAGAAGGTAGAGGGATACATCCATATAGTCAGGTTTGCTATTGGTTATTTAAAATCTTCACCTAGACGGAGTGCTTTGTTTAGAAGATACTGCAGGTTTATCTGTCTTCCTCAACATATATTCTCTATTGACCAAAATACGCGGTGGAACTCAACATTTTTAATGATTGATAGTATTCTTACTTACAATGAACAATTTTATAACTTGGATTCATATGGAGCTTGGCGCAGACAGCATCACGAAAGACAATTCGACCATTTACCAAGTTTTTCATTCCTTTCTCAAAACCTTCTTCTTGATGTAATTTTTCGCACAAAGATGAATAATGACGAAGAAATAAAAATAATAAATAACAATTGGTTAAGAGTTGAGAGTAATTGAAATGTATTCACTGAATACTCTTTGTCTCTTTCTTTTTGTAACCTACGACTATTTATAGCCTTACAATGTTGTACAAGGAAAATATACACAATAAAGTATGTAACTCTATTTTTAGTAACTTTGTATTTCTTTATGGAAATATGACAAAAATCAGACGGGAAGTCCAAGACATGGTCGGGGCGGGTGGCTGGCTGCCGTCCACATGGCGTCGGGAGGACGTGCGCAAAGACTAGACGGCAAGCTGCCGCCCAAGGTGCCGACGGGCGGCTGGGCACCGCACATGAGGGGTCGGGCGACAAGCTACCGCCCAAGGTACAGACGGGCTGTTGGCCGCCGCCCATAAGGGGGCCGGGTGGCAGGCTACCACCCATGGTGTCGACAGGGGGCTGGCCGCCGCCCACATTCGCGTCGGGAGCCGGGCAGCCACCTGCATGGGGGCCGGGTGGAAGGCTGCCGCCCACTTGGTCGACAGGCACCGGGCAACCGCCTACGATGGCGCCAGATGCAGGCCATCTTCCTGATCCTCTGTTGTTGCTCTCCTTACTTGGGCTTTTTCCACCGAGCCAGCCCATCGTTAATTCATAACCTCAAAGACGTTCGAGCCTTGGGCCTCGGGTTGAATTATGGCCCAACACTTCTACAATAACACTTTTAACTTATATGCAATTTATTCGTCTATCAGTAACTTAGTTTTACATTATATTTTAAAAATTACTATGTGTTTTGCTCAGTATAGGAATGTTCCGTTGTTACAAACACATGTGGCTAAAAATGTCTGCTTTTACGATGTCCTAACTTCTATTTGTCAAAATATGAATAGTGGATACACTAACCAGATGTTTAATGACGTGCAGAACCTTTTTTTTTTTTTTTTTTTTTACTTTTACAAGGTTTTTACCTTTCGCTGGTGAGTTCAGATTTTGAAGAAACGCAACCGCCATACGTCATGCAAAGTTTCTACCTTTCACTAGTGAAGTAAGCGATAGCAATTTTAACCGCCTTAATACCATAGCTTCGACCTTGTCCAGCAATTCCTAAACGCCGATCTTGCAAAATAGGAACACCGTAAGTACCTTGACACCACGTGGGTAGAAATGATAGAACCCAACTTCGACATCCGACAATGGTAGAAGGAACACCAATCAACGTTGTTAGTTCTTTCTCAATTTGATCGAGATGTTCTTTCAGTACCCGTTTCAATGCTCTCATCCAAGTCCGCATTTAGCTCTTGTGGATGCATCCTCGAGGAACGACGAATGTTGCTGAAGTCCGATATGGTTGAGATGATTACGCTAACAAAGGATTGGGATTAGGCAACATGATAGATACAGGAGAATGTGGTTAATAGCCTAATATCGAATATCTAGTGGAATATTTCGACAATTTGTATGTCCTCAACCCTTCTTCACTTCAATTGCATAATCTTTGCTTATTTCTTCTATTTAAATTTTAAATATTATGTCTATATTTAATTATACTAATTTCACTTCATAAAAATTACCACTTTATAATTTTAATACCAAAAGTAAGTTTCTAATGATTATACAAAAATTTTAAATAATTTTTATTTAAAAATTTATTTTTTAATAATTTTAAAACAATTTAAAATAATTATTCAATTAAAATTACAAAACAATTAAAAATTAAAAAAAATGGTTAAAGCGGTCATACAATTACGGTTTGACCATATCAGAAAATAATAGTAATAGTTAACCATTACTGTAATTTTTAGTCATGGTTTTAATAATAAAAAAAAAAAGGGTTCCGGTAACCTTTTTTCACCATGATATGTTATAGTAGATTGTGATAATAGCATTTTCTTTATTTTTATTCATTTTTTTATTTTTTTCCCCAATAATGACATGTTTTTCCTATATATATTTTTAAAAATCATATAATTATCGAAAAAAGAATAATATTAATGTTTCTTTCAAAAATTTTAATCATAACATAATAATTTCTTATTGTAATATTGTGGGTATTTTAAGAAAATATTCATTTTTTAAAGGGTAATTTTAAAAAATAGTAAATGTTTCAAAATTTTAAGTAGTCATTCATAAATTTCATTACCTTTGTAAGAAATTTATTACAGTAAATTTTATGTGTGATTTTGTTATGATGAGAAAGTTCTTACATTAATAATAAATTTTTTATGAATATTTTTTAAATTTTTTGAAACTTTAACTACTTTTTAAAAATATATCCTTTAAAATAGCTATTTACCTACTAACCCTAATAACGTACATATTCGAATAAGAATTATAATGAAAACATGAGTAAGTAATACCGAAATCATATTATCAACGCACACTTTTAGGCCTAAGACTATGTGAAATCTTAATATCATTGTAGTTATTATCTTTCAAGAAGTCTACCCTTTACTATAGGGATTTGGGCATTTTTAGTAAATGGAAAAATTTTGATTTAATTAGTAAATATTCATTTTTTAATTCTAAAAGTAGTACCAAATCATAACTATTTTAGGGAAAATGTTGGCTTAGAAGACGTTCAACAATGAAAAATGATTTTGGATCGTAAAATTACTTTCTTAGTATATTTTGCATCTTTAAAAGATGAATATCAAGATTTAAAATATGAGTGAATTATCACCTCATGCATAATTTTTTATATTTTGTCTGAAATTCCAACAAAATTTAATCAATAATTCCTCTAAAAAAATAGTCAATAAAAATATTTTAAAGATTATTTTGAACGACTTAGCAGATAAACGTAACAGTTTGATAAATTGAGGAACTTTTGGTATTGTCCAGAATGATGGAAAGAAAAAAAAAAAATTGGGTCATTCTCCCTGATATTATCAGCAGCTGGTATTTGTTTATTTATTTATTTTGTTCCTCTCTTTCTTGTAATTTTATGTGATTTATGGTACAGTACTAGAATGTCAATAACAGTTTCTAGGCCCTCTCCTAATTTCAAGGCTTTTCTCATCAAGCATGCCTAAATTTTTCTTTCACACTGAAAAGAATTAAGAAGTAGCAGAGAAGGGCATATATAAATATATTCAGAAATGTGGGTTACAGCAGGGACAAAAACAAGATCTCGTCAGGATTATATCATCACATCAATCGAGGATTTTTTTTTTAATTTTGTATTTATTATTATTTTTTAATCATCTCTATCGTATCATATCATCCGATCATTCTCATTCCTCCGAAACACATTCAAAAGTTGCCTGCTCTCTACAATAAAGTTTCCCCACTGCTTTATGTCATTATTAATCCAATAAATGTGCAATCTTTGATATATAGTTATTTATTTACATCCCACAAAATTAATAAATAAATAATTCACTATTAAACCCCGGGAAAAAAAGTACTTTCATGGTACACTACATGTCTAGAAAGCCCTAAAAAAACGCCAAATGTCTAAAGCCGTTGCTTTTTATTTTATTTTTAATCTTTACAAAATAAGGAATTTTCAGCCCTCTTTTTTGTCTTTTCCTTCATGAATTATTATTATTGTTATTTTTTTAAAAATATATATGATATGCATCTTGTTTTACTTAAATCATCTCCAATGCAAATATTAAATTAATACTAAATTTGATCTAAAAAAAGATAAAAATGTTATATTTAACTTTAAATAATTCAATGTATTTGTACTATTTTAAATATCATTTATTATTTTATCATTTTTTAGTAGCAAAATTTATAAAAGGTATATATTATATTCAAAATAGTAAGAAAGACAATGTAATAATAATTACCTTTTGGGAGAAGATATTTTTTTGATATAAAATTGTAGTCATAGTTACTTATGCATAAAGAGTGCCAGTCAATCAATGATCAAGATAAATGCTAAATTTTTGGCATAATACTAAATAATACTATACATAATGTCAAATTTGACACAAAAAATAATATTTATCAAATTTGACATAAAAAATAACATTGCATTGGAGAATACTTTTTCAATGAAAATGCCAAAATTTAACGTTAGCAATCCAAAGGAGCATTATATTGGAGATGCTTTTATAACTCTGAGTGTGGGCTCTATTTCTTTACTTTGTTACTTATTTTATTAGGGTGGAGACGCTGATTTGATCATCTCTGTGTATATTTCTTATGACCTTTTGCGAGTGGGTACCACGACGAATAGTTTCACCAAAGGTGCGCGTGTCACATTGTTAACTTAATAGTTAAAGAAGGTTTGGATTTGGTTCACGAATCTATTGACTAAACTAGACACTTTATTCTTTTTAGAATGCTAAAAGTACTGAGCGCAAACGTGTCATGACCGAGCTCTCTCGGCTGGAGGCCACTACAGTGGTTCTTTTCTCTTTACTAGTATTAATCTTACTTAAAACGTAAAACGCAAATTACTTTATAACATAACGAGCTCGTATTTTTATATATATATAATACGGATGTTAAAGTACTTTTCTAAATCAAAATACTGTCTCCTGACTTCTCTCAGGAAAAGAGCCACCACTTTATCTCAAGTTTAAGGCCACGGGATCTATTCGCGGTCTCAATATTACATCATTGTTATCAAAATATAAAATGTGAAATCAAAACATATATGCCACGGGGTCTTATACTTCTTGGTTGCCACACACATCGCCCGTCGCTAGCAGCTCTACTTCTACTGTTCTTCTGATTTAGATTTTCACTTACCTATAATACCAAGGAAAAACTAATGAGTTGGTAAGCTCAGTTAGGGTAAAACTACTATATCTTAACGATGCAATGCAACGCAGCAACGATTCATATATGCAACAAAAATTCACAATGCAAGAGATAGAGAGTTTGATCGTCTTCGGACGATCAAACCCTAATAAAGCGTTCTTTTTATGAGTTACCACCTCTCGGGTCGACTCTTTTTTCTTTCTTTCTCATTTCAGCCTCTGAACTGAGACATTGGCAATTATAACGCTTTTTCTCTAACTTTTGTCTGGGATCTATTGATGGAAACTGCTTCTTTCTCAATATTGAGGCGCGCCATGGGAAACGGCTCTCGACAACTAATGATATAGCTCTCTCTTGGAGCCGGCGGTTCTATCGACTTATGTTTTACTATTATTTGTACATTATGACCCTTCGTCAACTCACTTAGAGGATTGGGGTCTAGCAAGAGGCGTTAGTTTCTCTAACGATGAAAAGACACATTGAGACTGGGCTCCTCTTAAGACCCGGAGTTTTAACCTCTTGTATTGGGGTACTAAGATCCATAGTAATAATTTATTTGGCCTTCTAGTTTCAACAAACAACAAGGCTTGGTTGACTTTTAATTCTTGCACGGACCGTAGTCCGGCTTTCTTAATGTCTTAGTCGCGTTTTATTCTATAGGTTAAGCTTTACTTAATTGCTTTCTCTTTCATTTACTTACTTTTTTTTCTTTCTTTCTTTCTTTCTCTTTACTTTCTTTCTAAGGCTTAGTACGGCTTTTTACTTATGTTAGTTTTACAACACATATATATTCACATGATACGGTTATCGAGAATAGCAACTAAAAGCCTAACAAACAAGTATATATAAGCACAAACACACAACTTGGTGTCATAGATGCATTGCCACTTATCTTGCGTAAGCGATAAGGTTTCTTCGAGCTTGCCTTGAGCAATACTCCGAGATCCGACCACTTCTCTGTTCTTTAGTCCTTTCGATAAAAAGGAATCAAGTCTCGTTAGTTCGCTTGTCTTGTTATTCGAGAGCGAAACTAATTCTTATCTTAAACGTTCTAATGCTTAGGACTTTCGACACTATCTTATTACTAAGGCGGGGTTGCCTAGGAGACTTAACTAAGGTTTATTTAACCTTACTTGGGTTCGAGACTATTCTGAACCCTAATTGGTGCTCCCGACGCGCCTTAGGAGCATATTGAGCAATCCCGAGGGTCAGTTTGTACTATTCACTATTTACGGTTCGAGAATATATCTAAATTTCTTATTTGGCCATTCTTAGGTCCAACATATAATTCTAAGACCATTTGGTTTATTCCAGACAATGAAAAATCATTTTTGAACTTTATAAAGTTTACTTTTAAAAAATCATGGTCAACTTGGCTCGGGTTTGATTTTTGGATTTTAAGGGTCCGAACCCGAGTCTTCGCGAAAACGAGTTAAATATCAATCATATTTAATTTCTAAAACTATTTTCTAAAGGTATAAATACTGAAAAGTCCATGTTTGTTCAATTAAAACTCAGATTACCACTCTTGTGACCCCGGCCCCCGGGGTTATCCTTTACGATACTTTTCTGATAGACATGATAGTCGTTTTTATAACTAACGACCCCTCGATAATTATTTAAATCCCTTCTTGCGATTAGAACTCACTCCCATCATTGCATTATCCAATTCATAATTGGAATACTTGTGCTTAATTTCTTAGTGGCCATTCATTTTGAAATAGACTCCTTAAAGTGTAAAATTACATCGTGAATCCCCGAACTTTTAAGAAATTACAAAATTGGCCCAATTTAGAAAAACGATACTTTTGGGTTGTAATCTATTTTTAAGGTTACAATATGATTTATGATCATATAATTAACCTTAGTTTCAAATTTGAAACCATTCCGAGTTAAAACGAAGCCGAAACGGCTTAAACTCGAAAAGTCGGGATAGACCGTGTAAACACGGTTAAAGAAAGGGAACGAGCTCGGAACAACCACTTATAATTTTATGTTTTACTTCTAAACAGTATTTTAGAAGGACTAAATATGCTCAACCTTCATTGAAGCTTTGAGAGCTCGTTCCGTTCTTTCTTTAAAACGAAACATTTTCCTTAACTCGTTTTATGGTTTCTCTAGAAACCGTCACTTTAAAATTTAAAATCATTTAACGTCCTTTTGCTATTCTCAAATACCTTTCTTGGTGATGGCTTCTAGGTTTTCAAGGAATCTTTAATCATTATCATAACCTTCATCAAAGCTTTGATAAATCTCTTATTACTCTAAGTTTATAAAACGGGACGTTTTCTTCACGTCGTTTTCACGATTTTGCAAGGAACCGTTATTTTAGGTGAAAATTTTACCGTCTTTTTATAAATGTCACTTTTACTATATGGACAGCAGCTTCTAGGTATTTAAAGAAATATTTCATCCTTATTTCAAACCGTCATCGAAGTACTAAAGGTCCATTTGAAATCTTAACTAAAAAAATGACACATTTTCTAGCTTACTCACGGTTTTGCTCGAACCGATCATGTAGCATCTTATCTTTTTAAAACCTCTTTATTTTCTTTACAAAAACATCATCAGAACAGTATAATAAGGCATTATAAGGGATCTGCATGATTTATATGATTTTTCTTGAGAGTATTAAACGTCAATTTCTCAAAGTTCACAAAAACTAAAAACTTACTCATCGTACACTTGAGGTTTTAGTAAAAAAATTACCTTACTAAATTCTTTTCGACATTTCTCGTTTATTTTTAAAACACTTTGAGGGCAAAGGCCATTGGAGCCTAAAATTATTTTATAAGTTCATTTCAAAGTGTTCAAAAAGGTTCAGGAACTCATTTTGGTTGGATTTTATATTTAGCTCACTTTTTATAAGAATTTCTCTACGGTTGTCACGACGGTTCGTTAGAAACCGTCGTGCTCGTAAAATCTTTTGTAACCATTTTGATCCCTTTATCAAGAGCACAAATGGACAGTATCTAAGGCATACAAGAAGCTAAAAGAGATGATTATGGTCAAGGTATTTAAGCTAGCTAAAAGCTGACACAAACACACACACACACAAGCCTTGGAAGCTAGGGCTTCTAGCTTCCACTCAAGCATGTGTTCGGATTTTCCCTAAGAAAAACACCATGCATGCCACTTATTATAACATAGCAACACCAAATATATCCAAGGGCTATATCAAAATAAGAATTAATCTCAAAACTTCTCAACAACTCACAAGGTTTAGAGATATACCTAAGTTCAAGTTTGAACTTTTTGATAGTGTTCTTTCTTGTCCTAGGCCGGCTTCCTCTAGGATTTTTCTTCCAAAAATCCTTCTTGGTGACCTTTAACACTTTAGGGCAGAGGTGAAACAAGTGTTTTTAGAGAGTGTTCAAGAGGATAAACTAAAGGAAAAGCCATGATTGTTTAGATCTTACCTTAGGTTTTATCAAGCTTGAGAAAAGCAAACTTTTTCTCTTCTTCTTTCCTCTTGCAAGAACGGGCCTCTCTCACTCTTTCTCACTAAAATTTTTAGTTTCCTCTCTTCTCTCTCTCCCTTGCTCGGCCTCTCTCTCAATTTTTAAGAAATGGAAGCAAAAATGGGAGCTTTTGGCCTTAGGTTCCCTTTTATAGTCAACTTGAAAGCTTGTTGAACAAGCTTTATCATTTACGCTTCTCTCTCTCTCTTCCCTTTATATCTCCGCCCCTTTATCTCTCTCTTCCTCAATTTTTATTTTTATTTTTTATTTTCTAATTCGCTCATTAATAGTCTGCACAATTCTTGGCCCTTGATTTGAATTTTACCTAATCCAATGGTCTAGATTTTTCAAGAGCTAACCATTAAGCTCACAACCTTTCACTCTTCTTTTTGTTGTCTTTTCTTCTCTCTTTTCTCCCAATAAATCCGACCATTATAGCCTATTTTATCTAAAAATATAATTCCAGAATAGTATTTCAGAAAAGCATTTAAGTTTCACATGTAATATTATTTATAGGTATTTAAAAACTAGTCGCAGCCTTGTTCTCAAAACACACTTGTAAGTATTTTAATATTTACATATAACTTGATTTCAAAATGAACACATGTCAACTGGTATAAACAGTGAGTTGTCAGATCAATTTAAAGCTTGTTTATGACCGATCGTTATACCTTCTATTAATTAGTCCTCTCGGTAATAACTTGTATTACCTGTATTACAAGAACCTAGTGAGTTCATAGCTCAGTAAGTAGACTCATACATCTAAGTCATGTGTAAAACTTATTTCAAAATTTTTTTCCATTTGTCATTAACATGACCACTTCTTAACTTAGCTCTTGGATGTACTACGAATCTTGTATGATCGTGTCTTAGCGACCCACGTAGCAGGGTACCATCATTTAAGAACACGTCTATACACCCATACCAAGAGAGGGTTTTTAATCTTTGCTTATCATTACAAAACTCACTTATAAAAACATGATTTTCGTGATTACACATGATATATAATATCAGACTAAATATCTATACATGTAGCACAAAAGCACGCAAACTAATTCTTGTAATGCAGTTAAGTAGTAATAGAATACTACTTACCTTCGAATTTTATGCTAGAATTCTACTGATAAGGTGCACTACTCGAACTGGTGCAAGAAGATCCGCAATGTTCACAAATTCCTTAAACTACCAGAAAGCTCAAATATTCACTAGTAGTACAAATGATAATTATATTTGTATTAAGTAGATGTGTAAATATAATTTAACCATAAGTAAATGAAGAAATCGCACTCCTGATTCTAGCCCCACTCACTAGCTAAGCACACTAATAATATTTTTATTTCCTTACTAAATCTTAAGACTTAAAGAAAGACATAAGAATAACATGTGTACAATTTCCACACCCATAATACTTATTAGGTAATAAGATCACATACACAAAGTATGATGTCATTGTGTAATGATATGAACAATATCTTAAAAACAAATCAACTTGATTTTATCTTAGTAACTAATTTTTGTTCTAAGCCTCACAATAAATAAATAAATATATATATATATACTAAAATAATTTCATAAAACAGAAAACTTTGCGTCTAGAATAGTTTGGTTTAGAATAAGATATTTTATCTACATAAATTTACACAACTATAAGCACATACATAATGGTCATATATATTAATCTCTTCTACATGTATAATACCAACCGTATAACTATAATTAATAGTTATAATTTATGGCTCTATAATAGAATACACAATCTAATATGGTTACATTTATTTTAATTAAATACATCTTTGTTTTAAAAAGAACATTGGGTTTATATGTATAGTAGTCCTTAATTTCACTATAGACATCCAAAAGCAATTGAAGTCCTACCTTTTTTTTTTTCCAACCTGTATGGTCAACTTATTATGAAAGCTCATAAAGTTTGATATGATTAAATAGTGATAAACTAACGTATGTATAAGAAATTGAAACTTGAAAATAAAAAGAGAACAATTACCTTTTGCTCTTGATGAGAAGGCTTCAATATGTATGTTGCAAAGTATTGATGAGTAAACTTAGAAGCAGGGTATTTTGCTAGTGGCAGAAAGGAAACCGACTAATTAATTTTAATAGCAAACAATCATATATATATAATAGAAAAGATCACCAGACTTATAATTATATTATTCCTTTTATTATTATTATTATTATTATTATTATTATTATTGCATAAAAGACTTTTTTAATTCTAAAGTTCGTAAAAATTACACGATATTTCAAAACATATAATTATACTAGTAATATATATATTTTACTAAATAATTAATATTATATATAAAATAGGATTATATAAGAGAAGTTAATAGAACTTTAAATATCATTTAAATTAATCAAATTGCGTAAATTATTTATCCTTGTATATATTTGTACTTTGACAATCTTCTCGTCCGTAATTCGATCGGTACTGGAAAATAAAAAATTAAAACTTACCAATAATGAGTAAAATTTACTTAGAATAATTGCAATAATATCCAAATTAGATATATAATTTAGCTACAATGCAATTACTTAATATCAACGTTTCTATTAAATTAATTTAATGTTCTAAAGTGCAAGGTCTATGCATGATGTAGTATTATTTTAAGCTAGTTTTACTATTTATCTCACCATTTTATTGTCATTCTTCTATGGGTATTTCCGGGTCATTACATAGGCCCTCATGAGTCATCGGTAAGAGGACGTTCGCTATGCTCGCAAATAGGGAAAGACATCCTTCGTCGCAATCATCTGTTAGCTCTTCAAGATTGCACTCTCATAATTCTGAAGTTGGGAAATATCTTAAACGCACGTTTGGTGCAGTTGTCCACCAATCTCGGTGTGCTAAAGTATATGAAGGAGAACTAATCAACATTTCCCATCCTATCATGTTTAGCCCGTTGTAAACCCTAGAAAATTCCAATACCGTCATGAAGCATGCCAAACGATTTACCTAAGTGCCGGATCTTGTAATTTACATGTTATGTGGTAATATAATTACGAGTTTAGCTCTTCGAGTGTGCTACGTCATTACTATGGATACAATTACGTCTCAGAGGGCAATACATTAATTTTTCCAAAGCTTATCGAAAATGCCTCTAAGATGATTGTATTGACTTATTTTGAGTAGTGAATTCCCTAAATGACCTTGGTATGGTCAAAATCTATTGACAGCCCGAGTTTTCAAAAAGTGCCCAGAACTTTTCAAAAATTGCACTTTTGGCTCAAAAATGAAAGTGCTCAAAATAATTCATGAATTGGTCTTTTGAGACCTAACATCATATTTATTGATGTTTTTTTTAGGTTATTTGGAAAGTTTGAGGACATTTCGAATCCTATGTAGGGCAATTTTGGCGAAATTTCGTCTTTTCGGTGTCAAACGGAAAAAATTCGAAAAAATAGAAAACTAGCTCGTAAAAATTTTAAAATTTTTTTGTATGGCTTATTTTAGTATAGATTAGTGGAATAAAATTAGAGTTTTCCCAATAGACCTATAAAATATATAGTTTCTTTAGAGACGGACTAAAACGCAACAGAACGTGTTTGTCGGGGGGCAAAATAAGAATTTGGCTTTAGAGAGAGCTGGGGCTGCAGCTAGCACGAACTTTTAGCATGGGAGGGTTGAGTTGTCAACCATATAGCCCTTGTCCTTGTAGTGATTTGTCACCATGCATGAAGCTTGTGTGACAAATGGCATGAATTTTAGTTAATCCCTAAGCTAGGTTTGGTTAAAATAAATGTGAGAATGTAAAATCCTCATTCACTTCAGCACAAATTAGACCAACAAAGCAAAAAAATGAGAGAATAGAGTGGAGAGAAAAAGAGAGAGAAAGAGAAAGAAGAGAAGAGAAAGAGGAAAGAAGGAAAATAGAACTTAAGGATCTAAGGTGAGATCAAGTATTATATTCATCTTCTTTTGTTTCCTTTTGATGAACTAGAGCTTGTAGAACTTATGATTAGCACATTATTGTGGGAAACTTCTAGGCATTCTTGAAGCTAAGAAAAGAACAATCCCAACCAAGAGAAAGCTAAGGTAATATCATCATCTTAGTCTCAAAGTTTTGAGATTATGTTTAAGTTAGGTTGTTATTTTAAAAGCTTAAAGTTTATACTTATGGTTGATTTAGAATGAAAAATATGACAAACCCTTAAACTTTTGTTGCATGGTTGCATGCATGAGATTTTAAAGAAATTTGGTAGAGACTGGTGTATAAACCAAGTTTTGAACAAAATAAAAGATTTACCCCAACTAGTTTTTGAAATTTAAAAATATTGGCTACGTAACGATATGCATTGATATAGCTTTTTTTAACCTAAAATAGACTCTCTTAGCTTTCTGTAGAAACAAGAAGCACATAAAAAGGATTTTTCTAGAATTAATTAAAATTTTTGAAAGTTAGATCCAGAATATGCTTGGTTTAGACAATTTAATAAGTTTTGGGCTATTTTTGGAAAATATAAATGTGCTAAAACCATCCATGTAACTACTTTAATGAAATAACTTTGAGTCTAGTTTCTAACCCAGCTAATTTCGTAATTTTTGAACGCTCGAGGAATATTTTACGAATATTCTCGTGACGGTCGATGAAACTGAAAAATATGCAGTTTCTCAATTATGACCCGAAAAAAAAATTCTTTTGTAGATTAGAGGTTTTTGAGGATTTCGGCTTACTCGAGCATGTTCTTAGGATCTAACGACTTAGTATAAGGCATTCAAAAAAAAATTTCTTACCAAGAGAATGTTTGTATTCTAACCAAATAGGTTTTTTTTTTTGTTGGGAAAAAGGAAAAGTTTTCTTGTTACAGGCTTGGGTGCTTCGAAGTTCGAAGGCCAGATCAAGACAACCGAACCTCGTACGAGCACTCTGCTAGTAGAACCGACACCTACAACATAGGAATGAGGATGCTTTGCTTTTGAATGTTCTTATGTATTTTATGCTTGGTGTTGTAATAATTAACTATCGTCTTATTTATGTTTAGTTGTAAGCTTGATCGTCCGACGAAAATTATGCACTAGGCCGAACCCGAGTAAAGATGAAAAGTTTACAAGAGATAATGAGTCCAACACCCTCGTTAAATAAAAAAGTTAGATGGATTTTTACCCGCTTAAGCTAATTGAAAATGAATGAAAAATGGCGGATTGTTGGGCTCAAGAAACTGAAAGGAATTTTTACGAACTAGTTGACTATTTTAAATTATTGTATTTGGATGATGCTCGACAGTCGAGCCATCTTTGAAATTTGTATTAAAAAAATACTAAGAATAAAATGAGTTTTTTTTTCTTTTTTTTTTTTTTTTGCTTATTTACACTAAAATTTAAATAAATTAATTTTTTGTTTGCTTACTTATTACAAAAATAAATTATTAAATGAAAAAAAAGTCAAAAACTTAAGTTATTAACAATTTGTTAAATAAGTTTTTAGCTATCAATTCCATCAATTAATTGAAATTACTAACAAAATTATGTATTAATTACATTATTTTAAAAAATTATCATTTAAATAAATATAATTTAACAAAAAAAAGTTTTTATTAAGTAAATGATCTGTTTTTAATTTTAGTTTTAAGGAATTGACCTGAGTTTGTTATAATTAAGTTATTAGCCTTTAGACAATATGTATTGACTTTTTTGCCCTTTGTTACATGAGGTAACAAATGAGTGATGATGGGTAAAAACGAGATTTCAAAGTAGTTTGAATGAGATTTGAGGCTAATAACTTAATATTTGAATTCTTAGGTCATTTTCTTAAGAAAATGACCTAAGAATTCAAATATTAAGTTATTAGCCTCAAATCCCTATGAAATTTCATTTTTATCCCTCATCACTCTTCTTCCAACCTCATGTATCAAAGGGCAAAAAAGTCAATACATATTGTTTAAAGGCTAATAACTTAATTATAATAAACTCAGGATAATTTTTTAAAATTAAAGTTAAAAACAGGTCATTTACTTAATAATCTCATTTTTTTTAAAAACGTAAAACGGGTGGTAAACAGGTACCTACACTCGCACACATTTAAATGGATACGGGGTACCCTTCCTACATTTAAATGCCTGTGGGCTGTGACCATTTGCTCGCGAAAACGGGGATAGGGACGGGGATGAGTATACCCGTATTTTCAGGTTGAGTTGTTATTTTTGACATCCTTATTGGATATTTTCCGCATTAATGTTAAATTAGATTGATGGCTTGCATGCCTATAAGGCTAAAACTTTGTATATTGCGGTCATGGTTCTAAATTCCAGACGTGACAAACACAATACAACATAATACGTACATGTGTGTGTGCATGTGTATAAAACTGGAAAATTCTCTGGTAACAGCATCTCGTGGGGTTAACATTTGAGAAGGCGTAAAATTTACTTTCAAAGTACATCTAATATTTCAAATTATTATCAAAATATTCTCAACACAAAATACTTCACAAAAAATTTAAGATAAAAAAAAAAGCATTCCCATCATGATACCAAGTATTAAGATATATTCTTTGCGATCTCATAAATCGTTTTTGAGTTAAATAACAATCGATACTCTGGTTTAGCCCAAAAAAAAAAAAAAAAATCGATAGTCCGGATCATAATGACAAATAAAATGCTCATTAAGGCCTACGTTGAATAATAAAAAGGCCTATTTTACGTCTAAAAAAATTAAAATTAGGCCCCAAAAAAATGTTAACACACCCTTTGGCAAGTATTTATACTAACAAAGTTTTTTAAAGAGGAAATTGCAAAAAGAAATGTCATTCGAAATGTCACTTAATAATTTATATATCAAGTGATGTACTTTTCTAATTTTTACTCTATGTTTATAGTGTAAAAATATAGACACACATAAAAAAAAAATACAACACAAACAAAGACAAATTATTAATGTGTCATCCCAAATTAAACTAAGTTTGTTTTTCTCCCTCAACTTTAGGCACGCTCCTTCTTTTTTGTTTTATTTATTTGGAAAAATTCCTAAATAATCCTGAAATTTTATTAAAATTCTAGTTTTGTCCTTGCATTTTTCATAATTCTTAAACAATCCCTTAGTTGTTATATCAGGTCCAAAATTATCCCTTGTGTCAGCTTTGGTCAAAATTAATGTGTAAAAAGACACTAATGCCCAAAAAAAAATGCAAAATAACAAAGACTTTTTTTTTTTTACCACTCATTGTTTCTAAGATTTTCACAGTTAAAAAACAAAATCTCTAACCAGCAAAGTACTATTCCACACTGATCAGCCTCGTCGCCGGCATAGCTCTAGCCAAGCCCAACAACTCAGCAAGGCGAACATAGAACCCTAACCGCTCAGACCCTATCCGCTAGACCTCAGTGCCGTGGATGTAAGACCACTAGGGTGGTATTGGAAGAACGAGCAAAGCTCGTTAGAGAGAGAAATAAAGACATATAACAATGATTAAATGCACTGACCCTATAGAAAACAGCATATTTGGGTATTAAGATTTAAAATTGCTCTCATAATTCTCAATTTATTAAAAAAGAGAAAAAACAAAAAAACAAAATCCTAAACACATTGAGTATACTTCAATAAGATCAAATAAAACTAAAGAAAATAAATCTCTCTTTTTCTCTTCTCTGATAAAAATAAAAATAAAAAATCACTCTGTTTCTCTTTACAATTCTCATTGCCACCATTGTTTTCAAAGATTGTGTAATTGTTTGTAAAACTTGTGTAACATAGATTTGTGCGAATTTTTTGTATTTTTTTTTTATCCATGGTTGTTTTGAACTAGAAGGAGGAGGACGACGAGGGCTGGAGGAGGATGAAGATGGGTGTAATGCCTTTTAGTTTTTTTTTCTCACATTTTATTTTAAGGATATTTTGGCCATTTTGGAAAAATTCGTACGTCTTAGTCAACCCAAACATGTCAGGAGGCATATTTTGGGTTCAGATTTAATAATTTAGGGATTGTTTTAGAATTTTGAAAAATATAAGGGCAAAACTAGAATTGTGGTAAAACTCAGAGATTATTTACGAATTTTTCATATTTATTTTTATATAGTGAAAAGAAAAGAAAATCAAGTGTCTCTCCAGTATTCATTATACAGTTAATATATATATATATGTGTGTGTAGTTGTTTCAACAATGGATTAGTGGATGTCAATTATTGGACCAGTTATGTAGGTTTGGATAGCTTTTTGGGAGTATGAATCATCATTATTTTCCAAGTAGTGGCTGGATCTTAATGTACCTTGCAAAAGAGATCAAGGTGATCGGCTTGATTTCTTAGCAATTAATTTTAATGATTACCATAACTGAATCTCATGATTGTCATAAATATATTGAATGATGTGGGTTAACATTAAACTATTATCCAATGGACCAATGATAGAATCCATGGGGCCCAAAAGCTGATAAAAGTGGCGTTTAAAATTATTAGCCCAGCCCATTTTAGATTAGTGTTTCTCCCCTTCCTCTTTCTGCTCCTAAAAGCAAAAAGGCTGGTATAAGTGGTTTTCTTTTTTCAGAAATTTTGAAAAAAAAAAAAAAGTTATTCTAAGTGGTGTACTCTGACGCAGCGAAAACGATAGATAAATTAGATTTAAAGAGAATCTTGAGATAAATTAATTATTTTAAAGATATTTTATTAAGAGTTTTTTAGGCATTTAATTAAATTTTTGGGCAATTTTTTAGGATCTAGCCATAGTTTCACGAAATTAGGGATTTAGCCATAAAATGTAATATTTTTTGTTAAATGAAACATATATACGTGTAAAAGTGTAACATTTTTTTGTTAGATGTTACAAAAAAATGTTACATGCTATGGCTAAATCCCTAATTTCGTGAAACTATGGCTAAATCCTTCAAACTTTATCTTTAAAATGACTAATTGCTTAACTAGCCCTTTTATTAATTATAAGGGAGAACATCTCCTAAAATTACATACTAATGCCTTATTTATAGGCTAATCAATTATAATCTCCAAAGGAGTCCTAATTCAAATAGAAAATTTAATTAAATAGATATCCTAATTCTTGTAGGATTTGATAATAATAATAATAATAATTATTATTATTATTATCCTAAATAAAACTAAACATAATAAGAATCTTAATAAAACTCAACGTTCTTAATGTCCTACATCATTCTTCTCCTCTTGAAAAATAACTCGTCCTCGAGTTATGTTGGTATTGGAGATGCTCATCCAGGATCCAACAAGTCTTTTAATTGAGATTGTGGAGTTGAAAAGAAATTTCTCAGTGAAATTTCATTGATTACCCAATTATTCTTCACACATCCACTAACTAATTTCCTATTTATAAGCCAATATAATTGAACGAACATAAATAATCTTTGATGGAGAGATGCGTTCAAGTTCGGAGAGTATTGGTTGCAAATTTGTTACAAGGCCGGATTCTTCTAAAGATTTCTCCTCCTTTAGAATAATTGTAACTTCTGCAGGTTGTATAGTAGGCTCTGAAAGATTACTCTTTACCTGCATTGAAACATTGTCGTCATCCGCTTCAAAGACTTTTGGTTCTCCTTCATCTTTTTCTATGGTAGCCAAATCTTCTTTATTCAAACAACTAGTTAGATAGATTTGATCTGGAATATACATTCTCAAATCATCTATACACAATGCCACTTGTTGGTTTTTTTATTATTGGCAAAACTCTTTCATTTAGTTAATATGCGTGAATGCTCATTATAATCATTGACATACCAATTATTGTAACCCCGGCCCCCGGGGTCATCCTTCTACGATACTTTTCTGATAAATTAAATAGATGTCTTTGAATTATCGACTCTTTGATAATTAAATTATATCTCGTCTTGTGATTATAACTCACTCTCAATATTGCATTATCCAATTTACAATTGGAATGCTTGTGTTTAAATTCTTAATGACCATTAAATTTGAAATTGACTCCTTAAACTGCAAAATTGGCACTGCGAGTCCCTAAACTCTCAGATAATTGCCAAATTAGCCCGATTTAGAAAAAATGTCCCCTTTTGGATTGTAATATGTTTCTAAAGCCATAATATGATTTATAATCGTATAATTACCCTTAGTTTCAAATTTGAGACCATTCCGAGTTAAAATGAAGCTAGAAGGGCTTAAACTCATAAAGTCAGAATAAACCATGTAAACACAGTTGAAGAATAGAACGAGCTCGAAACGACTATAACTAAATTAATATTTGACTTCTAAATAGTATTTTAGAAGTTTCTAGTGACATAGGTAAGTCTCGTTAAGTCTCGGGTCGAACGGAATTCTAATTAGGTTAAAACCTCGATCGAGTGCTTGAAAAAGGGATGTTTAGCCCTTTTCGTGCAAAACGAGCCTCGGGAATGATTCCCCATCCCTTGGGCTAGCCCATTACTGCCCCTAAACAATAATTAGTGGGTTTGGTGTGTTAGGAAATAATTCTAGGCCCATTTTCAAGCCCAAAATCGTGGGCCCAAGTGTGTGAAGTTGGTTGAGTGTTGTAATGGACTTAATGAAATAAGTGATGAACTAATGAAATAAATCCAATGATTTTTTCATTGGTGGCACGTTGAGACCAACGAACCAGAAAAATGCCCATTATGGGTGCCATTTTGAAGAAAAGAAAGGAAAAAATGAAAAGTCTCCAACTCAAATGCTCTTGATAAATCCTAGCCATAGGATTTGATATTCTTAATCACCAAGTTTGAATCAAGGGCCAAGATTGACTTGAAATAGCAATTAAATTATATGTAATTGGAGTTATTATTTAAAGAAATGTGATACATGATATATGGCCATTGGGGAGAAGAGAGAGAGAAGGAAAATTCATTAAGTTACTTAGAGAAATGCAACTTAATAATGAGGACTTTGAAAAGTAAAAAGTTTTCTCTTGATAAACTACAACCGTAGGATTGATTGATGTAAAGAATTAAGGGCTAAGATGAGCCATAGGACTTAGCAATTATTTTAAATAAGGGATTAAAATAATTGAAAGAGGGAGAGAGGAGAAATTCAGCCAAGGAGAGAGAGAAACACAGGAGCAGCTCTCTCTAAAATTCTTACACATATAAATAGTTTTTTTGACCCTTAAGTTCCCATTTTTACTTTTCCGTTCCAAAATTTTGAGAGAAAAACCGTGGGAAAGAGAAAGAGAAAAGAAAAGAGAAAGCTTTGAGAGAGAGAAAGCAAAGAAAAGAAATAAAAGTGTGAGTGACCGAGCAAGGAGAGGAAGAAGAAGCAAGGAGAAAGGCTTCGAAACCTTAGCATCACCAAGGTAAAAACCGTGTCCTTGCCTGAGCTCTTTCCACATTTTTGTGCTCCAAAAACCTAACCAAAACCTTCTCTATATTCTGCTCTAAGAGGTTTAAGAACCACACAAGGTGGCTTGGAGACAAACCCTAGGAGACCATTCGGCCAAGAAGGAAGCACACCGAAGGAAAGCTCAAAATCCAAGAGCTAGATGTAGATCTCTAACCATGAGTGATGTGAGGTTTCTTATTTAGCCTTAAACCTTCTTTAGATTAACCATGATTGTATCTAGGTTTTGAGTTGTAATTGTTTTGCATGGCCTCTATTTAGTTTAAGTTTGTCGAACACAAGTTTAAGGAAGCTAGATCGGCTAGCTTCTGGATATTTCAATTTGTGTTAGGTTTGTTTTGGTTGTGTATTGCATGTCTAGGGTTCGGCCACCTTTTGGCCGTGATCCTTCATTTCTTGCTTTGCCTTTTGATTGGTTGTATAGCTGCATCTATATGTTTTGAATGTGAAAATGATTTCAAAACCACCATGCACGCAACGGTTTCCTCAATAATCACCAAGAAAGATAAAATCGGCCAACTTTCCTCAATAAATCAAAACCTAATCATGTGTTGATAGAAATGGATGGTTTGAGTTCTTGTTTGTTTGTTTAGTTAGTGTTTTGATTTACATTTTGTGTTAGAAATCAAAGGTAACCGAAAAGACACTATGAAGTGAGTGTCTCGGTTAAAATATGTGAAAACGGTTCGATAGCGTTTAGCTTGAGAATTATTTTCGTATAGGATTTGAGCTTCGATAAAAGGTTACAAAAAAGGAGTAAAAAAATCTCCTTATAACCTAGAAGCTGCTTTTCTTATTGTTAATAATGAGATTTGAAAAAAGTTAAAAACAACGTTTAACCAAAAACGACGATTTCACGAGAGATCGTGAAACTAGATTAAAAAATGCCATGTTTTTACAAGATAGAAATTGTGCACTTTCTCTATACCTCAAGGAAGGTTTGAAATCAAACATGTATGCCTTTTTAAATGTTAAGCTTGCTGCCCTCAAATAATTTTAAGAAAAATAAAAGAACGAACTAAAATTAAAGGTTCAGGCAACGTTTTCACAACTTAACCAAAATCGAAGGTTCGATGAAATCTCAAACTAATGTAAAATAGGTGTTGTGACTTAAATGGACTTAGTCCAGCCCAAACATAGTGAGATGAGAGCTATAATTGTTTAAATTGAATTAAAACGGGCTTTTCAAACAAAGCAAGACTCAGTTTCCCTTGAAGCCGAGCATTTCTCATTAAAAACATATATATCGTGTTTGAACCACTATACCGAGTGCAAGAGTATTTTTGAAAAATATATCCTAGTTGAAAAGGATTAATGAGCACTTTTTATATAAAAGAAGGCTTATTAACTAAGCTTAGTGTTCAAAAGAATTTTGCGAAAACATTGAAATGGACAAACTTCCCGCCTTTAAAGACATTTAAGATACCAATGCCATTTTGGGCATTGTCTTAATCTTTGAAGTCCAAACCTTATTGGTCCTAATAGTTTTGAAACTGTGAAAGCTATTTTGGGCCTTTTCCTTGTTAGAAGTTCAAAACTTAGTGGGCCTCGCAGTAAGAAAGCTGTGAAGGCCATTTTGGGCCTTGTTCTAGCCTGAAGACCAAATAACCCTTTTTGGGCCACGTAAATGGCTAATGCCCATCTGATTTAGAGCCAAATGTGTAATAGGGCTTTTAACCTAAATATTGGACTGCTTAAGGTGGCCCTATCAAAGTGAGCCCATCAAAAAGTCGTTTAGTCTAAAATTAGAATTCTCTAAGCCCAGACGGATTTTTAAATAGTTCAAAGATTGCAAACGACAAGAAACATTCTGGGAAAGTTTAAGATGAAAGCCCAAGCAATTAAGAATTAATACTTAACAGTTCGCTCTCGTGTTTGTAAGAGGGAAAAACTAATGAGACCATGTCTTCTGTTCAAGGACAAAGAGACAAGAAGGTGGTCAGACCTCAGAATAAGTTCTTGAAAAGACCCCGGAACCGCCGTCACGCCCATAAAGTTAAGTGGCGATGCATCTACAGTACCGAGTATATGTGTAAATTATTTGCTAGGGTTGCATTAGTGATTTATAAATAAATACTGTGTAACTGCTATGACTTTGTGCTATGTCGTATTTAAACTATAATAACCGAAGAACAACCCTAGCTCGTTTAAATCATGAATAATGAATATGAGACTATAAATGGTCTAAGCTTTAAATTGAAATTACATAAATCTCAATAAACGAGAATAAGCTGTAAATAAGACACATTGGTATGAGTTCGCTCGTACACGACCTCCATCGAGTTTTCTAACTCAGGTGCGAGAAGGAAGACGGCATTACGCCGTGCTTCCATACTACTAAACAAAGAGAAATAGCTTAATGAAAACGGAAAGAGGTATAGATCCGCCATTATTAAACTAAGGCTGTGAGTACAAAAGGATGAGGTTAAAACATTAACTACTAAAGAATAAGTAATTCTTTAAAGAACCTTGAAATGTACTCGATATCGATCATTGGATCGATAGAACAATGTAATCAACGGCACAGCCAGGTCTCTACCCGTGCACTGTGCCTCACGGATTGTAGTCCATCAAAGCAATCATGTAGGAAAACCTATCCAGCCTAATTGTATATTTTTTGTGAAACCACAATGACAAGCTGAAATAAGGGTCTCGTACCCAAACACAAGAGGCCAAAGTATGGGACTCGTGAGAAGTCCATTAATGTTTTAAAACCTCAAACTAAAACTGTAAGGAGACCTCTTGTGAAATCTTAGTCTGCTGTGCGATTAGACAAGGGGATATATAATAATTTGAGAGTCCCAAATTCCTCAAGAGCGAGATGGAGGGACAGAAATCTGAAATGAGCCTCAATCCTCTAACAGGAGTAGACAGAAGTATACGAATGCAATCTAAATATTATAACGAATAAAAGTCGATGGTACCGCTCGGCTCCGAATGAAAAGAGAGCCCTGGCTCCGAGAGAAAGAGCCCCGCTCCAAGAGGGTAAGCTTATTTCTCACACAAAGTCGGCAAGTTGAGTGTGACTGCCGGGAGAATGGCCGTCTTCCCGCCTGCGAGCTAGAGAAATTGCGGTGACCATCAATAGATCCCAAACTTGAGAAAAGTGTCGAGCTCGAATAATTAACGAAATGATTTTCATGTGAAACCATTAAGTCCGGAGTGAGTCTGACAAGATAAATCCTCTAGAAGGACTATAAAGAAACGTGGTGGGTCCATAACCTATCACAAGGCCTTGCAGTTATAGGGAGGTGCTATGTGCAAGAGACTCACCAGTAAGGACCGAGTCACCTCCTAAGTGCAAGGTGAACTATGAATATGATACGGGTGCGCGTAACGAGGCGAAATGAGTTACCTCATATAGGTAGCTCTTGTGTGTGAGCCAAGTACCAGTGAAAAAGAAAGAATTGAGAGTCATGGAAAACGTAAGGGTAATAGGTCATTATCAAAATGATTACTGTGTGAAGAGTGTTAGTCGGTATGGGACGGCTGACTCTCTATGTGAATCTTGCATAATGTGATTTTGTGTGCATATCATCTAGGTAGACTAGTTCGCTCTTACTGAGTTTATCAACTCACAGGTTCCTCGGTGTTGTAGGTAAGAAGATAGTGAAAGTTGAAGACTAAGAACTGACGAGGGGTAATGTGTGTGGTATGCTCGAGCAGCAAGTGAAGACCTATGGCATTTAAATTATATTTCCACATTTTGTATTTGAAAGACAATTTTTTTTTTGAATCCGGGACGAGATCCTGAGAATTTATTACGTGTGTATAAAACGTATTTACAATCCGTCCTAGTGGCTTTTACTTATGAAAGGTGTTTAAAACTTCCACATTACAATATATATATATATATATATATATATATATGACGACGTCGTTAAAAGTGTTTTAAAAATATTTACGAGAGTATGAAAATGAGTTTGTACTCTCTTGTCGCGGCCTCAGCCGAGCGAGCGGGTCGTGACAATTATCTTTCCTATAATTTTGGTATTCTTGATATGGACTCTCTTCATAATCATGGGGAAGGAATCTAGACTTGAGGAGTTTTTTCATTCTATGCCATGTTCTCACAGGTTGTTTTCCTTGTCGCCTTCGAATTACTTTATTTGTTTCCACCATGCTCGAGCCATTCCTTGTTATTTTTGACTTACGCACTTAACTTGTTTTTCTGTTGGAATCTCCATATATTCAAATGTGTCTTTTATGTTTTGGATCCAACCCACGAAGTCATCTTCATCCAAGTACTCATCAAATCTTAACTTCTCAATCATATTTTCATAATAATTAGTACAGTGTGTGAGAACTAAATCTTCTGAATTATAGTTCCTTGAGCAATCCATATAAGCTTGCTACCTATGAGATAGTGCAGAAACATTCTCATACAATGAATTGTTGCGAGGCCAATCCTATCAGTATTCCATTTTTGGTTCCAATTTATATTGTTGCCAATTCTTGGTGCAACAATGGTTTGTTGGATTTCACCAAAAGTTTTTTTTCCATACGATCAAATCGTTGTTTAGATTTTGGATAGCGTCCTGAAGTACCTGCACCTTGTGAACAACGTCATCAAGGTGGTTGCTACTACTTTTGTCAAATATCATTAGTCAGGTTAAGTCCTGCTCTGATACCACTTGACGCGGCGAAAGCGATAGATAAATTAGATTCAAGGAGAATCTTGAAATAAATTAATCATTCTAAAGATAGTTTATTAATTATAAGGGAGAAAGTCTCCTAAAATTACATACTAATGCTTTATATATAGGCTAATAAATTATAATCTCCAAAGGAGCCCTGATTCAAATAGAAAATCTAATTAAATAGATATCTTAATCCTAAAAGGATTTGATAATTACAATAATAATTTTAAGAATTATCCTAAATAAAACTAAAAATAATAAGAATCCTAATAAAACTCAACTTAATGTCCTATATTATACTCCCTTGATTTCTTCTCTATATTTATAGTACAAGAGTGGGGACATAAATAAAAAGTGCAAAATTAAAACTAAATTAAGAGTTTTTGCTTTTTATTTTATTTTTAATGACACATATTTTAAGATATAAAAAAGTAGCACATGTCCATAATGTAAAAAGATATTTATACAACTATTTACACATTTAAAATAAATTTTTTTGACATTTCAACTTTTACTCTTAATTTTGAAATGTCAAAAAATTTATTGTAAATGTGTAAATGTTTTTTTGTCATAATTCTTGACAAATGTTATTTCTAATATTTTGAAACATGTACTATTTTTTTTAAAACGTAAAAAAAAAAATTATATATTTTTTTGTAATTGTTCTTATGTTTTTTGCAACTTTTAAACGGGGATAACTCACTTAAAAAATGGTTAAAAAACTCACTAACGGAGAACAATCAAAGGAGATCATCAAATCTCAAGATAAGTGCATAAGAATTATCATACACCTTAAACCCGTCTTTACATTTTATGTCACTTTTAAAAAACTTAAAGTGACATTAAATACGAATTAATGTTTAAAATAATATTAGATGAAAACAACAATTGAAAAAGTTGACATTTCATCAAATTTTCTCATTTTTTAATACTAAAAAGTTAAACAAAATGCCCTATAAATAAAAACAACGAAACGTGGACAAAAATTTTTACCCTAAAAATTAGGGGTCATTTGGCATTTAGTCATTTTTGGGGCTTAAATTTGAGTTTTTTAGGCATTTAACTAAACTTTTGAGAATTTTTTAGGATTTAGCCATACTTTTATGAAATTAGGGATTTAACCATAACATGTAATATTTTTTGTAATATATAACATATATACGATTTTTTTTCAAAATCTTCCAGTCTCCCCGATATGCTCGTGTGTATACGCGCTCCTCTGAGGTGCCTAATCCCTTTCACGCAAGCATATGCGCGTGTTTAGTTTTTTAAGCACACATATATATATCCCCTAGAGGTTCCTTTTTAGCTTAATAGAGCTAACACAAGATCAGCCCATTAAGGTGTATTTTATTTTATTTTTTAGTTTAGTTTAGTTTCATTTTTCTCTCATTTTTCTTTTTTTTTTTTTTATAAATAATTTTAGCCTCTATAATTTTATAATTTGCATTGAAATTTTCTTAAATATCATTATTGATATTGTTTTTATGTTTTACGATCTAATGGCATCCACCCTTTTATATATTCTTTTCACCCCTTTTCACACTTCTCATTTTTATTTATTTATTTTCGTTTCTAAGATCTCTCTATTTTTTAACTTTTATTTCTAATTTATAAAAAAAAATCTTTTCATATTAAATAATTTTTATCTATACATCTATAATTATACTTAAAATAGGCGGTTGCATTTCTTTGAGAAGTTATAAAAAATGACTATTCTGCTTAGGTGAATTAAAAATATAGGCATTGTTTTCAGTTATGAAAAAAAAAATTATAAAGTACTTATAAGTGACAAAATTCATTCATGTATTACTATTAGACTATAGTTATTTTCTTAAATTTTAAAATATGGGTTAAAATTGAAAAACCTTATTTAAAATGGTCTTTTAGCTAGATGAATACTATTTAAAATGGTCTTTTAGCTAGATGAATACTATTTAATTAGATTTTTTATTACAAATATTATAATTTTATGAAGATTACAAATATGTATATATATCTATATATATATATATAGTAAAGAAAAATTGCCATTTTGTTCCTTAATCATAAAAATGCATATTTTTTTTTCGGCTTGCTTTCTTAAAAATTTGTATTATTATTGAAGATAAAAAAAAAATATATGTGCCTAAAATATTACTAAATGTAATTATTATATTTTTAATGTATTGCCTATTTTTCCATCTTCTCTCTCTTTATTTAATTAAAAAAAATTACACACTCGTGTGTTTTTGCAATAATTTTTTAAATATTAAACATGTATGACGATTAATTGTTTTACCACATTTTTTTAACTTATCTGTCTACTCTTCTTTATTTTGAATTATTATTATTTTTTTCTTTTTGATCAAGTTTGGAAAAAAAATTCTGCCATCATTAATCATGATTTTTTGTTTATTTTTTTTACTTTGTTAACACTTATTGTACCTTTTTTAACAGTTTTGTATTTATTTATTTATTTATGTTGTTAATAAAGCCAAAAAAAGATATACTTTCTTAACATGATTTTTTAATTAGAAAAAATTAAAATTTAAAAATATATAAAAATTTATTACAATTTTTTAATATTTAATTTCATTTTACGTTTTTATATATTTTGCACGAATTTAAAAAATAAAAATTTCAACTAGTATATATATAAATGGGAGTCTTCGTTCTATGCTTTTCGTCCAAAACGCGCATCGTGTTGCAAAATGCGTTTCTTTAGGGTTTTTCGCGTGAAAAAAAAAAACGAAATGGGCTAAGCTGATATTTTTTTTCGAACATACCATAATTTAGTTAACATAAAGGATAGAAATGCAATAATATATGTACCAAATTGTAAAAAAGTAGGTTGATAACATAAGAACAGCCCTTACGAGCGTGGGGGTGCACCTTTTTTTTTTTTTTTTTCTCTCTTTTCTTTTCTTTTCGTTCTTTTTGGTTTTTTTTCTTTTTTTCTTTTTTCCCTTTTCACACTTCTCAATATTTTTATTTATTTTAATTTCTAAAATTCCCTTTAATTTTGAATTTTTATTTCTAATTTATCCAAAAAAAAAATCTTTCCATACCAAATAATTTCTAAAATAAAGAGGAAAATGACGATCCCACGATCGTCGGCAGAATTTTGGTGATTACGGGCTGTAATTAGAGTGCGTAATTATGCTCAATTTATGGGTCAATATTCGATCACAATATGGACCATATATGGAAAGGATTTTCAGAATTAAAAGCCCTTGATTAGAGCAAAAAATCCTAACATTCTCCCACTTGGTCCATATAGTTCAACACTCACCATAAAAGAAACAAAATATGCGAATCATGGCGATAGGTCCTCAAGGTGCGAGTATTACCTTCTATGTATTACAATATATCAAGTCTCTTCATTAATAGCCCTTAGTCTTAATGAATAAACCATATGTTTATTCTAGGTCCATATAAAACGATATTTCTCAATGAATATAAATGTGTACAACCATATGAGAAAACATCAAACTAAATAAGAGTTTTATTAGAAATAAACGTACTTACAATGAAAGATCACATTATGGAACCAAGTCCCATTCTTTCTACATGATCCTTGAAGTTCTTTGGTGGCATGCCTTTAGTCAAAGGATCGGCAATCATCAACTCAGTGCTAATGTGTTCAATGATCACTTTCTTATCTTTAACACGTTTTCTTATGGCTAGATACTTGATGTCGATGTGCTTACTTCGACTTCCGCTCTTGTTATTCTTAGCCATAAATACAGCAGCTGAGTTGTCACAGTACAACAACAATGGCCTAGAGATAGAGTCTACAACTCTAAGCCCAGATATAAAACTCCTCAACCATACACCATGCGAGGTAGCCTCAAAGCAGGATACGAACTCGGCCTCCATAGTGGAAGTAGCAGTTAAGGTCTGCTTCACACTTCTCCAAGACACAGCTCCACCAGCTAACATGAAAATGTAACCTGATGTTGATTTCTGAGAATCAACACAGCCAGCGTAGTCTGAATCGGAGTAGCCAATTACCTCCAAATTATTAGTCTGCCTATACTTGAGCATGTAGTCCTTCGTCCCTTGAAGGTATCTAATTACTTTTATTGCAGCTTTCCAGTGATCAATACTTAGATTACTCTGATATCTTCCTAACACTCCAACAGCAAAAGCAATGTCAGGTTTGGTACAGACCTGAGCATACATTAGGCTTTCAACAGCTGAAGCATAAGGAATATTTTTCATTTGTTCTCTTTCAAGGTCATTCTTCGGGCATTGTTCCAAACTGAACTTATCACCTTTCACAATAGGAGCAACACTCGGTGAACAATCTTTCATGCGATATCTTTCTAAAACTTTGTTAATATAGGTCTCTTGAGACAAACCCAAAATGCCTCTAGATCTTTCTCTATGAATCTTAATGCCAATGACATAAGATGCCTCACCCATATCCTTCATATCAAAGTTCTTTGAAAGAAATTGTTTCACCTCATATAGCAAACCCTTGTCATTAGTTGCAAGTAAAATATCATCCACATACAGCACAAGAAAACAGATCTTACTCCCACTGATCTTTTGGTATATACATTGATCCATGACATTCTCTTCAAAACCAAAAGAAGTGATGACCTCATGGAATTTCAAATACCATTGTCGAGAAGCCTGTTTTAATCCGTATATGGATTTATTAAGTTTGCAAACTAAGTGCGCACCATCACTAGAGGAGAAACCTTCGGGTTGTTTCATCTAAACCTCTTCCTCTAGATCACCATTGAGAAATGCCGTTTTCACATCCATTTGATGTAGATCCAAATCAAAATGGGCTACTAATGCCATGACTATACGGAGAGAATCTTTCTTTGATACTGGAGAAAATGTCTCAGTGTAATCAATTCCTTCGTTCTGAGTGAATCCTTTAGCGACGAGTCTTGCTTTATATCTTTCAATGTTGCCCATTGAGTCTTTCTTTGTTTTGAAGACCCACTTACATCCAATGACTTTTACACCATCAGGCAACTCAACAAGATTCCAAACTCTATTAGATGCCATAGAATCCATTTCATCTTTCATAGCATTATACCACAAGTTTGATTCCTTGGAACTCATGGCTTGTGAAAACGTATCGGGATCATTTTCGGCTCCAATGTTGTAGTCCATTTCTTGTAGATACACCATATAATCACTAGGAATTGCTGATCTTCTGACTCTAGTAGATCTTCTTAATGTTGCTTCATCATTCTCTTGAGGAACTTGTTGTTCAACCAGTTGTTCAATTGGTTGATCAACATTATCTTGATGTTCTTCATTAACTTGATCTACTGGATCAGGATCAGCATCAGTAGCTTGTGGAATTTCAACAACCGGTTGTCTTACATCCGTTTGAGCTTGAGGGGTGTGTATGACAATCAGTCTGTCACTTGAACTAGAGGGTTGAGCTTCATAATGATTCTTTTCAGAAACTGAGTCCTGTAATTGGTCACTCCCACTTATCAAGTCATCCTCAAGAAATTTTGAATTTCTTGATTCCACAATCCTAGTACTATGAGATGGACAATAGAATCTATACCCTTTGGACTTTTCAGCATATCCAATGAAATACCTACTAATAGTCCTTGGGTCTAGCTTCTTCTCTTGTGGATTATAAATTCTCACTTCTGATGGGCATCCCCAAAAGCGTATATGTCGCAAACTGGGCTTCCAACCTTTGAATAGCTCAAAAGGTGTTTTAGGCACAGCCTTGGTTGGAACTCGGTTTAATATATACACAGCCGTCTTTAGTGCTTTAGTCCACAAGAACTGAGGAAGTTTTGTGGAACTCCTCATGCTCCTCACCATGTCCATCAAAGTTCGGTTTCTTCTTTTGCCACACCATTCTGATCTGGAGAACCAGACATAGTGTACTGGGCAACAATCCCATTTTCTTGAAGAAACTTCGCAAATGGACCAAGAGCTTGTCCATTCTCTGTATATCTACTATAGTACTCCCCACCTCTATCTGATCTCACAATCTTAATTTGTTTTCCACATTGTTTCTTTACTTCAACTTTAAAAATCGTAAAAGCATCCAAAGCCTCGTCCTTGGAACGAAGCATGTAGAGATACATATATCGTGAGTAATCGTCTATGAAGGTGATAAAGTATTTTGGACCTTGTACGTCCATGTCTGGACAACAGATTTCAGTATGAATGATTTCTAGTATTTCAGAACTCCTATTTGCACCCTTTTTATGTGTGTTAGTCTGCTTTCCCTTAATGCAGTTCACACAAGTTTCGAAATCAGTAAAATCCAAAGTATTAAGTACTCCTTCATTTACTAATATCTTAATTCTCTGAATGGAGTTATGTCCTAATCTCCGATGCCATAACATAGAGGATTCTTCATTCACAATACATCTTTTGATGCCAACATTTTCATGAACGTGCATAGTAGTATGATTATCATTATTTTGCAAATCAAGACGAAAAAGATTATCAGACATAGTGCTATAACCAATAACACCAGATTTATTTGATAAACTTCAACCATAGTTTGAAAAATTAAAAGAAAACCCAATAGATACAAGTCTTGAAACTGAAATTAAGTTTCTGAAAAAACCAGGAACATAAAAGGTTCTTTCCAGACTTAAACTAAAACCAGTACTTAAAATTAAAATGCACGTTCGAACAGCCTCCACATGCGAGGACATCTTATTTCCTGAATAGATGTTTTGCTCACTTATTGTTGGCTTCCTGAGGTTTCGCAATCCCTGTAAGGAATTAGAAACATGGATTGAAGAACCAGAGTCAATCCACCAAGTATTATGAATAATTTCTGTCATATTAGATTCATAACATACAAGTGAAAGTTGATTACCTTTCTTTTCAAGCCAAATTTTGAACTTAGGGCAATCCCTTCTCATGTGTCCTTTCTTCTTGCAAAACTGACACTTACCCTCTTTCTTAATGTTCGCTTTGGCAGAGATCTTGCCTTTCCCTTTAGCACGATCTTTCTTCTTCCTTTCAGAAGTAGTCAAATTCACTTTCTCGCCCTCTTCCATAGCCAGCCTTCCCTCTTCTTGAACACACATAGTCAACAATTCGTTAATTGACCATTTATCCTTATGTGTATTATCAGAAATCTTAAATGGGCCATACTGCTGGGGCAGAGTGCACAGTATGAAGTGAACCAGAAAAGTTTCTGACATTTCAACTTCCAAGGCCTTCAACTGAGCCGCTATATCCCTCATGCGCATGATATGATCACGCACACCTCCAATCCCACTAAGCTTAATGGATGAGAATTGCATAATAAGGGTACTTGCCAATGCCTTATCTGAAGTGATAAATTGGTCGTCTATTGCTTTCAGCAAAGGACGAACCTTGTCATATGGCTCAATAGAACCCCTAATCCCAGCAGATACTTTGGTCTTTATGAACATGACGCAAAGGCGATTAGATCGCTCCCACTTTTCATAAAGATCAACCTGATCTGGAGTACTCACTTCAGTGATTGCAGGTGGTTCAGGCTTTCTGATGGCATAATCAATATCCATCCATCCTAAATGAAGGAGAACTCTCTCCTTCCAAACCTTAAAATTGTCACCCTTGAGTTCGGGAACATCACATTTCACATCAGAGAAACTAACAGGTTGATTAACTGCAATATATTAAATAGACATGCTCATTAAATTTGATTTGAGACTAGTATTTATCATGTTTTACCAATGTAAATCATGCTTCAAATTATGAATCAAGAGACATAAAACTTGCCTGTGGGCTAAAGTTCTAATTCAATAAGATTCATATCATTATGATAAAACTATCAAATCATGTTCATTTTCCTAATACGTGTGGGTTGATTAGGAAATATAATTTGATATTCTATCCTAATTAATCATACAAATATCATAAAATTCATGTGGGTAGATTCTACAATATTACGTATGATTAACTACAATTTATGTTTAATGTGATTTTAATAGCTTCAAAATATAATCATAATCAATTAGAGATGTTGTGGCTACTCTCTTAATTAATTAAAATTATATAAATCACTTAACATTGATTAATTCTCAATAAAGAGCTAAACATATTTGCATACATACATAAATAATGCAAATAAAGTGAATAACTATGCATAAATATTACTTAACATAATTTTGAGTGCATAATAATCATAAATTTACGCACACAAAAATATGAAATATCACACAATGTATGTATACTATTATTCAACAACATGATCATATAAGTTCTTCAATAATTACTTCAATTGTCAACAAATTAATTAATATTGCATGTTTAATTGAACATGAAAAATAAACATACAATATAATTAATTTAAACACATTAAAATTCATTAAGCAAAAAAAAAAAAATTTTAAATAATTACAGCAAAAACGACATCTGCTCAGAAAAACGACATTTTCCCAGGAAAACGACAGGTCGTTCAGAAACGACGTCTGAAGCAGAAAACGACATGTTGTTTATCTGGTTGTCTTCAACCTCCAGACCGGGTTGAGACCCGAATAAAAACCCAACTCAAAATCACCATTTTCAACGTCAAAATTCATGCTTAATATCACATAAACATTAGAAAATCAATTTCTAAAGGATTTCTAATATCACTTAGCATCAAGAAACTCAAATAAACAAAATTTGAAAAAAGCCATGAACGGCCATGGAAAATAAACAGAGCAAGGCAGAGGTTTAAAGCTCTGATACCAAATGTAAGTTATTTTACAATAACAATCATGTTCTAAACACAATGAGCACGATAAAATTAAATTGCGGAAGTAAAAAGAGGATCGGTTACCTCCCGCCATTGCTGCGTTTTTTCCGGCGACGTTCGGCTCAGCGACGGCTCGTTTTCGTGGCTCTTCTAAGCCCTCGCTCTCACTTCACGATGGTGTCGGATTTCTAAACGTGTGAGTTGGCTTAGGGACCTCGAAATACAATCCAATTTATAGCCTCTGTCCATCAAAGAGGAAGATGACGATCCCACGATCGTCGGCAGAATTTTGGTGATTACGGGCTGTAATTAGAGTGCGTAATTATGCTCAATTTATGGGTCAATATTCGATCACAATATGGACCATATATGCAAATGATTTTCAGAATTAAAAACTCTTGATTAGAGCGAAAAATCCTAACATCTTTTTGATACCTCATTTTTTTTTCTCTTTCTTTTGGTTTCTTTCTTTTTGTTATTTTTCTCTTTTTTCCTTTTCACACTTCTCATTTAAAAAAAAAAAAAAGTTTCTAAGATTCTCTCTATTTCTTAACTTTTATTTTTAATTTATAGAAAAATTCTTTACATAATAAATAATTTCAAAAATTCTTTTTGATAGTGTCTTATTTTATATTCTATTAAAAAATAACGATTTCATTTAGAAATCTAAATTATTTTTATTTAAAAAAACATAATTGTTGCTAAATTAAAGATAATTTAGAAATACTTCTAGTTTTAGTTTAATAAATTTATAATGGATCGCATGATTTTTTTTTATTTTTGCTGTTTGTGTTTGATATTTTTTAAAAAGTGTCCATATACTTTGATTTAATGATAAATAATCTGCTCAATTAGTCGAAATGACAAATATATACTTATTTATTAGAGTATTTATAAAAATATCCTTTGTTTAAATTGTATAAATTTTTAATCGCAATTTTATTTTCTTGTTATGACTTTTTTGTATATTTTTGAAAGAACTGAGTTATTTTTTCTATTATTAAAAACTCAGAAGATAAACTCAAAGTTTCATTTGATATAAAATGAATGCTCATGATATTTTCTAAGAAAGTTATATAGTGTGTCCTAGTTATTCATTTATGTGGATTTTACAAAGGAATGCTCATGATATTTATTAAGAAAATTATATAGTGTGTCCTAGTTATTCATTTATGTGGATTTTACACGAGTTTTACATGTGAATATATAGTTAAGATTTCACAACAATTAACTGTATAAGGGAAGAAACACACAGACAACTATCGGCATGGGCGCTCCACCATAATAATATTTATGTTGGTTTCATTATAATGAGTTTAAAAGTCTTTATAATAAGATTTCATTTTTAAGTATTTTTATATGACGTTTATACTAGAAAAAGAATGTTATCAAATTTTAATATTATGTAATCTGTATTACGAAGAACAAAGAAAAAAAATTTAGCCCAATGTTTATATGATTATCTCTGAACGAAGTGGTAGTTTCACTTCATTTTTTTTTTAGAAGAGCAGACAGGCATTAGGGATAAACCTAAGTCTAGCACCACTTTTTATCCCAAATGGGTGGACAATATAAGAGGAGTATTCAGACATTAGAAGATATACTACGAGTTTGCGTGATGGATTTTGGTGGATCATCAGATAAGAAAACACCACTGATAGAGTTCTCTAGCAACAATAGCTATCAAGCCTTCTAAGACATGGTCCAGTACGAAACACCATACAGAAGAAAGTGACGACACCCTGTACATTGAAATGAAGTAGTGCAATCTAGTCTTAAACAAATAGACTTCATTAGTGAGACAATTGAAGCGGTCGAGAAGATCTGACAAAAGCCTTAAACACCACAGAATCAACCAAAGATCTATGTCAATACGAGAATGAGACTATTCGTGTTTCAAATAGCGATGCCGTGTTCTTCAAGGAAGCACCACTCAAGGGTGTGATGTGGTTTGAAAATAACTAAGCCTTAGATATGTAGGCTCTTCTAAAATCATCCAACAAATCGGGAAACAAGTCTGCCATTAGCCCTGATTGTCATCAGTTCACGATGATTCAATGTGTCTGTGCTCAAGAAGTAGGTGTCCAATCTGTCTCATATCCTATGTCAAAGACTTATCGAAGTGTATGAAGATCTAACCAATGTGGAGAAAATGATAAAGACCTTAGATAAGCATAACAAAGTGTTTATAACAAAATATAATACCTTTGGAAAAGGGTCTTGGAAAAAAAAATCACAAGATAGAGGAAGCTACAATAAAAGTTTGAGGATGATATGAAGACTGTTATCCCAGATTGCTTCAATTTTAGCTACAAAAATTCTATAAGAAGAGGAGATAGTATGTAATTTTTCAAACTTCCTTTAATTTTCGGGACAAAAATTTTGTAAGAAGGGGAGATTTTGATATCCCAATTTTAGGACACTAACGTCACTTTATTATGAAATTGACAGGTGTTTTTATTAGAAAATTTCTTTATTATTTTAAAATTTTTATGATGTTTTACTCGACATTTTGTATCGAGTAGAATTAAGATGGATATTAATGAAACTTGTATGATGAATGAGTGTTGTTGTTATATGAAAAACTACAATAATTTTTGTAAAGTTTGATTGAGAAACTACAAAATTATTGTGTATTATAGTTGTTAAAACTACACGTAATTTTACAAAAATAACAAATTATGTGTGGATTTATGAAACATCACACAGTGCAAAAAAAAAACAAAAAAAAAAGGCAAAATTATATGTAATTCTATTTGATGTCACATGGTGTTAAATAAGAGCAATCACCTTTAGGTTATAATTTTTATGAAAATAGAACGTGTTTTTAAGAAGTGAAGATTTCAGACCTTTAAGTGTTAAATCTTATTGAAAAAGTGATAGAGATGTTATTGTGAAATTTAGACTGTGGATATATTTTTAAATTATTCTTATGCTCTATGAAAGTTTTATGTAGCATATTACATATCAATTTAGAGACTCAACGGTATATCATATGTGTCAATCGGATAAGTATAGAGAAAGTTATGACTGCTTAAAGTTTAGCGTGCGAACTAGTCCGCAAAAACGACATAGTTTTGAGGACATAAAGCAAAACAACATAGTTTTGTAAGTTAGGTCTATTTAAAGCCTCTTTGTGCGAATTTTTCAACCCTAAAGCCTCCAAACACACAGAGACTAGTTCTTGAGACCTAGAAACCTAGAAGTCACCCCCTAGACCTTCATGAGTCAATTCTTTATGATTTCAAGTTAAATAAAATCCCACTTTTTTATGATTTAGATTGACAAGTTTTGAATCCAAATTAATTCTTGTCGTTCCCATAGGAAATCGTGCTTCGGGAAGAGAATTTCGAGATAAACAAAGGCTTCGAGGGTAAATCTCTAATCTAGAACTCTTGATATCTATTTTATTAAGATTACTTAGGGTTTAGGTTTTGGTTTTTATGAGTCGTGATCTTGGATCGGTGTTAGAGCGATCGTTTTACGACGACAAGAGTTTTTCAAGTTTTAAAAATTTGTGTGAATTTCTTAAATTATTTTATGAGACAAAAATTTTATTTTTATTTGAAAATTTTTTCGTTACTCCATATATGAGTGCTGATTATGTATATTAATTTTTGTAATTTTTGGATCAGCAGATTATTTATTAAAAATCCAAAACCAAAGGCTGCCTGAACGGTTTTCGTACCGTTCTGGGCAGATCTGAGTTTTTGGCCGTTTCGAATACTTTATAAGCCTATTTAGAATTTAACTGTAAAATAGAAAAGATTTCAAATCTAATTTTGAACAATATTTTAGTTTTATATTTCTGCAAATTCTGAGTTTAAGATGGTAAAATTTATAGTTTAAATTCTAAACTAAATTTAGGTTGGTGAATAAACTATATGATGCAAAGGCTTTCTATCAAAAGTTGAAAGAGAAAAGTTGTAGAATTTTCAAAATGAATATGAGTTGTTTTAGAAAAAAAATTTAGAAACGAAACCTATTTTGAGATATCTTAAAATTACTATTCTGCCCCTTAATTTTTTTCATCGTTTTTGAACAAGTTAGAAATTTATTTTCGACATGGTATAGAAGCAAAAATTATTTAGTTTTAGATGTATTTCAAATCTGGAAATTTTGTATTAAATCCGTTGACGGACATTTTAGTCGAAAATTTATATTTTGGGGTCAAACTGTAATTTTATAAATATTACATGCTGAAACTGTAATTTTCATATTATAGTAGACTCTAGGTGTCATTCCAAGTTAGATTAAGTATGTTACATAAGTTAAGGATTCTAAAGATAGACTTTATTTTTTAGGTTTCGAGCGACGTTGAGATCGAACCGTAAAGTTTGAAAATTTTAAGTATTTCAACAGACAACGTGAGTACAACCTCACTACAGTACGGATTAGTGTCCAAAAAAAATGCTAAGTTATGTCATGCCATGAGTTACATGCCTGTGATGTTCTTTTGATGTTTACGATTTATTATGTTGTTTTTCTAAAAGAAAGAAATTTTTATGTTTTACCTTCAATCTAATTATGTTTGATGTTTGAGAAGTTTTTAGAAAGAAAAGAAGAAGAAAGAAGAGAGAATAAAGCATATTATGATGATGGTCTCTATGCATATGTCTATTTATTTATTGCTTGTCACAATTGCATGTCACCTAAGTAAACAAGTGAGACTTAAGTTAATAAGACTTGTTGTACAACCCTCCTATGTGAGGTTTATATGATGCTGTTACCTTGAGTCGACCTAAGGGCAATATAGGTACAGTTACTAGCACTCATAAACCGCGAACCACCAAGTGGCAACGACGGGAGTGAGAAAGAAAGAAAGAAAGAATGGACCCTTGGTCGTCGAGGACATGTGCACCCCTCATCGTCCATTGGTCAAGCGCGCTCGGTACGTACACACAAGGGGATCCCATAGAAAGAAAGAGAATGAGAATAAGAAATAGAATGAGAATAAGAAAGATAATGAGAATTAGAAAGTTAGAATGAAAGGAAAAATAATTGAGCCTAAATGGTCATGCATTGCAAAACTTATTTTTGTGTGAAAATAGTTGTAACTCACTTGGCTTTTAGCTCACCAAAATATTTTTATTTATAATGTAGGTAAGAAACCTATGGCATGATTAGTCATGGGTAGTGCGGCGACGGTGCGTGGGAGTAGCGAGGCATGGGGAATGGGAGCCACGTGTTTTATTCCGCATTCAAATAAAGATTTATTTTTATTCTAAGTTGTTTAAAATTGACTATTAAAGTTTAATTGTCAAGGCCAATGCGTGGCAAATATTTTGGATTTAAGATTTTATTAGTTATTATATTGGTTTAAATAATTTGAAGTTTATGTTAAAAAAAATTAAGGGTTTTTCATGAGAGTATTTTAAGATAGTTAAGAAAAGTAACGGCTTGAAAAGTCGGGTCGTCACATCATATGCCCCCCTCAATTTTTGAACCTCAAAAATTTACCTTAAGTTTTTGAAAAATTTTCATTTATTTCCTACATATGCCCCCTTTGAATTATTAAAATTTAAAATTTTACATTAAAGTTTAAAAATATTTTCATTTATGTCTCGCCTTAAAAATATAATATATAACTAGTGTCATATTTAAAACTTTAAGTAACAGTTGCATTTCCTTTTCATCGAATTGAATTAGTCATGTTATTTTTAAAATAATTTTAATTTATTTTTTCACATTACGCCCTATGGTCTTCTCACCTCTAATAATAAAATATTTGTTCTTGTCTTTTTAAAATTTAATAAATATCCATTGCGTTTATTGATTTTTTATTTTATGCTAATTCCTTTGATATGTGCTTTTAACTCTACAACAAAGAAATAGAGGAAGAAGAACAAGTCACCAAGAGACGAAGAAACAAAGAGGAGAAGAAAATCTAGGGAATTGATTGATAATTCATAGACTTACTCTGATAATAGATTGGTAATTCATTAACTTACCTCGGTAATATATTGATTTACTCTCAATAAGACAAACGAATTAAAATAAAAAAAATTATCAAATCATATTTTAATCATATATTTTTTTCCTTCTATTTTAAACCGAATCTCTAAAAGAAATCAGAAATTTACATCTTGATCAGCTTTCAGGTTTGAATTTGTAGCCCTTAGGCCTCTCTTTCTCTCTCCTCTATGTTTGTCGTTGAGCACCGGTGTTGACTGTTATCTCTGCTAAGCAAATCCATAGCTTCGCCAAAGAACACCAAGAAACTAGATCTGAACCAGGATTTGACGATGAGGTAGCAAGAAGAAAATGCAATGAGAGAAGAAAAGAATATGAACATTTTGTTTAATTGAATTGCAAGAGGCATTTTTTTTTTAATTTTAAAAAATTGTGAATGCTTACTCAATTGGTGGGCTTAAAATAGGCTGAATGCCACTTTATCCCTAAAATTTTCTTGCACCGCTTTCATTAATAGAAAATTTTGAGGAATGCCCAATTCTGAACATATTAACCCAATTCTGAACATATTAATAATCTATGTCCTTTTTGTGTTGTACTTTTAATTTATAACTCATTTTTTACACTACAAACATAGAGTAGAAATCTATGATGCACACCGCTAAGGGTCTAGATTATTATGTGCCACTTAAAATGACCTTGTTTTGTAATTTTTCCTTGATTAGTCGACATAAGCATTTCTTAAAAGAGAGGAAAAAAAATTATCAATACCTTTCTGTAACGTTAAGTGCTAAGATATTATGACGAAAATGTCCTGAGTTTTAAAGCAAAATAACCAAAGTATATCTTACGTTTTTAAAAGCTGAAGATATAAAAAGGGCTCTCCAATGCAATGTCATAATTGGTGTCAAAATTAACAAATGTTATTTTTTGTGTTAAGTTTAGAATCAAGTATAGGATTATGCCAAAAATTTGGCATTTGACCTAGGTCATTGATTGATTGGCTTTTTTACTTTTTATGTAAAAGTAATGATGATTACCATTTTATATTAAAATAGTTATATTCTATCAAAATGTAATTACTGTTGCATGTAGTCTCTTTATTATTGGCTATAATATTTATCTTTAATAAATTTTTTTCACTAAAAATTAATAAAATAATAAATGATATTTAGAATAGCAAAAATACATTGGAGCACTTAAAGTTAAATATAGTATTTGTACTTTTTTGGTGTCAAATTTAACATTGGCACTTGCATTGGAGATGGTCTTAAAATCCTATTGCTATCTTTCCACTATAATTATAACATGTAGCCAATCATGCCCCATTTCTGTTAATATTTATAAAAAAAAATTCAGTTAGGTAAATAGCCATTTTGGACTGTGTGTTTTTAAAAAATAGTCACTATTTCAAAAAAGTTAAAAACTAAGCAAAAATTTTGTAAGAAATTTCTGATATGGTTAGTTTTTAAATTTTTTGAAATTGTGCCAATTTTTTAAAATTATTTTGTAAACAGTGACTATTTTCTTAAAATTCCTAAAAAAAAAAAAGCAAATGGATTGTATATATAGAATTGATTTGTAGTTTGTAAGGCCTTTGGATATATATTAGAAGTAGCTATAATAGTGCATGATTTTGTGCACTATTGATAGTGTACGACTTATAATAGTTTAAAAAATATATAAAAAAAAATTCTACACGTAAGTACATTACATCGTCTATTTTTATGTTGTCGATTCACTGAAATTTAAAAATAAAATTATGTTCAATCGGAGATAAAAATAAAGAAAGAAGAAAAACAAATAAAAAATACGATTTTTTTTCATCTTTTTCATCTCCGATTAAACATAAATTTTGTGTTAAATTTAAAAAATGAATCGATAACACGTACATACAGGATGTAATGTGTTTATGTTTAAGCTATTATAAACTGTGCACTATCGATAGTGCAAAACATCGTACACTATCATAGCAGTGAATATAAAAGATTAAAGTTGTGATATTGCCAAAGTTATTTCCTAACCTTGACAATTTACTATTGGATACAAATATAAGTTCTTGATGAAAAAATATATATATATAGATAGATAAGTAAATGTTTTTTTCTTAATAATATAGGTAAGGCAATAACATTCTCCTTAAAAAAAATTGAAAAAAAAAACTACTAACTTGTCCTATATGTTAGTCTATGTTATATAGTGGATGTGAATTAAACAGAAAATTGTGAGTAAAACATCTTCGTTAATAATGTGTATAATATGTAATAATGTGTAAAATGTGTATAGTGTATAATGCCTAAATTAAGCCCTTGATGTGTACATCTGTATCTTTTTTAGTTCGATTTAGTTCGATTCATGAAAAAATAAGAAGAAAAAAACAAAATTGAATTACCTTTTTAAAAAAGAAAAAAATGAGTATAATGTAAAATATACCCTTTTATAGAGTCTATATCTATACAACTGTTAAAAGAATCTAAGGGATAAAATGTTAAAAGAGTCTAAGCAAGGCCGAAACGTTTCGACCCCTGTTTTTTAGGCGTTTTTTAAGGGGTAAAATGATTTTTTTTTTCAAAAATTGGGTCATTATATAATTTAGTAAAATTATAGGGACTGAAATGAAATTAAATAGGACTAAAATGAAAAAAAAGGGACTTTTGTGCAAAAAAAAAAACAGTCCCTAACGCTGGCCCGCGTGCGTGGGGCCCGTGTGTCAAGGGCTGTCCCGCTCTCCCTTTTTATTTTTCTTTTAATATCACAATATTTTTATTATTACCTTGTTTTATAATTTTTTTTTTATTTTGTCTTTCAAATTATAAAATTATTTTTTATTATATTTTTTAAATGGTAAAATTTTTATAATATTTTTTCCTTAGCTTTCATTTTTTTTTTCACAATTCTATACAACTATTAAAAGAATCTAGGGGGCTTGGACGTTTCGTCCAAGCAAGGCCGAAACATTTCGGATCCCATTTTTTGGCCTTTTTTTTTCGGTCAAAACGCCGAAAAACACATTTTTTTAGGGGGTAAAATGATTTTTTTTTCAAAGATTGGGTCATTATATAATTTAGTAAAATTATAAGGATAGAAATAAAATTAAATAGGACTAAAATGAAAAAAGGGACTTTTGTGCAAAAAAAAAAAAAAAGCCCCCGACGCGGGCCCGTGTGTCAGGGGCTATCCCCCGCTCCCACTTCTTGGGCATTGTCAGGCCACTAAGCTTGAAAATGCGAGGCGTGGGGCGGGTCTTGCCTCCAAGCGGCACAGATGATACACATAAGACCCACAGGGGCGCCTAGGCGGAGGGCTAGGCGGGCAGCGCGCACAACAGCGCGTGCCCATGGGCAGCAGGTAGCGCGCATGACGAGATGGCGGGCAGGCGAGGCACTGCGTGCCAAGAACGAAGGTCGTAGCAACCCGTTGCGCGCAAGCCGGCGAGGCACTGTTGGACGCGAGCAAACATCCAAGACACGATGCCAGCATATCTCGGACACAGCTAGCACGAGCAGCGCGCGAAGACTTCGGCTCCTGCGCGCACACGTTACGCGCACGACCAATCAGTTGGAGCGCGCGCGTATTTCTCGGCTTGTGGGCGCACTTGTGGCGCACACGACCAGACGGTTACTGGACAGACCCCGAAATATGCGGACAACGTGCCACCAAGGCTGAGGTGGTACGCAGAGTGGCGAACAGGTGTCGGGCGGCAACGCACGACCAAGATTGCGGGAAGCAAGGGAAAACGGCGCACGTTCTAAACACATGACCATGGACTTGGTCAATATAGCCATTATATGCACGAACCACTTAGTGGACAACTTAGTGGGCATGTAATAGGCCAAGTGGTGGGGAGACTTGGCAGGGAATGAGCTGGGGCAGAAATCCCACGTGGTTAGGGATGTTAACCACCTAGATTGGCTATATATAGAGCACTTGGACTAACTGTTGAGACCACGAGAATTGTGTGAGTCCTTCAACCTTATTCTAAGCCAACTATTGTGTAATTCCTTTTGTTGGGTTAATCAAAGGGTTGAGAGTTGTTCTCGTAAGCTGATTGTGTGATTGTTATTGTTACCTTTACTTGTGTGCAGCATTGTGTCTTTGTGATATAGTGTTGCTTTGGGGAAATACTTTGCCAAGGGTGGGGAATTCGGGACCTAAAGTGTGCATTGTGAGCGAGTGGCGGACTAAGTGCTACTTAGTGTCATCACGTGGTCTGATTTCAAAAAATAAAAATTAGACCCTGTGACAATTGGTATCAGAGCCAGGTTGATATGATGGGCGTGCTGTTGCTAGTGCAATGAATGACCTGAGGGATTAGGTTGCTCGTTTGGAGGATTTCGTCGGTCCTCCTCAGACCGATGGGGCGGTCAGCTTGTTCGTGCAAACCAAGTGACAAGGAGAGCAGATAGGCACACTGAATGCCTCCCACGAAACTTTGAAGCAAGATATGGAGATTCGTTTCGTCGACCTGATGGCGGAACTGGTGACCTTTGTTGATTCAGCAAAGGCGAAGCACGACGATCTAGAGAAACTCGTGCTGGACGTGGTAGGAGACGTCCAAACCGTGAAGGATGAGACCACTTTGATCAAACGCGCTATGAACAGTCCCTTGGAAGCGGGATCGAGTTCAAAGATCAAAGTGCCGGAGCCCAAGTCTTTCAACGGAAGTCGGAATGCAAAGGAATTGGAGAATTTCCTTTGGGACATGGAGCAGTACTTCAAGGCTGCTCGCATTCCGGATAGGGAAAAGGTAACTATGACCAGCATGTACTTGGCTGACGACGCCAAGTTGTGGTGGCGAACTCGTTTGGCCGATGATGATGAAGCCGCCAGGCCAACGATCGATTCATGGGCAACACTCGTGAAGGAGCTGAAGGATCAATTCCTTCCCCTCAACACCGCTTGGGTTGCGAGGGAGTCCCTTAAGAAGCTGCGACACATGAGATCATTGAGGGACTACGTGAAGGAATTTAGTTCTCTGATGCTGGATATCAGGGAAATGTCGGAGTCAGATAAGTTATTCAACTTCCTATCAGGCTTGCAGAACTGGGCACATGCGGAACTACAGAGGCTAGGCGTGAAGGATCTTCCTTCAGCCATGGCCGCCGATGACGGATTGGTGGATTTCAACCGACAATCTTTGGTGCCGTCCAACACCGGAGATAAGAGGAAAGGAAAAGAAGGGAATAAGGCCAAATCTTCCAAGCAACAAGACGATAAACGTTTCGATGACAAGAATTGGAAGCCGACGGAGTCCAACAAGACGAACGGGCACAACGCTCAGAACAAAAATCGGGGATGCTTTATATGTGATGGTCCCCATCAGGCCAAGGAATGTCAGAAGAGGGAGCGCCTTTATGCACTCATGATTGAAGACAATGCTATTGTGGCAGATGTAGCGGAGACTTCGAGAGTCAACCCGCCGCAATTGCTGAACACGCTCTCTACCAAGCAGCATAGTGCACAGAAAAGGGCTCATGCATCTGATGGTGAAGTTGAATGGGAGGGAGGTACGAGCTATGCTGGATATTGGAGCAACCAGCAACTTCTTATCCCGAGATGTTGTGGAAAGGCTAAATATCGCGATCAATAATAGCTCTTGCAAAATGAAAGCGGTAAATTCGGGAGCAATGCCAGTCTATGGTGCAGCCACAACTAAACTTCAAGTAGGATCTTGAACAGGTGAGATCAACTTGACCGTTGTTTCGCTCGATGACTTCGATTTGATACTAGGAATAGAGTTCTTTGTGAAGGCCAAAGCAACTCTAATGCCGCACTTGTGTGGCATGATGATCAACGATGAAGATACACCGTGCTTTGTCCAAGCAGTTTATATGGGGCAATTCGAGAAAGGAAAAGGCCAACTAACAGCAAAGCAGTTGAAGTCGGGCCTTAAGAAGGGGGATCAAACCTATGTTGCTGCACTGATCGAGATGAAACCCGATCAGGTCGTGGAAGTACCTGATAAAGTCGCCAAGGTACTTGGGGAGTTCAATGACGTGATGCCTTCGGAACTTTCTCAACATCTCCCACCTCGACGCGCTGTTGATCACAGAATTGAGCTGGGACCCAGAACTAAGCCTCTAGCCAAGGCCCTTTATTGACTAGCACCTGTTGAGCTAGTTGAGCTACGCGAGCAGTTAGACGAGTTGCTTGCTGCGGGATTGATTCAGCCATCCAAGGCGCCTTACAGGGCCCCGGTGCTGTTCCAGAAAAAGAAAGACGGGACGCTGCGGATGTGCGTGGACTATCGAGCACTAAACAAGGTGACGGTGAAGAACAAGTATCCGGTCCCAAACGCTGCAGACCTCTTCGACCGACTCTCGAAGGCCTGCTACTTCACCAAATTGGAATTACGCTCGGGATATTGGCAAGTCGGATTGCAGAAGGCGACGAAGCCAAGACGGCTTGTGTCACTCGGTATGGTTTTTTCGAGTTTTTAGTTATGCCTTTCGGTTTGACTAATGCTTCTGCTACCTTCTGCAATCTTATGAATGATGTGCTCTATGAGTTCCTCGACTACTTTGTTGTGGTCTATCTCGACGATATCGTGGTGTATTCGGAGTCCTTATCGGACCATGTAGGCCATTTGCATAAAGTATTCTTACAGCTAAGAGAATACGAGCTTTATGTAAAGAAGGAGAAGTGCGAGTTTTGTAGACGGGAAATCATGTTCCAAGGTCATTGGGTTGGCCAAGGAAAAATTCGTAGGGATGAACGCAAAGTTCAAGCCATCACCGAGTGGACCGTCCTACTAAGGTAACGAAACTTCAATCTTTCTTGGGTTTAGCCAACTATTATCGCAGATTTATAAAGGGATACTCGAAGAAAGCTACCCCTTTGACGGATCTGCTCAAGAAGGATCAGAAGTGGGAGTGGACAGGGGTATGTCAGGCGGCATTCGACAAGCTCAAAGCTGCTGTCTCAACAGAACTTGTGTTGAGACTTCCCGACTTCAAAAAGCCCTTGGAAGTCCACACGGATGCTTCAGATCGCGCTATTGTAGGGTGTTAGTGCAAGAGGGGCACCCCATTGCCTTCGAAAGCTGGAAACTAAAAATGCGGAACAAAGATACTCGGCTCACGAGAAATAGATGGTTGCGATGGTGTATTGTCTCGACACTTGGAGGCACTACTTATTGGGAACCAAGTTCACAGTGTTGACGGACAATGTCGCCAATACCTATTTCAAGACCTAAAAGAAGCTCTCTCCAATGCAAGCTGAATGGCAAGAATTTCTTGCCGAGTTTGACTTTGCATGGGAGCACAAGCCAGGCAAGTAGAATCAAGTCACCGACGCACTGAGTAGGAAGGAAGTGCAGCAGTACGTGGCTACCCTGATCCTTGTGCAATCTACCTTCCTCGACCGAGTCAAAGAAGTGGCGAGCTGCGATACAAAGTACTGCCAGCTGCGGCAGAAAGTGAAGGACGACTTGATAAAGAGGTATTGGCTCGATAACAACCTTTTATATGCTAAAGGTAGCAGGTTATTTGTGCCTAATGCAGGAGAATTGAGACAGCAACTATTGAAGGAGACACACGATCCACAATGGTCAAGTCATCCCAGGGTGGAAAGGATGATGGCGTTGTTGTCCAAGTCATATTACTGGCCAAAAATGGTGGAAGATGTGGAGATGCATATGAAGATGTGCATGATGTGTCAATTGGATAAGACAGAGAAACAGAAAGCGGCGGGATTACTTCAACCCCTACCGATTCCCGAGCGGCCTTGGCAGTCCATCTCAACGGACTTCATCTCCGGCTTTCCTCTTGTTGAAGGGATGCGCTCAATTTTTGTGGTGGTTAATCGGTTTTCAAAATATTCGGTATTCATTCCTGCACCGCACCCTTGTCCGGCTGGCGCTGCAGTCAATTTGCTGTTCAAACACGTGGTAAGATACTTTGGCTTACCCGAGGATATCATCAGCAATAGAGATTCTCGTTTTACAGGCAGATTCTGGACGGCGCTCTTCAATCTGATGGGACAGAATTAAAGTTTTCAACCGCAAACCATCCACAAACAGACGGTCAAATAGAGCGTGTCAATGCATTGTTAGAGGAGTATTTGAGACATTATGTGACGGTAAGTTAGAGAAATTGGGTGGATTTACTTGATGCGGCCCAATTTTGCTACAATGTTCACCGTTCATCATCAACCGAGATGAGCCCTGCTGAGCTTGTGTTGGGTCAACAGCCCCTCACCCCTCTCGAGCTAACTTATTCTAAGAGCCAATGGAGTTGTCCCGCGGCTTATCGCTTTGCATGGGATAAACAGGAACTGATTCTCCAAGCACAGGATAGCTTGGTGAAGGCAGTAAGGCGTATGAAGAAGTATGCGGACAAGAAGAGGTGGGCACTCGAGTTCAAAGTGGGAGACATAGTGATGTTGAAGCTCACTCCTCAAATTTGGAAGAAGATCACGAGCAAGAGATACCACAAAGGGTTGGTGCAAAAGTACGATGGACCCTTCGAGGTAGTTAAGAAAGTTGGCAACGTTGCATATCGGTTGCAATTTCCTGATCAATTGAAGGTACATCCAACTTTCCATGTTAGTTTCTGAAACCATTTCATGAAGACTTAACAAATAGGGAACAAGCTAAGCGAGAACCACCAACTATTCGGAAACAATTTTCCAAGAAAGCGGAGTACATCCTTGATCATCGCACAATGGGGGCGAGTAAGAAGAATAGGAGGACGGATTACTTGGTGCAATGGAAAGGCAGTGGACCAGCTGATGCAACTTGGGAACGTAACACAACCTTGTGGCAGTTCGAAGCATTGGTGCAGCAATACTCATCATCATTGCCGACGAGGGTGTCGGCTTCATCCGGTGGGGGTGGTTTGTCAGGCCACTAAGCTTGAAAATGCGCGGCGTGGGGCGGGTCTTGCCCACGAGCAGCGTAGATGAAACACACAAGACCCACAGGGGCACCTAGGCAGAGGGCTAGGCGGGCAGCGCGCACAACAGCGCGCGCCCATGGGCGGTAGGTAGTGCCCATACCTATATGGCACGTAGGCGAAGCACTGCGTGCCAGGAACGAAGGCCGTAGCAACCCGTTGCGCGCAAGCCGAACCTCATGGGGTGGCGAGGCACTGTTGGACGCGGGCAAACATCCAAGACACGATGCATGCATATCTTGGACACAGCTGGCATGAGCAACGCGCGAAGACTTCGGCTCGTGCGCGCACACGTGGCGTGCACGACCAATCAGTTGGAGCGCGCGCGCATTTCTCGGCTCGTGGGCGCACTTGTGGTGCACACGACCAGACGGTTACTGGACAGACCCCGAAATATGCGGACAGCGTGCCACTAAGTCTGAGGTGGTGCACAGAGTGGTGGCAACGCGTGGCGGACAGGTGTCGGGTGGCAACGCATGACCAAGATTGCGGGAAGCAAGGGAAAACGGCGCACGTTCTAAACACATGACCACGGACTTGGTCAATATAGCTGTTATATGCACGAACCACTTAGTGGACAACTTAGTGGGCATGTAATAGGCCAAGTGGGGGGGATACTTGGCAGGGAATGAGTTGGGGCAGCAATCCCATGTGGTTAGGGATGTTAGCCACCTAGATTCGCTATATATAGAGCACTTAGACTAACTGTTGAGACCATGAGAATTGTGTGAGTCCTTCAGCCTTAGTCTATGCCAACTATTGTGTAATTCCTTTTGTTGGGTTAATCAAAGGGTTGAGAGTTGTTCTCGTAAGCTGGTTGTGTGATTGTTATTGTTACCTTTACTTTTGTTCAGCATTGTGTCTTTGTGATATAGTGTTGCTTTGGGGAAATACTTTGCCAAGGGTGGGTAATTCGGGACCTAAAGTGTGCATTGTGAGCGAGTGGCGGACTAAGTGCTACTTAGTGCCATCACGTGGTCTGATTTCGAAAAATAAAAATTAGACCCCGTGACAGGCGTGAAATACACGCGCCAGGCATATCCCCCCCCCCCCCCCCCCCCCCCCTCCCCCCCCCCCCCCCCCCCCCCCCACTTTTTTTTTTTCTTTTTGTTTCTTTCTTTTATTCAATTAGTTCTTCAAACTTATTTTAAATTTTTTTTCCTTCTATATTTTTTTTCTTCATCTTTTTATCTCTCAAATTTTTTTTTATTTCTCTTTTAATATCACAATATTTTTATTATTACCTTGTTTTATAATTTTGTTTTTATTTTATCTTTCAATTTATAATTTATATTTTTTAAAAGGTAAAATTTTTATAATATTTTTTTCTTTAACTTTCATTTATTTCACAATTTAAAAAGTTAAAAAAAAAGCCTTACACATGCAGAGCACGTGCCCAAAACTAGTAATTAAAAAAAAAATCACTAACCGTACAGATGCTACCAAACCATGGTGGAGAATGCATCATGATAAAGGTATTCTTTTAATAGCCAACAAAAAACACTTTACTCATTTCGTGCCTTTATCAAAAAAGTAGTAATTAACACCAGAAAAAGTAAAAATTAAAAAAGAGAATGATAGTACTGAAGCCTTTTACATTAGTTACATGTTTATTACTCAGTTTAGTAGGGCTGTACAAAATTCGGTGACCGAATTTTTGGTTTTAAAAAATTAAAAATCGGAAACCGCACCGAATTATTCGGCCACCGAATTAAACCGCTTATTTAAAAATATTAAAATATATTAGGTTTTAGTATGTTATATATTAAATAATACAATATACTAACGAAAAAGGCTCGTAGCGTAGTGGAAAGGAGATGGGTTTTAAGGCTTACCCTTACACGGACTCAAGTTCGAGTCTTGTTATAATTCGATGTGGTTTCGGTTTTAACCGATTACCATTTTTTAAAACCGAAAACCGCACTGCTTCCTCAAAATCGGTGTGGTCACCGCACCGAAAATTCGGTTTGCTGACGTGGCACCGAATTTCGGTGCGGTGCAGTTTTTAAATGCGGTTTAAACCGAATTTTTGGTTTTTTTGTACAGCCCTACAGTTTAGGATGAAACATGAAACAACAGTCTCGACCGTTCGCGATGCACATGAGCATACTAATGTTATTTATAGCGGAAGCGGCTATAATAGATGGCGATTTTATGCAATATCAATAATGCACGGCTTAAAATAGCTTAAAAATTAAATAATTATATTTTTTTTTCCTGCACATAAGTACATTACATTATTCATTTTTTAAATTTAAACATAAAATTATATTCAATCAAAGTTGTAGAAAAAAAAATTTATGTACTTAAAAGGAAGGTTCTACAACTTGTGATGATTTTTTGCATTATCTATAATGCACGGACAATAATAGCTTAAAAAATTATAAAAATAATTTTTGTTCTTACACATTAGTACATTATATCTTATATTTCATGTTATCGACTCATTTCCCAAATTTTAAACTAATATATGTTCAATTGTAGATGAAAATGAAGAAAGAAGAAAAAACAAACAAAAAAGACAAACTTCTTTTTTTGTTTATCTCCGATTGAACATAATTTTAGTTTGGAATTTGGGAAATGAATCAACAACATGAAAGTAGAGAATGTAATGTGCTTTTGTGTGGGAAAAAAAATAATTTTTATTTGCAAAAAATCGTTACTTATTGTAGCCGCTTCATGTTTCGTTTTTTAACCTATTTTAAACCGTGCATTATCAATAGTGTACAGAATAATCACATATTGAAGCCGCTTCCATTTATCGCATGCTAAAAGTACCTACATGTTATGCATCATAAGAATCACAATGTGCTCCAATGCTATGGTTCTAAATGGGGAATGCTTAAGTACCAAATTAAATGATACATTCAAGTTTGATTATTTTAATTGTTGGTACGGTAGTAGAAATTTTGTAAATATGTAGCAATATTGTAATATTGTAATAGTAGTAAAACTATGCTCATAATAAAATATAGTATATGTAAGCCTTAATGCCAAATGCCAAATTTGGCATAGAGGATAGCACATGCTAAAGCCTAAAAGTTATGCTATATATAGAGCCAATTTTAACTCAAATGCTAAATTTTAGCATTACTTTGGGTTGAAACAAAAGACTTCAAACCATTGTGGGCTGAAATAAAGTCAATGTTCTAAATGCAATGTCGACCAAGTTAAATCACACAACACCATTTCTTTTCAACATTAATCCTTGATTCCCAGGATTTTAGCAAAAAAACCATATCAACAAAACCTTGTTTGGATTATAAGGACACCAGAAACGAAAAAAGGATCGCATGTAATTCATTCATTAAGTAATATAAGTGAAGATACTTTGAGATTAAATAGAATGGTTTATGAGGTACATCAGAGAGATTGCAATAAAAATAACTTGCAATTCTGACTTCAATAGATGGAAGAAAAATAAAAAAGCAAAAAGCTCATGACATATTTGGCACTGATTCAATGGAACAAATCATTCTGTTACATATATGCATACAAGAGAAGAGAACATGGTTAGCTGGGGAATAATAATTTCACATAAATCCCCTTGGTCTTGTCTTTCTTTTAGTGCTTCTCTGGCTAAGTCAGTAACTATCCTGAACACTCTTCACCATCTAAATGTCTCTGTGTTACCGTACACGCTCGGGCTTCTGTCGAGCAAAACCTGGCTGAATGATGATAATAACACAAGCAGGAACATAGATTGGAAACTTTATCAGTTACAGGACAAAGGAAACTCATATCACAACATGAAAAGGACATTCTAGTTAGACTTAGACAGTTTCGATAATTTGAAAAGGGACAGTGCTGAATCTCCTATAGACTGCTTTCTCACAAATGTGATTATGACACATGATAACTGTTTGTAGCATTCGGATCTCAGAATTCATTAGAGATAGACCCGCGATAAGTGACTTAGAGAATAAATGGTTTTTAGTAAATCAATGATGGAACTTTTTTTTTTTTTTTTTCAAATGCAATGCTTTATGTGAAGAACATGCTAATGTTAAAAACATTTGATGAATTAGAGTACCTGGAGAAGCATGGAAGGGGCAGCACCAGGTTCAGAAATAATATGGCTTTTTGTTTTTCTTTCATTTAGTGTGGCAATGGAAGGACTATTAGCTGTTGTTATGTCCCAAAAACTCCGTTTCTTAGCTGTCGGGGCTGGCGAATGAAACCGGTGACCTGGGCTCTTTAACTCGCCGATGCTTGGCTCCTTGGGCCTTAAACTAGCCCGTGTGACTATCCTTTTAGTTCCTTGTCCCGACACTCCTTCTGGTGGTTTGTCACTCTTCTTCGAAAGCTCACGAATGAGTTCGTCCTTCTTCTTTAGCTGCAATGTGTGATCTTTCTTAATTCTATCAATTTCTGCCTCTAATGCCCTCACAGTTCTTTGAAGCTCTCTAACTCCTTCCTCGGTGCCACTTATTCTTCTGGACTCTGGAGTGAAACCAGTCCTACCTAGGAAAGAGGTTCTCGGCCTCCTTTTCTCGTTTGGCTGTGCTGTGGATGGAGGGGTCATCATAGAGGTTACTGACGAAGGTGTTGGAGAGAAGTTAGCAGCCAAGGACTGTGCTTGAAGTGTTATGATTTTCTGTTGTTGGCGTGCCAATTGAACTCGCAAATCGCGATTCTCTTTCTGCAATTCGAGCAATAGCTTGGCCTGGTCAGTTTCAGATTCAGGTACTCGTTGTATTTCCTCATTTGTCTCACAAGTCTGCCATAAAGCCACATTAATGTTTGTTAGAACCTTAAAAAACGAAGATGATAGTATGAAATGCACTTGGTGTTGAGGCCGAAAATTTGAACATAGCTTGAGATTTCTGGACTTGAATGAACACTGTTAGAACAATGCAGTGCAAAAAAAGTAGGTGAAATATTGATAAAAATGTTTAAAGTAGCTTAGCATAAATTTCCAAGTATGCTTTTAAAGGTAGCTGGACTCTTTTTAAACTGAGATAATGCTTCCAAGGGAACTATAGTTTAATTGTTAAATTCTCAAACATGACAAAAAAATTTCTTTCCAATTGGACTAGATAATGTTAGTCAAGAATGGGACGTTATAGCATTTACCTTGGTCCTTATTTCCTTGGCACGATCAGCCCAGTGAAGGGTGTTTTGGGTCTCGCCAAATGAGAGATTGCTTGGACTAATATTCGCAATCATCACGGTGTTACAAGCACCACCAAGTGAGTCTTTGAGAAGTTGTGTGAGCTTTGAATTCCTAAAGGGAATGTGTTTCTTGCCCTCCACAAGGGCATTAATGCAGCTGCTCAGCGCAAGAAGCGACCGGTTTATGTTGGCCCCCTCGATAGATCGGAGCGTTCTTTGGTCCGTGGCAAGCGCTCTCTCTGACCCAGCAAGATCAATTAGTGAGAGCTTCCCCACTCGGTTCACCACATTCATTGCCTCATCTCTTACTCGGTATTCAACAACAACCTGGATATCACCAAAAGGGAAGACAATTTTATCACTTAAAAGCTTTGTTTTAAGGAGCCATAAGTAGTCATCACCCTTCAATACCTGCAGGATGGCATGGGAACGAGAAGAAGTTTCATTTGCACGAGTTGGTTCAGTCGTGCGGTTTCGGTTTCCTTGTTGGAGCAATGCCATGACCTGCCAAGAACCAAGTATGATATCTTTTGCTATTCAACAAACAATGCAAGATTTGCAAGTTAAAAGAGTGAAAGGTGAGGAAATTACTTCATCTGTGGAGTAAGCTCTGTACTGCGTAAGCCCTGCTGCCACGATCCCCTAGAAACGCGTTTGACAATTTTTTCATGAACAACATTCAACACAATATCACTGCTACTAATCTATGCTGCTTGAAAGTATATTCTCTCTGAGATGTAAATTTACAAAAGCATGAACAATAGTTATATGAAGCATAATTCCCTGCAATGCTTGTTTTGAAAACCATAGTGCTTTGGTGATTTTCCAAAGCACCAAGAGAAACAACCAACACAAAATTTCTGACATCCTATGTGATGGGCTTCGTGGGATGGAAAAGAATACCTGTTTGTCTTCTCTCAACACCAGAGGCCTTCCTGGTGAGAGCAAATCCCTGACCATTTCGTTGTAGACCTCGAGATATGAAAGATGAACTACATGATTTCCGTCGCAGCTCCTCTGCCTTATTTTGGTGAAGAGGTCCTTGATTGCCAAAACCATCACTCCCGGATTCTCCAACGTACCAAGCATTGTGTAGGTTTTTCCAGCTCCTGTGGCACCGTAGCAGAAAACCGAGCCATTCCTCCCTTGTAGTACTGCTTCAACAAGCTCCGCAGTTCTGAAAATTTCAAACATCGAACTGTATTTGACAACCTAGATTGCGTTCAACATTCAGTTATATTTTACAAAGCAATGTCTATGATCCATTCAAATGTTTAATGTGAACTGTTCTAGCATAAATAATTGGATTAAAACGAATTATATTTACCAACACAAAATACAAATGGTAGCAACAATCAAGCAGATAAAAAACAAAACACTTTATTAAAAATTGGCAATAAAATTTTATCACAGTTATCTTCTGTACTCACCTTAATATCTACTATCTACAAACAAAGCAAATTCATCATCCAAAAAGGTGTAATCTATTCAATGGTTCGTTAACACCAACACAAATGAAAAAAAAAAAAAGAAGGAAAATCCAATAATTAAAATTGTATAGTACTCACGTTGTTGAATATACTTCTTGTTGAGTAGTTGTATCAGGAAATGAAGCGTCGAATGCGAAATGCCTTCCACGGAGCCTCTTGAGCCTGAGATAATCATTATCGCTGGCGAACTCCGTCAGATAAACCTCTCTCCGGTCCATGATCCTCACGCAGCACCGTGAACCCGCTTCTCTCTCTTTCTTGCCCATCGGCCGAAGCCTCACAAACACCAGAATCCTACTCTCGCCGACATTGCCAACTCTGTCTCCTAATTCTTGAACACTCTTCACCTCAAAATTTCCCATAGAAAGCTTCCTCGCCACTGCAGTCAAACCCTTGCCCTTCCTCGGGCATGTTGCGAAGCTCAAGATTCTATCACGGCCGTCCACTTCCACGTTCTCCTTAGCCTCGCGATGGACCGCCGAGGGCTGAGGCACGATGTAGGTTCTTGTGACCGTCGAATTCGGAAGAATTGAGTTTTCTCTCATCACATCGCTTTGGCGGTTCGTTGGCCTCTTCTGTTCTTGCTTCTTGGAAGGACTCGGAACGCCAGCGCTCGGATGAGTCTCGAATCGTCGAGCCTCAGAGTAGTCGGCGGCAGCAGCTTCTTCATTGCCGCCGGGCTTCGGAAAGTGGCTGCCGTTCTTGAGGGACAAAGATGCTCGCTTTTGTCGCTCATACAAGAGAGTCAAAGCTCTCATCTTTTCCTTCAATCCATGGTGAGGGTTTCTAAATTCAACATCGGAATTACGTTTGTCTTGGCTCTGTTGTTGCTGATCACTACCTATGCTGATCTGAGACCTAGTCGAAACCGGCATTATTTGAATTCTAGTTTCTTTTTTTCCTTTTCCCTTGGAATTCAAGCCTGCCCAGAAGATTTTAATGAAAAAGCAAACTCAAAATGTCAGAAAGTCAGAGTCTTTATCTATCTTTGTTTCAATGGAAAAAAATTTCTACTGAATGAGATAAAGAAGCTGAAGCGAATCCAAAAGCTCAAGTTCTCGGAGGGAAAAATGGCTGGCCGGAAACGAAAACCCATTCTCTCAAAAAGCAAAAGGAAAGAAGAGTAAAAGAGCTACGTTTTTAGGGCACTTCGATTTTATTTTTTTTTTTGCCCCCTCAGATCTGCTGTCGTTTGGGGTTTTGAAATTTGTATTGAATTCGAGAGAGAGACAGAGAGAGTGGAGTGGAGTGGAAGAAGCAAAAAGTGGAGGGTTACTAATGAGTATTGAGGGTTTTTGAATTGTTTTCGTTTGCAACGGTCGAAACTTTAAAATATGTTTGTCAGAAAGACGGAAACTCCAAACGGTTAGCTATTGTCTGTGTGAGAGAGAGAGGAGAATTGGGACCCACTTGGGATTTTGATATTGCACAAAGAACCTCGATCTTTTTGGGAGATCATTAATAAGTAATGATCTTTTTGACAAAGCAAAGAAAAAATCTGAAATTAAGACAAAGATGAATTAAAAAAAAAAAGATCGATTAAGATTTTTTTTTTCCCCTTATGCAATAATTTTATGGGTGAGTTGTAAAAATATGCCAAAATTAAATGTTTGTTTTAAATGATAGTTTGTGTTTCAAAAAATTAAAAAAATAGTCATGTTACGAATTGTATAATAGAAAAATGTCACACAAAATATAACAGATCTATAAATATTTGTAAGATATTATTTAACACTTCAAAAAATAATAAGTAAAACGTGAAGTGTTACAAAATATCTTATAAATATTTACAGATGTGTTATATTTTGTGTGACACTTTTCTGTTATACAATTTATAACATGGTTATTTTTTTATTTTTTAAAACATTAGCTGAATTTTAAAAACAATTTTTTTGTTTTTGGCTATTTCCTACAATTTCCCTAATTTTATTGCTAAAAACTTACCTGTTGTTTATGTTTGAGATCTTTATGTTTTATCCTATATATGATTCTCATATACTATAACGTGTAAGAATATAAATTTCAACTCTCTTTTATTTCAAAACAAACAAATAAATAACTTAGAATATCATGATTTTAAGGGTTTATTATTTTTTTTTTGGAAAATTGCAGAAAGTAGTACAACCTTTTTTAATTACATTTTTAACAAATAACACATATCTCAAAATAAAAAATAAAAAACCCAACACTTGTAGAGAATTTTATTACAAATGTGCAAATATTTTTTATAATAAAATTATTAAAAATTATAAGAAATAATCATTCCGATTAGGAGATTCAAAAGTATGACCAATATTTTCAATTATTAAGAAATAATTTTTATCAAGTACATCAGTTGTGTTTGTAAGCCAAATTTATAAATTGAAATACAAGTAACAATAAGGTAACTATGCATCTAGCTATTGAACCATTACTATTTTCTTAATTTTTTTGAAACATGAGTTAAAAATTTAAAAGTCTTTTGAAAAATTGCTTATTTAGTTAAAATGTTAAATCACCCTAAAATTCTCTACAATATATATATTTTTAAATATTTTAAAATATATTCTTGGTTTTTTTTAACTCATTCAATTTTGACATATTTTTATAACTCACCATTATTTTTTAATTTTATTATTATTCTCTAAAAAAGGGGGATTTTGCGGAATGCCTCATTCTTAACACAATGATAATCTATGCCCCATGTGTGTTGCATTTTTAATTTATACCCTAAAATTTACACTACAAACATAAAGTCGAAATAAAAAAAGCACGCCACTTGGGGCATAGATTATTAAGTGACATCAAGAATAGTTTTATTTTGAAATTCTCCCAAGTACAAAAGTAACATTGATGATCGGCCCATCCTCAATGCATAAGACCATGTTAATGTTATATTTAGGATATATTAGTAACAAAATGCTACATATAGCTCGAGAGTTTCAAACTATTATTGTGCTACATAATGTACTACATTTTAAATTTGAGAAAATTACAACTCTATACTCCTTTGATTTAATATTCACAAAAATATTTAAGAAAATTAGATATTTACATAAATATTCAAGCAAAATACAAAGTTTTCTTAATTAAATTACATATTATTTTTATTACACTTTTACCGTTTATATAAATATATATATACTTAATTATTTTAGATAACTTCTTTTTTTTATGTTTTATTATAAACTTATTGATGTTAAAATTTTTTTATGTCAAATTAAATATATTTAGCTCTCAAATTTTTTTTTGCGCTCTCAACGTTTTTATTACTATTTGCTATTGAGTTATTAGCCACTTTTTAATTTATTTGCTTTTTCCAAGCTTTATGATTTGTTTGTTTTACTCTTTGGCTATTAAATTTTTTTCTATACACAAACTATTTTCATTTCTTTTTCCTATGTTTCTAAACACACATACTCTGTTTTTCCCTTGGTTTTTGTGCAGATCACGGCCATGGCAAACAATCCCTTCACAACCAAGATCTTTGAGAGCCTGATGAAGGACAAGATCTTTGAGAGCCTCGACAAAACCGTCGTTTCGACTCTTACCTCCAACGCTGGAGGAGGAGCTTCCGAAGCCGCTGCCGCCGGTGAAGCCAACTCCGACTCTGTCTCTGTGGCACCGACCGGCTACAACTCCGACGAAATCCCGAAGCCTGATAAAGAACACGACCATGTTGGTATATCTTGCTTTGAAGATCATTGCTCTTTGTGCATTGTCTAAGATCTTTCTCCAAAGAGCTAAGATTTATCTGAGGAAAAAAAAAAAGAAATGAAAAGCTTCTTTTGGAACTGTTTCGTGAGTTTGTGGATGCTATGATTAGTCGTAGGTTGTAACAAAATTTATTACATATGGTAACAATTTTTGTTACAGTCTGTAATATTTGTTATCTTATGTACAATATGTTGTAACAAAATTTGTTACATATGGTAACAGTTTTTGTTACACTGTAACATTTGTTACAAGCTATAACATATATATACCAAAAGCCATGGCTGACAACAAATTTCGAATTTGTGCCAAAGCAAACACAAAATAGTTTATTTATTTTGACAGAGTACTTTGCAAACTGATTATTAACCATGAATTTCAAGACTCAAGACGAGACGAGAGAACTTACCAGGTTTAGAAGTGAGCCGAGACGAGATGATAGTGTGGAACCACTGCTGACTTCAAAAGCGGCGCAGACTTTGACGGCGGCGCGGGCTTCGTCGGCAGTGAGGAGAGCGTGGAACCGCCGCTGCACCGAGACGAGACAAGACTGCGCCATTGAAGACTTGGAGGAGTCGAGACGAGACGAGAGTGCGCTGTTGAAGACTTGAAGGAGTACAAGGCAGACTTCAATAGCGGCGTGGACTTCGACGGTGGCGCCAAGAACATGGACGGTGGAACCACTCCGTTGAAGACTTGAGAGCACCACCTTGTTCTCGATGGTGGCAAATGGAGATGACAGCGTTGGCGGGCTCTTCCTCTCATCGACAACATAATATTTTGGTGTGAATAAGTGAAGTGTGAACAGAGAGAGAAGAAGTGAGCACGAGCAATTAAATTAGACCCTAAGCCGACACCTAAAAGAAAAGCTGGGTAAAAATAAAAACTATAATATATAATACTTGTAAAATATTTGGGGATTCGAAAAGGTTCCAGATAAGTTTGTTCATATAAGTTTCAAGGGCTTTTTGGACATTTTATATATGTGAATGTAACGACCTAAAACTTAAAATTGTATTTTTATATTAATACCCAAAAATGTAGTTAGATTTATAAAAATAGAGTAATACTTTTCTTTCAAAAATACGAACAAATTCGAACTTTTTATATTAATACATTCATTGGAGCTCTTATTACAAAAGCAAGGGAATTCACCGTGTTCTCACAATAACCAAAAGAGTTAATATTAGCTGTAAATTTAAAAGGTGCAAAAGTTAACATTATTCATTGCCAATGATTAGCTGATAGTCCTAACATTTACAGGTTGGTCCCGTACACACCTGCTATTCCTATCATTGTTGCCTAACTATTTTATTTCCTTTCACTTACCTGCGACACGAGCACACTAGTGAGCTAATAGCCCAGTAAGTAGATTAGATAATTAGATTGCTAAGTTTGCAAGCAACATACAACCCAGAAATATCACAACACAATAGTCTAATAAAAGGACGAACACGACGATTGAGTCATCGTAGTCCAAAAAATAATCGTCACTCTTAAACAACCTAGCCCGCGGAGTATATTTCAGAAATAAGATGTCAAACCTACGCGGGATACAATACCTGCGAAAGATTTGTGACATGGAACAAGGTCGGACTTAACGGCCCATTAATCTCGACTCAAAAGTCAATCTCGTATTTTGTTCTAATCTCACTCAAGTTCATAAATCTCTGACTTAACTTATAAAAATACATGTACACACGATTTACTATTCAAGAATTCTTGATTCTATAATGTTGGGAAGGTCTCGTCTGCCTGATCCTTTCTCTAGACCTCTCGCAGGTCGTTCTAGAACTTGTACACATATCTAAACCCCTTCCCGGATCGTTTTAGAATTTAATATAAATTTAGACATTGCAGGTCGTTCTAGAACTTATACACAATCTAGACCTCTAGGGTCGTTCAAGAATTTAATACACATTTAGACCCATTGCGAGTCGTTCCGAAACCTTTCGCGATCAGTGGTCCCGTCGGTTCTGAGTCAAGTTAAAAAAAATAAAAATCCAAGAGTACTCTTCGATGAAACATCTTAAAGTATCTCACACAAAATAAATGCAAACAAATTAAATGAAAAACCCGAATATGAAAAGAAAAGAATTCAAATTAGTGAAAGAATTGTTTTGTTCAGTATTAGTGAGAACAAGTCCCTGACAACGACGCTAAAAACTTGTTGTGTGAAATCGCAAGTGCAAGATATCGTTTCAAGTAATAAAGTGATAAGTAGAGTGTCGATTACACGAGAACTTGTGCACTAAGTACCAAACTACTCTAATCCCAATTCTATACGAACAATGCAATGAAGAATAATGAAATTTAACTAAAACAGGAATAAACGAATAAAGAATGCGATAGTTAGTGATGTAAAGCAATGTAAATGGACCTAGGGCTTTCGATTTCATCTAGACAAATTAATAGTATCCGTTAATTCAATTCATTGATTTTCTATTCCTATGATGATGTCGAATTAGCTAATTAATGTATTAACCAATCTCTCTCAAGAATCGACTAGTCTAATTCTAATATCAAGTTTTCATCTCTCGATCGCAAACATAAATACTATATTGCATCACGAACGTGAATTCAAAGTCCCACACTGTAAAGCCCTCAAAATTATTAAATTATAACAAGGATTTTTGGTGCAAATAAAAATAATTTTAATGGGCATTTGTACAATTTTTGATTTATTTTGGTCTAAATTTTCCACTACATTATATCTTTTTCTATTTTTCTTTTCTTTTTTCCTTTTTCCTTTTTCTTTTTCCTTTCTTTCTTCTCCTTCTTCGTCACCCTCTCTCTCTGTCCTCTAAATTTTTTTTTTTTCAAATTTCTTTAAAACTTCAATCGCCCATAACTTTCTCATACGGTGTCCGATTGACGCATACTTGGTACCGTTTGAAAGCTCTCGACGAGAGGAACAGTTTGAGTGGTGGTTTGCCTCCGGAAACTACCGGAATTCGCCGGAATCGCACCGCAGCCGCTGCCCTCCGCCTCGCCGCCGCCACCCGTCGACGCCAGCCTCTGTTTCTGAAATTTTTTGAGGGATTTTGTAGAGGGAGTCGTGGGCAGCAAAAGCCCTCAAGAATTTCTCCGATCCGATGCTCGGTGAGTGTTTAATTTCAGTTTGAAGTTTAGAATTATAATGATGAAATTGGACATGTTGTGGTTGTTGTTTGATGAAATTGACCTCACCATTAAGTTCGGAAGGGTCGAAATAGGTTGGGTAAACTTTTTACAGGTCGAAAACACGTCCGGTTGGCCGCCTCGTTTTGCGTGCCAAAATACCGATTATGTCAAAAATTGACATGTACTTCCGGACCTCTGATTAGCGAACCGACACTGCCGTTGGACTCGATTCGTCGCACTGATCGCAATGGTGATCTCTGTTTGTGCAGATTCTACTCTGGGAGTTGCCTCGATTTGCGTGCCGGCTTCGCCGTGCGAATCTAACGGGTCGCCTGACAGGCCCGGTCTCCAATTGTCGAGTGAGGGCAGTCATCGGACTCGGTTCAACGAGACGAACCCAGCTGTGACCTCCGTTTCACGAGATTCAGCTCCGGTGGAAAAGTTAATTGTTTGACCGCTCTTGCACGTATATCGAGATAGGGGTTCTGTTATCAAATTTCGTTCTTTTATATGATAGGTTTTATGAATGCTAGAAACTCATATTTAGGACAGTTTAAATATATATAATTGATTGGTATTAGGGATTATGACTGGAATAATATAAAATGTGCCTAATTGGACTAATCAATTACAGACGGCTAATGAGAAGTTGAGTAAATAACGAACTATTTATGTGAAACTGAGATTGTGACTTTGAGGTCGTGAGTGTGATATCCCCGACCTATTTATTTTATGCATTATGACATTTATGGATTTAGACGCGGGCCCCCGACGCGTGATGTGACTTGTTGACTTTGACCGTGATTGCCGCTGACGAGGGGCTGGCTGCTGCGCAGTATGCATCGGGATGACCATAGTACTCGAGGTACTGGAATAGTGTAGGGGAATGGTTTGAGAGTTCGCAGTGTACCGGTCGTCCCAACGTCCACGCCAGACCGGGTTACGGATAGGGACGTTTGGTCCACCTGTAGTCGGTTCTATGGAAATTCCTTGAGGATTTAGGGTTGTTCTCTGTACCTGTTGCGTGCTACCGGCCGTTCTCTAGTTTTAGACTTTCTTTTGACTGTTGAGAGTGGTGAATTGTACTCGTGAGAGTTGATGAATAATTTGACAATAATTATATCCGGTTCAAAAGTAATAAAACTGGTTAGAAAACTAACGAAATAAATAACCGGACTAATTAAATGTTTGACTAAAAGAGATTTGGTAATAAGATTTCCTATTGGGCTCGTTGAGTTCCCCTTTCTTTTCCCCTCTTTCAGGAGGTGTGCAGTGTCACCTATCTTACGAGGCGTAGAAGTTTCTTCTTCGAGATTCGGAAGGCGTTTTCTCCGTTTGCTCGTTTTTCAAGTGTAGGTTCTCTTTCGAGTTTTCGGTTCAGACTTTAAAGACTGGATTACTGTATAATTAATTAATTTGAGCGTTTGTGACCGATGAGGATTTTATTTTAACTTTATTTTCTAGTGGTGATGTATTAACTGTGGATTTTATAACTGTTTTCGTTTTATGTTAAATCCCATGGGTGAATTTCAAGTCGTTATTTTTATTTTTTATTTATTTGCAAAACTTTATTTATTATTTCATTAATTCTACTGACCCCCAATTAGGGGTGTCACACACACAAGCATATTGCATTATGATAATTTGAATATAACAAGTTTCAATTATTATCTCTCGACCTCTAATTGAAAACCAATTAATCATGTATAATTTGATTAAGATCATACAAGCATTAAGAGCAAATAAAACTAATTATCATATAATAGAATATGAAACATCAATTGAAATAAAAATAACTTCTGCATAGTAATAACTTCTACATGGGTGAGCCTATGGGATAATGAACAACCTTATTACAAATCATTTGATCTTAGTCCGCACAAATTGATCCGGGGTGAAAGACTAGAAGTGATTGGCTAACGCGCACAAACACGAGAGACTAAAGGTGAGACAAAACATGAAGTTAACTCAAGATTCGACACTTTTGTGAAGCTTGATTTCATTCTAAGTTGGTTTGCTCGAATTTAAATGCAACACGCTGTTAAACGCTCGGAATTGTGACCCGAATCGATAACTCATTTACATTTAAAATGGGCATATTTGTCAAAATACCACCCAACAGGATTAGTTTAACAAGAACGTGCATCATTTTCTTTTTCTGAAAAGTTCATTCAAAACTTCTCAATTTTTTTACAAACTAAATCTTCGCGAGTCCGCTAAATCTCCAAAGTAAACTTCCGAAGCAACATCTCTTGGTAAATTTTAGATTTCCAAAACCACGTCTAAAAAGAGAAAATGAAATTCCTGCTCGTCTAAGCACGGGTACATCTAGAGATTCAACGATTACAAAATCTCTCTTTGGAAAATTCTATTTGTAAGTTTCCTACTTTGAAAGTTCCAACTCACAAATCATCGCTTCCTTAAGCAATTTCTCAAGTTTGTACATTCACAATTTCCACAAATATCAGATTTTCCAAAACGATAATATCACCAAAAACACTAATATTTAAGAGTACAAATATCATCATTAAAGGAAATAAAACCAACCAAATGTTTAATTTACCAATTTCAACAACCACTAAAATCACCAAGAGTAGCAAACTCTTTACACATATATTAGTTCAACTTATTACCGGGTTTCTAAGTCTCGGCTCAAAACCAACCTGTTAGTTAGTTTAAGCTTTTAATAACTACAACACTAAACTCGACATAGTGCAAGCTTTCAAACTATAAATTTTCAAATTGTAGATTATCCAACAAATCGCAAAGGTTCTAGTAAACAAAAACTTTATCAAAGCCAAAACATTCGAAAATACCAAGTCCAACGGTGGTCACAAACACGGTAAAATGCCAACCCCTATAGACAAGTTAACTCAAATATACACAACGGTGTAAATTTCAACACCGAGCAATCTCAATATCACCAAAAGTCAAACCAACAAAAAATAATGTTTGCAATGAAACCATAATAACGAATTCTCGCAACCAGACGAGTTCGATTAAAGCGGCTCACCTAGCGCGAGCAGCGACGGCTCGCAGCGGCAGCGACAACGTCGACGAGATGGATTTAGCGACGAGCTCGCTCGGCGGCACGAATCAGTGACAGGCAGCGAAGAACTGGTCTCGCGCGGAAGCGGAGTGGCGAGGGCTGGCTGGCGCAGAGCTGCTCGCGCGGGGCTGCACGAGCTTGGGCGACGCTCGTGAGTGGAGCAGTGCGACTGCGCGGCGGGGAGGCGACACACAAAAAGGGGCTCGCGCTACTGGCTTCGCGACGAGGCGGGGGCTGGGCACACGAGGGAGTGGCACGGGTGCTCGGGCATACGGAGGCGCGAGCTGGGCGGCGCGGCGGGACGACGTGGAAGGGCTCGGCGCTGAGAGGCGCAGAGCGGCGAGAGACCAGCGCCGGAGGCCGTGTGTTGGGTCGCCGCGGAGGAGCGCGACTCGGGTGCTAGACTGCGCGGATCGGGGCCCCGCGCGGCTGGGCGAGGGGCGGAAGAGGCTGGCCGGAGCTCGGGCTAAGCTCGCCGGCGTCGCGCGTAGAGGTGGCACGCAAAGGGAGCTCGGAGGGCTGCGCATAGGAGAGCGGCGCTGGGTCGTGCTCACGGCAGAGGGGAGCGCTGGGCTCGCCGAGGTCTCTCGGGGCGGCACGAGGGGGACGTCGACGAGGCCGACTGCGCGCGAGGTTGCCGGAGTCATGCGGAGTGGCGCGCGCACACGGGGCCTCGCATTATGGGTGTTGCAGCGAGGAGAGAGGCGCGCAGAGGCGCTCAAAAGCTTGGGCTCGCTCGGGCCGTGACCAGAAGGGCAACGGAGGCTGCGCGAGGCGCAACAAGGGCGAGCGGGGCTCGCGGCTGCAGGCGCGCGGAGGCGAGGCAGAACGGCGCCGGAGCTGGGCCGTGTGCTGGTTGCGCGAGGGGGAGGAGCGTTGCGCGGCTGGGGACTGGCGGAGAGGCTGGCCGGAGCTGGAGGAAAAGAGAGATGGGAGGGGGAAGTGGTCGGCTGGTAGGTGTGGAAAAGAAAGAAGAGGAGATGAAAAATAAAACCCTAATTGGAATTTGGGCTTTTCTTTTCTTTTTCTCTTTTTTTTTTTGTGTGGCCCAACTAATTTAATAGTTGTTAAAAATTCCAAGAATTTAGAAAATACGATAATTAATCTAATTAGAGGAGTTGGGAATTTTGAAATCAATTTCCAGCTAAAAATCAAAATTCCAAAGTTAAAACGTCGTCAATTGCAACAAAACACTTATACTTGTAAAAGTTGGCCAGATTTGTCGAAATTAAAATATTTTCCCTCAAAATAAAATACAACCAGGAGAAATATCACACGCAATTTGCCTCAAAATAAAAATAAAATTTTTCGTATGAGTAGTCCCGATTTCAGGTTATTACAGCTATTTATAAGATATTTTTTATTTAATAATAAGTTTTATGAAATTGGTTGTATAGGCAATCATTTATTTGTGAGTTTGTTATTTTGTTAATGAATGTTTAAATTTTTTATTGTGTTAATTTCAAATTTTCTGAAATTTTTTATCGTGTTTATTTCAAATTTTCTGAAATTTTGTAACTATAGTCACAAATTTTATGACTGTGTATTTTATTTATTTAGTCACAAATTTCATTTCTTTAGTCATAGATTTTTAGATGTTGACCTGATGGCTATTTTGCTAATATTTCAAAACGTGGGCTATATATTTAAAATATAGATTGCAAAATAGCTAAATTCTTAACTGACCCAAAAATAAATACATTTTATTTGTATTTTTATCTTTTTCTCTCTCTCTTTTATTTCTCTATTTTATTTTTTTAACCCTATTTTTAAGTTAATGAATGACAAAGGAAAAAAAAATTGCCCACACAAATTTCTTTTTTTGCAACAACAAAGAGATTTAGCCCCTGAATGGGGGACTAAAAAATAAATACGTTTATTTGTATTTTTGTCCTTTTCTTTCTCTTTTATTTTCTTTTTTAATTTCAATTCTATTTTACTTAGCTCTCAAATGTCGAAAATATTTTTGTCACAACTTCTGATTATAACTTTTCTTGCATAATCTAAAAACACCCATTATAATATAATTTTTTTCATTCAATTTTATTTTTCAAAAAAATATAGCTAACATGAATATTACTATGTTAAAAAAGGATTACAAAATAAATAATAATTTTTTTTTTTTTTTTGCAATTGGCCCCCTCTTTTTTTAGAAGAGAAACTAAAAAATAAATATTTTATTTTTGTCTTCTTCTCTATCTCTTCTATTTCTCGCTTTTAATTTCAATTCTGTTTTACTTGTCACTCTGAGTGTTGAAATTTTTTTCCATCACCACCGATGATTATAACTATTTTCACTTAATTTTTTTTCAAAAAAATATAGCTTACATGAATATTGCTATGTTAAAAAAGGATTAAAAATAAATAATAATTTTTTTTTTTTTTTGCATTTGACCCCCTCTTTTTTTAGAAGAGGAACAAAAAAATAAATATTTTTTATTTTTATTTTTGTCTTCTTCTCTATCTCCTCTATTTCTCTCTTTTAATTTCAATTCTGTTTTACTTGCCACTCTGAGTGTTGAAATTTTTTTCCATCACCACCGACGATTATAACTATTTTTACTTAATTTTTTTCCATCACAACCGATGATTATAACTATTATAACTATTCTAATGCTGAATAGAAGATAAAAACTATCATGCCTTATTCGATGCTTATTCTCGGTTTAAGATTATGAGGTTTGAGTTCATATTTTTTGCCATTCAACATATCCAACATGTTAACAGATTGGTAATTGAGCAGAACAAATTGTTGGTATTCACGATAAAAAAACATAATGATATCTAAATTTATAAACTCTTATCTACAAGTAAAAGCATTCATACGCACAATTTTTGCATAAAAGCTCTTATCTTATTGCAACTTGACACCCAAAAAGCAAAACTGAAATTGAGAGGCAGAGGCCAGAGGGGGTGCTTTATGATGGTTGAAACAGTTTTGGGACTTACAATTTAATAAACTTAAAAAAGACTAAAGAGACTATTCCTTGTTTGCATCAGTTAGGGGCCTCTTTCCATAGATCAAACCATTATCCTGAAAATTGTCGAAAGAGAGAAGTTCAGTTGTAATATCAAGAAACAAAGAGTGATCGGGAATTCCATAACAAATAGTCATAAGTACCTGAGGATCAGGAAGGGGTTTGCGTTCCTCAACATAACAATAGCGATCGGATTCAAGAGCCGCAAGAGCTGCCCTTTCCTGCAAATTCGCCATATTAACTTGTTAATTGAAAAAAAAAAATAGATAGAGGCAGAGAGAAACCTGCTGCTCTCGCTTGAGATCTTGAGAGGGTTTGACCCACAGAAAATAAGCGAGCGTAGAAGCCACTGCCCAGGAAGCCAGGTTGGTTCGTCCTCTCAATCCGCCCATAAAATTCCCAACGAAAGACCTTACGTTTCCGATTGTTCTCTTCCAGTCGCCACTCACCATTGAATTTCTTCTAACGATTCGATTCACCCACACAAACACAACACAATCAAATCAACACACCTTTTCTTTCAATTTATATGCCCACTTAATTCAATATTTATACCTCCTTTCATTGCTCTCAAACTTATTCAACAAACAAACAACCAATCAAACAAAAGACTTCGTCAAAAGCAATTTACGCTAAATTTGCCAGAAAACAAAAAGACAAAAAACAAAAAAAAACACTCAAAGAAAAGCCCAAATAAGGAAAAGGGAAAAGGAGTAAATACTAAATACGATTTCTTGGCTTGCTTGAGAGAGCAAGCGTCGGACTCGGCACGAAGTTGCTGTGGCGACTGGCGCGACGACAGCGTCGGCGAGAAGTTGCTGTGGTGGCGGCGGCGGCCTACTCCTTCGGCGCCGGCAGCATAGGACTCGGCGTCAGGCAGGTTGCTTTCTTCCCCTGGTGTGAACTGTGAAGTCGCAGACGGCACTCAGAACCAGAACAGAGATCGTGTACCGTCAAGAAAGAAAGAAACCTAGAGACATTCTAAATCAAAATAATATTTAATATTTATTATTTTTCACATATTTTGGGCGGTTTTGAGAAACCGAAATCCAAAAATACAAACCCGAAAACCGCCCCAAAAATACTAGCAAAGATCATAAGTACTAACTACTTATGAATTTATTAATTTATAAGTCTTTCTTTTCTTTTCTTTTTTTTTTGAATTTTTGTGAAAATCTATTTGGGATTGTACCATACTTCTGATTCCTTTATAAGTCTGAAGAATTACACACGACAATCTTTAAACGGAGGAAAGGGCAAGCAAGCTCTATCGGATCGTCACTATATCTTGCATCGCCTTGTGGACTGTTTGATTACTTTATATTTGCAATGAATCAAATGTATCAATGACCCCTTACAGCAAACTATCCCAATTAATAATGGCTTTGTTCGGTAAACGGGTTTGAATCCGTTTTGGACCATTCAAACGAGTTTGACAGTTTAATCGTCATTTTGGAACTTTTTTTTAGAAAAAATCCAAATGGCCAAAACTCATTAAAACTCTTAAAATATAAATTCTACTCACCTTCAAATTTCAACAGCTTGAATCAATTTTGAATAGTTTTTTTTATTTGACATTTCAACTGCTCTTTTCCTAACTCAAATTACATATTTCTATATCTACCCAAACAATAATTCAAGAAATTTTTAATTTAGATTATCTGAGTCAAACAATAATTTAAATTCTTCGATTAAATTGAACGATTCAAAATTTTCAATTCAAATGAAAAAAGTTTAAATTGCCACAATTTGAACCTGTTTTCCAAACGACCCCAATGATTATATATACGGGCCCCCGCTATTAATTGCAAACTCATTGATTATATATATTTACTCGGATCCAGGATAAGCATATTCCGACTTCTTGGAGTTAATCAACTACTAATATTGTCTTATGTTTCTTCTTCAAAAGATTGTCATCATGAGATTGCGATCTACATCATTAGATCATATCATGCACGTAAATTCAACTCGCTTACTTGCTATATGTTCCTCAATTATAATTCATGATTTCATCACTATCAATAATTATACCTTTTGTAACAATTTTTACTTTTGGGTAGTGATGAGTTGAGCGGTTTGAATTGGCTTTGAATATTCTTTAACAACGATATTACGCTTGAATTGATGAGATTCAATTGATTTATAAGTACATGTCAATCTCTCTTGTTTTTCCAGCTCATGAAACATTATTTGTGGCCCTTCGAGGGGATCCATAGTTTTAGAGGTAAAACATAATCCACGCTTATACAGGGGATATTGAAATATCATCTATCTAAAATAATAATAATATATATATAAATATATATTTATTTATGTATGTGTATAAATAAATAGGATGATACAAATTAAATAGGGACAGTAGCAATATTAGGCCAAATTGGAATGGCCTTATTAAATCGTAGCCGATGTTTCTTAAAATTTAAAATATAGCCAAAGGTCCAAACTGAAAGGTCAATAATACCCTTTATCAACAGACTCAGCATTCAACACCTCAAATTACCCTAACTCCCTAATTTGGATGATAATAAAGCTAGCCATCTCCAATTACATACTCTGGCAAAGAATTCCGGCGACGACTCTGATTCCGGCGTCGACCCTGACACGATAACTTCATCACTAATTCAGATTCGGACTCCGTCGCTGAATACATCGTACTCTCTCCCTCTCTTCCCTTTTTTCTGTTTCTCGTTATCTCTTTTTCAAATTCAATGGTTGTTTGTCTCTCAAATATGCCTTTGGAGTAATATTTTTTGAAAATCAATTTATTAATAACGAAAAAACAATAAAATTATACTTCTATGATTTTTGTTGAGTTGATTTTGTAGAGTGAATTTTTGGCTTGATTTTTTTTCCCTTGCCGTGCTTGCTGAAGGTAATGTGTTTGTAGATTTTTATCATGGATTTGAGGAAGATGGAATTGGTTTGTGATACTTTTGTAGGCATTGCGTTTGATAAAATGCCTAAATGAGGATTTACTAAAAGAGTTGATTAGCAATGCCTGTAGGGAATAGTAAATTTGGTACAGTGATAATCCAACCTAGAAAAGTCTGGAAGCAACAATATTTGGCCACCCAAATGTAATATAATTGTAACAAAAAATTCTTTCCTTTTTGTCATATTATTCAGTTTTATTGTCTTACATTTTACATTTCTTACCATCACTATTTGCATTCCAGGGTATGAAAAAAACTTAACATTTAGTGATGTCAAATTTTCTTTTACACGTTTTGAGTTTAGGTTGCTATGAAAGATAATATTCAATTCTATAATATTTATTTTCTTAACTTATGTGTAATAAATTTGTACAACTTCTTACCATAAAATTGTTTACATTTAGAATTTCTTATTAATATTATTTGCATCCTAGGGTAAGAAAAACTTTACACTTAGTACTGTCAAATAATTTTTTTTACAAGTTTTGTACAATATATAACACAAAAGTGATAAATGCTAAACAAAGATATTCCTTACCGTTCTCATTTCTCTATGTGAATGCTATTATATCAAGTATTATATTGATACTGTAAAATATTTCTATACTGGTTGTTTAGTATAGAAATATTTAGTAAAATATTTAGTAACAAATTTGTTTAACACAAAGTGTTGCTTAATAACTAATATGCAGATGTCGACACGTGATAATATAACGTTAACATTTACAAGAAGAAACAAAAAACAACAGGAAAAACAAAATGCAGATATACAAGAAGATCTGGGAACAGAAAAAGTTTGTTTATTATTTGTTACAATTTATCTATCTAATAGTCTGTTTTGTATGTGTGAAAAAAAAATTAAGTCTTAATGTTGAAAAATGTAATTTCATTTCAATTTTCAGACAAACGCAGCACTTGAAGACATAATAGACGTTCAAAATCCCCAGGAGATTGAACTGGACACTACCACTGTCGAACAGGTCAGAGAAAACACATCATATTCTACTTTGATATTAATGTTGTCAAACAATATTTAACACACTCGAAAAAGGTAAAATGCACATTAGTTAAACTTTCATACATTATTTTGTAACATTTGTTTCTCAATTTTATTCTGACAATTGTTAAACGTACCATAAATTTAGTATTCAATTTTATTCACAGGAACCAGTGTTAATGATTGAAATGGATGATTGGTCACTATTACAAAGGACTAACATAACACAGAAGTTTGACCACATAGATGATATAATCAAAAAGTTTAACAAAGAAAAAAAAGAAGCAGCATATGTAATGTTCAAGAGTGGGATGTTTGCATATGTTGTCCATAAAAAGTATAAAGATACACCGTGTAAGATAATCCATCATCTAATCTTGAGGTTATCTTCCACTTCAACAAAGAGGGAGCTGCGTTTTTTGTTAAATGGAAAGGAAGTAAAATTTGGGCTGCGAGAGTTTGCAATGATAAGAGGATTAAATTGTGAGCTAATTCCCAACATAGACTTGAAGGCTTTGACTAGGAATTATTCCCTAAAGGACCGTTTTTTTTAAAAGATGAAGAATACAAGGGGAGACATCTTAAAAAATGGCTGGAGTAATCTGAAAATCGCCATAGATGAGGAATGGCTACAACTTGCAAACCTGTGCCTGTTAGAGTTATTTTTCTTGGCTAAGATGGAGAACTTCTGCATTACAGCAGACCATGTGTTAATAGCGAGCTACTTAGAGGTCTTCAACAACTATCCGTGGGGGAGGGTTATTTTTTAAGAAACGGTAGAATCAGTAATTTTGGCATACAAGAATGCTGCTAATAAGCCAACAGGATATGTTGTAAATGGTTGTGCATACACTTTACTGGCTTTTGCGTATGAGATTATACCAAAGCTAACAGAGAAGCAGTATGCACTAAGGGCTGACCATCAGTAACCTCAAAGACTAGTGAACTGGGTTTACCAAGGCAACCCAAGATTCAAAAGTCTGGATTCTGATGTCTTTGCTCATAAACATACAATTCATTCCATTTCAACACATACTTACATTTATGTTGATAAAAATTTTACACAAATTATTACATAATATTTAACAGTTATCTAATACATTCAACTTGAAATTCTTGAGATGACCATGAGTAAGGTTGACAAAAAGCAGAAGTATATGCAGCACTTTATTGCGACTGAAAAGGGGAAATCAAATATTAGACAAAGTGTCTCAATGCCAACAACAACACCAAAGGACATTGGAGTCCAGCAAAGCGTCATGGGACAAAGTACATCCGCGCAATATGTTAAACAACCACTTCCAAAACGAGACACATCGCTTCAGGATCGGATAAACACAATTGTAAAGATCCTCCTTGACACGATTGAAAACATTGATAGGAATCAACAGAGAATGAATAGAAGACTTGATGGGTTGCAAAAAGACATGGAATGGATTGTTCAAAATATGAAGAATGACCAAAAGTCGCCAACTATATTGTTCAGAGATCATGTACTCAATCTTTTCAGAGAGATAGACCAAGGTGAAATTGATTTGCCAAACAACTATGAAAATAATGCCAACAAGGTATCGTCTACACCTTTAAACATACTAAAAAAGAATTCAAATACTATTGAACAAATCTATCATCGTTCGAATAATTTGAAGGAAACCCAAGCTATATCAGAACGAACAAATGAAGTTGAGCCTATGGACACTGATCAAACAGTAGAGTCAAGGAACAGTGGCCAAAATTAACAAAAATATAAACAGGTGTAAGATTTTTTCTACTCTTGTTATATCATTCTATTTGCTAGCTTACTATATCTATAATTATAGAGCAGTAGTTTTGGATAGTACAAGGTTCTATGCCAATTGTTTATCACAATTGAAACTGTGCACAATGGATCACTGCACTTAATAATGTAAATATATTTTATACAACTGTGAATAAAATCTTTACAATATGACTTGTGATTTAATTGGTCATTCAATGAAACATAGGATGAAAAAATGAAAGAAATAACCAGAAACGAATTGCCCAACAAGAGGAAAGGGACTTCAGAAGACGCACAACCGTTGCATGAGTCTCTTAGAGTAAGAAATGTTGAATCGAAGAGGCAAATCAAGCAAGCCAATATCAAAAAAAATTAGCGTGATTTGTCGGAACAGTAGCAGCAAACGAAGCCTCAGCCAAGCAATCAAGTTGAGATTAAGGCTCCAATGTTTGATCTGCTAAAATTCAGTCAGGAAGACCAAAAAGGCAATGTGGATCTACTAAACATCACAAAAACAAACTGACTGTATAAGTAGCTGACAAATCTTATGATTAGGTTTCATATGTCTGGATAGTTTGTTTTAAAATTTAAAATGAAACTGAAGACTTAAAAGTTCCACGTTTGTGTTAGACAATGCTTTAATACTCAAAAACCTTTGATTGTAATGCCTTAGACTCAAACCACATAATACTTGCAAAGAAAATTATGGTTTTTTTTTTGGTGAGTTGCAAAAATAGGCCAAAATTAAATGCTTGTTTTAAATGATAGCCTGTGTTTCAACAAATTAAAAAAATAGTCATGTTACGAATTGTATAACAGAAAAGTATCACACAAAATATAACACATCTGTAAATATTTATAAGATATTTTGTAACACTTCAAGTTTTACTCATTATTTTTTGAAGTGTTAAACAATATCTTACAAATGTTAACGGATGTGTAAATATTTGTTTTACAGTTTTTGTTACAAAATTATTTAGAGTGGCTATTCTTTTAATTTTTTGAAATATAGGCTATCATTTAAAAGACACATTTAATTTTGGTATATTTTTGCAAACTCACATGTTTCTTAAAAAAAAGGTCTTGTCAATCATTTTGTATATAAAAAAAATACATATCTATTGACACACTGTGTCAAATTTTTTAAAATTAAAACCATCACTTATTAAAATTTGAAAGGTTAAAAATATTCTTACAACAATTTAACATATATTCGATTTTAAATATAATTCATGTTTCGTTAAATAAAAAAATAACCACTGCCAAAAATTTCATAACAAAACATGTCAAATAAAATATTACACATTTGTAAAAAAATGTTTAACACTTTCATTTTAACGAATAAAAGTTTAAGTGTTAAACATTTTTGATAAATTTGTAAATTTTTGTTTGACATTTTCTGTTATAAAATTCTTTACAGTAGTTATTTTTAAATTTTTAGAAACATAAACTATCATAAAAAAAAAGACAATTAAGCATCGTTTTGGAACAGGTTCCTTCTCTCTTAAGCGATACATCGTTTGGCTAAACAACGACAAAATAAAAAGGAAATACTTGATTTTTACTACAAAAGGTAAACACACTTTACCCTAGAATATAAAACACAACTCAACATTCACTGCGCAAAAAATTTTGTGGTAAGTCCGATTCTTTTCTTCCATTCTTCTTTGCCATTCGAGACATCCATGGCGAACGCATTTGCTCTCCGGAGGATGGAGTCTCTCCGGAGGCAGTGGCGGAAGCGTCGGAGGCAGAGGCCTTCTGGTGGAAGAAGAAGTCGATGCGGCAAAATGGGGTTGAGGAGGGACGAGCAGGTCTTGCAGCGAAAGGGGGGGTACGGGGGGGCGGGGGAGGGGGGGGAGGGGGGGCCTTGGCAGTGGAGATTTGTTGATTTGGGAATTTTTTTGGGGTTTGGAATTTTGACCCTTTTTGTCGAGGATGAAGAGAGAGAGAGAGACATGCAAAAAGGGTTATCTTCACTTCGTCTGCTTCTTCTTTCTCCTGTGGGAATGTTTAATTGGTTTGTAGGGGGTCGTCAAAAGGGCAAAAAATATAGGGGTGATTTTTTTTTATTTTTTATTTTTTTGGTTTCTTTGGTTTTTGGTTTTTTATTGTGTGAATAATGGACTGAAAAGTGAAATAGGGGATTTGATTTTTAGTAGTTATATTGTGGGGTTTTTTTTTGAGTGGTTAAAATATTGAAAAATAGCGGCGAGTGTGGAGGTTATGTGGGTGTATATGTGGGTGTATATATATATAGAGACGTGGGAGAGTGACTGAATTTTTGTTCATAATTATTGTTGAATGAATTTTCACAGTTAAAATGTTGATTCATTATTTTGTTGTTTTAGTTACCATTACTCTATGGTAATTCTACTATATGATAGTGTCAGATATTTCTATACTAATTGTTTGTTGTTTTACAGATGGCACCGAAAGACAAACTACTGTAAAAACTTTCCAGGAGAAAGAATAAACAAACTGGGTAGTTATTACTATGGCACTCGTGAGACACCTTAAGATCCTTTAGAGACTCCTATCCCTCGTTAGGGTCCAAGAAGACTCAATATTCTTTCAAGTGAGGTTGTTAGGTGCGGAGCACACTAAGAAGATCCCTCCACAAATCGTCTATAGTACCGGGCTACAGCCAAGAACTCCAAACTTCTATGGCCTTCCTGGGCTGTTTCCACGAACTTACGACTTCGATTCTTGACGGATTCACAAAAATCCTTTTGATAGACACTATCGCGACCAAAGAATAAGGCGTATTCAACCAAGACTCACACTTCTTGAGCTTTTCACAGACCTTTCTCTCTGATACACTTTGCAAAATGGCTTGTTCATGTTTCTCATGCTCCTCTTTTATTTACGAATAGACGAGAATATCATCGTTAAAGACTATAACAGACATGTTGATATAGTCTTCGAAGACACAATTCGTTACAACCGTAATACGGCTGGGGTATTGGTGAGTTTGAAAGACGTCACTAAGGACTCACAGTGTCCGTAACTAGCACGGAAGGCGGACTTTGGCATATATTCCTCGTGCCTTTAACTACAGATAGCCTGATCGTAAGTTCTTACCTCGAGAATCGATACTAATCCACGTTGTGAGGGATTGAGCAGCTTACCCTGTCTTGCCTTTCTCTTGGCTCAAGAGGTTGTGACCGCCGCAATCACCTTCATTTTCTAACATAGAGTACTGATGCTCCCATCGTTGAGCGACTGGGTCTTATAAAATCCTTGTTAAACAGCCCTTTCAGTTGAATTCAACCTATTTAATCCCGTCGGGATCACACACTGGGTGGTACTCGATAATAGTTCGATAACGGACTCAATCTCAAAGCTGAGAAGTAATCTTAGAAGTCCTCCGAAAGGACATGAACAGAGTTCCTTACAATCAAAATATCCAGAGCTTGATGCGTATCATCTTGGGACAGGTCCTACTGCGAGCGAGGGATCCCTGACAGTCCTCAACAATCACCCTTCGTAAACGGTGAGCTAAGAAGACGGGTATAGCAAACCCCATCGATGACTCCTTAAGCTTGGAACTCTCCGTCCTAAGGGTTGGAAATGGTACGTTATTCCCTCCACAATCTATCACCGAATGGTAACTGGGTTATCATTCTATGCTTAAAGCCATCAAAGTCTTGCATCCCAAAGGGAAAATGAATCTATAGATGATTCACAACTATTAGGTAAACCTCCAAACTAATAGGAACAGCAGAACACAGATACAATCATCCAAACATAGTTATCGTAGAGCACAGTAAAATTCAAATGGTTGAATTAACACAAAACATTATGAAAGGGAAATTGTATAAATCAAGATCGTTAAGTTAGCAAGAACAAGCAACTAAGCTTTTCGAGAGGCCTGGATCCCTCCCACGCTTCCGCTACGCCACTATGATAATCATCACAATTGTGCACGACATTTCCTCGTGGTTCGAGCTTGTGCGTCCTGTGGTAAACAGATAGTTTAGCGCTTATCTTCTGGGGTACGACAGAATTTGAACACCATCCAATGATAGAGATCAAGCCTCATAAAACCCATAGTACAATGCTTCAAAGTCATTCATGGCTCCAACACCTTTTACATGTCCTTGAGCAGGGGTCGGTGGCCATGGCAGTTTAGGAAAAGACTCACACTGTTAGTATTCAAGCAAACTTTTTTTTTATATATCTATGATCTTACGACTGCACGAACTTAGACCGCTGCTCTTGATGGGACTGGCCTTAGGATGACTACTTAGAAATGGGTGGCAATTGATGGCCAAATATGCACATCGTCATCCAATTATGTAAAAAGAGCCTATTATATTAAGATTTACATAAAAGAAGAGACGAACGCACTCATCGACTATAGCCTAGTCAGCGTTTTCATTAGAATCCTCGCCTATAGAACCATTTGTTATTTGCCTGCCTTTAACAGCCTTCAATTCATGTAGGGTCAGCAATAATATTTCCTTCAGACAGCTTTGCGGCAGACAACTTGAGGTGTATATCCTTAAAGATGTCCCTGACAGTGAACCATGACTTACGGTCATTGGCCCCACTTGGAGGTAGAAGGGCTAGTGGCGAATAACTACTTTTAACGATCGCTTTCTTCGGACGGTCAGCTCGAGCCCTAAAACTCAGCTTATTCCTCTAATCCCGTCTCAGTCGTTCTATTAGAGTACACCTGAAAATTAACTTTACTAAATTAACATCTCATTGCACGTGAAGCAGAAGTAAGGGTTACTCACAATGATGACAACGAAGGAATCACGCTTGTGCATACGGGGTTGTCTACAGGACCGGCTAAACCTTGGCTCTGATACCAACTTTGTAACAATCCAAAACTTAAAACAATTTTTTAGTTCCGAAAAATACGGAAAAATTTGAACTTTTTAAATTAAGTTACATACTTGAGCTTTTAATAACAAATAGAAGGAATATTAATTCTCAACATAGCTAAAATGGATTTAATTTAAACATTTACAAAATATTGCGAAATTTAAAACTTTCTTTGTCAACGATTTGCCGGTAGTCCATCTAAGGTTATACAGGTCGGTCCCGTATACACTCGTTGTTCCCGTCGTTGTCGCCTCTCACTATTTGCTTTTGTGATAAGATACCTGCGACACGAGCATACTAGTGAGCTAATAGCCCAATAAGTAGATTAAGTAAGTAGGTTGCTAAGTCCGCAAGGTAACAAACGATCAATGGATATCACAATACAATAATCTAATGAAAGGACGGACTCGATAATCGAGTCGTCATAGTCCGAAGAGTAAACGTCACTCTTATGCAACCTTACCCGCGAAGTAGATTTTAGAGATAAGGTGTCGAACCTACGCGGGATACAATATCTACAAAAGAGTTGTGACTTGGAACGAGGTCGGGCTTAACGACCCATTAATCTCGACTCAAAAGTCAATCTCATAATTTGTTCTAATCTCACTCAAGTTCATAACTCTCTGACTTAGCTTATAAAAATATGTGTGCACATGATTCACATACAGACCCCTTACGGGTCGTTCTAGAACTTATACACAATCTAGACCTCACATGGGTCGTTCTAGAATTCAATACACATTTAGACCCATTACGGGTTGTTCTAGAACGTTATACACATCTAGAACTCTCATGGGTCGTTCTAGAATTCAATACACATTTAGACCCATTACGGGTTGTTCTAGAACTTATAAGCATGCTAGACCTCTTATGGCTCGTCCTAGAACTACACAACTCTGGACCCTCCATGGGTCGTTCTAGAACTATTATCATTCTAAACCCTCTTACGGGTCGATCCGAAACTTCTCACGACCGGTGGTTCCATCGGACTGTTTCGGATTGATTGCGCAATCACCCAATCGGGTTAATTCGGGACATGCTATGGATCTTGGCCCCTCGGACCGTCCCGATAATCTTTAAGATTGTGAGGACTCATCCTCTTCGGGCCTCTCTGCCCTTTCCGAAACCTTTTACGGCCAGAGACCCCGTCGGGTTGTTTCGGAATTCATTACTGCACTTTACCCCGTCGGGCCGATCCGGATCGTCAAATCATAAACTGTGGGGAGGGCCATAGCTCTCCTCCCCAAGGCCCCTCGGGCCGTTCCAGAAGGTCGTCGCCGACCTCCTCAAGATCTCTTGGGTCGTCTCGAAACCTTTCATGGCCAGTAGCCCCGTCGGGCTGTTTCGAAACCGAATCATGATCGCGACCCCGTCGGGCCCCTCTTGAATGATCAAACTACACATGCAAAGAAAGGTCGTCTGCCGACCTTCTCGAGTAGTTCTGAAACCTCGTACGATGGCCCCGTCGGGCGGTCTCGGAATCGATCATGATTCGCGGTCCCGTCGGGCCCTACCCGAATACATACGGTGCTTTCACTCCCCTTGGCTTGTCTTAGAGTTTCTCTTTGACCTACAATAAAGTCTCAACAATAACAGAAACAGTTTTATGCCTATGGTCCCATACCCACTGACATATAAGTCATACTAACACATATACACACACAAACAGACACACACATCCTGCACAATAACCTGAACTACGAAGTTGAGTAGTTTTATGTCTGTGGTCCCATACCCACAGACAGATAAACATATAAATTTACACACATACAATTACACACCTAGAAAAACACAACATATCATAAACGAACCTACAGTCCCATACCTGCAGGTTCGTTGCACAAACAAGACAAACACGATCAAAAGCCCGTATTCACAACCTTAGCAAGAATGGGGATCCACAAAGTTTAGTAGCCACAGTTTTAGACGCATCGCACGCTTTTTACAATCTCCACAGATGCACAATATATTCAAGCATGGTAAATGTAATGGCATGAAACCAAGACCACTGTTACGAGTAATCAATTTCTGTTATTGAGACATTATCTCGTAATATTGTATTGATGGTGTTTAATTTTGAGAAAAATTATAGTCATTTCGTCAGATTTGGTCAGCTCTTAATTATGTAAAAATAACAGTGCAGATAATGTTATTTTTGCATTATTGGATTTTAAATCATGTTAGGGATTCAATTTTATACTTGAATGTGATATTAAAATTCCTAACTATTCGAGTTTAATTTATTTGTGCGATTTCTAAATTTTTTGGAAAATTTTACCAATTAATCATTTCGTTTGGCCCAATTGGCCCAACTCTACAAGCCCAATGTCTTAGGGTTTTATCTCATTTTATGTTTCCCCCTTTCTTTTTTTTTTTCTTTTTTTTTTCTCCACAGCCGCACACCACACCCCTCTCTCTCTCTCTAATCTCTCGCCCTCGCTCTCCCTCACTCTACCTCTCTTTCCCTCCTCAGCTCCGGCCGGCAGCCCTTCCGGCGTGCTTCTCCTCCGCCGCTGCTCGCCTCCTCCACGCGCGACGCCGACGAACTCAGCCTGAGCTTCGTGGGTCTCTTCCAGCCCTCGCGCCCTCCTTCGCACGCCGGTCCAGCTCGCCTCCCACGCACGACGCCGTCGGCTCTGCGCGCGGCCCTCGCCTCGCCGTGCTCGCGCATCCCTGGGCGTGCTCTGCGACAGCCAGCCCTCGTTGCTCCGTTTTCGCGCGAGACCAGCGAGCTCGCGAGCTCGCGCAGCCTGCGCCTCGCCCCAGCGAGACCCAGCTCCGCCTTGCTCACAGCTCGTCGGGCGAGCCCCCGAGCGCCCAGCCACTGGCGCGCCCCTCCAGCCGCGGTCCAGGCGGACCCAAACCCTCTCGGCGAGCTTCTCCGCGTCATGCCTCCTTCGCACGACCCCGGCGCCAGCCTAGCTCCGCCCGAGCTCGCCTAGCCGGCGCGCGCTCAGCCCCACGCCGTCGCGAGCGCGAGCTCTTCCAGCCCCGAGCCTCGCGAGCCCAAACTCCGACAAGCCCAGCCGTCGCGCCTCCAGCAGCGGTCCCACGCCGCTCGACCACCCGAGCTCCTCCGCGCCGTGCCGCCGCGCCGCCCAGCCTGAGCCCCCGCGCGAGCGCAACTCCTCCGCGCTCTTCGCCTCCTCTGGGCCGCGTGACGCCGGCGACCCAGCAACAGCCCAGGCTCCGCCTAAGCCTACCGCGCCTCCTCTGCCAGCGCGGCGACCGCAGTGCACCCACGTGCCTTCTCGTCGAAGAAGTTTCGCCGACAACGAGTTGTTGTTGCCCTCTGCTCCGGCTCTCTTTCGCACGAACTCCGGCCCCCAACCTCGCCGCTATCGCTGTGAGCCGTTGTTGCTCGCGCTAGGTGAGCCGCTGTGGCCAAACTCGTTTACTCGTTGATAAAATTGTCTATGTTATTTTTAAATCAACTTGTTGATTATGGATTGGTTCGATAACATAGCAACAAGTGTATTATCTTGATATGACGTTTTATGTGAGTTTGGTATTTTGTTGTATTTTGTGGCTCGTGTTGGATTTGTTATTTTGAGTGTTTGGGCGTGGTGAAAAGTTGTTAACTCTTGACAGATTGCACGCTTCCTGATGACTTTTGTGTTTAGTTTAAATTGCGTTGTGAAATTTAGTTAATCGATTGATTGATTGAATTTGTACCAAGACATGAAAATTTGTTATATTTATGATATGTTAGAGTTATCACAGTGGTTTAATAATTTTTCGAGGTGAATTTAAATTGGTCCTTATATTTGAAAGGCTTAAGTTTATACCGGGTTCCTTGTCTTGGGCAATTTAGTTGCGTGGGATATGTGTTTTGGGATAACATTTGGTTGGATGATAATATGCCAAAGCTTGAAAACTTTGATTTTTAATGACTTAAAATATTACGGCAAACAGACTAATATGAGTTAACATGTTTATATGGGCGTTGTGTTTTATTATGTTTCGTGGCAGTGTTGAACTTGGTAATTCGAGTGCATTTGAATCATTATCTTAATTGGTAAGAGATTGAGAATTTTCTTAAATTAAGAAAATTAATAAAAAGAGAATTTCGTGATCTTGAGATTTTGGTTTTTTGCACGAGCCCTGCTTGTATTGGATTGTATTTCTTATAAATGTGCCCGTTTGAGCTTAAAACGAGTATCGAGTCGCGGGTTCGAACATTTCACGGATTGCTTTTGTTTAACTTCAAAACTTGATTCAATTTCTTTCATTCCCGCAAATCGTGCAGGAACGTCAACGGAGCAAGTTTGGACGCACAACCCTTCACCGTCCTTTACGAGAGGTATAAGTGAGCGATCAGAAACAGGATCCGAACTTTAGAACTCGATGACATTACGTGACTTTTGTAATTAGTTAGATGCCTATTATTTTTGTGTGGAATCCGAGCCACTAAGGCTCGGAGTTGAATTATGATTATGTTTTGAGATTAATTGTGATAATTGTGAAAATATTTCTGCGTGGTTGTTGTGATGGATTGTGACCGAAATTAGTTCGGTGCTGGGTTGAAATTAGGTGAAGGCTTCGGCCGGGATATCCGAAAAACAGGGGAAACTCTGCCGGATTTCCGACTCGAAGTTTAGACACTTTTTATGGTTAAGTGAAAGATCATTTAGGTGTAAGGAATTCTTTCTCACCTAAACTAATCGAGCTACGTAACCATTAGTCGGGATTGATGGTTAGTGATAAGGTGACGACACTCGGGACGAGAATACTCCTAGAGAGGTTTCTCGACGAACCATTGGTCGTCCCATCTTCTAGAGTCCTATTCTTTTAGTCCAAAGGCACTTGAAGTTTCATTCAACTCAAATACTTCATGGACTTAGACGTTGATCCTCTAATTCTCGTGTTGGACAGATGTGTCACACAACATGCTCCAAAGAGGGACGTCAGGAGAGGAAAACTGTGACGACCAAGTCGGAGAGCTTAGGACCTCAAGTAAGTGGATCTCCACTGTGACACGAGTATGCTTTAACATGCTTGAATATATTGTGCATGTGTTGAGATTGTATAAAGCGTGCGATGCTTCTAAAGTTGTGGCTATTAAACTGTATGGATCCTCATCCTCGCTAAGGCCGCGAATACGGGCCCTCGATCATGTTTGCCTTGTTGTGCAACGAGCCTGTAGGTATGGGACTATAGGTTCGTTTATGATACGTTGTATTTTTCTAGGTGTGTATTGTGCGTATGTTCATTTATATGTTTATCTGTCTGTGGGTATGGGACCACAGACATAAAACTACTCAACTTCGTGGTTCAGGTTATTGTGTAGGGTGTGTGTGTCTGTTTGTGTATGTATATGTGTTAGTATGATTTATATGTCGGTGGGTATGGGACCACAGACATAAAACTGTTTATATTACTGTTGACACTTTGTTGCAGGTCAAAGAGAAAACACCAAGACAAGATGAGGGGAGTTAAAGTAATGTATGTATACGGGTAGGGCCCGACGGGGCCGCAAGTCATGATCGGTTCCGAAATAGCCCGACGGGGCCGCTGATTTCGTTTCGGGAAGGCCCGAGAGGCCTTGGGGAGGTCGGCGGACGACCTTCCTCGGTGGCAATATTTTGACCATTTGGGTAGGGCCCGACGGGGCCGCGATCATGATTTGGTTCCGAAATAGCCCGACGGGGCCATTATGTATGACAGATTTCGGAACGAACCGAGGGACCTCGCGGAGGTCAACGAACCATCTTTCAGAACGGCCCGAGGGGCCTTGGGGAGGAGAGCCACGGCCCTCCCCACAGTTTATGATGTGACGATCCGGATCGGCCCGACGGGGTAAAGTGCAATAATGAATTCCGAAACGACCCGACGGGGTCACTGGCCGTAAAAGGTTTCGGAAAGGGCAGAGAGGCCCGAGGAGGATGAGTCCTCACAATCTTAAGGAATATCGGGATGGTCCGAGGGGCCAAGATCCATAGCATGTCCCGAATTAACCCGATGGGGTGATTGCGCAATCAATCCGAAACAGTCCGACAGAACCACCGGTCGTGAGAAGTTTCGGAACGACCCGATGGGTCTCAAGGACGTCGGTAGACGACCTTCCTCTTTATATGCTGTGTGCTGCGATCATGATCGATTCCGAGATCGCCCGACAGGGCCATTGTCTGTGTGAGGTTTCGGAATGACCCGATGGGTCTCGAGGAGGTCGGTAGACGACCTTCCTCTTCATATGTTGTGTGTCGCGATTGTGATCGTTTCCGAGATCGCCCGACGGGGCCATTGTCTGTGTGAGGTTTCGGAACGACTCATAGATTGTCCAGAATTGTATTAGCTCTAGAATAACTTCTAGCGAGATCAGAGACACATTAAACTTCAGAACGACCCGCGAACGGGTATAAATGTGTATTGAATTCTAGAATGACCCAGGAGAGGTCCAGATTGTGTATAAGTTCTAGAACGACCCGCAAGGGGTCGGGATGTGAAACGTGTGCACATGTATTTTTATAAGCTGAGTCAGAGTTGTGAACTTGAGTGAAATTAGAACAAATTATGAAATTGACTTTTGAGTCGAGATTAATGGGTCGTTGAATTCGACCTCGTTACATGTCACAACTCCTTTGCAGGTATTGTATCCCGCGTAAGTTCAGCAATTATATTTGAATTCTACTCCGCGGGCAAGATTATTTAAGAGTGTCGTTTACTCTTCGAACTACGACGACTCGATCGTCGAATCTATCTATTTGTTGAATTAAAATATTATGATACCTCTTGATTGTATGTTACCTGCAGACTTAGAAATTTATCTATCTAATCCACTTATTGGGCTATTAGCTCACTAGTGTGCTCGTGTCGCAGGTATTTTATTAAGAAAGCAGAAAGGGCGAAGAGATAACGACGGGAACAGCGAGTGTATACGGGACCGACCTGTAAAACTTTACGTGGACTACCGGCTAATCGTTGGCAAAGAAAAGTTTTAAATTCCGAATATTTTGTAAATGTTAAAATTTAAATTTATTTTGGTTATGGTGAGGATTGGTGAACCTCATGTTTAATATTAAAAGTTTGGTTTTGTAACTTAATTTAAAAAGTTCAAATTTGACCGTATTTTTAGGAACCAAAATACCGTTTTGAGCATTGGGTCGTTACAGTAAATTATACTCGTGTCACAGTGGAGATCCACTTACTTGAGGTCCTAAGCTCCCCGACTTGGTCCTCGCGGTTCTCCTCTCTCGACGTCCCTCTTTGGAGTATGTTGTGTGATACTTCTGTCAAACACGAGAATTAGAGGGTCAACGTCGAAGTCCACTAATTATTCGGGAGGATAGAAACTTTAAGAGTTGATGGACTCAAATGATGAGACTCTAGACGTTGGGACGACCAATGGTTCATCGAGAAACCCCTCTAAGGGTGTTCTCGTCCCGAGTGTCGTTACTTTATCCCTAACCGTCAATCTCAACTAATGGTTACGTCGCTCGATTAGTTTTGGTGAGAAAAAATTCCTTGGATCTAAATGAGCTTTTGACTTAGCCATAAAAAGTGTCTAAACTTCGAGCCGAAAATCCGGCAGAGTTTCCCCTGTTTTTCGGATATCCCGGCCGAAGCCTTCACCTAATTTCAACCCAGCACCGAACTAATTTCGGTCACAGTCCATCACAACAACCACCAGAATAATTTAACATAATACCAAGACATTTTAAGATTTCATAATCGTAAAGTTCTCGAGCCTCAACGACTTATCATAATACACTTTTCTCAAAGATTTATAACAAATCTAAAAATTATAGTCACCAGTCTAATGTCGTTTCAGTTTGCGACTAAAACTCAATTCCAGCCGTTCGGCTATACCTTTAGTATTCGACAATGAGTGGTCGGGTATTCGAAGTGCTTCGGTGGTGATCCTGCACAATTTTATCATAATAAAAGGATCAAATCAAGCTTCGAATTTAAAAGCAAACACGATGAGAAGCATTCGGGACTTGCGACCAATTCAAAAACTCATTAATTCTTAAATACAAACAACGCAAACACATTCTCACCATATTTTGCAAATGTTAGTTTCTAAAAGCAATTCCGCTTAAACGCGAACTTTCAAGTATCTCAAGCCATGGAACTACAAGACGAGGCAAGAAGTTGTGCAGAAACGTGATGGCTGCTTGCACAACGATTTTGCAAGATATTTAGTTTCAAAAGTGATAGGCCTCCGATTCGTTTTACTTATGCCAGGCGTAAGGCGAGGAAGGACGTGGCAGCTGACGTATAATAACCAATTTGTCAGACGTTAGGGCCCCAAGCACGGGTGAAGTCTATCTATGAGAAGGAATTGATGGCAATTGTATTTGCCATACTTAAATGGCGACCGTATTTGCTCGGACGGAAATTCATAGTTCGAACGGATCAGCAGAGTCTGAAATTCCTCTTGGAACAGCGGGTGGTAGGGGTTGACTATCAGAAATGGATAACCAAACTTATGGGGTACAACTTTGACATCCAATACCGGAGTGGGGCGAGTAATCGGGTAGCGGATGCACTGTCACGTGTTCCGGAGCGGGTGGAATGTGCGGCTCTCACGGTGCCCCAATGGCAGTTTTGGAACTCTCTTCAATCCGAACTGGAGGCTGATGAGTTTTTGAAGCGCCTGAGGGACGATATCACATTGCGGAATCAACACCATGCTGGGTTTTCAGTGGAGAATGGTGTTTTGTACTACAAAGGTTGCCTCGTCATTCCGCGAACCTCCCAGCTCCTACCGCAGATTTTGTCTGAGTTCCATGGTTCACCAATTGGCGGTCATTCAGGGGAGACAAAAACGTACCAGCGTCTGGCAGCAGAAGTGTTTTGGGTGGGCATGAAGAAGGATGTCGCGAACTACGTTCGTGAGTGTACGGTTTGCCAGCAAAATAAATATTTGGCTACCTCGCCAGCGGGTCTTTACAGCCACTTCCTTTACCATTGCAGGTGTGGGACGAGGTTACTATGGATTTCATCAAAGGGTTGCCTCGTTCGGAGGGGTTGGACACGATCTTGATGGTGGTAGACAGGCTCAGTAAGTACGCCCACTTCATTGGTTTGAAACATCCTTTTACTGCTGTTTCCGTGGCGAAAACTTTTGCCCATGAAATAGTCAAGCTACATGGGATTCCTCAAGCCATAATTTCCGACCGTGATAGGGTCTTCTTGAGCCATTTTTGGAGTGAGCTTTTCAAGTTGCAGGGGACGGCTTTGAAACGTAGCACCGCTTACCACCCTCAGTCGGATGGACAGACGGAAGTAGTTAATCGAAGCTTAGAGACGTATTTGAGGTGTTTTGCGTCGGGGCAGCCTCGATCCTGGGCTCAATGGCTATCTTGGGCCGAATATTGGTATAACTCCTCTACTCACTCGGCTACTCATTGTACCCTATTTCGGGCCCTTTATGGCCGCGACCCTCCACCGCTGATTCGGTATGAGAAGGGGGCGGCTGTCGTTTCTGCTGTCGACCAGCTGTTGACCGATCGGGACGAGATTTTGGACGATCTCCGTATGCATCTTTTGCGTGCGCAGCAGAAGATGAAGGACCAAACTGACCAAAAACGTCGTGACGAGACGTTTGCGGAAGGGGAAATGGTGTTCCTCAAACTACAACCCTATCGACAACGTTCCTTGGCTAAGCGGCGTTTCGAGAAGCTTGCTGCCCGTTTCTACGGACCTTACAAAGTTCTCCAGAGGGTCGGGAAGGTCGCCTACAAGTTAGACTTGCCTTCCACAACGACCATCCACCCTGTTTTTCACGTATCACAGCTCCGACGTGCAAGGGGTGAATTTCACTCTTCTCCTCAAATTCCCCAGTAACTTACCAGTGATTTAGAGCTGATTGTGGAGCTGGAGGGACTGCTGGGAGTCCGCGGGAAGCCAAATAGGGCAGCCGATGAGCTCGAGGTGCTGCTTAAGTGGACGGGTTTACCAGAGTTTGAAGCAACGTGGGAAGATTTTCAGATGGTCCAAAACCAATTCCCAGATTTCCACCTTGAGGATAAGGTAAAAGTTTGGGCGGGGGGTAATGATAGGCCTCCGATTCATTTTACTTATGCTAGGCGTAAGGCGAGAAAGGACGTGGCAGCTGACGTATAATAACCAATTTGTCATATGTATTTAGTTATGAATTTGTTAGTGTTTGTGACGTGTAAGGTGCTGAGCGGGTGAGGAGGTTAGGAGAATGTGGGGAATATAGGGAACATGTGGGGGGTGTGAAGGCATCTTTTGGCATTTTGTAATTACAGAGCCTTGCTCTTGTGGGAGAGAACCAGCCTCTCGAATGCTGTGTAAACCTATCGGTTACTCTTTCTTGATTTCTATCGATACTAGACTTGGTGGTATTGATTAAGAGATTAATCGAATTATTTCTACTGTGTGCTCTGTGATTACTGTTCTTGTTTGTTTGTATTCCTTTTTCTTTGTGTGTTGCGAAATTGACAGCTAGAGCGTATAAAAAAGACTACCCAATAAATTATACATCGAAACACACACACAAAATCAAGTCCAAACACTAATTTACGCCACCAATAATCGGCCGAAATCACACGATAAGTTTCAAGCCACATTACAATAATGTAATTAAAATGTGCAAGCCGACACAACCCGAACATGGCTAACATGTTTAAAGCGAAACATGGCAAGACTTTAACATTACGAACCAAAAATACAAAATAACAACGCCGCGAGTTTGAGGTCTACCACAAATTAACCAACCCAAACATTTGTACACTAAAAACCCAAACAATCATAATTCAAACTCAACATGAATAACCATAAATAAAACCATTAAATCACACCTCAAACTTGACAATCATAGACAGAGAAATTTTTAAGACTTTGGCTCAAATCTTAAGCAACCAATTAATACACTAACAACTAAGCATATCATCGCAATTTATTAAGCTCAAAAACAACGAGCTCACCAAGTACGAGCGGCGACGGTCGCAACGGCAACGACTACGTTGACGAGCTCACTCGGCGGCACAAAAATCGCAGCGGGCAAAGCTTGAGCGCGAGCTCGGCGAGTGGCGGCCAGCAGTGCGCACGGGACAGCCGTGGCGTGGCAGAGCCTCGCGGAGGGGGGGCGCGGCTGCGGCTGCGGCTGGGAAGCGCTCAGGGCGGCGCGAGAAGGGCTGGGCCACGCGAGAGGCGGCGGCGCCGCGCGCGGAAGGCGGGCTGGGCCGGCACTCAGAAGAGTTGCGCGAAGGTGGAGGCGCGCAGATCGGGGCCAAGAAAGGCCGAGCAGGGCGAGGCGAGGCGAGACGCAAACTCACCGGGGCTGTGCGCGCTGGGCGAGGAGTGCGGGCTGAAGCCCGCACGAAGGGGTGTGGCTCCAAGGCGCGAGAGGCACGCGGAGTGTGCAAGGGAGTTCGCGGTGCGGGGCAACGGCGGCTTGGGCTGGGCGCGGATCGGAGGCTCGCCGGGGCTGAGAAGGCAGAGCCGCGCGGTGTCGCGGAGGCGGAGGCTCGCGCAGAGGGAGCGCTGGGTTCGCCAGAGTCACTCGGCGTCTCGGCGCACAGAGAAGACGCGCCAAGGCGCTAGGCGACGCGGCGTGGCAGCCGGGGCTGAGGCGCCGGAGCTGGGGCGCTCACGGGTTCACCGGAGCAGAGGGTGGTGCCGGGCAGAGATGAGAGAGAGTGAGCAAGGAAGAGAGAAAATGGGAAAGGGAAAGTATCGGCTGGGAGGAGGGGAAGAAAGAAAAGAAAAAGCCCTAAAGGGCTTGGGCCACATTTGGGCCAAAATGACCAAAATTGATAATTCTAAGTTGGTATAATTTTTCCATAAAATTTTAAAATTGCATAAGTAATCGAATACATAGAGTTAGTAATTTTAATATCACTCTCGAGTCAAAAAAGTAACTCCTAACACGTCCAACGATTCAAAAATGCAAAAATAATATCATTACACCAAAATTTTAATATGGACAAGAGTTAGACAGATTTGACGAAACTAAGACAACTCCCTCAAAATTAAATTAACCAAGATAATATTACAAGCACATTTGTCTCAGAATTAAAATTGAGTATTTGCAGAGGCGGTCTAATTTCAGGTCATTACACATATATGTCTAATCAATCATTTATGTCACATCATCTAAAATTGTAAACCAGTGGATTTTAAATTGAATTTTTGGCAATGCTATTGTCAGACGCGACGCACATCTGACCAATCTCTGTCATCTATTTGCCTAGATCTCATAGTGGATCTCACTTGAGCCCACACAGATAGAAGGTCAAGATTGATCAGACGCGTCAGACCTTAGAAATATCCTTCAATTTTGTGATGATGTATAGCAATACGTTTGATGATTAGACATATATTTGACAAGATTTTTTTTTTGAAGAATTCCTTCATAATCATGATAAAATCAAAAGGAATGATAATAGCAAGGAAAAGAATAAAAGGTTCTTCGCAACCTACTAAGATACAGACCAACAAAATGAAAAAAAAAAAAAACAACAAGAGGAAAAGAATAAAGGGTTCTTCTCAACCCATTAAGATACAGACCAACAAAATAAAAAGGAATAACATAACCAAAAGGAAAAGAATAAAGGGTTCTTCGCAACCCATTAAAATACAGACCGACAAAAATAAAGGCAAATATATGGACAGCCAATTAGATGATTTCTTTTTATTACTAATTTTTAGCCTGCACTGTGAGGAGAATAGATGAGTCAGACGCAATTCTCATGAACAACATAGTAAGGATACACTTGAAAAATGCATAAGCAAAATCGGATTAAAATTACCTTAAGTTCCTCACAGCATAAACAAAACTTGTGATTTATGCGACAATTGATCACCACCTACATTTACTCAAACATGGTTAATGATTTTCATAGAAACTAATAATTCCTGATCAAAATATTTAATAGTACTTCAATAGTAAGGTAGCACATAGAAATATTTATTAATAGCCATATATTACCTCGGTGGTGTCACCAAGCTAGTCAACTCTAGTGTTTTGAGATAGAGATCAAAAGGACTGGAAAAAAAATATCCCTCTTAAATTGTTGGGCTCAGAAATTTATCTAAAGTAGCTCATTAATGAAAGAGTAATAATAATATATCCAAAAAAAAAAAGAATTAATGTTTATAATTCCATATCCACAAGATTTATATCAACAACTTTGAGTCCATCTAAGCAGTATCTAAATTGATATCTATAAAACTTGATGGAAAACAAAAAGAAGTACATTAATCAATAAATTAAAATATAACTTTCAATGCATTATTTTCTGCCATGCTTTTATTAGTCTTATGCAGTAGTTTCTTTTACATAGGCAATCACGCATTCAGTTGCTAGTCGATTTCATGGAGTAGTAAGTGAATCTGCCACTCATTATTAAATTAATCGGAGCTGAAACAAATACTATCCCCACAAAGCAACATATGGAATCACATGAGACTAAAAATGCTTTACTTGAGGAAGCTGAAAGTCGTGCTGCCATAAACATGACTTATTTCTAGTCTCTGTTTTAGTTGTATGCCAAATCTGAAACATATCATGTATCAACAAGTTATTTTCATCATTAGGATTTTGAAATTTTCTCTAATACAATCTCCTCCAAAAAAATTATAAAAGCATTATTGGTAAGCTATCAATGCAGGACATAAACTCAAAATACTCAATGAAAAAAAGCTGCACCTTTCTCATCATTGAACAAAGATAATTTTTCCATTCCCAAAGAACAATATATCTTCTCTATGCCCCTATTTTGGTACCATCCTCATTCAAAAAGTAAATTTCAATAGAATTAGCAGCATCAAATGGCCAAGACACGGATAACAGAAAAAATTAACATTTTGTGAACAAAAATATGCAAGTACAATTCATGAGATGAGAATACTAATTTGGACTACTTTTGTTGGTTTCGTTTCTTTTCTTTTTAATTTTTTGTTTATAAGTAACTAAATCACGTAAGGAGTGATAAATGAATCATTTATAGTTGATCCTTTCTTTCTAATATTAAGAGTAATAAAGTTTGTTTGCAAGTCTATAGGTGATTTGACATTATCTTATAGTAGAAATGTAGGGTCACCACTCAAGAAACTATGTATAACATAATTTAATAAAATAAAATAAAAAGATCAAGAAACGTAAATAGTTGTTGTAAAGATTGTAAATATATAACTCTCGATACTTATTTTGCAAAAATATTAAACACAGTTGTATTAACCACAACGTAGCTCAAATATTCTACCTTACAACCAATTTATCAAATCTAAAATGCTAGTCAACTTATTTATCCAAATAGAAATAATATACTTGTTACCTTTCAACTTTGTTGAAGAACGTATATGACATGTACCCCTAATTTGAAAAGAGTAGAATTAGTAGTAAACAATAGCAAAGCTATAACATAATATGACATAGACAGTAAACAATAACAAAATTAGTAATTAAGCAATATAATGACTATGGATGAATATTATCTGTGTCTAAGTACATTAGTAGTTACAATATAATTATTATACATATTTACTTGGATATAAATATATACACATTACTTTCTAATTTTGATGATGCAAATCCCTGCTATATGCCCCTAATTTGAAATTAGTAGAATTAGTAATAAACAATGGAATCGGCTAGAATATTACACGATTTTTTGCACTATCCATTGTGTACGGCTTATAATAGCTTAAAAAATATATAAAACTGAATTTTTTTTTTTACACATAAGTACATTACAACGTCTATTTTCAAGTTATCAATTCATTTCTCAAATTTGAAACTAAAATTTTGTTCAACTGGAGATGAAATGAAGAAAGAACAAATAAAAAATTAAAAAGACAAACTTCTTTTTTCATCTTTTTCATCTTCGATTAAACATAATTCTTTGGTTAAATTTGATAAATGAATGGATAACATGTTAATAGATGATGTAATGTACTTATGTCGAAAAAAATTTATTTTTAAATATTTTTTAAGTTATTATAAGCTGTGCACTATCGATAGTGCAAAAAATCGTGCACTATTCTAGCCGCTTCCATAAACAATAATAGCTATAACATAACATTGCATAAACATTAAACGATAGCCATAACTGTGTTTTTATGGCCACCCATTTGTTTGCTCTTCACACTCCTTGAGTTTAATTTTTTTATTTTAAATATATATTTATATATTTTAGCATGAAAAATTAATAAAAAGTCAAATATTAAAGTACAATTTATTCGAGTTACAATGAATGATTGTACATATAAACTTAGATAGAAAAAATATACTTGTTACCTTTCTATCTATGTTGAAGAAAGGATTTGTCATGTGCCCCTATTTGTAAAATGTAGAATTATTAAAAAGTAATGAAAATGCTATAATATAACATGACAGACAGTCAACAATAATCATAATTAGTAATTAAGCAGGAGAATGACTATATGAATACTATTGATGTCTAAGTACATGACTTATTGATTTGAGTTACAGTATACTCATGTGTACCTAATTTGTAAAAGTATAATTAGCAGTAAACAATATAAAAACTATTATAACATAACATGGCGACAAAACAATAACTATAATTAGTAATTAAGCAATCGAATAATTATATATTATTATTGATATCTAAAAACACTAATTATTGATTCGAGTTACAATATATTTGTTCCTGAAAGACCTCTACTGAAAAAGTAATGTTTGGTCCATTTGACTTCGAGTATCACTAGTTTACTCACATATTAGCTTGTTATTCTCAGTCTCACAAATTCATCCATACCAGAATAGCTAATGTTAGTTGAAATAAAAGAAAAAAGACACTTTTGGTGCACAATTTTGAACAAGAGCCTTTGATTCTTCCATAGTAAGATTTTGTTGCGTCATAAGTACCTACTTAAAAAAAAAAAAAAAAACTAGGCATACTAAGAAAATCAACATAGACGGTAAATTTATTTACAATGAAGATAAGTCATCAATCTCCAAAGATCATTTAGCATAAGCTTTTTTGCGAAAATTTGAGCGTAATAGCTTATGTACGTAAAGTTATCATTTTTTAAGAAACAAATCACCCACAAAGTTAATTAAAAAAAAAACATAAACCTTACCATCAACATATGAAATATACCAATCAAGAATTAAAAAGAGAGTTCATAAAAGAAACACAAACCTTACCATCAACATATGCGTCCTCTTTTTAGAATTAATGTATCTTTAGTACTCCTCTCTGTGATCATTTTTCAAATTGCTTCAACAGATTATTTTATGTATAGGTATAGTAATTTAACTTTGAAAAAGGTATATTATAACCTAAAAGATAAAAATTTAAACAAAAAATTTAGAGAAATAGCAAGAACTAAAACAACTCTTACCCTATAGCCACTATAAACATAGCATGGAATCCATTAGAAGATCGTAGATGGATTCTGTGTCCATGGAACTGTTTGCCAAGCCCTCTGGACCCACGCGTTCTTACCTTGCACGTCTTTGAAGTACCTATAGGACGCACCTATCTCTTTATGGTACCCCGGGTGCCCCCCTGTCTTCTTGGGCGCCGCTTCACGGGCAAGAAGATAGCCGAGGATAGTGTTTTTTAGAATCATCCGTCAATTCATTCTTTTATACACTGAGTTTATATTCTACTCCATAGACTTTTGAGTTTATAGCATACTTCGCAAACTTTTTTTTCTTTTTTTTTTAAATAATAAATAATTGATAACTGAACTTTTGGTACCAAACTTGCTGAATTTTCATTTATAATCCTTGAATTACAAATAAGGGGAAAAAATTTACAGGCAAAGGGAGCATCCCTGCAACTAAACCTTGTGAGCGAGGGACTGCCCCCCTGCTTAACTTCTACAGACTCCGTCGTAGATCTCGCTTGGGACTTCTTTGTCGTCGAGGCATCGAAGCAGTTGTGTTGAAACTCCTCTCTTGTATAATTTGTCATTTATGAGTAAGTGATGTTTTGTATGGTACCTGACCCTCCGGGCTTGTTCTTGATTTTCTGACAGCTTATTTTCCTTCAAGTAGATGACGATTTCGTCTATCTACAAAGGCTCTGAGTCGATCGCTTCCACCAAGTGTCGCTTCACGACACTTGGTTCGGGGATAATCTCAACTGGGTTATGGACTTCCCGCGATCATATAGATCTCGCCCTCGATCTCTCTGATGGGTGGGATCCTTGCTCTGCGGTCTGCGTCTTTGTGGTAACTTGGGAGCTTTCCTCTACGGGTGAGAAACTCTATCCCATCCTTCAGATAGAAGCACGCCGCGGTCATGTGAACGTGGGCATTGTGAAACAAGTAGAACTTTTTCTTGCGCTTCATCGGGACATTCCTCTTCATAGGTAACGGGGGTCGAAAGTCAACCTCGCTATGCGAGTTGACGAAGATCTCCTCGATCGAGGCTATAAGCACGTGGTACGTACCGTACCGTTGTTTACGAGCTCGGGCCACGTCGTTCCCCGAACGTGAATCGCGATGCCTCTTATAATCGCGATGTTGCTGGCTTTCTCCTGCGGGGATCTCCGCAGGTCTCTTCATCTCCTTCCGTTGGTCCCCTTCAGGGTTTCCTCTGGAAGTCTTTGCGGCCTCGGACTTCTTCGAAGTCAAGGCCTCGGCATTGATATAATTCCTGGCCCGATCTTGAAAATCTGATTACATCCGCGGCTGTTTCTTATGAATAGAAAACGCGAACGGAGTATCCTCGTGAACTCCTGAGTTCGTGGCCAACAGTAGGGCATCATCAGACAGATGCCCAACCCCACCGTGGCCTTGGTGAATCGCTTCAGCCAAGACTAGAGGGTCTCGTCGTCCTTCTACTTGATTCGAGCAATGTACGTCAGATTCTTGAGGTGCCTCCGACCCCCCAGGAATTGCAAAGCGAATCTCGCCCTCAGATCTTGCCAACTCACGATTGAGTTGGCTAGAAGTTGGTACCACTACCTGCGTACTTCGCCTGCGAGGGTGGTTTCGAACAGATGACACTTGATGGTGTCAGAATAGCCATAAACGTGGGCTCACGAGGAGTAAATCCCCAAGTGGTTAGAACGATCCCTAATCCCATCGAACAGTTTTACCTTCAGCAACCTGAGTCGATCAGGAATCGGGGTAGAGAGAAGATCTTTGGTTAGGGGAGTGAAATCCCCATCCAAAATACCCTCGCAGGCGGTCCCGTCAAGGAGCCCTAGGAGACGCTCGATCTCCGTGGGCGAGAAGTTCTGGGTTCCTAGGGTCTGCCTGTTGGTGGCCCATCACAGAGTCGAGCTACCACCGAGGGTCGCGCACCTCCGATGCGGACCTCAAGTTGTACTGGAGCACGCCCTTCTGGCTCCGGTGAAAGTGGGCCCAATTTGTCAAAGACAGACCCAGTCTAGTCCGAATATTTAGCTACGTCGGCAGCAGGTCGTAAACCTCTGGTTCGAACAACCGGCGGCCACATTTGTATTCCTACGGCTTCGTGGGTTGTGGGTTTTACCCTCAGACCCTCAGTAGAGTCTTCCTCCGGGTCAGCCACGGTGGTGCACCCGGTAACTACCTCAGCCGCAGCCTTCTCTCACTCCGCCTTGAGTTGCGCCCGGAGCACATCCGTTTGCTCCGCGTCAGTAAGGAGCAGCAGTGGTTGACTTTGGTTTTGGACCAAAGTCTCCATCATGCCTTTCATCCGCGCCATGAAGTCCTCTATGTTTTACAGCCTTTGCTTGAGCTGCTCTTGCTCGGAGGTCATCGGGCTCTTTCCTGTACATCTAGCTGTCACCGCCATTGATCTCCGATCTTGTGGAACCAACGACGGAAACTGTAGATAAACTAGAAAGAAAGGCATCGCTGCCCTCCTTCTAGCGCCAATTTGTTGTGTAAATTTTAACCAAAGACGTGATCCGTACCTCCAGGATGTGATGGGACAATGAAACGAATATTTGGTCAGAACTTTGATTAGAGAAATAATAATAAAGACGGAATTTTTAAAGTGGTTCGGCCCTCCTACGGAGTAACAACCTATGTCCACTGATAATTAGATTTTGAGTATTTGAATACAAGAGAGTTCTAATCAAAAAATGACCAACCCCTTCTCCGGCTCCCTCATTCCTCTTTTATAGTCGAGGAATTGAGGTTCAGAGAAGAAAAAACCGTCACGCATGATCCCCTAAAAATCGAGGGCTAATGCCGAATTAAATGGGCGGTTATCTTTCTCTAATGACTACGGAATTGAATACCCTAACGGTTATATCAATCCCGAGTCTTACGGTCTTAATTACAAAATATCTCATGCGAATAGAAAAGTGGAACAGAAAGAGAGACCTAAACTACCACACGTGAACTTTATCTTCGATCGGGGGTCACCAGCTTCGTGGGTCGAGCTCTCCGTCTTGAGTGAAATTCTTGCTTCCTCTCTGAGGCTAGCTTCGCGGGGATGGATCATCTTCGATGATCTGTGGCCATCTAGTTAGTTAATCTTTCTCCGAGGGTCTTGTCATAAAGTCGACATTTCCTTCGGTGGTGTTTTTCCTGCTTAACTTTGTGGGCGTGTGCTCGCATTGAATGTTCCTCGGGGACTCCACCCCCGATGCTACATTTGCTGACGAAAAATCACTTACAACAGTTGTGTTTTGTAAATAATGAGAATAAACTATACTATTGGGCCGTGCCGAAATTGTAATCCAGTAGAATTGCTATAAAAAAAATAAGAATATAGGTATGCTGATTTGTAACCCCGACCCTCCAAGGTTATCTTATTCTCGTACTTCTCTGATATCCCCGTTTTACTAGAAACTATCAGTTTTCTACCGAGGACTAAGTTGTTGTTTATTTTAGCTAAACTAGCTAATGTTAGAGAAATTATTCAAGAACTTCGTGATTATCTACTGTGTAAAATCTTTTGCATCTCAAGTCCTCGAACTTATAGATAATTACAAGAATGACCCGAATTTAGAAATATGTCGTATATTGAATTGATTAGGTTTCTCAGGCTCGATAGTAAATTAGTATCACCTTTTTAGCCTATTTCAATTTGAGGCTATTCCGAGTTAAAACGAATCGATAATGGCATAAACTAGAAAAGAATGGATTGTAGACCGTTAGGTCGGGAAAACCCGAAGGGAGCTTAAACGACCACTGGAGCTTTTATTTCAATTTAGAAAACGTCATTGTGTGACCCAGAGTTCTCATTAAAATCTCGAGTTACGTATAGGGCCAGTTAGGTCAAACCAATTTCGATAAGTCAAAATCGAATGTTTTGACCCATTAAGAAAGAAACTAGCCTTAAAATCTCACCAAACCCACAACCCAGCTCATAGCCGACCATGTCTCGAGCCCAATGGGCCTAGCATCACCAAAAGACAATTCAAGCCCAATTTTTGAGTCAAAACGTGTGAGCCCAAAAAGATAGGGAGTGAGAAATTCAAATTGGAATAAATTAGGTCAAACTGGTGACCAATAGAAAAATCCTAAGGATTCTGTGACTGGTTGTTGATTTAAACCAATCAATCACCTAATTAGATAGAAATGGCGCCTAAGGAAGGGAAATGAAAAGACAAGGTTTGAGTTGTCTTGTCTTAACATCAACCATTCACTCTTACAATTCACTTGGATTATTTAATTGGAATAAAATCCACAGGGAAAGAAGATTAATGCCATGGTTTTTAGAGGAAGAAAGAGAGAGAATTAGTAAAATTAATAACAATGGGAAGTTGTGAAAAGAAGATGATAAGACATTCTCTTTTTACCTCTTATCTAATATCTCAACCGTTGGATCGTTATACTTAGCTCATAAGTAAAAATCAATGGCCAAGATGAGCCTTGGTATTGAGGTGTAATACATGAATATGAATTAAATGCCAAGTGGAGAAAGGAGAGCACAACAACAAAGGAAAGAGAGATAGAGAGTGTGTGTGTGTGGAAAGCTGTTAACAATGATGACAAGAGTGGAAAAACCAAAAGTTTCAGTCATCACCATTGGATTGGAAAAGTAGTGGTATCAAGGGCTAAGATTAAATCCTATCCATTGAGGAATGGATTTTAGAATTAGAATTAAAATTTGAGAAGGACAGAGAGAGAGGCATTCAGCAAAGAGAGGAAGAGAGAGAGAGAGAGAGAGAGAGAGAGAGAGAGAGGGAGAGAGAGAGAAATTATAACACACTTTTATCTCTCCATATATAAGACTCAAAACCTTTTGTCTCCCATTTTTCACAGTCCAACTCAAATTCTAGAGAAAAATCGCGGAACAAGAAGAGAAAAAAAAAAGAAAGAGAAAGAGAGAGAAAAGCCGAGATACAGAGAGAGAAGGGAAGAACTTGGAAAAGCTTGAACAACAATAAGGTAAAATAACAAAACTAAGTTTTTCTCTCAAGGTCTTGTACACTTTTGGTTTTGATTTCCTAACCCTTCAAAATACGTCCTCACTCTTTCTAAACCTAGGAAAACTTGAAGAGAAGTGGGGTGTGTGTTCATTGATGAGGAGACGAAGCAAGGGAGCCAAGCAACACACGGATTCCAAACCTAGCCGAGAAACCCTAAGTGCCGTATTCTTTAGGTATAAAGCTTTTTAGACCTTGGTTATGAGTTTTCTTTGGTAATAATATTTTTTGGAAAATCAAGATTGTAAACAAACATTCATGGACTATGGTTTGTTGTTTCTTTTCTTGATTGCATAGTGAATGGCTGAGCACGTATTCGAAGGAAGCTCTAGCTTCCAGGATTGCATGGTGCTCGGCCTATCATTAAGATTTGATGTGTATCATTTCCTTGAGCCGTGGTGGTGAATCACAGCTACTTTCTTTTTTAGCGTACGTCGGGTTTTCCTTGAATGCGTGCCATGAACACTCACCATCAGACACACGGTTTTGATTAATCATAAAACCATACACACCGATTTCCAACGGATCGGTGTGCACGTTTTCTTTAAAATATAAAAGTTGATGTTTTTTCTTATAGTGGCCGAATAACCTAATGAATCTAAGTTAAGTTTTGGTTAATGGATTATATCTTATAAAATGATATAGGTGCATGTTTAGAACTTAGAAATTTACACGATTTGGAAATCTAGCAAGGGTTTGAACCAAACCTGAAACCCTAAAATTGATAGCCCAGGTAGTTGAAATTTTTGTGGTTGTTTAACTGCTTAACAACATGATACAAGCTGTTTTTTTTTTTCATGATCTTGGAACCTTACAAACTGTTTTTGAAAATGGTAATAATTAGCTTAAACATGGACTAGGTTTACACTGTTTTTGTAAGATTGTGAGTGAAAGTGCTTCAAAACAAAAAGTCCAACCAAATGAAATCTTTATTGAAAAATAATGGAGTCTTGATTGAAAATTTTACATATAAAAGTAATTTTTATTGTAATGTATGTTTCAAGGGAGATTTGAGAATTATAAAAGTGTTTGGAGTCCTTGAGAAAACATAGCCTTAAAGGTTGTGTAATTTTGGGAAATTGTACGAAAGATTTTCAAAACCAAAGGATTTTCATTATAAATTACTATAGACCCAAACAAGTGGTACAAATCAAAGTTTGAAACTCAAAATGACTTTTCAAAGCCTAACCACAAATACGAGTTCGATGAAGTCTCGAAAGTGTGCAAAATAGGTGTGAAACTTAAATAGGCTTATAAGCCCAGCCCTAACACCTTGAGATGAGAACATCAAAGTAAGAAATGGGCTAAACAGGTGTTTTAAACAAACAAAGACTCGGATATCCCCCGAATCCGAGCAACTTTCTTAAAAATAGAGACGTCGAACACTAAAACGAATTTTGAAAACAGTGAAGGCCATTTTTGGCCTTTCCCTTGTTTGAAGCCCCAAAACTATATTGGGCCTAGCAATTGGAAAATACGAAGGCCATGTTGGGTCTTTACCTTGTTTGAAGCCCAAAACCTTGTTTGAAAACTGTGAAGGCCATTTTGAGCCTTGTTCTAACTCGATGCCCAAATCATCATTGGGCCTCGTGTTCAAGTCTAAGACCTAGATGATTTAGGGCCCGAATTATCAGTCGGGCCTTGAACCTAAGGATTAGGCCTTGTAAGGGAGGCCCGGACAAAGCAAAACCTATTAGGAAGCCCATTTAGTTCTAATTGATTCTAAGCCAGACGATCATAAAGTAGTTCGAAGATTTCGAACAACGAGGGATCGTCTAGAAAGGCTTAAGTCGATAACCAGAGCACTTAAGCGTTTAATTCCAAGTAACTTGCTCTCGTGCCTACGAGACAAGCAAACTAACAAGACCATGTCTTTTGTTCAAGGACAAGGAGATAAGAAGGTGGTCGGAGCTCAGAGAAAGTTTATGAAAAGATCTTGGAGCCGCCGTAACGTCCACAAAGGTAAGTGACGATGCACCTACGATACCCAGCGTATATGTGAATTGTTTGCTAGGGTTGCCTTAGTGATTTATGATTAAATGCTGTGTAACTTCTATGACCTTGTATTATGTAGTATTTAAACTATAATAGCCGAAGAAGAACCCTAGTTCGAATAAATTATGAATAAAGTATATGAGACTAGAAATGGTCTAGTCTTAAAATTGGAATTACATAAGCCTCAATAAAGAAGAATAAGTTGTAAATAAAACACACTGGTATAAGTTCGCTCGTACACAATCTCCACCGAGTTTTCTAACTCAGGTGTGAGAAAGAAGTCGACATTACGCCATGCTTCTATACAACTGAAAGAGAAACAACTTAATAAAAAAGGAAAGAGGACTTGAGCCGCCATTATTAAACAAAGGCTGTGAGTACAAGACATGAGGCTAATACATTAACTACTAAAGAATGAGTAACTCTTTAAAGAACCTTGAAATGAGCATGATGTCGATTATTGGATCGATAAAACACTATAATTAACAACACAATCGGGTCTCTACCCGTGCACGGTGCCTTACGGACTGTGGTGCAACAAAAATAATCTTGTAGGAAAACCTACCTAGTCTAATTGTATGTTTGTTGTGAAACCCCTCGACGAACTAAAACAAGGTCTCCGACCCAAACACAAGATGCCAAAGTGTGGGACTCGTGAGAAGTCCATTTGTTACTTTGAAATCTTAAACAAAAACTATAAAGACGGCTCTTTCGAAATCCCAGTTTGCTGTGTCATCAGACGAGGGGGTTTAAACATACTTGTAATTCCAGTCTGTTGTATGATCAGACGAGGGGATGTATAACAGATTGAGAGTCCCAAATTCCTCAAGAGCGAGATAGAGGGATAGAAATCTAAAATGAGCCTCAATCCTCCAATAGAAGTAGACGGAGGTATACGAATGCAATCTAAATATTGTAATGAATAAAAGTTGATGGTACCGCCCGGCTCGAGTAAAGAGAGCCCTGATTTCGAGAGAAAGAACCCTGCTCCCAGAGGGTGAGCTTATTCCTCACACAAGCCGGCCAGTTGAGTGTGAGATGAAGTCCGAAGGACTGCCAGGAGATTGGCCGTCTTCCCGCCTGCGTACTAGAGAAATTACAGTGACCATCAGTAGATCCCAGACTTGAGAAAAAGTGTCAAGCTCGAATTAATATTAATTTGCTGTGTGAAACCATTAAGGTCAGAGTGAGTCTGACATGATAAATCCTCCAGAAGGACTTTAAAGATGCGTGGTGGGTTCATAACATATCACAACACCTTGTAGTTACAATGAAAGATGCTATGAGCAAGCGACACACTGTCATTATGGCTGAGTTGCTTCCTCAATACAATGTGGGATTATGTAGGTGTGCGTAGAACAGTGAGGATGAGCTACCTCGTATAGGCAGCTCTTATGTATGAGCCGAGTACGATGTACTCTTCTGTGAAAAAGAAAGAGTTGAGAGACATGGGGAAACACATGGATAATAGGTCATCATTGATATGTTCACTGTGTGAAGAGTGTTAGTCGGTATGGGATGGCTAACTCTCTGTATATATATTGCATAACGTGAATCTGTGTTGCATAACGTGAATCTGTGTTGCATATCATTTATGGTAGACTAGTTTGCTCTTACTGAGTTAACAATTCATAGGTTTCTCGGTGTTGTAGGTAAGAAGCCGACGAAGACAGATAAGTAGGAGTTGGCAGGGATGGTGTGTGTGGCATACAATGAAGATGAAGACCTGTGGCATTATATTTTCGCACACTTGTTATGTTATAAACAATATATGGTTTTTGACACTGGGACGAGATCCCAAGGATTTAAGACATGGATGATGCAATATTATGATAGTAAACTCCATGTGAACCATAATATATTTTAAGGCCAGGACGTGATCCCGAGGACTTCTAAGAATTTAAGTTATGTAATATTATAGTAGTGAAATGTGCTTGAACGATCTTACTATATTGTATGTATTTTCTATGACAAAGTCTTCCGCATTATAAAAAAATATATACAAAATTTCCGCTTTCAAAGTTTTAAAAGTGTTTACAAGAGTATGAAAATGAGTTTGTACTCTCTTGTTGCGGCCTCAACCGAGTGAACGGGTCGTGATATGATTCATTTTATCGTTGTGCCCTTGCTCACAATGCGATGGACACCGTTTGTTTGTACAACATTCCTTACTGAGTTGGGGTCTTCATCTCTCTCGTTAATCATATCCCAACTTTAAGTAGCGAAAAAAAAAACTCCTCATTTGAATACAGGGATTAGTAAATTATTTAAACTAGGATCGTTAAGTAACCGATCTTAATAAATAAATAAAAAAGATAAGTTGCAAAAATAAATTAAAGTTAAATGAGTCTTTCAAAAAGTAGAATATGTCTCAGACTATTATAGATATAATACTTATAAAGAATTTTATTACAAAAAAGCATTTACACATTTATAATAATTTTTTTAGAATTTCAAATTTCAATCTTAAAAAAGTCAAAAAAAATTACAAATGTATAAACTTTTTTTTTGGTAATAAAATCTTTAGAAGTACTCTTTTTTTTAATATTTTGAAACATACGTTATTTCTTAAAAAAGTAAAAAAAATAAATAAATAAATTAAAATTGTGTTATTTTGTGCAATTTCCAACTAAAAATTAATAACATTTTGATTTGAGTTGAAAAGGTCAAAATTATATATTTAAACTTGAAATTTCTTAAGATGGTTTTTTTATTTATTGTAACAAGAGTATCAAATATGAATTTATCCTTAATTGAAAACTCATGGCCAAACAATAGCTTTTACTGTATCAAATGAATTAACCCCTTGTTTGAGGCAGCAATTGATGAAAACATTCTATCAAAATGGTTTGACCAAACCATTTTTGTTATGTAAGGAAAACAAAATGAGTTATTTGTATGACTCACCACCAATACACAAATTTGTCTATTTTGGGATTTATATGGACTTCTACAGTACATACTTATCAGTAATTATAAAAAAAATAATAATTATAAAAATCCATTATAAGGAAGAAAAAAAAAGTCTAAAATTTCCTCTCCGAATTGCGCAAATACAAAACCATAACGTTTTCAAAATGTTTACAAATGTCAATATGAATATGCAAAATCACTCCAAGATGTGCAAATGCAAAAATTACACAAATTATTTAGATGACTCATTTGAATGATACTTTAAGATTTTTGTCTTGAAATGGTTAACCACAAAGTAACCAAACAACACATTTTACTGTATTAAAATGATTAAAGTTTGACTTTTTGTAAGTGAGTTTATTGTAGCAAAATGATTTAAACAATTTTTTTTTATCCGGATTGCAAAATAAACATGAGTAGCCCAAACACGTTTATTTTTTATTTATTAAAATCTCTTTTCAAACAAGATTTAGAACACTTTAATATTTGGGTTGTAACTTTAAATTGTTGTTTGCTTGCACCATTTAAACTTAGATTTAAGAGAGAAAATTAAAATTGGGAATTTGAGAAAAAAAAAATGCTTTTAATGTAACAAGCATATTTAAATATAATTTTATTTTTTTAAAGGAGATTACCAAACATTAATTTTAAATGTAGAAAATGATTATTTCAACTTTTAATAAACATTCATTTTTATAATATAATAAAATAAACAAAATTCACAAATGATTACATTTATTTATTTTCAAAAAATATTTATTACATCAAATTGCAAGACCATATTCATAATAATATGATACCTCGAAAACTAAACTGAGGCAATTACGAATACAACCGCAACTAGTTTGGTAGCCATGACTTAATTTGGAGCAGCTTATTTGAAATAATACAAACACAGAAATGTCTAGCGTTGATAAGACAACATATATAGCAGTGGTGCCACACACACACACACATATATATATATATATATATATATTAAATATCTTTGTTTAAGCTAGCTCCATGATGACTAGTACGGAAATAACATACGGGCGGATAGCAGAGATCAACCTTGATCTTACATAAGCAAGTTTTTGGGTCATTAGCATGTTCCACACAATAGCAATCCGAACCGCAGATCAACGGGCATGAGCCGATCTTAAAATCCATGCGTGTGCACTCCGCCGGATTTGTTGTGCACTCGCAGTGGGTACAGTAATCCCACTCACCTGCACAACCAACAAAAGCATAATAAACATTCTTTGAGATGAACTATGATATTACTTCTTATATATGCCACTAGATAAATAAATCACTTGGAGAGTAAATAAATTCATATTGTAAGGAAATTTATGAAAAATAGAATTCATTTGATAAGTATATATATATACACACACATTGATAAAAAAACAGATATCCATATGGTCATATATATACCTAAACGTTCAGGAAGCACATGAGAAACCCCACGAGGCAGAGTTGTCTGAGCTCTAGACGTTGTAGCCACGACCAGCAACAATAGGAGTATCATTGAAACGCTAATGGAGGACATAATTAATTTGCTATAAATTATAGGATATATTGATATAATGAATAGGAAGAGGAACGTTGGAACAACGAGATGCTGATAAAAGGATCTATAATTACCTAATACGATGCTAATATCGATCACTTATTTGAACTAACCTACTATATATGACTCAACTCTAACAAAAGAGGCATGTGATCATAAATTTAACAAGAGCAATTATTCTCTACCTGCCAACTTTGTCCTTAGCTTAGAATGTCTTGAATATTGGACATTGAACTAACAACGGGACCCACTGACTTATGAATATGGTTGTAGACAATATAATTCGGAGTGTCAAAAATCACATTAATATATACGTCTATGATATTGGGCCAAATTAGGCCTATCATGTGTGAATATATATAAATATATGGAAGAGACTGTGGGGACGGTTATAAAATTATTATAGATGGTTAAAATTTTGAAATTTAATTTGTCATTTTTTTCAAAGTTGTTTCTTGGATTTTTTTTAGCATTTTGGTGGAAAAAACACAATTTTTTTGGGGGTGAAAGTGAAATGTTTTTTAAAAAAATTATACCTAAATAGTAATACAATAAAAATAAAGGGTCAAAAAATAAATAAATAAAGTACGTAGAATAATTCTGAGCCACTTATTTGGTCCCCACGATAAGGACGAAAAAAATCGTCCCTACCACAGCCACTTCCTAAATATATATATATATATATATATATATGGACAATTAGGTAAATTATAGTTTGAGTGTATTTTTTAAAACTAATCACAGTTTCAAAAAAAATATAGTCCTAATAATTATTTTTATTAAGGTAATAAATTTCTTATAATTACACATAAAATTTACTGTAATAATTTTTTTACCAAGTTCATAAAATATATAAATAGCTATTTTTAAAAAATTTTAAAACATTTGCTTTTTTTTAAATCATCCTTATAAATAGCTATTTCCTTAAAATTATTTATGTGTATATATATATATTGTGTATTTATGTATTATTTACGACCTTATTCATTGAATCAATTATTGTATAATTTATATTACAATTCATAAATTATTACAGCTAACCTCTATAAATTAGTAAACTTATGGCCAAGAAAATTTATAAATTTAGAGAATTATTTGAACTAACCTATACTATGACTCAACTCTACAAATACATAATACGAGGCTAATATCGACCATTTATTTGAACTAACCTGCTATGACTCAACTCTAACAAAAGAGGCATGTGATCATAAATTTAACAAGAGCAATTATTCTCTACCTGCCAACTTTGTCCTTAGCTTCCTACTTAGGGCGTTGTCACGACCCGCCCGGAACGGGCCGCGATCCTTTTCAGTTCATAAGACTAAATCTTAAAATTTTTTAAAATGACAAAACTGCTATTTATAAAAATCATTAATTCAACCTCCGAAATTTTTAAAAAGTGCATTTATTGGGTATAAGTGTAATTTTTAAAAATATTGGAGGTTGGAGGTTGTATTAATGATTTTTATAAAGGCTATTTTCGTTATTTAGGAAACTTTTAAGTTTTAATCAACACAAAAAAATAGTTTTATACCGATTTAAAAACCGAATGACCATAATATAATTACTAAAAATAGAGAGATGAAACTAAATTTTCAGTAAAACTCAGAGACTGTTTTAAAAATTTTTCTAATATCTACGATGTAAGTATTTAGATATAGGAATTATATTTTAGAATGCCAACAAAATTTTATGTTTCAAAAGGACTAAATGACCAATGCTTATTAAAAAGATTAATCAATTTCTAATTTAAACACTTCACGATTTAAAAAAATACCAAATATTTTTATTGAAATAACCAAATATTTTTAAAATCTAAGCAATATATACCCAAATAATTGAGTTTTTTTTTTACTTGTAATAAGTGAATTACTAAATCTAGATGGAAGTAAATAACACAGTTTTTTTAATATATTAGCAATTTAATTAATAAAATTTAAATATTTTCTTGGTTCGCCTTCATCTTATCTAAAATTTAATTTGGTATTATCTGTGGTCATAATTCCTAGGAGTGGCAATTCGTGTCACGTGTCGTGTCCTAACCGTATCCAATGAATTTTGACTAGACCCAGACACGACTCATTTATTAATCGTGTCTGAAGAGAAGACCCAGACACGACCCATTTAAATATCGTGTTAATCGTGTCACCCAATTACGAGCCATTTATAAATTGTGTCTAATTGGGTCTAAATGGGTCATGTTACTCTCGTATCTATTGACCCAATTAGTTATATTTGAGTTTAAATCAACAAAAATTTAATTTTTTTTTTGTAAATCTAAAATAGTTTTTGTTGAAGAAAGGCCTAATCTTGATAATATATTTATTTATGATAGCAACTCTTATGTTACACGGGTAAAATTTATTAAATGACAGATAAATAAATTTTAAGTACATGTAAATGGGTGTTAAAAATATATATTTATTTATAATTAATTTAATAATTGTGTCTTAACAGGTCTTATCGTGTTATCGTTTTCGTGTCGTGTTTACTCATTATTTAATCGTGTTAAGACCCAGACCCATTAAAGGAGGACCAAGACCCGCTAATTTCGTGTCGTGTCTCGTGTCTGAACTCAAATTGCCGGCCCTAATAATTCCCTATAAAAGAACATCGTTGGGAACATGAGTAAGGACAAAATTGGCAGGTGGAGCATGATTACTCTTGGTTAGTTCAAATGAGTTGATTCAGAGTATGCTAGTTCAAATGTGTGGTCACCATTAGGCTTTTTTTATTTATTTATTTTATGTTTATGCTAGTCTCTTGTTTTATGTATTTAAAGATAATTTTTATGTAAGTCTATTGTTCCCAACATTCATTCCTCAACAACATATCAGTATTGCATATAATCTGAAATCAATATGGCCTCTAATTGGGGTACAATGGTGGTTCTGTTATTATTGATCGTGGCTATGGCTACAATGGCTAGGGCTCAAATAAATCTGCCCGAGTTTTCTTCTGAGCTTACTGGACTTACAGGTACATGGACATATACATGTCTCTTGATGATCAATGTGTATATATACAAATTAGAATGAGTTTCCGTGTGTCACATATACTTTTCATTTGAGAGATTAGAAGTCATTTTAGTTATTTTTGGAATATATTTATCCAAATTTATATATATATATATATATATATATATATATATATATAAAGAGACATGAGATAGGTTAATGCTAAAATTAAGTTTTTTTTTTTTTTTTAGGATTCGGATATAAAAACGTACAACTGTAAATAATAATAATTTGTGGTATGAACTACGTCTTATGAGTTATCCGCTAATTATAAATATGATGACAAACCTAATATGAAATGTTTAATTTGTGTTTGTAGATCAAGAGTTCTGTAGCGAGTGCAGGTGCAGAGGAGATCCGGCAAAGTGCTATCGTACAGATTATAAAACGGGTGGATGTCCGGCAATCTGCGGTGATAAGCAATGCATTTGCTTGCCACTGTATGGTCGTCAGGAAAGATGTTTGTGTGTACACAGAGTTGATACCTGCGCTACCCCCAGTTGTTACTAATCATCATGGACCTTCAACGACAATTCACTATTAATATAATATGTGTGTTATTTTATTGCTATGTCTTCCTTGTATTTTGAAAATAAACCACCCCAAGTCACTACCAAACTTGAAGGTTGGGAATAATGTACTCCGAATTGTGTCAATCTAGTTCTTTGAAGCATATTATATAAGTAAAAAAAAAAAAACATATTGTAAATTTGATTCTTGAAAGGTAATATATAGTTGGCAAAAATTCTACAAACAAATTATTATACATGTCACAAATCCTCACAAGAATTTAAGATTTAAACAACAAGAATATCTTAAATCTTGGCAGAACTCCCTCCGTTAAAATCTTAAGTTCTCTTCCGACTGGCAAAGTTCTAAATTCATGGTACGATCAATTTTTTTTAGAGTTTTATTTTGTTTTGTTTTTCAGTTGGGGTACAGGATAAAAAATAGACCCGATGGGGAATACATTTAGAGTTATAATTGGATACTAACAAAGGTTCACGTTAATTAATATAGCAGTTGCCACACTCAATAACAATTTTACTAATGATAATTAAAATAAATAAAAAAAGAAGAAGAAGGGAAAATTCTGTAGTGGGTTTTTTTTTAGTGAGAAATAATTTTGAATGGTGAGATTCATATTTTTAAGATGCGGGACCCACCGAAAAGGTGAATCTGACGGTCCAAAATTATTTTCCACCACAAAAAAACCTATCATAGAAGTACCCGAAGAAGAAGACCGTCTCACCGGAACCATCCCAATTCCCAAATCCCATTGAAGATGCTTAAAAGCTGAAAGAATCACCAAAAGCCCAAATTACCCAAAAATAGGGTGATTTACATATATAGTCATATTAAGACTATATATTACACATATATTCACTCATTACAACATATATTAAATCTATTCAAACACCCCATTAATAAGTCTATTTTGCCCTTTATCAAAACGGGTAGTGAATCCGGAAGAGGAAAAAAAAAAGATCTGAATTCCTATATTTATGTACTTGGCAATCTATCATTAATGACCCATTAAAAAAATATTGACTTATATTCAGCATTAATCACCGGCTCAAAAAAAGGAAAAATTTTTGAATTTTGATTTAAAGCTAAAATACGAATCAAAATTCATTCCCTCGTTCTACTCTCCACTCTCACCGGTGAATATCTCGAGCTACTATTTCCAGAAAAATCCGCCCCAAATCACTGTTGTTTCACCCACAAATCCTAACATTCTTCCTTCTCTCAACATTTGTTCTCCCTCACCGGCGGAAACCACCTAAAATCTCCGCCCTAAATCTACAAAATCAGCCCCAAAAATTTGGGACGCCGGTGAAGCCAAACGAAACCCAAAGAAAATAACGCCGGCAAAGACAACAAAAACCAAAAAAAAAAGGCCCTAAAATTGTGAAAAAATAGCACTGCAATCTTAAAGAAACAGCCCCTTTTTTTTCTTTTGTAATTGTTGAAAATCAACGCCGACGACAACACCCAATGACTCGGGTCATGTTCACTCTGCGATCGGGAAGTGATGCGCCGATTAAGCGATTGAGGGAGGATCAATCAATCGGAGCCCAAAACGAGGGTGAGAACCCAACCTCAACCCGTAGATGCACGAGATCGACTACGGCTATCAACGACGAGATTAGCAACAATGTAAGATGTTTTATTGGATTATTTTTTTATGATTATACAACTTCTTTAGTTTTTGAATATGATATTATGAATATCTGGGGTTGAGGTTTTGAACAACTATGCCGCTGTTTTGTATATTAAATTTCGAATATGATATTTGAGATTAATAATTTGAATAAGCTGCTGTTTTTTTTTATATAATATTATGAATATGATATATGAGTTTGGAATGTGATGATTGGTATATGACAAAGATAATATTAAAAATATATTATCATATTCAAATATATTATCAGTTTTTATACTATGAATTGTAACACTAAAATAACTACAATAGAATGATCAGGTACTGTGGATGCTGATAAAAATGCTCCAATCAGTTCACACTCCAACGAACATGTTAGTTTATTTATATTTTGTGGCTCACATGAAATTGTATGAATGTCATAAATAACAATATATTTTTTGTCTTCTACACAAAAAGGATGGCAACAACAATGATGAAGATACACTTGCAACAATATTGCAAAGGAAGCGAGAATCAATGGCTGACCATCAACTATCGCGCCTGCTTTCAGAAGAAGTTGCTCCAGTCGTAAGCACGCATCATTAACAAAAGTTAATATGATATTTAAAAATTAATATAGTATTAATTATATTCTGATACTCTTGTGCAGATTGTTTTATTCGCTAAAACTTCAAAAGAAGGGAGCAAAAAACTAGTAGAACGTCAAAGGAAGATGGTGGTTCTCCATCTCATGCTCCGATGCTAGGAAAGTGCGTTACGTGCAAGAGTGCTTTTGTAAGAGAGTCATACACTACCAAATTTGGCTTTGCTGCTAAAGAGGTAAAAGAAAACTAGATGCAATTATTTCAGATCTTTTGTTCTAATCTTTTGAATCATAAAACATCAGTTCTATTAGTTTTTTCTTTTGGACTCAATATGTATTAGATGTATATCCTAGAAAAATCTCTTAATTATTAGTTGGGTTTTTACAATTTATTTTGGTTATTTAAAATCCATCTGATATGAATGTTCAGCAAGCTTGTTTGTCTTTTTTTATATATATAAATTTTGCTTGTATATTCTTAATATTAAACGATTAAATTTCCCAAACTCAAATTACAATATGATATTAAAAAATTATTGAACAATCAGAACAACTTTAATATGATATAGTAATTGTTTTAAAAAATGAAACAAAAAATATATGGTGCCGTGTTTTTTTTTTTGACTCAATATGTATTAAATATGTATCCTAGATTGTTTGTCTTTTTTATTATTGCTTGAAAATATTCGTTTGGGAAACTGAAATTAAAAATACATTATGATATAGTAATTGCAATCAAATTGACCATATATATAAGGATCAAAAATGCATATTGGAATCTGATATATCATAATCAAAAAGGTATATTGGAAACTAAAAATAACATATTGAAACTACCAAACACAAGGCAATGTAAGATGCAAGAAACAAAAAAATGTTTAAGAAATAATAAATTTAAAAGAACCAATAGCGTGTAAATTTGTCTCCTTAAAATAGTATGATATAATAATTATTTAGAAAACTCAAATTAAAAATTATATGATATCGTGCTATTATTATTATCATTATTATTATTTTTGTATTTTTTTACTCAATATATATTAGATGTATATCCTAGATTGTTTGTCTTTTTTTACACTGCTTTTATACTCTTAAATTTAGATAATTAAATTGAATAAATATTAACATTACAATATAGTAATTGCAATCAAATTGACCACATATATAAGGACCAAAAATGTATATTGGAAACTTGAATATCATAATCAAAAAAATATATTGAAAACTTAAAATATCATATTCAAACTGCCAAAACACAAAGGCAACGTCACATACTATGAACAAAAAAATAAATGTTTAGCAAATAATAAACTAAATCCAACCAGAAATATGAAAGTTTGTCTCCTGGCCTTATTTAAAACAATCAAATTAGCATGGTCTTCATTCCTTGCTACTATCCACTTGTTTCATGTCATGCTTTAAGGTGACAATACACGGGTTCATGCAAGCTTTTTTGTTATGGTCAGCTTTCCCACATCGGCTGCACCTATTCGGACTCCCCTTCTTCTTAAATTCGCCTACCAACTGGAGCCTTTCTTTTTTGGACCTTCCCGCTGCTCTCTTCTGACTATCAATAAGAAACACATGGAATCGGAACTTGTGATATGAAATAAATGCATATCGTATTACAAAATTAATACGAAATACAAAACATGTTTAATACTCACAAAATGAAGTTGAAATGATCTTCTCCGCCACCAGTAAGCTAAAAGTTCGAAGCCTTTGTTTTGTTTTTGTTTTTTCTCAGTCAAATGGACATCACAATTCTTTTTTGCCACAAAGCTACTTAAGCAACTCAAAACAAAAATTTGAAGCACAATACACCCACTGAAATTATATTTGAATTTGAAATTAATGTTTAATAACTGAACATTAAATTTTAAGATATTAATTTACATAAAAAAACACATGTAAAGCAGGTGGAATAAAACGGAAAAGAATTCGTCAAAAATAGAAAACAAACTCCCCTCGTTTAGCGGTGGATATACTGCAAATAATGATCATTAAATATATATATATATATGGTAACAGAAGTCATTAACTACGTGAGCAAAAAAACGTAAATACTTAAACATCTGATTTAATGTGATACTTAAAAGATTGAAAAAATCATATTTTGAATGTTTCCATGTGGCATTAACAACATACCCGAGTAACTCCAGTTTTGTGCTAAAACCATATTTTGAATGTTTTCATGTGGCATTAACAACATACCCGTGTACTCAGCAAAAAAAAAAAAATAATAATAAATAAAAACATACCTATGTAAAACCGGGTTTAACCCTCTAAGGGGTAAAACTGTCACTCAAACTTAGCCACGTAAGCAAAGTGAATAGATTTAATAATACTTACAAAGTCTAAACATTTGTGTAAAATAAGATTATATATTGACTCATGTAAAAACTTCATAATAACCCGTCTTGGCCGGACCTGATAAACCGTGGGCTGAGCCTGGGATCTATTCAAAGGCCCACTGACCACAACTGAGGTCCAGTTGAGTCCAACCTAATAAAATGGTTGTTGAATGAGTCGACTACTACGGGACCGTTAGTGCACAGAGAGAGAGAGAGAGACAGAGAGAGAGAGAGAGAGAGGTTTTCTTTGGGTTTAAGGGTTCCGCCGCTTCAGAAGAGAATCCTTCCTTCCTTCCTTGGTTCCGCCATGGCCGACCTCACCTCTTCCCCCGCCGTCAACGATAAGCGCAAGCGCAAGCGAAAGAGGACCAAGAAGCCCTCCGAGCTCGACGAAACCCCACAGCCCCACCAAGAAGTAGTGGTCGAGGAAGAAGAAGAAGAAGAGAAGATAAACGACGGGAACGATAAGCACAAGAACAAGGCGAAGAAGAAGAAGAAGCGGCTCGATGAAGCGACAGAGGAGCGGCGTGAAGAAGACGAAGAGGAAGAAGAAGAGAAGAAGGTGAAGAAGAGCGGTAAGACAGGGTCTGGGATTATGAGCACTGAGGCTTTCACTTCATTGGGTTTGTCCGATCCCACTTTGAAGGCCATTCAGGAGATGGGCTTTCGGAATATGACTCAGGTACTTCTTTTTTGCTTGCTTCTTCCAAAAGCCTCAAGCTTGTTTGCTTTTGCTGTTAGAGATATATTATCAAGTCAATTTCTATTAACCACATTGTTGGAGACCATATCTCTCTCAGTTTCCTTATTTTGAAGGAAATGCTAAGAAACTATGTCGATTGGGAACAAGAAGGAATGCGAAAGGAGCCTTTTTGTTTTGGATGTTTATGATGTATTTGTGTGTGTGTGTTTTTAATGTGGCTTGAAATTTCTATGTAGATTCAAGCGAGGGCAATCCCTCCACTTTTGGAAGGAAAAGATGTTCTCGGAGCTGCGAGGACGGGTTCCGGTAAAACCCTCGCTTTTCTAATACCGGCTGTGGAGTTGTTGTATCACACACACTTTAGTCCGCGCAACGGCACCGGTGTCGTTGTCATTTGCCCGACCAGAGAGCTTGCCATACAGGTGAAATACTTGCTTTTGTATTTATCAGCTTTGCTGCCATGTTATGCACTCAATTTCCCATGAATACTCTTGTTTCTCATATCATATTTTTTTTTAGCTAAGTTCTTTTTTCTCAGTTAGTTTTAGATTTGGTTTAGTTTGGTTTGTTTAAGTTCTACTCATCTATGTTGCTATATTCTTACATTTGTTACTTCATTATTTGCTGACCGCTTCACCATTGGCATTTAAATTATTTAGACCCATGCTGTGGCGAAGGACCTTCTCAAATATCATTCGCAGACGCATGGCTTGGTTATTGGTGGTGCGGCTAGAAGAGGAGAAGCTGAGCGCATTGTAAAGGGAGTTAATTTGTTGGTGGCAACTCCCGGTCGCCTTATTGACCATCTCCAAAATACGAAGGGATTTGTATACAAAAATCTGAAGGTAGCAGATAATGTTTATTTAGCAACTTTTGTTTCCAATATTGTTGTATTTGATTTGGAGAATGGTTTGTTTCGGCGTTCCTTGCGCTGAAATATTTTCCTCATCATGCATAATGGGATAATGGCCTCTTTTACTGAAACTTGGTTGAAAGTCTTTTCTCAATTTTCTACATTAGAGTTGTACTTCATGATAAGGTTTTAGCCTTATAGAACTCCTCCAGTCTCTGGAAGACAATGCCAAATAATGACACGTAATATTTAAATTGAATATACATGAAACATTAAAAATGTTAGCGCTGTAATTTTGAAGAATATGGATAACGTAGAAGAATTAATGATGGTGACTTTGGGGAAAGGAGATTTATTGCATGGCAAATACTAGTACTTTGCATTCAGTTTCTCATCCCCTCCATTTTACTTGTGCTTGTAGTGCCTCGTGATTGATGAAGCAGACAGGATACTGGAATCAAATTTTGAGGAAGAAATGAAGCAAATTATCAAGATTTTACCAAAGGTATTACCGATCCGTTAGCCTTTTCTTAATAGCATGCTACTGTGATTTTGGTTTCCCGGGCATGGTATAAGTTGCCATTACTATGTAAATAATCACTCTCTTGTGAAGAATTAAGAGGACAAGTCAGTTGCCCAAGATGGCTCAATGGGTTATTTTTTAAGCATCATTTTTACATGCTGGGAAAGGACAAGAAGAAAGATTTCTTCTCTTTTTTGGCGTTTTGGTTTTTTTGAACTGCTATGGTGGCTTTATCAATTGCTCATTATCTCTGGCTTTTTTATTAGTACAAAACCTTGGAGTTGATTAAGTTTGTGTGAGTTGGAGTTTGTTATATCTATTTTTTTGGGTGTAATACCTTGTTGTATAGAAGATTCCTGATTGAATTTTTGCCAACTTGCAGAGTCGGCAAACAGCTTTATTTTCAGCAACCCAGACTCAGAAGGTATCAGCATTACATCTGTACCTTAGAATCATTATTCCTATCTCTGTCTCCATCTTTTGATATTCTCTTTAACTTCTCGAAACATTTCCTCTGTTTTCAGCTGATGTTGTTTTCTGTAAGTGTTTGATTATACAATTTTGTTTTCTCATATCACTACTTTCTCAATGGACCTACAGGTTGAGGACCTTGCCCGCTTGTCTTTTCAGACAACACCGATCTATGTTGATGTAGATGATGGCAGAAACAAGGTAAAATTAGAAACTTGGATTTCATATCTTTCTTATTCGAAGATGATTGTTCATGTGTATTAGGCTTATAATTACCTGTTTTTTCGGTTCTTATGTTTGTAACCTTACAAAACCATGGCTTTGTAGGCTACGAATGAAGGGCTGGAACAAGGTTATTGCATTGTAGATAGCGACAAGAGATTTAGGCTTCTTTACTCTTTCCTGAAGAAGAATCTGTCTAAAAAAGTGATGGTTTTCTTCTCGTCGTGTTGCTCTGTCAAATTCCATAGCGAGCTTCTAAGATACATTCATGTGCCTTGCCTTGATATCCACGGAAAGCAAAAGCAGCAAAAGAGAACAACTACCTTTTTCGATTTTTGTAAAGCAGAGAAAGAATCTTGCTATGTACTGATGTAGCTGCTCGTGGTCTAGATATACCTGATGTGGTATGCTCGTTTCATTTAATAATTACCCGGCTTCAAATATTGAAGTTATACAGCTACTAAAACTAAGATTTGATCCATCTCCTCGATACGCTACTCTGATAATTCAATGCTATCACAGCACCATCATTTTTGAATACTTTGATATTTTTCCAACTGCAGTCTCTGCAAAAGAAATTGAAAAATCATTTAGAACTCATACCAACTCTCTGATCTTACTCTTACCATGGTTTTGATTGTAGGACTGGATTATTCAATATGACCCTCCAGATGACCCAAAGGTACCAACCATCTCTATCTTAAAACCTTTTTTATTAACCTTTTTTAATGTTATTTTGCTACTTTTCTTTACCCACACACTAGAAGCTGTAGCTTTGAATTGCTGCTTGCAGGAATATATTCACAGAGTTGGCCGAACAGCTCGTGGGGAAGGTGCCAAAGGAAAGGCACTTCTTTTTCTCATGCTCCAAGAAAAGCAATTTCTTCGCTATCTCAAGGTACAATTACTGACTAATGGACTTTGTAATCCTTGAATACTTCATTGTAGATGAGAGAGTAATAATCAAAATTTAAACGATGCTTAAAAGAGCTAGGCCCGCCAAACACTTCCCTTTATGATAACATGAGCAGCTGTAGTTTTGAGATCTATACATTTTTCTATAGAAGATATTTAGTGAATGAAATGAAGCACATTTCAAGAAGTTTTTTCTTTTTCTTTTTTATTTTTTTTTTAATTCCTATTATTTCATTTCAAGGAAGCAAAAGTTCCAGTTAAAGAGTTTGAATACAAGGAGAACAAGATTGCCAATGTACAATCTCACCTGGTATGTCACCTATTTTCCTTAACAGTGATTATTATGCATTGTTGTTTATCATTTAATCCAACAGTCAAATAAATCAAATAATGTTACCTGAACTAATGCAGGAGAAGTTGGTCGCTAGTAATTACTATTTGAATAAATCGGCAAAAGAAGCTTATAGATCCTATATATTAGCTTACAAGGCACACTCGATGAAGGACATTTTCAACTTGGACGCCCTTGATCTACAGGTATGCATATCCCTGCTGCAAAATCTCAAAATGCTCGGGTTTTGAAATTTTTGCTTGAATACTGTCGGTTTGGACAAATTTTTGTAGCGTATTTTCTTTGTGTAGTGTAGAAGTCTATGGTGGAACCAATGAGAACATCATTTTCTTTTCATTCAAAATAGGCACACCGAAGGCTTTGCTAGAGCCTAGATTGACAGTTATCTAACAAATGACGAGAATAATGTTTAATGTGTTCTGGGTATGAAAAATATGTGCTTAACTTGTGAATTTCTTTTCGCGATCGGGATTGGCCAGGGCGTTGCTGCGTCATTCTGCTTTTCGAACCCGCCCAAGGTGAGCTTGAACTTAGAGAGCAGCGCGTCAAGGATTAGAAAAAGGGATAAATCACGGAGAGTCGAAGGAGGACGGCATGGATTCAGCAAAAGCAATCCTTATGGTAGCAGAAACTAACAAAGTAGCAGATATCGCCAGCTCTGCAAAAGTTTTGTTAGTAGAATTTTTGTTTGCAATTTGCTTTTAACTTTCCCTTTTGATGTTTGGATTTAATTCAATATCTCATTTTTATTATAAACTTGTGTGTCAAATGACATTATCCTTTTTAAGATTATTTATTTCACAGATTACCATTGAATCTAGCTTTGATAGTTCTTTTTCGTTTGAGAGCATTTCTTTTTGGATTTGCTCGAGAATTGGTTCACACACTAGTATATGTAAAGAATTATTTACATTATCGTTCAATATCAAACCACTTATTACACAAATATACCAACATTACTTTTAATATTACATATATTTATTTTGTCTATGTAGCATAATTTTACTTCAAAATATATCCCTTGAGAGGTGGATCGGACCTTTTTTTTTTTTTATTCACTCCATAAATTAAGGACTTAAATGACTGCTCCCTCTTATTGCCTTTTCAATTTTTTGTTTAATTCGAATCTTTCAAATTTTCATGCAAAACAAGAACATCATATATATATATATATATATATATATATATATATATAATCTCACAATATAAATACCATATTATTTTAAATATCAATTATTAATTTTTTCTGTATATTAATTTCGCAAACACACATTTTTAATATGAAATTACAAATTCAATATCATAATATATATATATATATATATATATATATATATTAGGGCCAATTAAGCAATTAGTCATTTTAAAGGTAAAGTTTGAAAGATTTAGTCATAGTTTTACGAAATTAAGAATTTAGCCATAACATGTAACATTTTTTTGTAACATGTAACATATATACGTGTAAAAAATGTAACATTACATTTAATGTTACATTTTTTACACGTATATATGTTACATGCTACAAAAAAATATTAAATGTTATGGCTAAATCTCTAATTTCGTGAAACTATGGCTAAATCCTAAAAAATTACCCAAAAGTTTGGTTAAATGCCTAAAAAACTCTTATTATTTTTATACTACAAAACATGTATGAACATAAAGGAATCTTAAAAAAAAAAAAAAAAAAAGTGAATGAAAGTTAATTGAGATTCAAAATTCAAAGGGATAAAATATGTGAACCAATAAAATACCATAAACACTAAAACGTGGGGTACAAGTTTTTAAATTACTGAATTTATAATATTATATTGAACAATTTATGCATACGCACACCAATAGGCATATTTTCAATGTTTGCAGATGAATATGATACTCAAATCCGAATATCATATTTCACAAAGCATATTCAAAGGCATAAGAGGTGTTCAAATAATCATATTCAATATAATCATATATCATACTCATGTTTCTATTTTTGTAATATGATATTTGAAAGTATCAGGGGTGTTCAAATAAGAATTAAAAAAAATTACATTAAACGCTTTCTAAGGGCATCTCTAACCGAGAGATGCATATTACTATTTTGCATTTTTGCATCACCAAGTGCTCCAACCAAGAGTCATTTCTAGATGCATAATTGCATTTTGCTCTAAAAGTGAAAAATAGTGCTGTTCATGATGCATTTAGTTTGTCTATTTCCAAATATATATATATATATATATATATTAATTTATATTATTGGATTAATAATATATGAATTAACTTTTCCTGTGAGCTATTGGTAAAATATTAAAATTATAAGGATTTAAAAATAAATTATTATAAAAAGTTGGTCTGAAATAATATACTAAGAATATTCTTTTTGATATAAAAAATAAAGTTGAGTTGGAGATGATAGATACTGTTCACTGATGCATAATGCTATTTTAGCGTTAAAAAATGGATTTTTGCATCTCTTGGTTGGAGATGGTCTAATCAAGTAAAATTTCATAGTTAAAGGTTTTATAAATTTCATATTAAATTGTAAACCCGTACTTACATATGTGTTTATTGCAATCATGTTTTTGTTAATCACCGAAGTTGATCTCGTCCGTCTTCGGTTTGAGGATGGGGTTGTATCATTTCCATCACCGCCGTCTTTGCCTCAGTTTGAGTGATCCTCCCTCAAACGTCTCCTCGTCGCACCTAAAAACCCTGATCGCAGAGTGAACTTGAACTGTGCCATTGTAGTCGCGTCGTTGAGTTCTCGATCTGGTTGGTGCGACAGATGGAGATGTATCACGATGGGGATTCGACAAGCTCTAACCGATTTCAATAGACATTTGGGCGAAATTTTCAGATCCGAGAGTTTCAACCAGTGGTGGGAGAAAAGACGTGTAGAAATTTGTTAGGATTTTCTATTCTTTCTCTAAAAAAATTCAAAAATTGGAAAGAATAAGATTCTATATGCTTTTGATTTTTTTTTTTTTGTTTGGCATTAATGCATGTACATGGCCATGCATTTTTTTTTTTTTTTTTTTTTACGTTTTTTCCCCTACCCATAACCCATTAGTGGATCCGGGTCTATAATTCGGATTTATATTAAAAATGATATAATAGTATTATTGCTAAGGTGATTGATTAGATTTAATATATCTTATAAATGATGAATATATGTGTAATATTGAGTCCTAGTATGACTATATACGTAAATCTTTTATGTTTTATCACCGTAGATTTGAAAAAAAAAAAAAAAAAAAAAAAGCTGTTTCAAAAGTAGACGATTTGAACAAAAAAAAAAAAATTTATATATACGAAAAATTTCATTGATATTTGATTCCACCACAATTTATTAATTTACGACTTTTGTTAGAAATACCACTTACACTTTCTTAGTAGTCAGCCTTAACAAAATACAATCTTGACCGTTAAGTTTTAATTCATGGACTAAAATACCCTCAAATGGAATTTTTAAAATTTACTATTATTGTTATTGATCTAAAATACCCTTAAAAACTAAGATGAAATAGGGAAATACTCAAAATTGATTTAATAATAAAAATAAATAATCAATGTTTTAAATTAATTGAGTATCTACCTAATTCATCAACTATTTGCACATGTTTTCGATAATTCAGTCAATTATTACCAACTATCACTATGTAAGTAATTAAATTACTTGGGTATTTTTTTATATTTTTAAAAATATTGAATATTTATTTAAATGGGTCAAAATTAGATATTCACTATAATTTCTCAAAAAAATCATTAATCTTAAATTATGAATGCAAAGCAAATAATACCCCATAAACGAAGCACAAACATTGCACAAAAAAGTTACATCCAATTACAAGCATTGATGTCTATTTATTCCATAAAAGATGAGAAATTTAGTTCAACACTTTCCAATATCAGCCTGTTTAAAACCAGTAAAACAAAACAAACCTAAGAAAACAAACAAAAAGCCGAAACGCATTGTGAATCTTCTAAGCGAAAAAGACTAGTCCAACAAAAGACATGACAAAGAGAACGAGAGCTGGCGAGGAAAGGCCAAACATGGCCTTAGCAGAGGCGGCAGCTTGTGATTTGTCGTCGTGGCTCGAAGGCGCAGGCGCGGGCGCGGGCGCGTGTGCATGATGATGGTGAGGCTTCAAAACCTTGATGATCATCTTCTGACCTTTCTCGCAGTGTCCCGAGATGCCACTGATGAAGTAGAACGACCCCGGATGGTCCAAATCAAAGGCGGTGTTGCCGTTGTTGGAGAAGAAGAGGGGGTGGGGAGAGTGGCATTTCTCATACTCCTCTTCGCTCACCTCCACCACTGAGTCCTTCTCATACTTGAAATCTAACATGAAACATAAAGATAAATAAATCAGCCAAATGTTACTATAGCAAAATATTTACTTATTAATGTTAATTTTAGGTGTTTGACGTTGAAGAGCTTAATTCAGCATGATCAAATCAATGCCACGTGAGCAAAATCATCAGGTGTTGTTTACAGAGTCTTAATCGGAAACAAAAAGATTGTTTGTGGTTATAGCGCTATAGATGATAAAATGCACGTAAAATTAGTACATAGAAAATATGTTGTAGCAAACTTTATGCAATCAAAATGAAAAAAAAAAAAAAACCCATAATATTTGATAAGCAGGATTATAAAGGCAAATAAACCAATTATTATAGCTATCAATTAATTTGTTTGCACTATTTTTTTACTGTACCGATTAAGATAATTGACTTCAATGTTAAAATATATAGAAGATACATTTAGGTTAACTCAAATGACTAATCTTGGATTTTAAGAAGTAACCCTAAACTACACTTTGAAAGTACATATCAAATTAATGAAAATGATAATAATAGTTGGCATAACATGATGAGTTATTTACGTACGGATAGTGTCACCAACGATGAACCTATTTTGTGATGCCCATTCGTTGAACACTTCTTGGTCGTGTTTGGACTTGGGAGTCTTCCACCCGTCTTCGCCGCCGACCTCGTATTGCTTGCAAGTTACGGTGGCGAATGCGAAGGTTGAGAGGAAGAGAAACAAGAGGAACACTTTGGATTGTGTTGCCATTTTTTGTGAAGTTTATTTTGGATTGTTTCTGGGGAGCTCTTCAGCTAGATAATTGATTGATATCAAAGTGTTTGAGGAAATTTGGCACTTAAAACGACTAGTGATTGGGTATTTATTTGGTCATGAGTTAAATAATAACTGATGAGTTTGTTACTAAAAATGCGGATGAGGATTCTTAGGAGTGATATTTGGAATTTGCGGGAAGTGGGCTTTGTTGGAGGTAACCGTTAAAAAGGGTTGAGCCTTGACTCGGTATAAGTAATTTTCAAATTTATTAGCCTTTTCTTTTTTCTTTTTTTTTTTTCGTTATTTATTTTTTACTTTTAGAAGCCACTAGATATTAGGGTACTTAAATGAACGAACTCTTGCTAGTAAAAAAAAAAAAAAAAAAAAACCGTGTCATTTGCTTCTAAACGAAATATTGCATATTTGCATTAATAGCCGAAGGGATAACTTGAAAAACAGAAAACAATACAGGAAAAATTATCTAACTTTACAATAAAAAATAAATGAAAGTAAAATAAAGAGACTGGTCTGCCCTCCAGAAAGGTCTTCTTTTTTTTTTTCATCTGTCTAATCTTATAAAATGTATGGTGTCATTATTTAATTGTCGTGACAATATCACCAATATAAATCATGACGAAGAAAAAAAAAAGAAATGAAAAAAAACTTGGTCAATTAATTTAAAAGCATAAAGATTACAAGCAGATGAGCAACTAAATAGGGGGGGAAAGAAAAATATTTTACAAATGTGATAACAATTCATTGCAATTTTTTTTAGGGGCTAACATCAGCGTTACAATATTACATTCCAAAGAAAAATGATAATAAACAACCGTTGTATGAAAAACACCCCACCAAAACTATGGCATGATTCAACAAAGTAGGAATTACTAACGCCATTCAAGTTCAACTTCTCTTCAGTCTTTTCACTTGAAACTCCATTAATGTAATTATCATTGGACACTTGATGGCATGGTTTAACTCCAATTGGAGCAAAACTCTTGGAAGTCAAACCATCATTGTAACAAAGATTGGGGTTTTCCCAAGCCCCAAAACGCCTTCCCAATTTCCTAAAAAACCCTGGTGAGAACTCAATCTCTCCACTCAGATTGTTCCCACTAATGTAAATTGCACTGATGCACGGCATAGAAGCCAAACTTGGTGGGACTTTTCCTGAGAGACCATTACTTTTGAGGCCCAAAAACCTAAGATTTTCCATTCTAGAAATTGACCCTGGAATGTCTCCCTTCAAGCCTGTTTTGGAAAGATCCAAAACCTCCAAGTTGTTGAGATTTTCCCATTGGGTAATGGAACTCAGGTCACCACCAAGTGCTTGGTTGTGTGATATCACCAACTCTTTTAAGGAAACCATTTGTTGAAATGACTGAACTAGCCCTCCTGAAAAGTTGTTGCTTCCAAGGTCTAACAGAGTGACATTCTTGAGGTTTCCAATCTCTATTGGTAATTTACCTTCTAACTTGTTGTAGCTCAAATCCAGCTTTATAAGTGAAGCCAGTGACCCTATAGACAAAGGCAATGAGCCACTTAGATTGTTTCTGCTCAAGTCAAGGATCAAGAGCTCACTCAACTTCCCAAAACTTTGTGGAATCTGACCCACAAAATGGTTTACCGAGAGGACAAGTTTTCTCAAGCTAGTCAAATCTCCCATCTCCAATGGTAACTTCCCAGTGAGCCCATTTTCTAGAAGCACTAGAGATTGGAGCTTTCTGAGATAGCCAATAGTTGTTGGGATTGTTCCAATGAGACCTGGGTTTGATCTGAATTCTAAGGACTCTAGGGTGTTTGTGAACATTTCCCATCTCAAAGTTGAGATTCTGACTGGGTTGACCTTCATGAAGCAACTGAAGAATGAGAGGGATTTCAAGCGCTTGAGCCTAAAAAAGTGGTGTGAAAACTGTGGAGTGGAAGAGCACATTAGAGAGTTGTCATAAATTGGTCCAATCTCTATAGCAGAAACATACCACAAGCCATCATAAAGATCGCATGAAACTCCCTGAAAAATCACCATTACTATTAGTCACTCCAAATGTCATTAATATTTTCAATGCTTCAAACACTTTCATTTTTTATTTTTTATTTTTTTAAACATAAAAGTGCAATTTTAGTTTTAAATACATATTTGGTAAATCTGTTTTCCTTTTCAATTTTTTTAAATTAGAAACATATTTTAAAAAATAGAAGAAACTAAAAATTCTTGTTCTCAAAATTTGTTTAATCAAAACATTAAATCTTAATAACTTTTTTGTCTGGTTTCTCAATTCTCTACACTCTCGCTATATTTCATATTTATATCTTTTCACTCCATCTTTATCGGTTACAAACCATCATTTTGTATTTTTTATTTTTAAAAACAAGTAACAAATAGTGATTATCAAACATGTTTTGTGTTTTTAAAAATTTTGAAAACAAAATATCAAAAACACTTCCAAATTTTTGTTTTCAAAAACAAAATGTTATCAAACATAATCTAAACATGCATAAAATAATAGCTATTGTTTTGACAATAATGCATGTTTATGAAATAGTAGTAGTAAAAGAAGTGGCATGCCTGTATTGGGGTCCATCCACAAGGGTCTGGATAGAGATTTGAACCATTCCACCACTTTCCCACAAAACCTTGAATTGCAGTGTAAAGAGCTTCTTGTTCTTCTCTCTCCATTGGTGCTATTGATGAATAGTCCACTATTTCTTCAATATCTCTGCACATGACACTGTGCAAGTCGCTAAAGCATACAAACACAAGAACAACAACGCTGATTTGAACTGTTATCGACAAACGCTTCATGTGGGCAAAGAAAGAGATCAGAAATCAAAACAAGAACTTGCAAATATGATCGGACAAAATAAAACAAAACAAAACAACAAAAAGTGGGGTTAAGTCGCTTTGGAGGAATGGTATAATTCCTAGCGAGATATTAAAAATCGAGCTCACTGTACTATGGAAACAAATAATGGAGAGACATACATATAAGTAGAGCTAATTAGAGAAAATAAAAATGCAAAAGAATAAAAAAGGTGGATTGGAAATTGTTCCGAGTTTCCATGCTTTTTTAATAACTCTACAAAAAGTAAAGCCGAGGCTCAGAGATTGAGGAGGACAACAGAAGATCTAAGAAGCCTATAGATACCAGTAGGAAAAAAAAAAAAAAAAAAAAAAAGAAGCCTATAGATACAGCCAAGTACTGATCAAAACACTTCTCGAGGACAAAAGGTTACAATATGTAGTAATAATAGCAACAACAATGACAGCATACGTTGAAGGAAATAATGTTGTTATTATTATTATTATTATTATTTTCACCTTAAAGAGGTAACTAGAGATAAAAGATAAAGATCAATATTGGATAGTTAGATTATATATGTTTAATGCAAATGTCGTTATCAATACTAAATTTTGCATAAAGAATAATAATTTATATGAGTACTAAATTTATGTGAACGAAGAATAATGTTGCACATTTTATTCACGATAGTAAAGAGTATATATATATAATTACAACCCTAATGCCAAGTTACAATCTTAAACTTAAAAGAAAGAATATATTCAAAACAAGTATTTACCCTAAATTAAAGGATTACATCAATCTTGAATGAAAATTATATAATATATTTAATTAACCGAGTAATATTTTATAGAAATTATAGAGTAAGTAGCCATTTTTTAAATGACGTTTTAAAAAAATAGCTAACGTTTTCATTAATTAAAAAAAATTCAATTCTTTAACTACAAGATGCTTACTGAAAAAGTAACTAATCTACATGAAAGTGTTCCCAACGGGTGGTCAACACAATATTCTATGTCAAATAGGAACACCAGTGAAACAATAAACTAAAATAGAGATAGACCTACAAATTGAAAATAAAATGTAGAAAGTAAAGAGACACTATAATTGGTAACGCAGTTCAACCAAGCCTGTATCTATAAGGCCACACTCAGATGATATAATGATATTCACTATTCTAGAAACGTGTACACCTGGTCTTTCACTCGAAGGATTCCCTCCTTACTCCGTCACTGCTTTCCTTCGTCTCTTATTCATGAATGCCAACACAAGATTGCCCTCTGTCCAAGATCCCATCGTTTTCATAGGAACCTCTCCCGAGACACCTTTTCACCAATTCACTCAAGCATGAGTTCTCACATAATACAAAGAAAATGAAACACTCTTTGCAATATTTTATCTCAAGCTCACACTCTCTCAGTTACAACAAAAACCTCATTGCAGAGATATAATAAACACGCCCAAAATAGAATCAAAAACCAAAAAGGAATTCAATCACATTAGTGTGATTTCTTTCCATAAATTGTGTGACACTTCATAGCATCTCAATGATCCATATGGCACATCAAGGGTAAAAATCTGGCTAAATATAATCTCCATGAAGTCAAATCTCTTTTGAAATATTCAATAAAATCAAAGCCAAATCAAATCTTAGAGATTTTAATAGAAACCACAAAATTCGGAGCGATGAACATCTTCGGGAACACCTTGAGAAACATCTCGCCAAAATCTTCAAAATGTCAAAATCTTGCTCCATGATTGATGCCAGCAAATCATAGACTGAATCAAACACAATATTAGCTTAAAAAAAATATACGTTTTGCTAAAAATAACATGCCAACACTAAATATACACTAACAATCTCTTCCTTTGGTATTTTTTTTTATAAAACCCCATGAGATAACAGTCTAACAACCTACCCAAAATAGCAAAGTCTGCAAATCAACAAAAATAGATGATGTCTTTGGGGCTTAACATAATCTCCCTCTTTCTTTTCAAGAAAAAGACAAATTAATTATAAGAACGAGGGAATACTCCAACCCACACATCTCTCTCTCTCTCTCTCTCTCTCTCTCTCTCTCTCTCTCTCTCTCTCTCTCTCTCTCTCTCTCTCTCTCTCTCTCTCTCATGATTCTTCATGAACTTCGCTAGGAACATCCTCGTAAACTTCTCCAAGAACATAAAAAACAACATCATCAGAGAGATCTAATTAACTCCCCTACACACTAGCTACATGCTTCTAACGAAAAATATTCTTGTTGATTCTGATATTTCCAACAACTTTCGAAGAAGTGTGTGCTATACTACAGTGTAAATTCAACTTCTTCACCTATTCTTGCTTGGTTGACCTCTAGTTGTATGGCTTCTTCTTACCAATTCTCCTCAGGTCCACTGTATACTGAAATCACTGAGGTTTGATATGCCTAATACGTTCGCAATAGTGACACGTGGGAATCCACTTCCTTGCTGGTGTTCTAGTACATTTTTTGTATTCTTCTAGTCACGCGTGAACAAACACCAGCTACAATCCAGAAATCTCACTTGTATATCAAAGTCCAACACTATCACCAGCAGCTTTTCTAACAGTCAAAATCTGGCCCAGTTTAATGTTTTTAAATTGGTGACACACCTATCTTAAAGTTCAAGTCTTGAAGATGAGTACAAGAGAGAGGCTTTTGTAAGTGCGTCGACAAATCGCTCAACGAAAGAGACGTAAAAAGACTCACAATTGGAAATGTTGCACACGATCCCTACAAAGTGATAATAAAAAGAGTTTTTAACACTGGTGCCCTTGAATCAAATGGGGTGTGACAAGTTTTTCCACAACCATTATTTGTTGGCATGTTACACCCTCAGTTCAAAATTATAGCAAATAACTACAAATCCATTATATGAGTTAAAATTTGAATGAAATATTCTTGATTCTGTTCACATAATACTTTAGTTGAGGGAACTCTTGTCATTTTAAAACTCTTATTAGAAAAGAAATCATTTACAACACTACACAAAATAAATAAATAAATTTCACTCTCTTATTCTTGTCATTGAAAGCTTTGAGAGCCTTTTCAAACTTGCCAACATGGCAATATCCCTATAACAGTGGTGTCAATGAGTACTTACTCATCTCCTAACTAAAATCCACCATTTCATCAACCTCATCTCAAGAAATCAATGGATCTAGACTTAGACAAGACCTCCAATAAGCAAGCATAAGTATAATAATTAGGAACACAAAGACCCTTGTTTTTAACTTGATAAAAAAAAAATTAGCTTCCTCAACCAACCCCAAGCTACCAAGACACCTCAAAAAATAATTCCAAGATTTAGGAGTCATGAAATAGTTGGAATTGACGAGGTCTAAAACGAAGGCTCTCATAGTGTCATTTTGTCGAGCACTAAAATGATTGAAGACATGGCATTGTAAGTGTAACAGTTATGCCCAAACTCGTGTTGTTTCAAAGCCCAAGTGAAGAACGAGTGAGCAATTTTCCAACCCCTGAAGCAAGTCAACACACTCGACGAGTTTGGTCATCAGAAACAGAGCAAAGGTCTTCAGCTCTTGATTTTTGGTGAAGATGAAAATGAGATTGTCTGCCAACTGGGTTTGCTCGGAGGAAAGCTAAGGGTTATCGGAGTTGGAGGCGTTGGTCGAGAATGGAAATTTGGTGAGTGAAAGAATGGTGTTTGAGTTAATGGGCAACTTGCTAAGGATTCGGCAAGATTTTTGGAATCCTTTGCAATGCCATTACCAGAAAAAGCATCAGAGTTTGAGTCTCAAAGACCAAACAACAACGACGACGAAGGGGTTGACCTCGTACGGAGTGCGACATAAGAGAACATGATTTAACTTTATTGGTAAAAACTATCACCTTCATGTTTAATCATTAAGAATCAATACCAAATATGCGGAAGCGGAAGCGTACCTGAATCTATAAGATCAAAAATTGAAAGATTATGCTCTTCCAATGCAGTAGACCTGAGAAACCTTAGTACCTTGATGATGGGGATTCAAGAGCAGAAAATTCTACGTACTGCTAATTGGGGACCATAACCCCTTAAGTAACTGCTAATTATAGTTACTAAAAACTATTTGCTATTTATAATTTGGCCCCTCATCAAATTAAAAATTGTACTTATGGTATCTACACAATAATATCATGACAATCATACCCTTAAGTCACAAACCTTATTTCAAATTAGACCACATCAATATTGACTTATTTAATGATGATCAAACACACATTTAATAATTACATGTGTGGCCCGAAATAAAAAATTCTAACAATCTCCCATTGGGCCATATATGTATTTTATAAATGTATTAACTTTAACTTAATGAGCTCAAAAACTTTGTCATCATAACCATATGGCATGAATAATCTCGTCCATTGACTATATTAACATAGGATCAAAGCAGTCTTTGTTGTATCTGTCACAACTAAACCCATCAATAGCCACATATACTAATATAGTCAAATGACATAGATCAATCATGAATGTGTGGCATGAAAATTACATGCAAGGCAATCCGTTCATATCAATTTTCAATTGGTCCACCTTAAACTTTAGTGAAACCAAACCTTAAACATAAGTGTACAAAGTGTACTGAACTGAATAATCTCATTTCTGATCAGAAAGTATCTAAATACATAAACATGTACACAATCAAGCATAAAGTATAAAATACAAATGATACGAACTCCCACTGAATCCAGATATCATCAAGAAAGACCTTGGGTGGCAAACCCTTTGTAAGAGGGCTTGCAATCATGGAGTTCGTTCTTATGTGTTTTATGAAAAATTGATCACTCTGTACTCTTTCATATACAACCTCAAATTATTGTTGGAATACAATATAGCTGATTTGTTGTCACAAAATAACTTTAGTGGTCTTTCAATTCCTTATAAGATGCACAGCATTGTGACAAAATTCTGTAACCATATTCCATGTGATGGGATGCCTCATAACACAATAATTATAATAATAATAAATTGAAATAGTGGTAACTCCCATATCAAGATACCGGGCAATCCATTAATATTTCATTTTTGGACAAAATATTAACTACTAAGTGATATCTTGATGTAGTAATCAAACACTGACAATAAGAACATATCAAACAATAAATCTTCTTTTGGCCGTTTTATTGCTCATATGTAAAACAAATAATTATCATGCGTTTGCACTTGCAATTATGTTAAATATTAACCTTCCTTTGGGCCGGTTAAATATTCACATAAATTACAGCACATAACCTTTTATATTTCAAAACAAATTAATTTCCACAAGTGGGACCACTTTGGTGGTATGTTGCTTCAATTAATTTATCTTAAAATATAAACACACTAATATTTGAATTTAAAATTATACCATAATTTGGGTCAAAATCAACATTGGTTAACCATAGTTAACTCTAGTTGAGTCAAGACTTACAGCGTCAAAGAACGCAAAACCAAATATAACCCACAAAACTCAAAACCTCAATCCCAAAATGTGTCCAAATAATCAAACCCAGATAATGTTTTAAAAACTTTAAATCTGATTGGGCTCGTAAAACCTTAAACTTTAAACCTTATTCAAATAAGAAAATTATAGCCCACAAACTTTATCACTAACATAACCAAAGATGTGCAATCATCAAATATATACATTTTTTTAATAATAAATTCCGAATTAAAAAAGAATGTGGAAAAAAGCTGCAATTAGCAATTCACAGTCCCAAGCATAATGCTGCGAATTTAACCAAAACTTAAATCTCAAAAGAAAACCACTTTATTCCGTTTTATTCATCAACGTATACATACTAATATTTATTTATTGTACCGAAAAACACAAAAGCCTAAAGTCTTATGGATCAAGCGATTCATAAGCCACTGAATCCGTAACCATAAAACCAAGAGTATGTATATCGATGAGGAATAAAACCCATATGCAAGATTATGTATATACAGTAGACAAATTCAATTTTTTTACCAACTACACATGTATATGCCCAGAATCATGGTTTCAAAATCCATTAACAAATAAAAATAATAAGGACCACAATAAGAAGGATACTTGAATGGTAAATCTCTTTTGAAAAGTCAAAACATGGGCATATAAGATAAAAACTGATTCAAGCCACCGAATTCAGTTTATAGCATACCATAATGTGAATATATCCAAAATTATAACTTGATAACCTAATACACTATATCAAGAATTTCTAGTCGATAGAAATTCAAAGAAATTTTCCCAAGAATTTGAAACCAATTAAGAAGATGTCCAAATTTTATACCAAAGAACAAATTCAAGGATTCAAAGAACCCCAAAACCAAATAACCCATTATAAATCCAAACTCAAGATTAGAAATCTGTAGTGCAACAGACTTACAGTGATTAAAAACCACTTTCCTTAGCCCAAAGAATGAAAATAACCAACCACTATAAAGAACATATCTCTATGGTCAAATACAAGAAATTGCCCAATTTGTCTTGCACCAAAGCAAGGAACGAAAACATGAATGCCAAAATTATATAAATAATTCAAATACATGGTTCTAAAATCACAATCACGGTAAGCAATTTCAAAACCAAATCAGAGGATTTAAAGAACAACAACCCAAACATAATTCCTTATAATGTATATATCATTGTTCAATTAAGTCCAAAACAAAATTAATCCTTAATGATCAAACATGATCACTCTGATACCACTTGTTAGAACATGATTTAACTTTATTGGTGAAAACTATCACCTTCATGTTTAATCATTAAAAATCAACACCAAATATGCGGAAGCGGAAGCGCACTTGAATCTATAAGATCAAAAATTTAAATATTATGCTCTTCCAATGCAGTACAGTTAGGAACCTTAGTGACTTGATGATGAGGATTCCCGAGCAACTGATTGGGGACCATAATCCCTTAAGTAACTGCTAATTATAGTTACTAAAAACTACTTGCTATTTCTAATTTGACCCGTCATCAAATTAAAAATTACACTCGTGGTATCCACACAATAATATCATGACAATCATACCCTTAAATCACAAACTTTATTTCAAATTAGACCACATCAATTTTGACTTATTTAATGATGACCAAAAACACGTTTAATAGTTATATGTGTAGCCCCAAATAAAAAATTCCAACACGACAAACCCATCGTTGGGGCTTTACTCGCTCCAGTTCCCTCCAGGCTTTAAGTGGTTTTGTTTGTAATCTCATTATTAATGGTGGGGTTTTTTTTGTCTATTATTAATTTTATGAAGAAAAGAAAAGGAGAAATATTTTTTAACGAAGAAGAAGAAATAGGAATAAGGGGTGAATAACCCAAATAGCCTTGATATGGATGTGTGAGACTTACATGCCAAATTTCGTCTATATTTTCTATAAAAGTTATCAATTTGTTGTTATTTTTCGAGATTCAAACTGAGAGTGTAACATGTCAAAACTTAAAATTTAGAAGATAATTTGCCACATCTCGTAGAATTTAGTTGGTTCGTACCATTGCAAAAAGCTCTAAAATATATTATATTGAGTTGCAAAAATGGTATAAATTATAAGGAATTGCATTGTCATTGGTAGATTGAGTGTGGCGATCGCTACGGTCCATAATATCTCGACTAAATTTTGGTCCCAAAAAAAAAAAAAAAAAGAAAACCAAGAGGGTTAGGTTGTGCCAATTAATAACGGTGAAATAAAGTTAACTTAGTAAACGCTTTAATTAGTGATCAGCAGTGTATAAAGATTAATTAAAGAAGTCTGGTGCCGAAAAGAAAGAAAAAAACAAAAGGAGGGTGTCAGAATTAGGGGTACGTAGGGGACCGAAGTTTTTGTCTCACAAACAAAACAACAAGGGCACGCATATGCATGCACTGTTGCACTCGCAATACAACACTGCATGCACAAAGAAATACCCACATTCAACTGCCATTTCTTTTTCTTTATTTTCCTTTTCTTAATTTATCTTAAAAATGACATCATATTTTTTTATTAGCAATATTATTTTGTTCATTGATAATATAGCATTGAGTAGGTATTAAAAAATTATATTGCACCACAAAAAGTATATTTGCAACTTGTTGAAAGATAAAAACCATGAGTATTTTTTGTATTTTAGCAAAATTTTAGGCTTGTCCCTTAAATTTTTTATAATACAAAATTTATTTTTTAGATTCTTAAATTAAACAAAATTTATATCTTATTATGATTTTTTATAGATCAAAAGATATAATTTTTTTCTCTAAATAACAAAAAGAGCAGAAAAATACAGTTGGAGTATGAAAATTTTACTAAAAATTTAAATAAAATATATTTTATTTAATAATTATATTATTAAAAACTCGTGATATGAACATGAAATTTAAGAAAACACCATCCTTACAATATTTCTCCTTTGATTGAATCATAATATATAATTTGGCAATCTTCTTTTACCGTTAGACATGTGTTGATGTATCAACAATAGTTAACTATGGATGTTATTGTATTTTTTCTACATATATATTTTCGTAGTAGTACTAGCAATGGAGCTGATGTGACAAAAGTCTTTATCACAAACGCGTGGAGGGCAGCAACAATTCACCGCCTCAAGTAATGGTTTGCAGGGAATATTTCTTTTTTTTGGGTTCTGTAATTAATTAATGACCATATTGATGATTTTCAAGCATAGGCAAGTAACTAGACTAAAGACTAGTGTTGAATGTTATAATATATCTCTGTTGCATAACAGACTCTTATTTTCTCTCCTCAACTCATTGTCGAGGTTAGTAATGTGTGCACTGCATGGTCATGGAGTTAATTTGGAAAATTTGGAATACCCAAGTGAAGAGCCCCATTTAATTTCCTACTCCTTTTGGGTATTTTACTTAGGTTAATTCCAATCACAAGTTAATTCTTACTTCTTCGGTAAATTAAAGAGGAGGTTATGCTATGGGGAAATTTATCAGCACTACGTGAGTTATTTGTATATCATATTTAGTTGGAACGTCAAACAATTACGAAAATAAAAAATTGTTTGTACTTTGACTATAAACTCTAATGGTCCAAATGTGGTCTTTAGGAGCTTCATTTTTTCAAATCTTACTATAAGAGTCTTCATTTTAGAAAAGAGGAGTAGAAAAGGCAAACATAGTGCATGGTATTTCCTCATATATATCCATCTTATAAGTAAGCTAAAAATGAGCCAATTATTATTATTTTTTGATTCCTTTTTCTAGTCGAAAACGAATATGGAGTTACCAAAAGTGAAAAGACTAATACGAAGGAGTTGTACTAGAAACAATATATTGAATGCTTCTTGAACTTGCAAGCCTCATTTATGTAGTAGACAGCTTATATAATAGAGAGAGAGCGGTGTTGGACCATCCTATCTCTAACTCCTTAAAGAAGCTACACATAAATAGAGTCCACGGCATTGCAGACCTATTCACATGCCATGTCGTTTTCTCTCTTGATTCTTTGCTATTTATGCTCTCTCTCTCTCATGATGCGCTCTCTCACAAACCAAAAAAAAAAAAAAATGGATCTTGATCAAACCAAGCCGAAGACCGAAGATTTTTTTTTTCTTTTCAAAGATTATGTCACATGTTGATGCAATTTTTCGCACCAACTAACACGTGTAAAATAACATGAAAAAAATAAAGACAAATAATGAAGAAAATAACAAATTACAATTGGCAAAGAATTCAAAGTAATAGAATTATATTCTCCGAGTCTTATTCCACCTCCCTTTCTTTTGTAATCGTTGGCTATTTATAGCCTTACAGTGTTTGTACAAAAAAGGAAATAATCGATAAAGCATCTTAAATTTATTAATGGCAATGTAGCAGAGCATGAGCGACGCGAGCGTGCGAGGGGTGGGCGAGGGGTGGGCAGCCGCCCACATGGCATTGGACGGATGCGCGTAAGGGACGGGCAGTGCCGAGCACGCACATGCGGGGGCTGGAGGCTGGCCGCCTCCCACATGGTGTCGGGCGGATGTGCGCGAGGGACAGGCGACGCCAGGAGCGCGCGTGTAGGGGTGAGCACAGCATCAGGGCGGCTGGCGGCCGCCACACCGCACTGGGCGACTGGCGGCCGCCCACATGGTACCAGGCGGCATGGGCGCTGGGCGTGCCGGGCACTGGGCACGCGAGGTGCTGGGTGCTGGGTGCTAGGCGCGGGGAATGCTGGGTGTAGTGGCGCCGAGCGCTGGGTGCGCGGCGTTGGGCATTCGCAAGGCGCCGGATGGCAGGCTACAGCCCACTTGGGTGCCGGGCTGCCGCCCACAGCAGCGCCAGATGTTGTTAGGTGCCGGGGATGGCGTTGCCACCTGCTCGTGTCGCGGGCCGTCTTCCCAAATCTTCGTTTGTCGCTCTTCTTACTTGGGCTTTCCACCGGGCCGGCCCATCGCCAATTTATAACCTCAAAGACGAGCCTTGGGTTGAATTATTGCCCAACTTCACAAATGAATTATACATATATATATATATATATATATATATATAAGAAAGGCAATAGGCACGTATGGATCGCGTTTCAATGGCTCTCTATTACTAAGTTAATCAAGCGCTCGATAATTAGTATACATTGATAACTTACCATCGTTTAAAATATTCAATCACTTTGTAAAGAGCCTATTGATCATCGCGTAGACTGTGACTAGTTGAATCAATTGTCTAGGGACACCAATAAAAAAATAGTCCAGCTGCTCTTTCTCTACCGAAATGGGTCGTCTCTCTAAAAAGTATAAGTCGAAAGATCAAAGAGTACTTGTACTTAAATGTGCGTCTAGAAGGATCAAATTTGATTTTTATAGGCGTAGAGTTGAGTCTTCCAATCAAGTCAAATGTTGTTATCCTCTATTTGAATTCTCATCATTGTATTATGTAGATAGAGTCCAGTATAGGATAATTATTTGAATCAAATGTTGTTATCCTCTATTTGAATTCTCATCCTTGTATTATGTAAATAGACTCTATAAGATAATTACTTGATTTACAATTTGAATTCAATTGACTACAAAAATGTTGAAATTGACATGACCTGCTTGCATGATTGTCGCTTGACTCTTGAGCCGATGACTCGTAGCATAATTGACGTGGACTTCCCCTATTTGGTGTTAAATCAAATATTCTTTCAGTATAAAGTAGAAGTCGTTTTGGAGTCGACATGGAGGCTTTTGGAGTCAGCTCGGAGTCAGCATTTGGCTCGTCCATTTGTCGTTTGTCACTCGATTATGTGTCATAGGTTACTCAATCTTCTGTCGTTTGTCACTCAATATGTCGTTGGTCACTCATCAAGTGATTGAATGACCACTCGAGTGGCTAATATTGTTAAGAGAGACGACCTCTAACCCTAACACCTTGTATTTTTTGACATTGGTTAATATACGAGCTTAACACCCTCGTGTTGCTACGGGTTAATTTTTATTTTTAAAGAATTAATAGACATTAATAATATTTGGAAAAATTCAAAAAATAAAAGAAGCAATAACAAAAAGATTAGAAGAATGATGGAGAAAACTCTATTTTTGAAAAACCACAAAAAAAAAAGTACCGGCGAAGAGATGTGGAAAGAAGTGAAAGGCTTTCTTGCAAAAAGCGAAAAATAAATAATAATAATAATAATAATAATAATAATAATAATAATAATAATAAAAAGCAGGTGCAAGAAGATTGAAAAAATGAAAGAGAAAATTATATTTTTCAAAAAATCATAAAAAAACCAATGGCAAAGAGAGGAGTGAAATAGATAACCTTCAGAGTGCTTTTAGTACGCGTCTACGCGATAATCTAAGTTTATGAGATACGTGAGTACTAATTACGTCAATATAATTATCGAGAATCTTGAATTATAGTATTTAGTTGCGAGCATTAATATTTACTAATAGTTACCAATATTTTTAGTAATGTTAAATTAATGTATTTAGTTGAGTATGGTAATAGAATATTATTTAAAAATTTAGACAATTATGTCTTAAAATTTGTTTTAGCACGTTAAACATTATATATATATATATATATATATATATATAAACATCAAAATCGTTTCATTTCATTCTTTTTTTTTTCAAGTATGGCAGTGGTAGACGTATTCACTGCGGGAAGGGAGAAGAAAACAACGTTTGAAAAAAAAAAGATGAGAGAGAGAGAGACGTGAGGATATATGTGTGGAATAAGTGGTGAGGTAAATTTGTTTAATATATTTTTTAACTTTCAAGACTTCAGATAAGGGCATTTTTGAGAAAATATGAATATGTGGGAAATAGGTTATATATAAAGGCCCCTCAAAGTCGTTAGCCCAAATAATTGAGGAGGCCATCATGGTAAATTCGTTGGTCAATGTAGATACTACAGTAAAACTCCGCTTCCTTTTAGTTATATAGGATAATATGTAAATATATATTTGAAGATGAGCTCCAAAAATTTTATTTGGACTCTTGGTGTTTTCCTTATCCTCATATAATAATATGCACGATTCATCGTGTCAATTCAATTGTTAATTCTTCAAGTAATTTGCATTAATGGCCCTTGAAATGTTTTGGCATTTGGCAAGTTGTCCCATGAACGTTTTCGAAGCTAACTAACACCCTGAATTTATACAATTTGGCAAATCAATCCAACGGACGTAAAAATCAGTCCAATGTTTTTTAAGCAATTCAGATACACAATTTTGATGTAAGTTTCTTTCTATACACTACAGGAAACAAGGTTCTCGGCGACGACATTTGCCGTCGACATAGGTCAAAAAGTCGTCGGCGAAAGGTTTTGGCGACAACTAAGGTCGTCACCGAAGGCTCGTCAATCAATCCAATTTTTTTAAGCAATTCAGATACACAAAATTTTGATGCAAGTTTCTTTCTATATCACTACAGGAAACAAGGTTTTCGGACCGGCGACGACTTTGGTCGTCGCTGAAGGCTCGTCGTTGAAGCTTTTGACGACGACTTATGTCGTCGTCAAAAGTCGTCGCCCAAAAGTCTTCGGAAGTGATGACAACAGGACTATTGGCGACGATAATTTTGGAAGTTGTCGTCGTCGATAAGTGTTTTTTTTTTAAGAAATATTAATTTAATATATAATTTTCACATTTTTTAATTAAAAATTTATAATTCTCTTTCCAAATCATTTTACAATTAATAATTAGTAATTTATAATAATAATTAATAATTAATATGAAATAAAAATTTCATTAATAGATAATAAGTAGCTAAAAGTAAATGCTTATACACATGCTAACAAGTACGTAAAGTACTAATAAACATAATTTGAGAATTCTAATATAATAAAATATATAAACATATATACGGAGTACGCAACGTATATATAAGCATCTATGATAGTCCTAAGTCGGCAGCATCGTCGTTGTTCTCATCGTCGCTGACATCACGCATCTCCTGATCTGCTGGCTGAGGTGGCTGTGGACTGGCTGATGTTGGAGGACCCATGGAGATAAATGGCGGTAAGGTTATGGTCGGAGCCTGGAAGTTTGGATTGATCCTTTGAAGCTCGTCGACCATGACTTGGCGCGATGACATGAGTAAGCCTAGTAAAACGCTAAGGCTTGCTTGAAGCTCAGGTGGGAACGTTGGTTACGGTGCTGGAGTCGATCCCACTTTGAAGGCCATTGTGACATGTTAGAACATGATTTAACCCAACATGCGCGAGGGACAGGCGGCGCCGGGAGCATGCGTGCAGGGGCGGGCACAACATCAGGTGGCTAGCAGCTGCCACACTGCATTGGGCGACTGGCGGCCGCCCACATGGTACCGGGCGCCGTGGGCGCTGGGTGTGCCGGGCACTGGGGCACGCTAGGTGCTGGGCGCTGGGGCGTGGGCGCGCTGGGTGCTGGGCACCAGGCACTGGGCGCTAGGCGCGGGGGGTGCTAGGTGTAGTGGCGTCGGGTGCGTGGCGTTGGGCATTCGCGAGGCGCCGGATGGCAGGCTACAGCCCACTTGGGTGCCAGGCTGCCGCCCACGGCAGCGCCAGATGGTTGTTGGGCGCCGGGGATGGCGTTGCCACCTGCTCGTGTCGCGGGCCGTCTTCCCGGACCTTCGTTTGTCGCTCTTCTTACTTGGGCTTTCCACCGAGCCAGCCCATCGTCAATTTATAACCTCAAAGACGAGCCTTGGGTTGAATTATTGCCCAACTTCACAAATGAATTAATATATATATATATATATATATATATAAGAAAGGCAATAGGCACGTATGGATCGCGTTTCAATGGCTCTCTATTACTAAGTCAATCAAGCACTCGATAATTAGTATACGTTGATAACTTACCATCATTTAAAATATTCAATAACTTTGTAAAGAGCCTGTTGATCATCACGTAGACTGTGACTTGTTGAATCAATTGTCTAGGGACACCAATAAGAAAATAGTCCAGCTGCTCTTTCTCCACCGAAATGGGTCGTCTCTCTAAAAAGTGTAAGTCGAAAGATCAAAGAGTACTTGTACTTAAATGTGCGTCTAGAAGGATCAAATTTGATTTTTATAGGCGTAGAGTTGAGTCTTCCTATCAAGTCAAATGTTGTTATCCTCTATTTGAATTCCATCATTGTATTATGTATTTGAATTCTCATCATTGTATTATGTAAATAGAGTCCAGTATTGGATAATTATTTGAATCAAATGTTGTTATCCTCTATTGAATTCTCATCCTTGTATTATGTAAATAGACTATATAGGATAATTACTTGATTTACCATTTGAATTCAATTGACTACAAAAATGTTGAAATTGACATGACCTGCTTGCATGATTGTCGCTTGACTCTTGAGCCGATGACTCGTAGCATAATTGACGTGGACTTCCTCCGTTTGGTGTTAAATCAAATATTCTTTCAGTATTAAGTAGAAGTCGTTTTGGAGTCGACATGGAGGCTTTTGGAGTCAGCTCGGAGTCATCATTTGGCTCGTCCATTTGTCGTTTGTCACTCGATTATGTGTCATAGGTCACTCGATCTTCTGTCGCTCGTCACTCAATATGTCGTTGGTCACTCATCAAGTGATTGAATGACCACTCGAGTGGCTAATATTGTTAAGAGAGACGACTTCTAACCCTAACACCTTGTATTTTTTGACATTAGTTAATATACGAGCTTAACACCCTCTTGTTGTTGCGGGTTTATTTTTATTTTTAAGGAATTAATAGACATTAATAATATTTGGAAAAAATTCAAAAATAAAAGAAGCAATAATGAAAAGATTAGAAGAATGATGGAGAAAACTCTATTTTTGAAAAACCAAAAAAAAAAAAAAAAAGAGTACCAGCGAAGAGATGTGGAAAGAAGTGAAAGGGTTTCTTGCAAAAAGCCAAAAATAAAAAAATAATAATAAAAAAAAAGCAGCGGCAGGAAGATTGAAAAAATGAAAGAGAAAATCATATTTTTCAAAAAATCATAAAAAAAGCAATGGCAAAGAGAGGAGTGAAATAGATAACCTTCAGAGTGTGTTTAGTACGCGTCTACGCGATAATCTAAGTTTATGAGATACGTGAGTACTAATTACGTCAATATAATTACCGAGAATCTTGAATTACAATGTTTATTAGTTGCGAGCATTAATATTTACTAATATTTACCAACATTTTTAGTAATGTTAAATTAATGTATTTAGTTGAGCATGGTAATGGAATATTATTTAAAAATTTAGACAATTATGTCTTAAAATTTGTTTTAGCACGTTAAACATTATATATATATATATATATTTATATATTTATACATATATATACATCAAAATCGTTTCATCTCATTCTTGTTTTTTTTTTCAAGTATGGCAGTGGTAGACGTATTCATTGCGGGAAGGGAGAAGAAAACAACGTTTAAAAAAAATGATGAGAGAGAGAGACGTGAGGATATTTGTGTGGAATAAGTGGTGAGGTAAATTTGTTTAATATATTTTTTAACTTTCAGGACTTCAGATAAGAGCATTTTTGAGAAAATATGAATAGATGGGAAATAGGTTATATATAAAGACCCCTCAAAGTCATTAGCCCAAATAATTAAGCAGGCCATCATGGTAAATTCGTTGGTCAGTGTAGATACTACACTAAAACTCCGCTTCCTTTTAGTTAGGTAGGATAATATGTAAATATATATTTGAAGATGAACTCCAAAAATTTTATTTGGACTCTTGGCGTTTTTCTTATCCCCATATAATAATATGCACGATTCATCGTGTCAATTTAATTGTTAATTCTTCAAGTAATTTGCATTAATGGCCCTTGAACTGTTTTGGCATTTGGCAAGTTGTCCCATGAACGTTTTCGAAGCCAACTAACACCCTGAATTTATACAATTTGGCAAATCAGTCCAACAGACGTAAAAATCAGTCCAATGTTTTTTAAGCAATTCAGATACACAAAATTTTGATGTAAGTTTCTTTCTATACACTACAGGAAACAAGGTTCTCGGCGACGACATTTGTCGTCGACATAGGTCACAAAGTCGTCGCTGAAAGGTTTTGGCGACGACTAAGGCCGTACCTTTCGGCGACGACTAAGGTCGTCACCGAAGGCTCGTCAATCAGTCCAATGTTTGTAAGCAATTCAGATACACAAAATTTTGAAGCAAGTTTCTTTCTATATCACTATAGGAAACAAGGTTTTCAGACCGACGACGACTTTGGTCGTCGCTGAAGGCTCGTCGTTGAAGCTTTTCGACGACGACTTATGTCGTCGCCAATATTGGCGATGACATGTCATCGCCAAAAGTTGTCGCCCAAAAGTCTTCGGAATTGATGACAACAGGACTAATGGCGATGACAATTTTGGAAGTTGTCGTCGCCGATAAGTGTTTTTTTTTAAGAAATATTAATTTAATATATAATTTTTACATTTTTTAATTAAAAATTTGTGATTCTCTTTCCAAATCATTTTACAATTAATAATTATTAATTTATAATAATAATTAATAATTAATACGAAATAAAAATTTCATTAATAGATAATAAGTAGCTAAAAGTAAATGCTTATACACATGCTAACAAGTACGTAAAGTACTAATAAACATAATTTAAGAATTCTAATATAATAAAACACATAAACATATATATAGAGTACGCAACGTATATATAAGCATCTATGATAGTCCTAAGTCAGTATCATCGTCGTCGTCCTCATCGTCGCTGACATCACTCATCTCCTGATCTGCTGGCTGAGGTGGCTGTGGACTGGCTGATGTTGGAGGACCCATGGAGATAAACGGCAGTAAGGTTATGGTTGGAGCCCGGAAGTTTGGATTGATCCTTTGAAGCTCGTCGACCATGACTTGGTGCGATGCCATGAGTGAGCCTAGTAAACCGCTAAGGGTTGCTTGAAGCTCAGGTGGGAATGTTGGTTGCGGTGCTGAAGTCGATGTATAGGGGATATCAGCTGAATCTATAGAGCAACTATCATTCTGTGTCACTCTCTTTGGCAACGTAGGACCGATGCCGGTGGTATGGTCACGTCGTACTGGGAGTGTCTGTGTGATAATGTCGTCATTGGTAATGTTCATAGTGGAATTCTTAGTCCGATGTGTCTGTGAGTCCACCATTTTATCCTATTACAAAAGAACAAATTCATAAGAAAATCTAAGATATGTCTTAATTAATTAAATATTTATTAATATCATTATAGTAATAAAGTTATCATACATGAAGCTCCCTATCACATTCGCTGTTCCACCCTTTCGGGATCATGTGTCGATCACGAAAACAATCGATCGGACTATGCATACGTCCAGCTGCATCCCTCTGCAAAATACAAAGACAAATTTCAAACAACAATAGTTTTATAAATATATTAATTTATTAAAACAAATATGATCAACTTTACTGCGAACCTTTTCAAATCAAAGTCTCGGGATTGCCTTCGATCCGTGCTGACTAACTGTCTGTACCTTACCCCGGTTGCGTGAATTTCTCTCAGACATTTTCTAAACCAAAATAAAATTGTGTTAGATAAATTAAACTTAAAATGTATTATCTAGATTGAATGCTCATTAAATAAATGAAGATACCTTATATTCATCTAAATGCATCCATTGCAACTACTTGTCCCAGAGCTCTTGTGTTTTGACAGATGGATGTTTTATCTTCTCGCCTGCTTCTATACTTCCCATTTCGCTAATCATCCCTTTCCTCTACTCGACCAAGTCGTTCTTCCAACTGCGTAACGCTTTTTGTGCATGTCCATCGACGGATGCCCGATGCTCAGCATCATCTACAGTCTTAAAAACGTTGCGTGTCCTGTGCCGGACCTGATCTTGAAGGTCCTTGCGCTGCAAATCCTATCGTTGGAGTGATGGATCCATAATATCCTTAATACACGAGCCAATATGGTTGTTGAAGTTGGCGTAAATATCACTAATGGCCTTGTACGTCTTACCCTCATCAAGGTAACAGACAACTTCTTTCCTGGATTCTCTATCATGAATAGCTTGACATCCAAGCCTGTAACACCTACGTACTTATCAACGTATTTTACGTCATAATCTACCTATTTAAGTAAATGAGTGCAAATCTCATTTATATCATTCTTATAAACATAATACAAAACACAGAAGCAAACCTATTTTTAAAATAAATTGTGCAAAAAGTTACCAAAATATAAAGATGTATATCTTACAAAATAAAAATAGGCAATTCTCAAAAATTATACTACATGTTCTTCCTTTCTTGGCACATGAACATTCTGGAGGCAAAGGGAGGCAGTTCAACCAACTCCTACTGCTCATAAGACTCGTTATCTGCATCACAAGAAACTATATGAGCTAACGCTCAGTAAGTAGAAATTTTCATTTTACAAGATAATAAAAACACATAAAAGATTCATTATTGTTATTGTACTCATATTTCTAACATAAAACATTAATCTTTTCATCAATTATTTGGGTCCCATTTAAGTATAAATCCCAACTTAACATCCGATAGGCCGTGAGTTTTCGGAACCTGTTCGATACTGGCCAGACTTTATGAAAGTTCATTCCTCATAAAAACCTCATGCCAAGAGGAATTCACTTTCCCTTTACAAGAGTTGTGGCTACCCTGTCTTGGCTTTTACACCTCAAGGGATTTAACCACTATGATTGGGTCCGTCGGTCCCCCGCGTCCCTTGCCTATCCAGATATCAAATCTCAAACTCATACTTACATTTTTTAAGTGTCAAAATAAGAGTACAATAACCTTTCATTTTCTATTTGAAACCATATTCTTGAACCATTCAATATAGTAAAATTCACACAATTTATCACATAGTTCATTTAAGTATACAAAGCACATAACATGTATTATTGCTTCCTGTGATGGTTTTGAAAAGGTAAGATTTCTACTTACCTCTTTAGAGATCAATAAGCTAGTGTAGAGTATGAATATCCTTGCCCAAGCAATTGATGTGCTTTTCAACTTCATCATGTTAAACAATTCGCTTTTACAAAGTTAGAATTTGATTATAACACTAGTATTGGAAAATAATCTTACTTTAAATTTTTACGACACTATTATGTATTTTATTTTATTTTATTTTATTTTACCTAACAATCTCAACTTTTCATAACAGATAGCAAAGTAGCAATCCACTTTACAAGTCTAACTATACAACACAATGATTAATTTTATAAAGTTCTAATCATAGACAAATATTAGGACAAAACGCTACCCACTTAATTTTAAGCTTAATATATTGTAAACTAAACATAAAACATATTTAAAACATGATTTTGATTCCCAAAACTAGAAGAAATTCAACCAAACCAGTTTTAGAGCTTTATATTGAAACCTAATTTTTGCCACAAAAGTAAATTTAAAGAAGTTTTCAACTTACCCAAACGGCCAAACTAAATCCTCTGCTTGAAAGCTGCCTCTTTTTCGTTCTCTTCTTTTTTTTTTTTTTTTAAATCGTTGATATGCTCTGCCTCATGAAGGAGAATGGATATTTATATCCATTTGACAATGGGCTGAGCTTTTGGCATGGACTGGACTACTAAGTTGGGTATGGGTTTTGTTGGGCTTTAATATCTTGGGCAATAACTTAAAGATATTAAAAGCAAACCCATGTAATTAAATATGCGTAAGATTCCTATAAACATAAATAAATAAATAAATATATATATATATATGTATACACACACGTATATAAAAGCTTTGATCTCGTTTAATCTTTTCATAAACAAAAATAGGTTGGTCTTAAATATTGGGTTCTAATTTTAAGAATACCAAAAACAAGCCCATTAGTTTGCGAAATTTTTTTATCGAACATTTGTGAAAAAATTTTAGATGTATATGTATAGATGTTTATATCATAATATATAAATATAAATTATACCATAATAAATTTTAAAAACCACAAATAGTTATACACGTTACCATAATTTAATTGAAAGAACAAAACTGATCTAAGCACATCAATTCTTTGACACAAGATATCCGGCTCTACACTGCAAAATACTTAAAATTATTAGCTTTCAATTAAATTTACTAATGCATATAAATACTAACTGAGATTATTTAAGCAAAATATCTAAATATAACTAACTAAGCATCCTAGTTAGTTCTATTTTTTTAAAGGGCATTACAAAGCCCCTATTGCGTCAGCGATGATGCCGTCCAGTGGTATCGGAAGGTCCCCTAACTACAAAACAAATAAAAAGAAACAAAAACTTAAGCATTTTACTATAGACTATGAGTATACATTGAATATACAATATTTACCTTCCTCGCATTGCGTTCTATTTTCTTGCGGCCGGTGTGGGTCCTTAGTACCTCTATCTCCTCAATGCGAACGAGATATAATATTAGTCATAACACGAAAGATCTGCTAATAATTAAAGAATTTATATTATATTCTTTAAATTAATAGCAACACTTTAATACTTTTATTGGTACATCTTGTTCTAAATCATTACATCTCATGACAAATCATCTACTCATCATCTGATTCTAAAAAATCCAAGAGACGTCACCCTGTTCGTCGTCTAAATCATCAGAATCTTCATCGTCAACATACTCAATGATTATATCATCCACTTCAACGTCCTCGTTTATATCTTCGTCATCAGTTTCTACTATGGATATTATTTCATTATCTACCACAGTCGTTGGTAGAGCATCGTCTCGTTCATAAGATATAGACTTAATATTTAGAAGTTCGACCACCAATTCAAAGTTAGGAGGGGCAGGAGTCATAGAATTCGGACTAAACAAATCATTGTTTTCTTTGATTTCGGGTAAATCCCAAACATGACGGTGTGCAGACAAATGAGCTACCTTCCAAATAGAGCCATTTAAGAGATACTCTGTATAAAAAAAACTTGTTGTGCTTGAGTGCACAAGACGAATGATCAACGAAAGGATCATTCTTGTACCATTCTGCGTTCATGTAAACACTTGTAATGTTTTGCATAATCTTCAGTCGTTTCTTTCTAGGGTCAGTATCAAACCATTTGCAACGAAACAATACCGCGCGACATCTTTCCAAATATTGCATCACTATAATTTCTTCAAGCTCGCTGTAAAAAGGTTCTGCGCCTCTACCAGAAACATACACTCCGCTATTATGTGTCTTGCGATTCACATCATGACTCTTGTACACATATTTCACCCTGTTTATAACACATGTCGTATATGACAAAACTGTTGGTAGTGACCTATACGCCAAAGAAAACCACTCATTTGGCATTGTATGTAAAACTGTCATATTAGCAAACGGATTAAAATCGTCAGCCACGAGGCCAAGACTAACATTGCGTGCGTCTGCTACAAATGTAGGGAATCGTCTGTCAAACTCTTTCCAAGCTTCACAATTAACAGGATGTCATATAACACCATCTTCTGTTGATCTACCACGTTGATGCCACTGCATATCTTTTGCGGTATGCTTTGAACTATGCAATCTACGGTGATGATCCTTCAGTGGAAAGTAACGAAGCACTTTATGCGGAATGTTTTTTCCTTTCTCAGTTCTTTCTACCCATCGACTCGTCTTATATATAGGAAAACGTTGCAAATCTTCATTCTCTTTCCAAAAAAATGCATAATCATATTTGCAAATATGGATTGACGGGTATCCGAGACCCAGACCCCGCAACTTTTTCTTTGCATCATAGTGTGAGTCTAGTATTTTATTTCCGTCTGGATGGGAAATCTTAAGCAATTCTAGCAACTGGTCAAACTAAGTATTTGTCCGCTTATTCAACACTTTAATGTGTATCAACTTAACCATAAAATTCAAAGCGGACATCTTCGTACAACCAAGCCATAGCTCATCTTGTAGGTCGTCAAATAATTTCTCATACTCTGTCAATTCAGCATCGACAAGGTCACCACTATTATTGCCATTCTCCTCATTGGCGAAAGATTCATTAACTAAATTCATAAGAACATCATTCATCTAATCGTTTGTTGCCCTTGAGCTTGAAGGTTGCACTGAAGATGTCGGATAAACCGCATCTTCACCATGCCATATCCAATTCGTATAAATTGGATGAAAACAATAATCTATTATATGCACTTCAAGGACGTCTAAAGTGTGCAATTCTTTGTTGACGCATCTTCTACACAGACATTTTAGTGTTTTACTATTCCATCTGAATGAAGATAACATCAAGGAATTGCAACATGTTGGTCTAGTATGCGTCCCATGTTCGATTTATCAATTGAATCCAACTCTTGTCTGTCGTCGTGGCTAATTGTGTCAACCTATTAACTAATAATTTTATTTTATACAATATTAGTGTTATTTATGTATTATTAAAACATATATTTCTATTTTAATAATTATTTATTTTCCTGCTTTTTATTAATTGTTTAAATGTATTTAATTATTTAATAATTAAAACATATATTTTTAATTATGATAATTATTGTACCATTTATTATTATATGTAATTATTTATTAAATATTTTTCATTGCAATTAATCGTCATTGTTGTAAGTGATTTTTCGTCAACAGGTGTAGCTTCGGGGGCGGAGTCTCCGAGGCACATTTGATGACGAACCTAAGCCCCCGATTCCAACAGCAAAGCACCGCCACGTCATCACGGAAGCTTCCCTCGATCGTAGAATGAATGAGGACTGTCGAATATACCCTCGAGGATAATCAGTAAAGGCATCACCGAAGGTGGTGCTGAGTTTATGACAATACCCTCGGAGGTAGAATGACGGATAAGAAGGCCGCAGATCTTCTGAGAGGATCTACACCCGCGATGATAGTCTTAGAGAGGAAACAATGACTTCACTCAAGACGGTAGGCTCAACCCGTGAAGCTGGTGATCCCCGATCGAAGATGAAGTCCACGCGTGGTAGTTTAGGTTTTTTCTTTATATCACTGGTCTACCCACGATTATGGGATGTCTGATAATTTACTCCGTAAAATCTGGGGTTGGGACTGTAGATATTCAATTTTCAATGTATATATGTATCTAGTTGGTGACCTAATCTCAGAATTTAAGGGATTATGAATGATTGTATATTTGGTAACCTAATCCCATGATTTAGGAGATTGGGTGTCAGAACCCCATTGACCGAACCATCTCTCCTGGTCTATAAAAGGCAGGGAAGGAGAACGGAGAAGGGGTTGGAAGAAAAATTTGTGTAATTCTCTGTAAAAAATTTATCAAAAATACTAGAAAAAGTGGACGTATGCTATCACTCCGGAGGGGGGCCGAACCACTCTAAAAACCTTCGTGTTTTCGATTTTTCCAGCCAATTCTTCCCTTTTCATTACCGCACCACAGCTTAGAGGTGCGGATCACGGCGTTGGTTCAAATTTTACACCAATAGCTTGACGCTAGAAGGAGGGCCACTGTATTTCTTTCCAGATTTGCTTGCCTCCTACGCTGAGATTTCTTTTTGGGCTGTGTTAATTGATCAGAGATCAATGGCACCCAACACTAGAAGCACTGGGAAAAGTCTGGTGACTGCCCAGCAGGAGCAGCTCGAACTGAGGATGAAGAATGTCGAGGACTTCATGGCACGCATGAGCGACATGATGGAGACACTGGCTCAAAACCAGAGTCCGCCACTGCTCCTCATTGATAAGGAACAGGCTGACGTTCTCCGAGTGCGGCTCCAGGCAGACTGCGAGAAGGCGGCGACCGAGTTGGCCAAAAGAAACAACATTGCGGCCGACCGAGAGGAGTTTGATGGTAGGTCAGACGCTGAAACCTGCATCCCCCGCAGCTGCAGAGATGCGCCAGTGCGCCAGTCCGCAGCTCACACCGGAGGTGTGCGGCTGTCGGTGGTGCGAGCCGGAAGCTCGGGACTGGCCGCTGATGTAGAAGAAGATTCGGCCCAATCTAGATCTATATTTGACAGGCTGGGCCCACTTCCGCGGGAGCCAGCAAGACGTGCCTCTGCACAATCCAAGGTCCGCATCAGAGATGCGCGACCCCCGGTCGTATATCGACTCCGCAATGGGTCGGCTACCACCGCCACCAGTAGACAAACCCAGGCAACCCAGGAGTTCTCGCTCGTAGAGATCGAGCATTTCCGAGGGCTCCTCAATAAGAGAGCCCGCGATGGTATTTTGGACGGGGATTTCACTCCCTTAACCGAAGACATCCTCAATGCCCCCATCCCCGATCGACTCAGACTAGCGAAGGTAACCACGTTCAATGGGACCGGGGACCTTTCTGACCACTTGGGAGTCTACTCTTCGTGGGCACGCACTTGTGGCTATTTTGATGCTATTAAGTGCCGACTTTTCGATACGACCCTCTCGGACGAAGTGCGAAGATGGTGGTATCGACAACCAGCCGACTCCATCGCGAGTTGGCAGGGTCTTAGAGCGGGGTTCGCTTCGCAGTTCTTGGGGGGTCAGAAACACCTCAAGAATCATGCTTACCTCTCCCGAGTTAAGCATAGGGATGGAGAAACCCTCCAGGTCTGGCTAAAGAGATTCACCAAGGCCACGGTAGAAGTGGAGCATCTATCTGTTGGCCGCTAGCTCCACGATTCACGAGAATACACCCTTTGTGTTTACAATCAATAAGAAACCGCCACGGACGTATTCGAACTTCTTGGATCGAGCTAGGAATTATGTCAACGCTGAGGCCCTGACTTCGAAAAGTCCAAGGCTGCGAAAGCCTTTATAGGGAACCCTGAAAGGGACCGACGGAAGGAGAAGAGACCTGTGGAGAACCCTGCGAGCGGGAGCCAACAGACACGCAAAGAGAAGAGGCCTCGCGATTCAGGATCGGGATTAGAGGTTATCCGAGCTCGCAAATAGCGGTACGGCAAGTACCTTAAGCTCACCGCCTCGATAGAGGAAATATACGTCAACTCACGAAGCAAAGTTGACTTCCGACCCCCTGCAACCGATATGGGGGAGAACCCTGGAGAAGCACAAGGACAAGTTCTGCTTGTACCACAACGCGGTCGCTCACACCACCGTGACGTGCTTCGACCTAAAAGATGAGATATAATATCTCATCCGCTGAAGGAAGCTCGCGGTATACCGTAAAGATGCAGACTGTGGAGCAAGAAACCCGCCTAATCGAGAGATCGAGGGCGAAATCCATACGATCGCGGGAGGCCCTTATCCTAGGGGGCACTCTCAGCAGTCGATGAAGTATTATGCCCGGGAGGTACGACGGAAGCCTTCTGGAGGAGTTTTCCAAGTCACAAAGGAAGCTTTGCGACTCCCTCAAAGATCGAGAACGAGCTCTCGTTCACGGATGATGACGCCGAAGGCGTCAGATTCCCGCATCATGATCCTCTGGTAATATCGGCCATGATCGAGAACCATTTAGTCCATCGTTGCCTCATAGACGACGGCAGTTTGGTGGACATCTTGTATCTGGACGTCTTTGAAAAGATGAGGATAAGTCCCCAAAGCCTGCGAGCGACCATGAGTCCACTCCACGCCTTCACGGGAGATTCTGTCTTCCCGGAGGGAAGCATAGAATTGGTCGTTTCCTTTGGTGAAGAGCCGAAGAGATCAACCACCATCTCTAACTTCATGGTGGTCAAGGGTAGATCTTCATATAACGCCATCATCGAGCGTCCTACGTTCGTGGCCATGAAGGCAGTAACCTCGATTTACCATCTCTGCCTGAAGTTTCCCATACCCCGTAGCATCGAAATCGTCCAGGGGAATCAATATGAAGCTTGGATGTGTTACACAACGAGCATCAGATCGGCTCCCGCAAACTCGAAGGCAAAGCGGATAGCCGGGGAAGTAGGCTTAGCCGAGGAAGCCTTCACGATCGGGGTTTTCGAGATCCGGTACGAGCTGGACCCTTGACTGCCGGCCCATTAGCAATTAACAGGCCCGGCCTAAGAAACGGAGGAGATGGGCATTGATAACCACGACCCAACGCGTAAACTCAAAATCAGGACCTCTCTAAGTCCAGAAATGCGCGAGACTATCGCGGCCTGCCTTCGCACGTAATCGAGACGTGTTCGCATAGAGCCACAGCGACATGAAAGGAATAGACCTCGAGCTAATGAGCCACCATCTCAATATTGATCCACTGGTTCCTACCCGACGACAGAAGATGAGACTACTCGACCCCGAGAGAGCCCAGGCGCTTAAAGACGAAGTCGATAAGCTGGTCAGAGCGAGGTTCATTCGTGAAGCGAAGTACCCCGTTTGGGTCTCGAAACCCGTACTGGTCTCAAAGCCAGACGGAAGATGGAGATGCTGCGTGGATTTCACCAACCTCAACGAGGTCTGTCCGAAGGACAGCTTCCCTGTACCCCGAATTGACCAGACGGTCAACGCGACCGCGAGTCATGAGCTCCTCAACTTCATGAACGCATATTCGGGGTACAATCAGATCCCTATGTTCCATCAGAACGAGGTACACACAGCCTTCATCACTGATCGCAGACTTTATTGCTATAAAGTCATGCCCTTCGGCTTGAAGAATGCAGGAGCAACTTATCAGAGGCTGGTGAATAAGATTTTTGCGTAACTACTGGGAGTCTCGATTGAAGTTTATATCGATGACATGTTGGTCAAGAGTGCAGCAACGCGAGATCATATCACGTACCTAGATCAAACCTTCTCCATCCTTCGACAAACTAATATGATACTCAATCCGAACAAGTGCACCTTCGCGGTCAGAGCTGGGAAGTTCTTAGGCTTCATGGTGAGTCAACAAGGAATTGAGGCTAACCTGGAGAAAATCCAAGCCATCCTCGACATAGAGTCCCCTCAGAGAGGGGAAAAAGTCCATTGCAGTATTGACGACATAGAGTCCCCTCGGAGAGAGGAAAAAGTTCATTGCAGTATTGAACAGGTTTGCCTATCGGTCTACCAACAAGCGTCTCCCCTTCTTCAACGTCCTTCGAGGCACTAAGGAGTTCGTTTGGATCGAGAAATGTGAACGAGCTTTCTAAAAACTCAAGGTATACCTGGGGCACGCCCAAACTCTAGCGAAGCCATTACCGGGGGAGATACTCTTCACTTATGTCGACGTCTCAGAGCATGCAATCAATTCAGTACTCGTCAAGAAAGCAGCTAGAGTACAGATGCCTGTGTACTACATCAGCAAGCGCCTCCTCGACGCTGAACTCAGATATCCTAAGCTAGAACGACTAGGTCTCGCTCTTATCATCTCGACCAGGAAACTTCGCCATTACTTCTTGGCCCATTCGGCGGTTGTTTTCACTAATCATCTGATGAAGCAAGTGCTGCACAGGCTGGAGGCCTCGGACAAACTTGTAAAATGGACAGTCGAGTTGACACAGTTCGACATCCATTATCAGTCACGAACAGTGATCGAGGGGCAAGCCTTGGTAGACTTTATTGCCGAGTTTACCTTTCCTTCGAAGGAGGATCGGGATCGGTAAATGGAGCTCCCGAAGTGGAAGCTGTACGTGGATGGATCATCGAACGAGAATGGCTAAGGAGCGGGGCGTATATTGATCAACCCCGAGAATCATCGCATCAACAGCGCCTTGTGATTCACCTTCAAAGCCTCGAACAATGAGGCAGAGTATGAAGCACTACTGGCCGGCCTCAGACTCATCAAAGAACTACTGGTAGAGTAGCTTCTAATTTTTAGTGACTTAAAATTAGTTGTAAGTCAAATTTCAGGTGAATTCCAAGTGCACAGCAATGATAGAATGACAGCATACCTGGAGAAGGTCAAAGCGGAGCTTCAAAACATCTCCAGGTGTGAAGTAAAACACGTCGACCGCGAAGATAATTCGAACGCGGATGCTTTGGCAAAGCTTGCAACTAGCAAAGATGCTGAACTTCTTCGCCTAGTCCCGTCGAAATTATTCCCGAGCTGAGTATCGCTAAGCGAGACTTAGTGGAAGCGATCGACTCGAAGCCTTCGTGGATAGATGATATTATCATCTATCTGAAGGAAGATAAGCTATCAGATGATCGAGAACAGGCCCAGAGGATCAGGTACTATGCTAAACACTATTTGCTGGTGAATTACAAGTTATACAAGAGAGGAGTTTCAACACCGCTGCTTCGATGCCTCAACGACAAGAAAGCCAAAGAAGTCCTAAGTGAGATCTACGACAGAGTCAGTGGAAATCACGCAGGGGGACAGTCCCTCATACATAAGGCTTTATTGTAGGGATTTTATTAGCCCACGATGAAGCAAGATGCCGCCGATTACTTGAGAAAGTGTGACAAGTGTCAGATGAACTTTGCACTTATTAGAGCACATCCAGAACGGCTCACGGTAATCTTTTGTCCGTGGCTCTTCGTGAAGTGGGGAATCGACATTATTGGACCCCTGTCCATGGCACCCGGAGGGCTTAAATTTGCCGTCGTGGTAGTAGATTACTTCACCAAGTGGGCCGACGCTATTCCTTTGTCAACCATCAGCGAGAAGAACCTGACCAAGTTCATCCGTGAACACATCATCTACAGGTTCAGGATACCCCCCACTCCTTGGTTTCGGACAATAATCTTCAGTTTGATAATTAAGTAGTAAGAGACCTTTATGATCAGTTCGGCATCAATAAAGACTTCTCCGCTCCATGCCATCCGCAAAGCAATGGCCAGGTCGAGCTGTCAACAAGATTATCAAGGTGAGCTTGAAGAGATGCGTCGACACACTTAAAGGGCGATGGGCCGCGGAGCTACCTATAGTCCTTTGGAGTTATCGCACCACTGCCAGAACGGCCACTGAGAAGCTCCCTTCTCCATGGTATATGACAGCGAGGCGATGATACCCGCGGAGGTGAAAGTCCCTTCGTTCCGATACGAAAATTTCGACGAAGAGACTAAAACCTCACTTTTGGCCGCAAAGAGAGATATGATTGAGGAGCGTAGAGAAGTCGCGAGGATCCGAATGGAAGCCCAGAAGCAGCACATGGCGAGGTATTAGGACTCTAAGGTGAAAGAAAGAAAGTTCAAGGTCGGGGATACCGTCCTTAGACAAGTATTTCAAAACATTAAGGAGCCCAAAGCTGGAGCACTTGGATATTCGTGGGAATGACCGTACCAGATAAGCGAGGTACTGAAATCAGGAGCATACCGAATTGCGGACTTCGCTGCAGTCCCGATCAAGAATCCTTGGAATGCGGAGCATCACAAGAAAAACTATCAGTAGGCTCCCCTCGTTTGTAATTAGTTTTGTTTTTATCATCTTGTATAAGTCTGATAATCCAGCAGTTATTAATGAAAAGTTCAGCAAATTTGGTGTCAAATATTCAATTTTCGATCATTTATTCTCTTCGTTTAAAAAAAAAAGAGAGAAAAAGTCTACGGAGTAGAATATAAACTCGGTGTATAAGGGAATAAACCGCGAAGCGAATGAGTCCTAGAAACACCACCCTCGACTGTCTCCTTGATCGCGAGTTTGCTCAGGGAGATAGTAGGGCATCCGGGGTAGCAGAAAGAAATAGGTGCGCTCTACAAGTACTCGAAGACGTGCGAGGCTAAAACACGTAAGTTCGGAGGGTTTACGTAGGCTTTAATCGTTGAAGCTTCGTGCCACACAAAGGTTTTTCTTGTCAGGTCTCAACCTGTCTAGGGATTCACTTGGGAAGCGTTTGGCTGATTTGCTCCTAGAACCATTCTACTCTTCGGAGAAGATAGAAGACCTAGGTATGCTTAAAGGGGGAATGTGTGAAAAACTTAGGAGAAATTAGAAAAATTGGACTAAGTTTGATCATCGAAGCATATAAGTAAAGAGGCCACATTCTATTCAGAAGCATCGAGGACCGTTGCGAGTAATAGGATGCTTTCAAATTTCGTCGGTTATTAGATTTGACCAAGGTCATTCCTTCGGAGAAGGAGCTTGGTTCGGGATAATCCCTCGAAGAAGGAAGAACCCAAAGTAAGCATTTTTTGGAGAAACGTTTGTTCGGGTTACGGTCTAATTAATTGCTTAATTTGTTTTAATTATGACCCTCGGAGAGGGTATGATTTGAGTTATGTTCCTCGAAGATGACATAACATAGTCGTTTCCGGAGGGACTTGATCATGTTAGCCAAGGGAAATAAGCAAAAAATAAAATCAAAAGGTATAGCAAAGAAATAATTACTTGGATGATTTTGTGAAAACAAAAACCAGGTTTTATTAATATATTCAAGAGAGTACAAAATATGGGCGTCTAAAGGACCCCGAAGCAAAAAAGGTAAGAACAGACAAAAAGCCGAGAAGACGGTTACTAGCGCGGATGTGGGAATGGACGTTTGACTTCCTCGACAACGTTCCATTCGGGATGAAGAGCTTTAAGCTTGTCCAACACCCTGTTAGCACCCGCGAAGGTAGTTTCCTGCATTTCGACCAGGAAACCAGTGCTTCTGTGGAAGTCCGAGACTCATTGTCATCTCTTCGACTCAATAAAATTCTCGAAGGCATGGCTCTTCTTAAAGTCTACTACAGCAGTGCGGATCCTTTCCCTAGCCCCGTTGGGATCAGCCTCGGTCTTGCTAAGCTCGCCACGGATAGTTTTAAGCTCTTCTCCGAGCGCTTGAATCATCGTCTTGATCGCTACTCTCATTCTCTTTTCCTCCTTGAGAGCCGCATCAAAAGCTGCCTTCTCAGAGAGAAGGTTCTCTTCGTGAACTCGGCGCTCGCCCTCAAGGGTCTTCCACGCCTCCACCCGCAGCACTCTCTCTTTATTCAGCTCTCCCTCGAGCCTGGCCACCTCTTCGATGTAAGATGCTCTCTCCCTACTTAACTCCTCTCGGAGTTTGGCCACCTCCTCATCGCGACTTCTCCTGAACTCCGCGGTGTGCCTAAGGCTAGTAGTTGCCAGCTCCACCATCTCGAATGAGATATCTGCTTTAGAGGAGGCTTCGTTGAGCTTGGCAGCCAATTTTTCGTTCTCTTCGTGAAGGTGAAGCAGTGCTTCTTGACCCTGGGAGAAGATGGCCTCTGTTCTTCGGGAGTAAAAATTCGCGAGGAATGCTTGCAACAAATAAGGGGGCTAGAAGTGAACTTAAAAATTCCCGAAGGGAATATCAGCGAGCTTACCCTCGAGAGTATCCATATACCCTCACGGTTGCCAGCTTGGAGCGGCTCCTCGGACAACCGCTTGAAGCTCTCCTCGGACCAAATCTCGTCCAGCATAAGACCGAGATCGAAGACCCAAGGGAAAGACCCCGAGGGAGTAAAATATCCCTCGCCAAAAGGAGTCCAAGCTAGAGGAATTGAGAAGTCCTCCAGAGGGTCCTTGGGAACCTCCGTGGATTCTTTCCTCGAGGATTCTTCAGTCGGTGTCCAAGAAGATGAAGGAGCCGTCGCTTCCTCTCGCAGAGTATCGCTCTCCTCCGTTCCCGAAGGAGAAGCGTCTTCCACAGGCCTTTTTTCCTTGGCCTTGTCCCCGGTGGAATCATCGGGGACAGGGGTTTGGTGAGTCGAGGGCCTCGCCGTAGGCAAAGGCCCAAGTCGACTGAAAAATTCATCTGCTAACATTAAGTAGGTTAGTATTCTAACTTAAATTAGCCTTATTCTTTACATCACGTTTTTGTTTTTGCAAGAAGCGTCTACTTACCATCGTCGAGGATGATAAGTATGGAGTGAATCGTCTAGGCCGGGGCCTGAGCAAGCGAAGCCTGCCTTGGAGGAGCACCTGAGAGAGAAGAAGCTGGATCTGCGTGCTCCTCTTCGAGAAGATCCTCGACGCTCAGAAGAGGATCTTCCGCCATGGCCGATGGAGGGATTGGCGAACCCGAAGGATTTGCCATTTGAATTACCTCCTCGACTGCCCTAAGTGCCTCTCGAGCAACTTCGTCAAAAGCTCTCCCCTCGCGAGTCATCTCCGAGGGAACTTCCGGGGGAACCTGGGAGTTTTCGGACTCGGGGGCGATCCCAGTCCAAGAAGTTGGAACATCCTCACTCCCTGAAGAAGGAGGATTTACGGGAGCAACCTCGAGAGTCGACTCAGACTCTGTCCTTGATCTCCTTCTCCTCTTCAAAGGTTGTAGAGAAGGCTCCTCTTCTTCGGCCTCCTCTGTCGGAGGCAGAGTGGGCGTGGCCGTGGACTTAGGGGAAGCGGGCCTCTTCAAAGAAGAAACCACTTTCTTTCCCTTTAGCTGCCCGAAGGAAGTGACCTTCTTCGGAGGAGCGGCTACTCCCTCTTCAGCCTCGGTCGAAGGCTCCCCGGACGCGGGCTTGGACTTCTTTGGGGCCGGCTTGTATGAGCGGAGTTGGTCTGAGTCCAACTCCGTATGGGTGGAGATCCACCCATAGGTGATCAGTTTATCCTTAATGGCGAGGACCCGGACGTCTCGATACTCATCCGGATAGGTGAGGGCCACCTCGATCCTCTGCCATTGATCCCTAGTCACGGGAGTCCTAATGAACGATTCCACATAAGACCTCGAAGAGGTCCGTCACAGAGATATTGCCAATAAGAGGAGAAATTTCCTAAGCTTAATACTTACCGGGAACGTTAGTTCCTCGGGACTAGCTGGGCTCCCGCGACAGAACTGAAGGGGTCAAAGTTCCCCCCCACCTAGAAGTTCTTCTCCTTTCAACCCTCGTAGGAAGAGGATAGGTTCGTCATCATTATCTTCTTCTTCTCTCATGGAGCCAAGAAGAAGTAGCCAACTGCGGACTTCTTCGAGGAAGGCTTGTAGAGGTAGCAGACCTCATCGACGGTGAGGTCGTCCTCGAACAGCTGCCTCCACAAAATATGCATCCCCGCCAATATCTTGTAGGCGTTTGGGTTCGTTGGCTTGGGGACAGGTTGAAGTGCGCCAACACTCCCCGAATCAAGGGATGCAGGGGGAGCCGAGCTCTGTGCTTCATAATGGCCTTGTTGAAGGCCACTAGCGGATATACGGGACGACTGGAGTGCTCCGTTGCGGTCATCGCTCGGGTTGTTATATCCGCGGGCAGGTGGAATTGGTTCCGAACGTGCTCCACGTCATGTTCGAAGTACGAGGAAACCTTAGCTTCCGCGATGGTGAGAGGCAAAGGCGTTATGAGGACAAGGTCATCGGCCACAATTATCCCCGGGCCCGGAGGAGGCTGCGGAGCAGCTGTTGCCTGAGGCAACTCTACAGGTTCTGCCTCAGCCACCCGTGGAGCGGAGACCGAGGGAGCGGGCCTCGATGCCGCGGCTCCGGAGGACCGCAAAGTCGGGCTATCCGCCGCAGTCGCCGGCGAAAGAACTGGAGCAACTGAAGTCTTCACCGCTTTCTTCTTCTTCTTTCCTTTCTTCGCCATCGAAGGCGGTGGTAGACTCATTGTCAAAGATGACGGAGGAACCTCCACATGTACAGTAGGGGATCTCGACCCAGATTGGGTCTCGGAAGAAGGTGTTGCAGATTCGGTCGATATTTTTTCTAAAAAAGAGAAGAAAGAAACCGCCTGTTAAATCGCTCAAAACCCAAAAATTTCCTAAATGTCTAAACCCTAAACCATTCGGAGAATAGAGGTTTGAGGTTAGGATTGGAGGACTTACTAGGAAATCAGAAACAAAAATGCAGAAGAAGCGAGCGTGTTTTTTCGACGAGGAAGTAACAAAAAGGGCAGTTCAAAGCTTTCAGAAATCGGAGATTTGAGAGAGTTGGGGATTTGAGAGTGTTATCACGATTCCAAAGGTTTGAAAAGTTTGAGAAATAAGGGAGAATAGGGAATTTATAGGCAAATGACGAAGACGAAAGAACGAAGGCCTCTCGCACCCTTTGCCTCTGGCCATAAGAATAGATTTGGGGCGTTCAATTCGAATCTTTTCCTCTTCATCCTACGGTCTAAGATTTTCGTAGAAGATCTCATTATAACCTGACGTCAGCAAATCCCCTTGAAGCGGCAGGAATTCCTCAAAAGGCGTCAGAGCATTTAATGCCCATCAATCGTGAAGTGAAACTTTTCAGAAGGGAAGCTTTCCTTGAAAGGATTCTCGAAAGGCACGCTTCGTACCTTCGGGATTGGGGGGCAGATGTTGTAAGTGATTTTTCGTCAGTAGGTGTAGCTTTGGGGACGGAGTCTCCGAGGCACATTAAATGACGAACCTAAGCCCCCGATTCCAATAGCAAAGCACTGCTACGTCATCACGGAAGCTTTCTTCGATCGTCGAATGAACGAGGACTGTCGAAGATGACCCTTGATCTTATACCCTCGAGGATAATCAGAAAAAGCGTCACCGAAGATGGTGCTGAGTTTATGACAATACCCTCGGAGGGGGAATGACGGATAAGAAGGCCGTAGATCTTCGGAGAGGATCTACACCCGCGATGATAGTCTCGGAGAGAGAACAAGGACTTCACTCAAGACGGTAGGCACAACCCGAGAAGCTGGTGATCTCCATCGAAGATGAAGTCCACGCATGGTAGTTTAGGTTTTTTCTTTATATCGCTAATCTACCCTCGATTGCGGGATGTCTGATAATTTATCCCGTAAAACCTGGGATTGGGACTGTAGATATTCGATTTTCAGTGTATATCTTTATCTAGTTGGTGACCCAATCTCGGAATTTAAGGGATTATGAATGACTGTATATTTGGTAACCTAATCCCATGATTTAGGGGATTGGGTGTTAGAAACCCATTGACCGAACCATCTCTCCTGATCTATAAAAGGAAGGGAAGAAGAACGGAGAAGGGGTTGGAAGAAAAATTGGTGGAATTCTCTGTAAGAAATTTATCATAAATACTAGAAAAAGTGGACGTATGCTATTACTCCGAGGAGGGCCGAACCACTCTAAAAACCTTCGTGTTTTCGATTTTTCCGGTCAATTCTTCCCTTTTCATTACCGCACCACAGCCTAGAGGTGCGGATCACGGTGTTCGTTCAAATTTTACACCATCAATCATTATTTATTTCTTAAATAATAAGTTTAAGTCATAATTTTTCATTAAAAAATATGTTTTAGTCATAACGAGCTGAAAAACCCGTGCGTTACAATGGTTTTTTTATATAAATAAAATAGTTAAATTAATAATAATTGAAAATATTAATAAAATTTATATTTGGCAAAAAGAATAAAAGGCAATAAAATTTATACACAAATATTTAGACAATATTATATTACACTGTATGTTAAATACATAATAAAAAGTTAATAATATCAATTATGATAATATTTTTTTAAATAATTTTTAATAATATATATATATATATATATATTTGTGTGTGTGTAAATGATAAAGATACAATCTTGAAAGTTTCTACCTCTACTGAGAAGTTGTGAATTACGCAACATTTTTCTATTATTGCTAGTAAAATAATTGATATAGATAGTTGTATTTGCTATTGTTTCATAATTAATTGATCTAAATTAAATTTTTATCTTCTTTGTTATGAACTGTGGATGCTTTTAATTTATGAATTATAACAACTTGATTAAAATTTATATTTACTAGTTATTCTTTCATGTAAATCTAAGAACATGCAGTGTGTTTTATTGTAAGCAAAAAGAAAAAAGAAAAAAAAAAGGAGAAAAAAAGATTCAAAAGAAAATAATAAGTGATTAAATAAAGAGAAATTATATTAAATAGTTATTTTAAAAACTTGGTTTATTAATCTAATACTTAGTTTAAGTCTATTTGGTATTTAGCTATTTCTTAGTCTATATTTTGCAAAAATAGCCAAAGTTTTCAAAAATTAAGTTAGCCACTAATACATAAGAGAACTAAGTGTATAAAGGTAAAAGCACACCATCATGTAGTTAAGAAAATGACTAATTTCTCAATTAATCAAAATGTTGGCTATTTTCTTAAAATATTATTTTTTAAAAATGACTATTAACTCAATTGTCTCATTTTATTATTATATTATGTTCGATTTTGTATTGTAAATAAATTTCTTAATACTTTTTCGCAAACATAAATATCTTAATAGTTACTAATTTTTTTTTATATGTTCTTACAACCATGGGTTGTTCTTTGAATAAATTGATGCAATAATAAAACGGTTTTTTAAATAAATAGCCATAATATTATGTTTGTTTTTAACAATTAGCCTATGTTTGCTTTTATTAGCAAAATAGCCATACATTCGTGTCTAGATTTTTGAGACTGCAGTCATTAGTTTTTTTAATTCTGTTTTTATTGTTTGTTGCAGACAATATTGTCTAAAATTTTGTATCTCTAGTAATGAAATTTGTGATTTCTTTGGCTGCATATTTTTTTTCTATTTATAAGATATTTTTTATTGAATAAATTCCACATATATCCCCTATGTTTAGGCGAAATTCCACGACCTTCTCTTGAGTTTGTCAAAATTCCAAAACCTCCCTTTAATTTTTTAATTAGAACTATAATTATATCTTGTCTTGACTTTTAGTCAAACAATGGATATAAAATGTCTAAATTATCCCTACTACAATAAAACCAAACACACTCCAACAGTAATGGGAATAACCAAAGACACTCCACCAGTAAAATATATATATATATATATATATATATATAATTCACCTTTCAATCTTAATTAAAAAAAAAAAAAAAACCTTAGCGGTTGGGGTTTAGAGTCGGGGTCGGAGGCAGAGGTCGATGGTCGTAGAGTCGGGGGTTGTCGCAGAGGTGGGGTTCGAAGGTTGGGGGTGGGGCTCAGAGGTGGGGTTCGGAGGTTGGGGGTTTGGAGGTCGAGGTTCGGAGGTGGGGTTCGGAGGTCGGGGTTCGGAGGTCGGGGCTCGGAGGTCGGGGCTCGGAGGTCGGGCTCGGAGGTGGGGTTCGGAGGTCAGGGTTCAGAAGTCGGGGCTCGGAGATGGGGCTCGGAGGTCGGGGTTCGGAGGTCGGGGCTCAGAGGTAGGGCTCGGAGGTCGGGGCTCGGAGGTGGGGTTTGGAGGTCGGGGCTCGGAGGTCGGGTTCGGAGGTCGGGGATCAGAGGTCGGGCCTCGGAGGTCGAGGTTTGGAGGTCGGGGCTCAGAGGTCGGGGCTCAGAGGTGGGGTTCGGAGGTCGGGCTCGGAGGTCGGGGCTCAGAGGTGGGGTTCGGAAGTCGGGGCTCGGAGGTGGGGCTCGGAGGTTGGGGTTCGGAGGTCAGGGTTCGGAGGTCGGGGGTTGGGGTATGCTCGGAGTCAGAGGTCGGAGGTCGGGGTTTGGGCTGGGTCAGGGGTCGGGGTACGTGCAGAGGCGGAGGCGGAGGTCGGGGGGGTCGGGGTACACGCAGAGGCGGAGGTTGGATGTCAAGATTCCAATTTTTTTTTTTAAGGGTTTGAGGTTGTATGTGTATGTGATTGTGTGATGTTGATTTGTTTATTTTGATTGGATCTTGTTGAGATCATAAGCTGCTGGAGAATGATTGGAGATTAGTGGGTTTTTTTTTTTTTTTTTTTTTGCTACAAATTGGTGTTTAGTGGCTTGATTTTGGAAACTAAACTATTCTTTAGAGCTTAATTTTTATTATATATATATATTTTTTTTATCTTATTAATTTTATTATGTTTGGGTACTATATTTTACAATTTCAGAATTGGGATAGTCTACGTGTCAATCCTTCATAAGGACAACATGCGTGGCAATGAGGGTATTATAGGTATTTTAGAAAAAATTCAGTCAATTGGTCAACGGAAGGTATAATTGTGGTACGAATTTAATAACTAATAGGAGGTTTTGGAAGTTTGACAAACGCAAGGGAAGGTCGTGGAATTTCGCCTAAACACAGGGGATATATATGGAATTTACTCTTTTTTATTTAGTAATAAGTTTTATGAAATTGGTTGTATAGGCAATCATTTATTTGTGAGTTGGTTATTTTGTTAATGGATGTTTAAAATTTTTATTGTGTTTATTTCAAATTTTTTGAAATTTTGTGACTATAGTCACAAATTTTATGACTGTGTATTTTATTTATTTAGTCACAAAATTTATTTCTTTAGTCATATATTTTTAGATGTTGACCTGATGGCTATTTTGCTAATATTTCAAAACGTTGGCTATATTTTTAAAACATATATTGCAAAATGACTAAATCCTTAATTGACCCAATACAATATGATTATTTTTTTTTCATCAATTAGTTAAATAATGATATTTTAATTTATTTTAAATATTAGCTTATATTTCAAAAAAAATTAAAATATTAATCATATTTTAAAATCACTTATAAAATAATCATTTATTATAGTTTCTCAATTATTTTTCCTCACTCGCTCTTAAATCAACCATTTGAATATTGAAAGTATTTGATCATATATAAAATTGTTACCACAACATAAATTAAAAAGATTAATTAAAGATTTTTGAATAAATATAATAATACAAAAGTTTTTATTCTATTAACATTATGAAAGATACATATTTGAAGCATATTTATACCTTCGGCATTGAAAAATGTAGAAAAAACCAACATTACCCTGTGGCTGTTTCCAATACGTGCCCTTTACTCTTGCAAATCAAGCCCAATAAAAGAAAGACCTTAATAGCGTCCAACATGTGAGCCCACATGGTCAGCCCTTCCTACCAATAATGTGCGAGAGATGATAAATTTACAAAACAGCCATTGAATCCTTACATGGTAGTTGACAATACATATAGTGCATATTACATGGGACGCTATGACTAAATCTTTCTTATAAATCCTATTATAATCTACAAGCAAAGAGATCAAATATTAATGATCTATAAAATGCTAGTATGCATTAAGAACTTGAAGTATCAATCCATTGCAGCCAAGGAAGGAAGAGTAGAAATAGCCAAAATATTAGAGACACACACCCGCGAGGACGGCCGAAGAGAGGCGGCCTGGAGACACGGGGAACAGTGGCACGGAGAGGCGGGGAACGGTGGCGTGGGGCCGGGGTAGGACGAGAGGGCGGAGGATTGTCGAAGTTTTGCACAGTGGGGCCGGGAGGGGCGCGGGTACGATGGGAGAGGCGTGGCAAGGAGAAATCGGGATGGGAAGGGGAGAAGGCGGCATGGGGCCGGAAGGGGCGAGGGTAGGTCTGGGAATGGCGATGTAGGGCTAGGAGGGGAGGGAGATGGTCAAAAGGGCTGGGGAGGCGGAGAGAGTGGCGGCATATCGTCGCCGAAGCGAAAAAGTGGTCGCCATTATGGCTACAACATGTCGTCGCCAATAAGGCTTGGAGACGACAACATTTTATCTACGAAACCAAAGTGTCGTTTTGCCAATGTCGCCGCCAAAATTAATTTGTTTCGCGGGAAATTTTCCCGCCAAAACCTTTGGCGACTACATGTCGTTGCCATAGGCAAAAATCGAGAAGCGATTTCCCCTCCTAATTTGTCGTCGCGGAATCTTTTGTGGTGACGACAAATGTCGTCGCCGATTCCGTCGTCGCCGAAACCATAAATTCTTGTAGTGTATAGTATCAATATTTTTTTTTACAGAATACCTAAATTATTAACTCAATTATTCTTTCTACCCTTACTATAGTAAAAATTACTTTTTCAATTCCAATACAAAATTAGATCAATTAGCTAAAAAGGTCATATTCTAAAATACTTTTCAAAATTCAGCTTATGATTAAAAAAATTTAGAAAATAGTCATGATTAAATAGCAATATGCATTGATGAACTTCATAATTTGTAACTGCTTAATGACTATTTTCTTAATAATTAAAAATATTGGCCATTTTTATAAATTATCTTAGCGGAATGGCCATTTATTATAATTTCCCAATATATTTTTCTTTTACAATTTCAATTCATATGCTACAACTAAATTCCTAACCAAATATTAATTTGAATTACAAAATTTTATCAAACAATAATTCAAATCAAAATTATCTAAATTTTATCTGAATTTCTTACTAAACGATCCCTAATTTTCAAAGCCCAATAGCATGTTGGGACTCACAAAAGGAAAATTGCAAAAAAAAAAAAAAAAAAACCATTCTAAATGTTGCTTAATAATCTATGCCCAAAGTGGTGTACTCTCTTGATTTCTAATCTATGTTTAAAGTACAACACAAAATAGGCATATATAATTAACGTGTCAACAAAGGAGGCATTCCTCAAAAGAGGTTTTTGAGGAACGTGCCTCTTTTGACAGGTCAATGATCCATGTTATTTTTGTGCTGAACTTTTAATTTATTTTTACACTCTAAACATATAATAAAAAATAGAGAAATTTCAAAATAAGGTCATTCTAAGTGTCACTTAATAATGTATGCCCCAAGTGATATGCTCTCTTTGTTTTTATTTTATATTTGTAGTATAAAATTGAATGCATAAAATTACAAGTGCAACACAAAACGACATAGATTATTAATTTGCTAAAAGAGAAGTACTCCTCAAAATCCTCCTAAAAATTAAGGGACTACACTTTATAAAAAAAATCTATACTATTTAGGGCAGATTATTAAGTAGCACTTTAAAAGAAAAATTTTGAAAATATCACCTCTGTATAACTTGTTTTGAAATATGCTACTTTAAAAAAAGTTTGAGCCCATGCCACTTTTTTGTTTTGAATTTGACCGAATTATTTTTTATTTTCTTACAAATGAGGAAGACAATATGAGAGAATGAGGGGATAACGTAGTAACTTACTTATGAAGAAAGTATCATGATATGTGATAGTGATATAAAATATCAAATATTAAATGTTGCATGGGATCAAATTTCTCACTTTAAAAGGAAATTTTTTGCAATTTCCCGAAATTCCCTGCAGCAATAAGGCCTCATGTGCTGAGCCTAGTTTGAACAGAAGGGCTTGCTGTTAAGTTAGTGGGCCTACATAGACGGCCGTTTAAAGGCCCAACTCAACAATCGCCAGCCCAACTAAGTCCGTACTTGGCAGTAGTCGCAGACAGACAGAGAGTCATTACCTTCTAGTGCGGTACGCTCTGCTCTCTGCAAAGCAAAGCAAGAATTTCTTTGCCTTTTTTTTTTTTGGGGATTTCAAATTTTGTGTTACGGAAACAGGAAAAAAAGAGATTTCAATGGAACAAAAAATGAGGGACGAATCTGAGAAGAGGTTTCATTCGATTATGGACAGACTCTTTCACTCTCCTAAATCTCCCACCAGGTTTATTTCTTCCCTTCTCTTCGTTTCCCGAGAAAGCCAACATTTTCATGTAACATTGAAAAAAAGGAGAGAACTTGATTGTTAATAAATAAATAAAAATTTCGTTTTTCGACTAATTCTGAGCTCTGTTTGGCTATGACCGACATATAAATATTGTTGTTGTTTTTTTTTTTTTTTTTCCACGGTATATTTTTTATTTTCAGTTAATTTTATCGTGTTATTATCTTATAAGAAACCTAACGGAGGTTGAAGCATATGGAAGAAGAATTTTCATGTCGTCAAATTTTCTGGAAAATTTATACCGGTGTTTGTTGAGATTTCTGTAGTTAGAAACCTTATTCCAAGTTATCACTAATTCAATATTTAACTGTTTTGCATTTGATTTACCGAGTGTTTTGATTCATTTATTTGCAAACTTTGCATTGACTAGTTCTTTGAGTGTACAAACATCAAGGGGCAAAAAGCGGCTGAATCCGTCGTCAGCATTGGCCCTAGTGGAGCCGAGATCGGCTATTAATTTCGCGGGCGGGGTGTCGATGGTGCCGCCCTTGTCTTCTGAGGCTCCAATTTGTAGGCCGTGGGACCGCGGAGATCTAATGAGGAGGTTGGCCACATTCAAGTCCATGACTTGGTTTGCCAAGCCTCAGGTGTGTTTCTGTTTGTCCTTTGAGCAAGTCTTGTCTGCACTTTGTAGGGATTAAGACATGTTCAATTCCTCAATGCCTTTGCACCTAATCGAATTAGACAACAAATCCATGAAAGAGATGTATATGTCTTACAGTGTTCTCAGAATGAATGCACATGGAATAATGTTTCCAATATAGTATATGTTCTCATTCATAATGATCTATCATTGAAAGGTTTAGTCCCTGATTGGCTGATTATTACATCTTGTACCGAAATTTATTGGGCATTGCTCGTCCCTGTAGTTCTCTGAGTTCTCCAAGGGGTTTTTTTTTTTTTTTTTTGTCCCATGTGGGGCATTGCTCATCCTTGAAATTTATAATCTTTTAATTGAATTTTGATTTGTTTGAGAAACTTCCTGAACGTAATTGATGATATCCTTTTCAATGAGATTCTTTTTCAGAAAGATCCCATATAGGCATTTTTTAAAATTTTTTTATTTCTTGTTTCCTTCTTAGGCTGTTAGTGCTTTAAATTGTGCTAGAAGGGGTTGGATCAATATAGATATTGATACGATATCCTGTGAAGCATGTGGGGCGCGTTTCCTTTTTTCTACTCCTTCAGCTTGGAATCAAGAGCAAGGTATGTTGCAGTTCTCTCATTGCCAGACTAGTCTGGTTCCACGTGAACCGAGCTCTAAAACTCTCTGGAATATATTTATATGTTTGAAACTGAGGCAGAGTTATTTTCTATTTTCTGTCAGTTGAAAAGGCGGCTGCAGTGTTTAGCCTAAAGCTGGACAAGGGGCATAAATTACTTTGTCCTTGGATCGATAATGTTTGTGATGAAATGTTGTCACAGTTTCCACCGATGCCGCCTCCTGTGTTAGTTGATAAGTTTAAAGAGCGTTGGTCTACACTCTTGCAACTTTCAGCCCTTCCCGTTATTTCATCTTCTGCCATTGAACACGTGAGAAGTCCTCAGTTTGAGCAAATTTTTGAACAACCTTTGAAGCTGGAGTATGAGAAAACTTCTGCAGACACTTCAAGAACAGAATACCTTGGCGATGAACCTGATGTGGGTTCCGAGAGAAAGTATTATCAGGTTTGTCATAACTCACATATTTGCTTGTTAGCTTCTTAACTCATTGGTGTTGTATAGTATCACTATCGTCAAGAAACAAAAATTGTATCCTTGTTTGCCTTATTGATGAACTAATAGTTCTTCATACAAAACAAAATTTATCTTGATGATTTAGCCGCTTGAATTTATCTATGTGCTTTTCCATCCAATACGCCCTTACTTGAACTTTAAGGTTAGCAATAGACTGACATGCTTTATCATCTTATATAAAAACTAATTGCGGTCTCAATGAATTACCAATTTTATGATTATCATTTAAGTTCCTTCTTGTTGCAGTTGTATCTATTTATCTCTCTCTTTTTTTTTTTTTTTTTTGGGTTATTACATCGTGTGGTGTCTTCTTCTTGGTACTTCATTCATCACATTTGATTGCTCTTACACATATGCCTATGTGGCTGCTAAGTTTTTCAGGATAACTTCAATTCTAGATTGGCATTCTTTACTGATGCATTCTTGATGTGATTGACTATTCATTTCAGGCTCAGACGCTAATAAGTTTATGTGGCTGGGAACCTCGTGTACTTCCATATGTGGTTGATGTTGGATGCAGATCAAGTCAGGTGAATGCAGACACTACAAATTCACCAAATATAGTTGCTAATAAACAGAATACAAGCATCAATGTGCAATCTGCTAGAAATGAGGGGCTACCTGAAGCAAATGGGAATTCCAATGAGTCTAATGGGCTACAATCTGATCCCAGTTCCATTGTTCTTGATTGTAGGCTTTGTGGAGCTAGTGTAGGATTATGGGCTTTCTCTACAGTATCACGACCTCTGGAATTTGTTCGATTGGTCGGATATGCAGAAATAGGTGGCGAAAACCATTCTGGAATGCATAATTCTGGTTCTGAAGCTAACCCTGAAAGTACGAGAGAGATTACAAGTGCTGGTTCACATAGTGCTGCGGTGTCTGGAGAAGGACGCCACAGTTTAAATTTTACAATTGCTGGGGGCCCTCCACCAGCAAAACAGAACTTTAAAGCAACAATCTCTTTGCCTGTCATTGGCCGGAATTTGAGGGCTCGATTCTGTTGTGATTCCGAGTTCAGTGATCGCGTAGTTTCTGACCTATATAAAGTTGACGTCAGTGCAAGAGGTGATGCTGCTCATGAAGAGAATGACAATCAAATGCCATTGGGAGAAATGGTTGAAATCAGGACAGGGGCTCTTTTTGAAGATGGAATAGACAAAAATGAAATGGAAAATCTATCGGCGCCTTCACAAGATAATTCCCTGGATGAGATGCTATTGGAAAATGCAGGAAATGGTGGATTAGAGAATTCAACGCAGGGGGATCCTGGTAGTTCTCATGTTAGAGATCCTTCGAACATAGTTACTGATGACAACATGAATGGAATAGATACAAATGAAGGAATCGAACGTAACGGTAGTGATTTGCTACAGATCTCAGGTACAAATGCAGTGCATGATGAAGATACTTTCTTAGGTGGAGATTACGAATCTCCATGGCTTTCATTTTGTTTGGATGGTGATATAGACATTGAGATAATCGATACTTATTGCCAAACTACATCAGGTGCAGAATTTAATAGTCAGAAGGATGGTGAAGGCAACATGCAGATTTCTGTAAACAGCGAACTTGTTTCCCGTAGTACTGGTAAGAATGCCCTTCCTTGAGTCATTGCCTTTGAATGTTGACTTGGATACATCACTATGTTGATAAGTTATTATTGTTTTTAATATGGGAAAAATAGAACAAAGTATTAAGTTCTTTATTGCTAGTTTTACTCATTGATTGGCTTAACTTTGTATTGTTTTCTTGTTTCTATATAGACTTTAAGTCTTCAGTCCCTTTCATTAATATGCTATGGTCATTTTCATTTGATAGTTCGATATATATCCTTCACTGGATTTATGCAAATAGCACTGTAACTACGAACCACAAAGTCATGTTAGGGGACTGATTTTTTTTTTTTTTAGCTTGTTCATCAAGTATGAGTATAGTAGAGAGCGCCTTCATGCACCACCTTTTTTCTTTTTATTTGTGGTTATGGTTATAAAAGTGTAATATATCACAACTTGCCATCCTGAGCATGTGAGAGAGATTCTGCTCTTCCTGCTTCTTAATTGTTTGGCAAACTAAGGAAATCGGTTTTCTTTATCTTGTGAAAACTTTTTGCCTTAAATATTATAAGTTAAAAGCAATGCTGTCTTTGTTTTACAATAGTTTTGTCTCAAATGTTATTTTATGTTCTCATCCATCAGCCAGTGCTAGTTTTAAATGAAATTTGATAATAAATAATGTTTCTCTCTCTCTCTCTTATCAGAGAAGGATCTGAAGCAAATATCATTGGATCAAGAAATGCAGTTTGATCCCATTAGGCAGCATCGACATTTTTGCCCTTGGATTGCCTCAACAGGCAAAGCGGCTCCTGGATGGAAACAAACGCTACTCGCTTTACATCGTCAGCGTGGATTCTCACCTTCTTCATCTGAGAAGTCTCCATCTGCATCTATAATTAAGGTTTTTATGAACCTTGCTTTTTTGTACCTTTTGAATTAAGTGCCTGTTGCACATATAACATTTATGATCACATTTTGTTTGAGTTTGTCACCACCAGCAAGTGTTATGTGCTAACCTTTTTAGGCACTTGTAACTTTTATACAAAATGCAGGTTATGATTCTTTTTTTAAGCATTTGCAGATGGGTGCTTGTGTGCATTTATGCATGGATAGACACACGCATATGCGTGTGTTCGGGTTTTGTGCATATTTGTGTATGAATCTTTTGATATCTTGTGTAGAACTGTCCTCTGAAGCGACTTTCATTTTGCATTTTTACATTATTGCAGGTGGACGATCCCATCACGTCGGTCAGAAAGCTTTTCATGTCTCCATCTCCTAAACGTATGAAGCTTGATCTTTTGACAAACCGGACTACTCAGAAATAGCCAAGATTTTAGGCATATGGTTTTTGATAGAAAATTTTCAGCTATGAGAAATGTATCTTTGCCTCCCTATCCTTCTATTTATTTCGTGCATATCATTTCGAAAGTTTCATCCATTTGTTGCCATACAACAATACAAGATCAGCTAGGAGTGTTGCAATACCCACTAAATCTTTTGATTTTGAGAATGGTATTCAAATCCATTTATGAGGATACGAGTGGATTATTCTAGTACATGAAAGCAGCTCTTCGAACAAAATTGAAAGGGGAAGAAAATTGCAAATAGCACATCTTATTCCTCAGTCAAGCCGCAATTTGTGACGAGGACCTTCGAGTAAGGGCGGTTGAATCCTCTCTCTGCTACAATGGCTCTCTTGTCACCTATCAACTTGGCCACCCTTCACACACAAAAAAAGTATGCTGTCAAGAGTTTGCAAAGTGTGTGTTGGAAATGAAATCTGTGAAAACTTGTTATCTGGTTTGCTAGCAGTGTTCTGTATTCTGTATAATACATATCTTTTTGTACTATAAGCTTAATAGCACTACAATTTTGACCTTCTTCGACAGTAAAATGGATTTGCCAGAGCTAGTGCATATATAGTACAAATTGCTACTCTATAAGCTATGAGCTGCTTCTTAAACTCTTGGCATACTCCGCATGGGAATCTATTGAACTAAAGAGCAAGAGTCAATCCAGGAAAATTTTAAAAATTTTGCACTTCAAAAATTGGAAGACAATTGAGTTTTTGAATTTACCTAAAATAAGGAGAACTGGTATTCTCTTTAACAGTCTTCACCTGGCCGATCTTCTCCACGATCTCCATTCCTTCTAAGACTCTTCCTATCACCAAAGCAGAAGCATCAAGCTCTGCTGAATTCTTCATGGAGATAACAAACTCCGTCCCGTTTGGGGCAGGCCGGACCTCCTCTTCATCAATCTCCAGCTTCCCTTGTTTTGCGATGAGCTTGAGCTTCGACGGTGGTCTCGAAGGGTCTCTGACAATTATGCTCACTGTTCCTGCCAAGTTCTTGATTCCTGGGCATTTCTCGTTCGCTCTCTCCCACTCATCCACAAGATTCTGGGACCCCAAACTGCTTCCCGACCTCTTAGCAAGCTCAGCATCAACACCATAGGATCTAACTCCGCCATGCTGAACATAGTTTGGCATGATTTTGACAAACTCTTTCCTTCTGTAGCTAATTCCTGCTCTACCACTTACAAGGTTGCCAAATCTAGCAGCTCCAAGTGGGATATCATTTCCATACAGCCCAATGACAATCCTACCGACCGGTTTTCCATCAATCGATATGTCAAGGAATGCCCGCTTTGTAACGCTCTTATCACTACAAGTGTCACCATTAGTAGCAGTGGCGGCCGCGGTGGCGGTAGTAGTGGAGTTTGAACCATTTTCTGGCGCATCATTTGTATTAATTTCTTCCAAGTTTTCTTCAGCTTTTGCTTTTGAAAGTTTGGAGGGATCTAGACCCTGAAATCCCAAGAGGAAAAGAAAGAGAGAGTTGCTTCGGATTGCGAGCTCTCGGCGAGAGAATTTGCAGCATTGTTTTAGTGATGGGAAAGATTGGGAAGTGGGTACTTGTTGGATTTGAGGTATGTGTAGTGGTTGTGTTGGTGTAGGAGGATGAACAAGCTTAGTTGGGCTTTGCAAGAATTTATGGCTTTGTAACATTTCTCAGCAGAAGAGATTTTTCTTCTTGAAGAGGGATTTTTGAAAGATGGTCTTGTGAAGTGTGTGTGTTTTTGAGTTGGGAGAGAGATTTCGCGGATAAGAAAGCTCCAAATCCAATCCATATTTGCTTTAGTAATGACTACTTTCTGTGGCACCTAAAAACTTGACCACCCATCTGAATACTCGTGGGTGGGGCCAACCTTTTCTTGATCCTGAATTCTTTTAGGCCATAAGACCACCCAAAAAACAAAATTCAAAAGAGAGAGAGAGAGAGAGGTATTAGAGGGATATATTTTCTGCTCCGGATTATATGAGAATCATCTCTCGACTATTTTTTTTCCTGTAGTGACATTATCCGATTCCGAATCCATCACTCTTGCCGTTTCCTGCTTAAGGATTTAAATAATAATTCAACTACACCGAGAAGGGACTGAGACACGGCCCAAATTCCTATGATGGCGAATTCCGTAAACGGTGATGAATACACAAATTGCGGTCAATAACGTACGAATCATTAAAAAACCAAACTATCCAATGTTAAAGAAATTTATGATTTAATGCCAGTAGAAGACTCAAATCGGAATGTGAAAGTATTGGCAACTAATGAAAATACAATTAATCCAACAGCCGTATAAGGAAATGAATTTGGTGCTCCAAAGAACACAGAATTTGAGTGCATTTTCGAAATTAAATACTTGCCTCCGTATACTTGAGTCTTGAGGCACTAAATATGTAAGTTCAGTCACCTAACAGTTACAAAATTCTGAAAACTGGATTTTCCTAATCTTGAAGTTAAATATCCTTTTTGATACCACCGAAAAATTCTTATAGGCGGGACAAACAAACAATAGCCAAAGTTGAACTTCGGTGGTAATTAATGAACTATTTACTGGAAAAACAAATTTATAATGATATAATATCAAAGCCTTGAAACCATGAACTGATAACTTATCTCAGCTTCTAAACAAGGTACAAATTATTTAGGCGGGTGTTGGTATTAAAATGTTGAAATTTAACAATGTTATCCAAAAAAAAAAAAAAAAAGGCATGAAAGCTAACCCTACTTCCCAAGTCCTGCCTTCCTGTTGTCCATCAACATATTCTCAATCTAAACGATTTTTACAACATCAGATCGATAATTTAAAATCTCATTGTAAGGTTAAAAAAATCTTAATAGACAAAGCCACGCAGTTCTGCTTGTGTTGGTTCCTCGCTATCGGAAACTTTACCCAAAAACACAATACGACCTGCAGAATCCCAACGATCACTTGTCATTAAAATAACAAGACTTTCTATAAAACTGAGTTGGGCTCAATCCCACAGCAAATAGCCAACTTAAGCTAAAAATGTTGACTTTTGAATAACTCTTAAAGGGAAAAATTAAGCATTAATGGATACGTTCACATTTTCTCCAACTTTTCAAGTAAGTTTCTAAACCAAAACATTTACTAGAAAACACAATAACCTTTTTCAAGGACCCATGGGATTACCAGGATTAAAACATCCGCAACTTATAAAGGCAATGATTATACGCTAGCATCTCCAACAATCAAGGGCAAGTTAAGAGCCACTTAGATCTTCATAATCATACAAGCATCGTTAACACCTAAGCTTCTTCTTCTTTTATTATTATTATTATTATTATTATTATTATTATAATTGGGAAATTAGCTCCTCAAGTTCAGAACAGTTATTAGCATTATTATTATTATTATTTTAAATATTCACAAGAAATACAAAAAACAAAACAAAAAATTAAGAATAAAGGGCGTAGATGAATTTGGATAACTTCCAGAATTGTGATATTTTAAAATATTTAAAGAAATGATGCATACCGTTTCTACGAATCGAGATCTCTCTTACTCGACGAGCAATGCCAGTTATTGGATCCGTGAAAACTTTGGTCTCCAGATTCCCATCAAGATATAAAATTGAACTGCCAAGTACGAAGCATAACCATATTATTGCCAATACCAATTACATACACGCAAAGGAATTCCGATATAACCAAAACCCAATGTTCAGCGAATCAACATTAGGATTTATATAATATATGTGCAGGTGAGTGTACCGACCGACACAATCCAATGCTTAGGGTGTCCAAGTTTCAGTAGCACCTTATGTCTGATAAGTACAATATACAGATTCAAAAGCTACCTAGAAATTCTCTGGAAATCCCAAGTCTACTAGTTGATCTTTTTCTACCCTGTTCTACTAACTTGACAAGTCTTTGCTTTCAAATGGAACAAAATTGCCAACGCTCTGTTCATTTACAAACTGGGAACAACAATCCTCAAATTGAACTACAAACCTCCCGTGACAAGATGATCCGATTTCAAACATCAGGCCACACTATAGTTATGCTGTCTATTTTTGTTCATAATACCCTAAAGCCAACATAAATTTTCATTCACTCTCTTAAGTTTGAAAAACATGGTAATGCTCAACCATTTCTCAACAACATAAACAAACCAAAAACAGGAAACACAGACATATTAAACTCTCTCAACAACTAGAAATCTAAGTTCTTCTCATCACAACTAGAAATCTAAGTACTTAACAAAAAAAAAGACACAACCACGGACGAGAAAACACGGTAAAAGCGATGCTTCCATTGGCAACGATCTACAATATCTCATTTCTAAGAACAAAAAGAGCAGAAAACAAAAAACAAGAATGGGACATTTTCCAAAGGAGGGCCGAGGGCCTATGAAAAAAATTGATTGGCAAATGCGATAGAAAGAAGTTCCGAATACCGACCCCGGAGAGACTTTGCTGACGACGAGGGCGCCGAGGCGCTCGGGGTAAACGCAGACGCGGTGCCACTGGACGGAGGCGCGGTTGGCGTAGTCGCGGGGGCTCTCGTTGTCGAGAGGCCTGCGGTTGATGCGAATGCCTCCGGTCCCCACCGAGAGCACCGTCAGCGTCACCCCGCTCCGAAGCTTCTTCTGTATCGGCTTCTGCCCAACTCTCCCCACCAAAATCGCCTGAAAAAAAAAATTGCAAAAACTCAACCAAAGCAAAAGCAACGAACGGTCGATCGGGTCGGTCTATGCGGCGAACGTACCTTGTAAATGCCCGCGTCGATGCCATTCTCGAGGAGAGGGTCTTGGAAAGCGCGGGTGTAGTCGGACGAGCGAGGCGGCGGAGGTTGGGGCTCGGCTTCGGGGTCTTCGGCCTCCAAGGTCTTGCCCGTGCAGAAGGTCCGATAAGAGGGATTAGGGTATGAGGAGAGAGCTCGAGAGAGCCTCCGGGATAGTGCAGCCATGGAAATCGCCATTAGGTGATCGATTTGCTTCCTTTGTTTTTAGGGTTTAAGGTTTAAACCCCTCAAAACAAAAAGGAAGACAGACCAAAGACTAGGAGTCGGTGGTGCAGGTTGTGGCGTTGTGCAGTGCTCTCGAACCGGTCCAGTCCGGCCCCACCTATACTTTGCTTTCAACTGGACCTCACCCTCACCGGGCCGGATAAGGTCAGCCCAAACATGTAAGATGTTGTCGTCGTCGGTTTATTTTTTATTTTTATTTTTTTTTAATCTTGAAAAGTGCCACTTTTTGAAAAACTTGTTTTGAAAAATACAACTTAAAAAAAAATTGTAGTCCATTTTTAATTTTTAATAGTGAATTGACCAATTTTTTTTTATTACAAATGAATGAGACAAGAAAGGAAACATGGGCAACGTAATAATTCGGTGATGAAAAAAAAAAGGGCATGACATATAATAATGACATAAATTGGAAACTTAAATGTTAAATGTGGCATGAGATCAAATTTTCTCTTTTGAAATGAATATAATCATTTGTTTGAAATGAATATTCATATAGTTGTACAATTTAGAATATTAAACGTGATGCATGAATACACGGAAAAATACTAAACATAGTTTTCTTTTGATGCATGAATGCACGGTGAAAACCTATCAGATTACTCAATATTAAAATATTGTATGTTTTCTTTTGATAAAATTTATCAATTTAAGATTTAAATAACCTAGAATTACTAATCAAATTAATTTTAATATTAAATGTTTATCTAGGTGAGTTAAATCTTAATTAAGAAACATATTTTTTTTTATTCGAAGTGCCCATATTGAATTCATTCAAGTTGCTTAGAAATTTACTGTTGGTGAATTAAACAAACCAATGTAGGTTAATTCTAACCTATAAACGCCTCACGAAAAATGAATTTTAGGTCGGGTAAGAGGTTAAATAATTTGACGACAACAAACATTTCCTTAGACAAAATCCTTCTCGATTGGAAATCATATTTCAAAAAAGATACTTCAAATAAAGTGCATGAATACTTTGTTCACTTAAAATTTACTTAGCCTTAGACTTCTTATTAGTCATTTTCACAAAATCTTTTTTATCATAACACTTTTCATTTAATTCTATTTCTCACAATTTATAAATAGAATTATATATGAATAATCTATTATCTAATTTTAGTACCAAAAAAAAAAACCTATTATCTAATTTCAACCAAACTAATTTTTAGTCAAAATTAAATAGTAATAAATATCATGATTTACATTTAATTATGTCATTTTAATCTATTAAAATAATAGCATACATTAAACAAATAAATCAAGATCCATGATATGTTATAATGCAATGAATATGCGCATTTAGTCTAAATGATATGTGAATATGCATGGATATATATATATATATATATATATTATTTCATCGAATAAAATAATTAAATAAAACATAAAATAAAATGTAATTGATTGGATCTTTCGAAAATAATTGCAACTCTTAAAAAAATAGACAAAACCAATATTTTGTGCTTTCCTCCATAGGCCTTTGGTCTTATGGGCCTGATTCCAAATATGGCCCATTTGGGCTGCCCTTTTGCAAACAGCCCATGTGGCTCTTTTCTGAGGTATGCTGCTTCCAAAAAAAAAAAAAAAAACCATATGACCTAAAGTCCCAAACCGTTTTCTCATGTGCGCCTTAGTAGAAATAATTGTAGCTTAACTCATGATAATTAGAATGAACAAATTTTGAACTAATAAAAGGGTTAGTTAGGTGTGTTTTAAAAAATAACTACAGTCTTAAAAATTTTAAAAATAGTCATAACATATGTAAGAAATTTCTGAGAAGAACAAAATTACACATAAAATTGCTGTGAGAAATTTCTGACACGTGTCAGAAATTTTTAAAAGGGCCAGTTTTTAAATTTTTTGAAATTGAGGCTATTTTTTAAAATCATTTTATAAACAGTGGCTATTTTCTTAAAATTCCCTAAAAAATAATAAAAATAAGGACCAGTTAAGCAATTAGCCATTTTAAAGGTAAAGTTTGAAGGATTTAGCCACAGTTTCACGAAATTAAAGATTTAACCATAAAATATTACATGTAACATATATACGTGTAAAAATGTAACATTAAATGTTGTTGTAAGCTGATTTTCGTCCGAGGTACTATCATCGGGGGTGACCCACCGATCGAGTGCGACCTCAAGAGAGAGTGTCCGAGTGACAACGTGGCATCGCCACGTCATCAAGAGCGCCAACATCGACAGCATCGGGAGCGAAGGTCGTCGAAGATCACCCTCGAACTTATATCCGCGAGCACGGTGAGTAGGGGCACCACCGAAGGTGGACACTGGCTTGAAGCGGGGTCCTCGGAGGAGGACAGTTAAGCTGGAAACCCTAGGAGCCCGAGGACGAGCTAGACCTACGATGATAACCGTTAAGAGGGTAGAAGATCAGTCGAGCCAGAGGTCTCTCCGTGGAGCTGGAGATCCCCGGTTGAAGATTGAAGCCTGCATTATTATGATCGATTATCCCCGATGTTAAGGGTGTCTGACAGGTACTGTAGACGTCCCGTTTCTGATGTACGTAAGTAGTTAGTTGGTAACCCACTCCCGTTATTCAGGGAAGGGTATGGTCGACTGTGTGTTAAGGTCACCTAATCCCGGGATTTAAGGGATAATTTGTCAGGCGCCATTAATGCACCTTCCCTCTCTCCTCTAAAAAGCCTATAAAAAGAAGAAGAGGAGAAAGGGGAAGGGGTTGGAAGAAAAAACGAAAAAATACTCTATAAAACACTTCATAAGAAATTTCATAAACAGTGAACGTAGACTATTACTCCGGAGGAGGGTCGAACCACTTCAAAATCTATCGGTGTTTTACTATTTATCACCGTATCTTCCTGTTCATTGCCGTATCACAATCTAGAGATACGGATCATGGCGTTGGTTCAAATTCCACACCAACAAATGTAACGTTACATGTGACATAAAATGTAACACATATAACATTACATGTAATGTTACACTTTTACACGTAGATATATTACATGTTATGACTAAATCCTTAATTTTGATATTTTAGGGCTAAATCCTAAAAAATTACCCAAAAGTTTGGTTAAATGCCTAAAAATCTCTAAAAAAAAATAATTCCAAATGACCATATAATTAACGACTAATTCCATGTCCATACATCTAACAATCATCAAAACAAAATTTATATCATGACAAAACATAATCAATGCACATATTCATAAACACAAGTTATCAAGATTTCACAAATCAAAACTATTGATTTCATATTATTAATCATGACCACTCTGATACCACTAGCAGAATTAGAAAAAAATATTTGTATCAATTTAAATAAATTAAATCGAATAAATAGTAAACAATTTACGTAAGTTGCATAGATCTAGATTTTCACAAAATCTAATTTGATAATAATATGAATTCAATAAAACAACAATTAAACATATAGGAGATAGAGATATCGATTATTATCAAGATGAAACAATTGATGTGCTTTGATCTTTAAAAACACTGTACGTGCCAAAACCGCTAAGTTGGGGGCTATGGAATACATTTGTCACTAGTTTACCGGCATGGGCAATTTAGTATTTTGAAACCGTAGCCTTCCAATTCAATTCTTTAGTAGAGAATTAAACTAGAGAGTGGTCTCTAAGTTTTTTACCCTGCGAAACATTCTAAACAAGAGAGAAATGGAGAGATTTATTGAGAGAGAAAGAGGTAGAGAAAAATTTAACATAAATTTTTTTTGAGAGGAAATGTTTGTCTTACTAAGACTTAGCTTCCATTTTCTTCATAATATAATACATTTATATTCATTAAAAAAAGAATAATTTATTTTTATTATTTTACCAAATATTAACAGTTGATATTTAATAAAATAATATCAAATCCAAGTTAGTGACCCAAATTTTTTTTCACATAATTAGTGGTATGAATATTTCAATTATGTTTCATGTAATCAAAACTACAAATTTTGGCCACTAGTTTAGTTTGTCGAAAATTTATTTTTCATCACATGCAAAAGAGTTTTGAACTTTTTCAAACTCTATATATATATTAGCGACAATGACGATTTTGATTTCTAGGTTTAAACTTTTCAAACCTTTCATATTTATACTATATATATTATAAATAAGGATCAGTTAGGTAAATAGTCATTTTGAAATGTGTGTTTTCAAAAAATAGCCACAGTTTCAAAAAATTTAAAAACTAGCCATTACACACTGTAAGAAATTTCTGACAAGAACAAAATTACACATAAACTGTACTGTAAGAAATTTCTGACACGTGTCAGAAATTTCTGAAAGGGCTAGTTTTTAAATTTTTTGAAAATGTGGCTATTTTTTAAAATCATTTTGTAAACAGTGGCTATTTTCTTAAAATTCCCTATAAATAAATTATTATCTATACAGTTAAATATTTATTACATTATTATTTAATGGAATTCTTATCCCTTTTTATTCTCCTTTTTTAATAGATAAATATCTAGAGAATTTTAAGAAAATAGCAATTGTTTACAAAATGATTTTAAAAAATAGTCACAATTTCAAAAAATTTAAAAACTAGCCCTTTCAGAAATTTGTGACATGTCAGAAATTTTTTACAGTAATTTTACGTGTAATTTTGTTATTGTCAGAAATTTTGTACATGTATCACGGCTAGTTTTTAAATTTTTTAAAAATGAGGCTATTTTTTAAAAACACACAGTCTAAAATGGCTATTTATCTAACTGACCAAAATATCTAATATTTGTATTTTAATCAATCTAATTATTTAATTAATTTCATTTATTTATCGTAGATGATATTTTTAATGGAAACGGCTACCATGGTGGACAAATATCGTACACTACCATAGTGGACAATCCATCGGTTGATGAAGACCCATTTTTGTCATTGAAAAGGTCTTACAATAGGGCTGTCCACATATTAATAAACGTTGAGTTAGACACCGTTAGTTAGAGCAAATTTATTTGGTTTTCATCCTCCAAGACTTTATTTCGTTTTCTCCTCAAAGACTAGAGTTGGTTTTCTTCCTCGAAGACTAGAGTTGGTTTTCTTCGTCGAAGACACACAATGAGAGTATGGCGATCATATGAGGTCCGCCATTCCGCCATTTTTGTGGGTAAGATCTCTCTCTCTCTCTCTCTCTCTCTCTATCTCATACGCTTACAATTTTTGGCTTGGTTCTCAGAGGAATATGATTTTTGGCTAAGTCTGTTTAGTGTGTTTTGTGTGTGTTTAGTGTTTGTTTTGTGTGTGTTTAGTGTGATTTGGGGCTAAGTTTATTTATTGTGTTTAGTGTGTGTTTTATGTGTGTTTAGTGTTTGTTTTGTGTGTGTTTAGTGTGATTTGGGGCTAAGTTTGTTTACTGTGTTTAGTGTGTGTTTTGTGTTTTTGGCATTATTCTCCCATAAGCAGAACTCATCCCTATTCTGTGATGCAGATTTAGATGATGTAACTGAAAATTAATAAAATAATTACCGTATCCATACATATTTGATATGAATTATTACACAGCAGTGATACACGTGTTAAATGTTTGTGTTTTTTGCATTATCCTAAATCTGAAACATGTTAAATGTTTGTGTTTTTGGCATTATCATTTGTGTTTTTTGCATTATCCTAAATCTGAAATAGAAATTATTTGTTAATTGATAAAAGAAGTAAATATGATAATCAGTTTTTTGTTTTTTTTTTTGGCATCATCATAAATCTGAAACACAAACTACTTGATAAAATTTAATCTCCATGTAGTAGTCCTTCAATGTTCAAAAGTAAAAATAAACAAACAAAGAAAACTCAGAAATACTGGTGTTGTGAAATTAAGAAGACTTAGTAAACTCCCTTTAGAATGGCGGACCCCACCAATTGTTATTGCCAAATTCCAGAGACGTTGTATTGTCTGATGGTTCCCCAGATATGGCTTCCCCAAATTTGTTTTCATTTCCAGCACTCGTAACCATAAAATCTGTTTCATTACTTAAATCAACATTGTAGTCGTCATCCATCTCTTCATTGTCGCTTATATCCGGCTGCATCTTCCCTTGCCATTTCTGCCACTTGTTCACTGTTGTACAAGTAGCTTTGTTATGGCCCTGACGATGGCAATTACTGCATCTTTTCCTCCCAACACCACCCCTCCTCGATCCCACCCAACCTCCCTTAGTTTTTGAGTAATCCGGATTACGTACATTTTTGTTACTGTTACCTTGTAGATCTTCGGGCGATTTGTTTCCTTTTTCCTCTTTGGAAATACCCATCATTCCTCTCAACTGAGTCCCAAGCGATTCAATTGCTTGCACCGCTACTCGAAACATTTCTTCATTATGTGATGCAAGAAAAGCTATCTCTGAACATTTGCTTGTGACATGACCAAATCGAAGTTTGTCACAATCTATTGGTTTGGAATCTTTAGGCAGTTGTTGTTGGCTCTCCACCTCTTTGTCGCCAATAGTTGACTTCCTCCAATGATTACAAATTAAGGAGACTGGAAAATCTTTGATGTGCATGGCTTTCATAGCGGCAAACATATATCGGCAGGGTACTCCTTTACTCGGGAACAAGTTACACGGACAAGAGTATGCCATATTTGTTGTGTTATACGTAACTACTCTATCTTTTTTGTCATCTCCGTACTTTTGTAGAATACACGTTCTTTGGCTATCTTGTTCTATCAAAGATTTAACTATGTATTTCCCTTCGCGTTTCATTTGATCTCTTATTTTATAAAACATTCTCCTCGTAAATATTGACTCTGCCTGAGCTTCAATGCCTTGCACATTTGTCACATTAGTTACTGCCTTCGTCCACAGTGTTGTGAATTCATCTTCGCTTTGCTTGTGCCGCAACCAGGAGAGTGCCATGTCCATACCCCACAAAAAGTCACATAGGTTCATCTCTTTCATGACTTTTGATTAAGAAATGAGTTCATCTTCTCACACCTTTGTGTTGTTGTCATCCCACCAAAGAATGACTTCCTCAAATACGTGTCTGTCTACGTTTCCCTTTTCTCGTATATACTTTAGACCTAATCATTGTCTTCTAATTTCAACTCAGCGAGCATGTTCACCCATCTTGATTGAAACTCTTCAGGTGAATAATGCCGAAACATAAATTGCTTCATTACACTAACAAAACCAGGTACTTTGATATTGGAGATGGCATTTTGTTCAATGTGCCACGAACATAACCGATGAACTGTTGCAGGCATCAGCTCAATTATTGCTGTTCGCATTGCATGGTCTCCATCAGTAATAACTGTTTTTGGAACTTGGTAGTCCATGCACTCTAGAAATGTGTTGATTGCCCAACGATAAGTCTCAACAGTTTCGTTTACTAAAATTGCGAAAGCAAAAATAGTTGAGCGGAAGTGATTGTTGACGCCGACAAACACTAACAAAGGTTTTCCATACTGGTTGCTCTTATAAGTTGTATCAAAAGATAACACATCCCCGAACTTCAAATAATCTGATCGTGCTCTAGAGTCAGCCCATAGTAGATTCTCCAAACGTCTTTCGGAGTCGCAAGTGAATTTTGCAAACATGTGAACGTCTTGATCTGCTTTTGCTTGTAGATACCTAAGCGCCTTTTCTGCATCCAGATCACCAAGTCTAACTTCATTGGCTTTTCCTAGCTTATTGTACAAGTCCTTTATGATAAAACGCACATTGTTGTAACCTCCAACCTGTTGCGCCATATAAGACATTATCTGGTTGGTTCTAACACTTGCCATTCTCATAGTGTTCGCAGTTCGAAGTGCCCCATCACTTACATCCCTGTTGGAACATATAAACTGTCTATGTATTGGTATGGCTAGTGGATGAGAATGTGCGACAACAAATTCTTTCACCACCCACAGACCAGTAGCTTTTTTCTTGTTTATGCGTAATTTTACCTGGCAGCCATCTCTTGTCACTGGTCTTGCTTCTCTCTTTCTGTTCTGCAGGTTCAAATACTTTTCATCTCGTTCACCCTCTTTTGAACACAACCAAGTTCTATTCTTAACTTCTCCAAGACAATTTTTCCTCATTTCTCCTTTGCGAACACCAAATCCCATTGATTTGGCATATAATGAGAAGAAAAGCTCGGCCATTTCATAAGAGTCGAATAATTTTCCCATCAAATCTTCACGTGTCAACTCTGATGGAGCTTTTTTTACACCGACCATGGACATAATTGATTCCCACTCGTTGCAAGCCTGAAGTATTGAATGCGTACCCCATCCTAGTTGTGTGTCGATATTGTTAACACTACTCCCCGCAGAATTTTGAAATTCCTTCCCCTTTTCAGCAGAACCAGCATGGTCCATTCTGGTACAATTTAAAATTACAATGTAAAAAATATTGAAAACCATGGATAACAGTATATGTACACCCAATTTAATGCGTGGATATGATTTTTTAATGGAGATTACATGCAGCCTTATATTTTTACTAGTTCGAGAAATTGTTGTATAAGTTCATCATCACATTATCACCACCATGGTCCATTCTGCTACGGAAACTTTAAAATGACATGCAAAAAATATTAAAAAGCATGGATAACATTATATGTACACATATTTTTATTTGTGAATATGATTTTGCCTGACCTTTAATGGAGATTACGTGCAGCCTTATATTTTTATTAGTTTAGCAAATTGTTGTATGAGTTCATCGTCACATTATCACCATCATGGTCTATTCTGCTGCAGGAACTTTAAAATCACATGTAAAAAATATTGAAAAGCATGGATAACATTATATACACACACATTTTTATTTGTGAATATGATTTGGCCTTACCTTTAATGGAGATTACGTGCAGCCTTATATTTTTACTAGTTGAGCAAATTGTTGTATAAGCTCCTCGTCACATTATCAGCACCATGGTCTATTCTGCTACAGAAATTTTAAAATGACATACAAAAAATATTGAAAACCATGGATAACATTATATGAACACACATTTTTATTTGTGAATATGATTTCGCCTTACGTTAGTTCGAGATTACGTCTAGCCTTATTGTTGATCAAATGACATTGGAGAGTACCCTATATCGATGATGATCAAATGACATTGGAGAGTACTCTACAACTGTTCTTTACTTGGTAATATTGTTTTCATGTATATGTGATTGTGTAATCTAAACGCAGAGAGAACGCAGGAAGTGTAAGAGTCATTTTGCTAGTCAATGGTTTCTATTTCTAAACCTTAGTCTGTTGCTATTGGAGCATTATTCGGTGAATATACACACCGGTCCATTTTCCAAGCGTAAGCTGACTCTTGGGTTCCTTTAATCATTTTTAGTGGTGTATTGTGGAAGCGACTATTGGGTTCATTCTATTTCCTTAATACACTGACAAGATGTTACAGCTGCCACGTTGTTTAAAATTCATTTAAATTGATTTCATTTAAACTGTCACATGTATGTTACAACGGAGGTAGAAATATATATATATTCTGTGTGCAGTTAGTCCGCGTGGGTGAAAAGTTGTTCTCTAAACGAAAATGAAACAATGTGGATGAGTAATATTTAAGAGACTTGTATAATCTGTGTCTATGATATTGTGTACTATATATGGCCTATGGCATGGGAATATATTGGGTTATATATGTATTTTAGGAAAATTGTTATGGTTGCTTTGCTTTGGAAAAAAAAGTTATTGCGTGGTGTATATATGCTTGGAAGTCATTGCATTAATTATAATGTTTGCTCAGAAGTAATAGTGAAAATTGGTCACCATGCATATATACTATATACACACTCTCAATGAAAAAAAAAAAAAAAACTGCATGTCCATGTATATATGAAGTGTCACCACTGAGTTGGTACAACTTTATAGCACTTTTAACATAATTCGCTTGTATTCTGCAACACACACACACATACACACACACACACACATATCACTTCTTATTAATCACTTAAACTGTCACATGGCAACATTATGATCGGCGTCGGAAAACATTTTCAGACTCACTGCTTCACGAACAATTCGTTGTAATGCTTCCATTGCATCGTTGATATCTTGAATTGCACATTCCGACAAATTAATCGTTGTGTTGATGCTTTGTAACCTTTGTATCACAGCCTCGGCCTCGGACTTGATTGACACGGAAAGTGCCAAAACGACAGAAGCTGCGAAAGGAGGCCCCGATATTCGACAGTATTCACTCTCATCCGTTGATTCATCAGTGTCCGACACATATTCAGGAATATTATTAAGTGTTATAGGAGGCATTAGTGGCAGACCCAATGAATTGGACGTCCACACTATTCCTCAACGACTTTGACATAAGGTTATTATCTGAGGTCAAAATTTTCATGACAACTCGCATCCTTTCATCTTGGCTCCTCCATTGCACGTGAAGACACATTTGTTTACTATGGAAAACAATGATGATAACGTTTTTCAAAATATAAAGGATCACATATACCGATTCTGGCGTCATCTCCCTGAGCGGTCTATCGTGTAGAAAATTTATAACGAATATTCCGCAATCATAAAAGTTTGGCTGTTGAGGGAGGACCAACCAGAAGACTTATAAGTCTGAATATCCTTTGCCAAAGCAATGTCCAACACTTCAAGCTGTGATATTTAAGCTTAATCAGTATAATGATCGAGTATATACTCAAAATTGCAAGACTAATAACGACTATAACAACTTACCACTTTAGAAACCAAATGTTCAGCACTTGATTTGTTATTATCAAGCAAAGAGTCCCATATCTCAACACTCTTGGATTCAATAAACACAACAAACAAAACCCAATGCTTGATTGTATTTTGGTGAATTGGAATCAAAATCTGACTCATCAACAAAATAAAAAAATATTAAATCACAAAGTTAGAAGACATATTAACAATAACTGATGAACAATTTTTCAATATATTCTACCTGTTTGCAGTCGCCCAATTTTCCCATATAGTTCAATTGGATCTTATACGCATCTAGGAACTCACTAGCAATCTTTCCTTTGCCCATAGCTTCTTTCTAAAATACACATTTACAACGACAAATATAATTATTGTTACTACTTATATCAAAGTTAATTAAACACACTATACGGACAATAATTAGAGTATGAAAACTCACTGTTAATCTTGTTGGAAGATACCATTTTGTAACCGGTTCATTTTGCACAAAACGGGTTGTTCTCGTTAACCACTCAACAACAATATTAATAATCTAATATCTAAAATAAAAAATCAAAGCGTTACCATCCTCATCAACATTAAATATATAAAAAAAACATAATAAATTGTAGAAATCCAACCTCTCCATCCAACCACTTGTTAGGCATTAGTGTCATCATCGTCTCACGATTAAGCCAGTGGTATTCTGATTCCACTACCATCTCACTAAAATAAAATTTAATTAAATTACAGTAAACAAAAAAAAGTCTGTAGTAATGCTCGGTATGATCATACTCACTTCAAGTCCAATTGAGAGTTGAAGATGTATTCTATAAGATGTCGTTGTTCATCATTTGCAAGAGGCCTCAACAGCTTGAACGGACCAACCTTGAATTTACAATGTTCTGAACTTGACACAACTTTCTCATTAAAATTCGAACAACCATGGCGTTTAAAAATGTATTCACCCCTTGCCAATCGGGATTGGTCTTTACCATTAACCTGTGTATTATTTACATCAATTATTTCTTACACAATAAAGAACTATAACAAACTATAAAAATGAATACCAAAGTTACCAAAACTACCTTAGCCTTATTTTTCGCTAAAACCTCATCCAATTTCATCTTATGTGTAGCGACAACGGGTTTAACTTATCGACATCCATCATTCTTCTTCGGGGTCTGCATCTCTGCAACTTCAACGGAATGAGTTTGACTATTTCGATTTCGACTAACAATCTTACACGACAAATTTTATTTGCAACCGTTATTAAATATTAAATTAAAAATTCAATTACAAACTCATTACAATAATATGACCAAGTATACCTTTTTAAATATGTGTGGAGAAATCTCACATACATCACTGTTCCCATTATTGACAGAGTTCAGAGACGTTTCACTTTTGCTAATCTCCTGCAAATAGGAAGAAAAAAGAAATGCCAATTTAAAAAAAAATGTTTCATTTAACATAACACTAAACAAACAATTATAGATATCACGTACATTCAATTTTTTCTCCTCTTCGACCAATACAAAACGTCGTTCAGTTGATCCCTCCTCTTCAAATTCAAAATTGGTGAACTTAAGATCAATACCACGATCATTAATAGCAGAAACTCGGATTTTAGAACCATCTAAAGATTGTTCCATTCCATTATGTTTTCCATTTCGTTCTACTGCTCATCCACAAACAGCTTGAATCAACAACTCTTCAAAACGTAAATTTCTTGCCTCAATGCGACGTAACATTCTGTTCATGTCTTTCACTTCATAAGTCAGCTTCAAAACCATTTTTTTCACTTCATTCAACTCTCTTTTCACCGTCGTTCTATAACAATTTCTCTACTAAAAACATGAAAAACCAAAAACAAAAAAATAATAATATCATTTACAAATTTCAAACAGTGATACAAAACTCAATAGCCAAAAACAGATTTCAAAAACTTCATTTAAGGCTCAAACATACCAAACACTAATATCATTTACAAATTTTGAACAATGATAGAAATCACAAGTATCAAAAACAGATTTCAATACCAAAAGGTGAGAATAAAAATTCAGAAGACAACAGAACCAAACCGAACGTCGCCTCGATAACAAAAACCCAAATCGTCAGCGCTGTCTCCTCGCTTCTACCGGAGTAGCCGTTCGTCTTCTTCGTCACTCGCAACAAAGAAGAATGACTTCTTCAGCAACCCAAATCGTCAGCGCCGTCTCCTCGCTTCTACCGGAGTAGCCGTTCGTCTTCTTCGTCACTCGCAACAAAGAAGAATGACTTCTTCAATAGTGGTCGTCGTTTTCTAGACCACTCGGCACCTTCTCGTCGCAGCAAAAAAGAAGTCTTTCCTGTCTTTTCTGTCGTCCGTCTTTCCCGTCGAGTCGTCGGTGCCGTCTCCTCGCTACAAAGAACTCTTTCCCATCTTTCCCGTTGACTCGTCGGCGCCGTCGTCCTTGTCTATGTTTCTTAACTGTAAGGTTCTTCACGACACGATTTCGTTTTCTCCTCAAAGATGCACATTCTCGAAGACACGATTTCGTTTTCTCCTCAAAGACGCAAGACGTTTCCTCGACAGGGGTCACCGATTGGTATTCTCAACAGGGGTCGTCGATTGGTATTCTCTAATATGAGAAGTTATGTTATCATTCAATAAAAGTACACATACTACTCTGTAGACAGGTTTATTGTAAGCCCTTTTTAATGAAAACGAAGGGTCTTCAGGAACCGTTGGATCATCCATCACTGATGCTGTACGATATTTGCACATCATGCTAGCCGTTTCCATTTTTAATAATCTAATTATTAAAAATTCTTATTCCTCTCTTAATAATCCCAAGTGACATGCACCCACACCATAATAATTTTACTCCTTATGGTGTTCCGTCAATTGTACTATTACTATATTATTTTTAGATTATTTACAAAGAAAGATTTGGTTTTTAGCTATTTTTAGACTCATGTTTTAAGAACTTAGCCATAGTTTCACGAAATTAAGTAATTAGCCATTTTCATTATGTAACAAAATTTTATACGCGTGTAATAAATTTTGATACACGTGTAATAATTTTTTATGCTCGTGTAATAAATTTTGATACACGTGTAACAATTGATATTCGTGTAACAAATTTTGATAAATATGTACAAATTTTGTTACACGATAAAAATGTCAATTCTCAATACTCAAAGATGAATTGGGGACCACGGACATATAATTTCAAGTTCCAATAAATTGATCAAAATAATTATTCAATTTATTAATCCCGAAATTATTTCACTATAAACCCAAGATTGAACTCTTGAAATTACAGAGTAATTTACTAAAACCATTTACCGGTCCATTAATATAATCATTTTATGAAGTTCAACTATCCATAATAATCTATCATTAGAGCTGGATAAATTATCGTTTTGCCTATCTAATTATTTCTCGATCATTAACTACCATCAGGTTCAGGCACGGACTTATATAGGGGGCGGATTACGTGCCTGCCCTAAAAATTGAGAAAAAAAATTACTTTGGTATTATATATTTAATAATATATAAGGAAAATTTCAAAATAAGCTATTTTTTATGTTATTTAATAATTTATATCCTAAATGGTGTGTTATTTTTATTTCTACTCTATGTTTGTGGTGTAAATTTTTTGGTATAAATTAAAAGTGTAACACACATGAGGCATAGATTATCATTGTGCCAAAAATTGGGCATTCCTTAAAATCTCCCTTTTATATATCCATGGGTGATTGGTAAAGAATTCAAATTTTTTGTCTCTACTGTATTGTTCTCTCTGATGTGCCTCCAACTATAAATTGTCATGTCAATAAATATTTACAACTCACATGATAGGAATAAAAAAGTTAACATATGCTACTAGTTCTTTCTCTGAATCCGTTATCTAGTTTAAGGATGAACTCTAATACTAAAATAATTAGCCCTTGAAAATCTCAACTACTTATAACTTTTCGCTTTTTTTTTTCTTTATGTTTTTTTATTAAAATTTAACTTATTTGCTTGTTAGCACTATTTTCTTTTTTCATGGTTCATTGCTACAAAATCTCCATAATATAGAGCCCATAAGTCTCTCTCTCTCTCTCTCTCTCTCTCTATATATATATATATATATATATATATATATTAAAACTCACGACTAGTAAGTAAAATAAATAAAAAGAACTAATGACCAATATGAGTTTGTAAATCTGTAAAGTATGCCGGCAAGGTAAGTAAGTGGCAATTTATTTTTCTTTATTTTTTTAAATTTCTTTGAGAGTTTAAAAATTGACCAAGTTTCTCTTTCTCTTAAAAATATTGAGTCTTTAACCCCCCCTCCTAAATTTAATTCCTAGATCCGTCACTGATAAGGTCCACTAGTGAACAGTTAATTTATTATAACTTATTATAAATTAGAGCACTCGAATTGTTCAGTTTTAGAGACTGACACTTAAGAGGATAATTTAATCTTTATCTTTGAGAAAGTTATAGATTCCATGTCTGCAAAACATAATCTCAACTATTTGTGCTTCCAGGCCTCTAAAATGCAACTGTTAAGCCCATTATCCAAATGGTTTTAACGAACAAATCAAAAGGTCCATTGACACAACCAAAGAGTTTGTGAACAGTCAGGATTAAGCTTGAACTTCATATGATTATCTTGTGACGTACATCTAGGTCTTCATTACGGTACTTACTTAAAGACCTTAAAATAATGACTGGTCCGGTCTTATAATTACATTATATAAAATGCATCTACTAAGTGTCTCAACACTAAAAATTTGGATAAAATTTTCACATTCATAATGTAAGGGGATCACATTTTTAATTACTAATTAAGCTGTCTAATTCTTGACTTAATTATGGGCATCTTTAAATATATTATCGATAATATTAATCCTCTATTGTACAATACACTTATACAATAATATTATGGTTTATATAATATATTGTGGACTATGAATATTCATTTTTATAAAACATAAAACACGCAAACTAGAAAATAATATTTTTTTATTAATTTCAGTATATATTTATAAAAATAAAATAAAACATTACGATAATGCTTTAAGGGTGCATTCCTAAAATTTAGCAAAGCTAAAATCTAAACGTAAGATCGATAAGGGAAGAAAAGACTTATGGATCGGAGTGGGGAAACCTATTCCTCTAAGAAGAGCATTTAGGATTCCCTCATGTGTGCTTGTCGTGGTGTTATGGTTATTGTACTATATGTAGATGTTGGAGCTCCTTCTTCCCATTTATAGATGGGCTCTAGCTAAGACAAAATCTAAACATAAAATCGACACATAAGAGAAGAAAAGGCCTATGGATTGGAGTGGCGAAGCCCAGTCCTCTAAGAAGGGCGATATTTATCGTAGTGTCATTGTTGGAATGTTGCCTTAGGAGTTAGATTTTTGTAATATTATTTTGTAATATTATCATTTGCTGATTAATAAAATAAGTAGACATTTTTATTATTTTGTTTGGAATTTTATTTTACATAAATATTCATTAATATCCAAAATGTGTTATGAAACTAAATTTTGATATTTATAAGTGTCTTATGAAATATCAAATTATCTAGTTAACACGTTTAAATAAATAGTCGGTGATTGATCAAGATTGGGTAGCTTGATCCGAAATCACATACGCAGAACACTGTTAGTGTAGAGATACTTAGTGGGAGCATTCTGTATAGCTAGACTATACACGACTCGGACTGATTCGTCATGAAGTATCGTTTTAAGAACCGTTACTATACTCATGACGATGTCACAAGATGGTCATATGAGAATTGATCTGAATCTTGAGTGGTCACAGACTCCTATGTCACATTTCCGGGTTATCTGATTTGTTCGTTAAGTGTCATTATTGCATTGGAAACGAATACTCTCATTTTGGGAACGCGGGACGGGATCGCTGGGGAATGGGGACTTCACAGACATGGAATCCAACTTCCAATCATAATGGGAGTTAATATTGGATCCCTTAAAGTATCGTTTCTAGAACTGAATATTGAGCGCACATTTACGACCATATCATAAATGAATCGTCACTAGTGAAACAACGGTACTTAAGCAACAAGAAACGACCCAAGGGGTATAATAGTAATTTCACCTACTCGGGACGTAAACCAATGTGGAGGGTCAAATCTCATGTACTGACTATATCAGTGGACTACTCATCGAGTAAATTATTCTGATAATTTCGAGAGTGCAATTCTGAGTTTTTAGTGGAATAACCTCGGGATTAATAACTTAGAAATTTGACTAAAGAGCTTTAGTCAATTTTCTAAATTTATTGAAGCTCGGAATATTGGGTCCATGGTCCTCGGACCGGCTCCGTAAAAATCAATAGAGAAAAGCATATTTTATATAATTAATGTTGATTAATTATATAGTCTCACAATAATAAATTGATTCCAATTATTTGTTTAAATATTAAATAAATAATAAAAAAATTAATTTAAACATATTTTTGGTGGAAAATAATTTTTTCCTACACAAGGAATGATGGGCGAATTTTACAGCAAAATAAAAGGGTTTTTTAATTTGTATTAATTATTTAAGTGTTAAATAATTATACGTACAATTTTATCTGAGTTAGAAAAGTCTTCCTCAGACTTTTTCAAGTGGGTTAGGCGCCATTTAAGGAAAGAGTAAACCCTTGGATAATTGTGTATGATTTAAATAAGATTTAAATCTAATAATATCTATATTATAAATAAAAGATTATTATGAGGTAATAATCTTATTTATTTATTTTTTGAATTATAGATATTAGGGTTGGTTTGTGATAACCCGACTTATTATGGGTATGACTACGCAATAAATAAATAAAACTACGACATTTAGTCGTGTTTGGTTACAAAATAAACTACACGTTATGGTTGCGAAACTACATGTAATTTGAGATTTGGTCACTCGTTTCTTAAAATATATATATATATATATATATATATTTATCTAAGTAGGAATTACTAAATAGTCCTATATTATAAGGCAAATTTTGAAGAGTCAAAATTTGAATAAATTTGGAGAAATAGACCATGTTAGGACAGCAATATGGACATTGAGTGGCTGAAAATATTGAGTCAAAATATATAAAAAAATGCTAACTATTTTCTTTAAATTAAGGGGACATATTTTGGTGAGTAAATAGGCAATTAAGAGGGGTGATTATTGGGATTAAATTCCATGTTTTAGGGGCTGAAATTTACGGTTTGGGGGTGGCTAAGTGCTGAGAATTTTATTACATTTTCAAGCATTTCAAAAGACATCCAAAGCTTAGAGGAAAAAAAAAGTGAGAAAAAGTGAACGAAAAAGAAGGATTTAGAGAAGAAGAAGTCTAGAGCAAGATCAGCGCCTATTGGTAAGAAAAGATACAAAATTTTCCCTTAATCTTTTGGTGATAGAGACATCTTTGTATAAGATCGAAATTGATGATCGAATCGTTGTGTTTTACGCTTCGTAGGATTCGCCGATCGTGCTTCGATTTACCAACGAAAGGTATAAATCGAATCTAATCCTAAGTATCAATTTTATTATGATTATTGGGTGATTTAGGCTTTATTTTTTGTTAAAAAATCGGATTTGGTTGGTATGTGTCAAAAATATACACGTTAAAATAAAAGTGTAGAATGCTGGAATTTTACTCCCTGATTTTTCCGGTATTGTGATACAAAATTCGTGGCTTTTCAAGGCTTCTAAAATCGGCATAAAAATCATGCATGTAAATTTATATTCCTATCATTGGTTTGTAAATTTTCAGATCCAAATCTTGTATATTCTGTTCTAAAAAAATTCGGAACCCTTGATTGCTCAGATTTAGAGTTTTATATTTTGAATATTAGAAATGTTATAATTTTATGTAGCAAATGAAACTTTCTAGATTTACTGATTTTTCTGGAAACATATATATATGTTATGATATTGAAAATAAAATTTTGGACTTAGATCATGAAGGATTTAGTTTTAAAAATTCTGGAACCGTAAAATGTCGTGATGTCGAATCTGGGCAGTTTGCACAGTCGTTGGTCATAGCAACTTTTGAATTCTTAAACGGCAGGTAAAAATTTTTCTATGAATATGATGACTTAGAAAATTTAATTTTAAACAACTTTTTAGAAATATAAATTTTTCCATATCTGCTTCCTTAATGGCAAAAAATGCAGTTTAATCTTTGTATAAGCTTTGTTTCAGTTTCTGCATTGTGAAGCATCTAGTAGATCCGTTCATTTCCTGAAAAACTTTGTGTCTTGAGAAATGTAGATCTTTAAATATTAATGGGGGTTACTTCATAACGTTTTTCCCGAATTTGTGCAGAATTAATAAAAATTTGAATTAAAGGCTTTACCCTTAAATTTAATCTTTAATATTGATGAGATAGTAATCCGAATTTTAAGAGATTGTAGAAGATAAAAATGTTTATTTTAATGTATATTAATAACTTGGAAATTTTAGTACAATTTTGTGAAAGGGCATTTTCGTCAAAATTTTCATATTCAAGGACTAAAGTGCAAATTTTCAAAAGTTCAGGGACTGAAAGGAAAATTATATTTTTTTAAACCAGAATAAATGAGAAATTTATACTTTATAACAACAAAAAAATTATATGATGAATAAAGGATAACAAATTAGTCCTGTCTAGGAAAGTCGGGCCTGAAATGAGACCATACTATCTTTTCCGATCGACTTGGAGACTAAATGGAAAATACCTTTACGTGTTACATGGTTTCTTTGGGTTTTGTTCTACGTAATTTGAACTAAAATATAACAACGTTTCTAGGTTAAGTCCTAGAATAACAAAGTGAGTTAAGTCTAAACTTTTAGCAAGAATGTTCCTGATACGACTTATAATTTAGGTAGCAAGAAACGAGCTGACCAAGTACCGAAGTTAAAGGACCATTACCTTTCTTTGAACAACCAAGGTGAGTACAATCTCACTACAGTACGGATTTGTTCAAAGAAATAAAATTATATGATATGCTTTGCTATGATAATAATGATGATGTCTGCATATATAATGGATGTGATTATTTGATGTTAAGATTGTATGATGTCTGATTATATGTTATTATTGTATATAAATTATACAATGATATGTTAAGGTATTTGAATGATGTTCATGACTTTGTTTATAATTTCTAAGCAAGTGTCGTTGAGCTGTAATATGATGTTAAGTAAGATATGTTGATATGATATTAATTTATCAAATGTCACGATGTATGTCACAAGATTTAATAAGTGAAACATAAGTTTAAACACTGTGTCGTACCAGCCTCGCAAGTGAGGTTATGATACCGTCCCTTGAGTCGACCTAAGGGCAATATAGGGCGATCTTTATGAAAAAAAAAAATTTATATGACGGATCAATAGTCGTCGAGGACCTGTACACCCTCGCCGCCCATTGGTTCGGCGCGCAACTCAGTACGTACACTTATACGATGAGGATCCTCTAGAAAAGATTAGTAATAGATTGAATAAGCGAAACTAACTTGGTCATGCATTGCATATCATATTTTTGTGAGTATTAATTCTATGTCACTGGGCTTTTAGGTCACTTAGTTTGTCGTCCGTACTGTAGGTAAGAAACCTACGGTGTGACGTATCATGGGTTGGAATTCGACAGTGCTTGAGGTGATGAGGCGAGGGTTATAGAAACCACTATCTTCCGCAATTTATTTATATGAGATATGTTATATTTTTATTTTCTATGCGTAAGTATGAAATTTAAGATGTGTGAAATTATTCTATTTTAAAGTTTTATTATAATTAATTTATAAGACCTCTTCTTTTATAAACATGTTTGAGTTAATGATAAAAAAAAAATTGGTATTTTTACAAGATTTTAGTAAGCAAGATAAGTAAGTTTGACGGCTCGACAAGTCGGGTCGTTACATGGTTGGAGACTTTTTCTTCACAGAGAAATTCTCCCCTAGTTGGCTCAAGTTATGAGTGAGGTGGGCTAAATTTTAGCCCACTTTTCTCTCCTCCTAACCTTTGATAAAAACTATCTCAAAAAATTTAATGTAAGATTGTTTAAGAGAGTGAAAACCCTAGGTTCACAAAAATTTTCTCCAGAGCGAAAAATTGAAAAAAAAATCGGCCCTTCCCCTTTAGAGCAAGAAAATTGATTAATTCTTGTTCTAGTGAGAATCAAACAAAGAAAGCCCACTCTTTTATTCTCTGGTTGATTTGGAGAACGGTTTGGAAGGTCATGGTATCGATTCAACAATACCTATAAGACGTTTCAAACGTATTCAACATAGCCCAACCTCGGCAGTTTGAAATGCAAGATTTTTGGTGGAGTCAATATTAATCCGAATAGTCTTGGTATATTTCAATTCCCTTTTTCTATCTTATCTGTTTTAATTTATGTGATAAATAAAATCAGATTGGTTATATTTTTGTTGAGCATGAAATCATGATCCTTGTTTGTCTATACTGATTTGTAATTTTAATATGATATTCTGTTTTGAATACAATATTTAATTTACGATATGATATTTTGTTCGTAATACGATACTGAGTTTTTCTTTCAATATGATTAGTTAGAATCGCATGAATTTTTTTTGAAATTCACGCTTCCGCCCTTGCATAGACTTTCCTTCAGTTATAGTCATTGTACTATATACAAATGGTGGAGCTCCTCCTTCCTATTTATAGAGGAGAGACACTTGAACATTTTCAAATTTTGCCGTTCCTAGAGTCATATAATCATAGGCATAAAAATGGTCTCCAAATCTACAAGCATTTTCCTCCATTTGGACCAGGTTCCACCAAACTCGTCCATTACCTCCAAGACTCATACGTATAAAATTCGCGTATTAACAATTTTAAAATAATTTTGTTACTAACCATATCCATAAAGGTGGAATTCCTTTACATGCATCAATCATTGTGACTGGACGGTACATTATCAACTGCTGAATAATCAATCGTGGATTGTGCCTTCTATAGTCGCAAATTTTTCAGTCCCGTATAGCCGTTCACAACTGATTTGGGATCATCAACAAAGGATTTTTGAGTTATTGATTACAAAGTTTTCTAAGAAACACTCGAGTATTGTGTGATGTCAAATTCCTCGACGATCCCAGAAAGCCAAACCTAACATCTCGATATCTTCTTCTCATATGCGTTGCTTTGTGAGATGTCAAATTCCTCGACTATACCAACCTGATAGTCTTGAGTGGAGCTCTTGTTTCTAAATTTCCAACATCAACAAAAACTTTACACAGTTTATGCATGACAAGATGATTAGTTTATTTGCATGAGAAATGCCTTTTTTATCTGGAGTTTCACCTTTAAATCGTGAAATGTAAGGTGATTTAGTAGCAAGATGTAGCACTTTTATTCTCGCTTTCTAAAATTGTTATATTATGAGCATTATCCTTTTTAAAAAATAATATAGTTCATCCTATAAGTGCTAATTAAACAACTCTTCTTTAGTCTCTTTTTTTTTTTTTTCTTTTTTTCTGGGACTCTTCTTTATTCATTAACATTCCACATATGCTTTCAAACAACTTCGTACTTCAACTCAAACATTAAAAGAAAAAAGAAAAATAATAGGATTTTTCCAGATTTAACAAATATAAACCACGCACTAAACCGCATCGTCATTGGTAGACTTGTTTATTCTATTTTATTTTTTGTTTTTCTCTGTTATATAATGACCAAAGTTTCCTCTTATCTAATATCAGTCACCAATGAAAACGACACGCAAAGTTAGCGCCATGTTTTGAAGTCCCACCATACGGAGAAGACAAACGCAAAAGTTCCAAAAGACGGAAAAATCCAGAAAGGGCTGACGAGTGATGACAATGCTGCTTTCTTTGGTAATAGTTTCTGAACCAAACAAACACATAAGTGGTCATTATAATGATAAAACGACACCGCCTGCCACTGAGTTTTGCCCATTATTTGTTTTGAGAAAAGAGAGGGAAGTTTGAGAGCTGTCACCTTAATGTGGGTGCAGCAACAAAATTTATTATATTTTAAATATATTCTAGCAAAATTAAAAAGTAAATGTACATAATATTGTAATTTATTTTGTGCTCACATTGCATGACAATTGCCTCTTCATGAGAAGAGCGTTTCTCATCTTCTAACAACCAAAATGGCATGACCAAATGGTGCCAAAGAGGCATGAATTTTGCCGATTTTCTATTGGTGACTAACTGATTATAGTTACTTTTTACCATCCGTTCATGGCCACGTAATCTAAAAGTTAATGTTACCATTTGGTACAAGAGTGAACAAAAAATTTGGGAAGTCATTTTACATTCCTACATTCTCCATTATGATAAGTTTCAAAATTCTACTCAACCATTATACCGCATCAATACGTAATTTATGATTTTTCTGGTAGGGATAAATACAAAACCTTCGTTGCCATAAGCAGATAAATACAAGTAGGAAAAATCATTTAAAAGAAACTAGATATCTTTAAAGGGAAATTAAAATAAATAGCCAATTTTATTTTATTTTATTATTATTTTTTTTACGTTTTTAAATAATAGCCTATATTTTAAAAAATTAAAAAAATAGATATGTTACGAATTGTATAACAGAAAAAGCGTAACACAAAATATTACACATTGTAAACATTTGTAAGCTATTTTGTAAAACTTCAACGTTTACCCAAGTGTTGCACAAAATATTACACATTGTAAACATTTGTAAGCTATTTTGTAACATTTCTACTTTTACTCATCATTTTTTAAAGTGTTAAACAATATCTCACAAATGTTTACAGATTTGTAAATAATTATTGTTGGTGTAGAATTTAACCAACGCCGTGATCCGTACCTCTAGTATGTGATACGGCAATGAATAGGGGAAGTTTGAACGGAAAATAAATACTCGGAAATTTTTTAAGTGGTTCGACCCTCCGCCGGAGTAATAGTCTACGTCCACTGTGTTTTTAGTATTTCCAAATTGGGAATTTTCAGAGTAATTTTTTCCAACCCCCTTTCCCTTCTCCGTCTCTTCCTTTTATAGAGGTTCGGAAGGAGAGAGATGAAAGTGCATTAAATGCGCCCCACCAAATCTCCCTTAAATCAGGGGATTAGGTGGCCTTATCTTAATCAACCATACCCTGCCCCAAATTCCGGAGGTAGGTTATTAACTAATCAACTCACGTCTATCACAAGTGAGGCGTCTACAATATATGTCAGAGGTAAATACCATCGGGAGTGATCTCACTACAACTACCTGCGCTTCACCCCTCGACCGGGGACCTCCCGCTCCGCGAGGAGTCCCCCGACTCTCCTGATCTTCCGCGAACGTGAGGTTAATTGCGAGTTCCACTCGTTCCCGGGCTTAGGGGATCCTCAGCTCATCGGTCTCCCCCCGAGGACCTTGCTTCATGCCGGGGTATACCTTCGGGGTTGTCTCTTCTAACAACCCTCGCAGACATAGGCGCGAGGTCGACCCGCGCCTTTGGTGCCGTTGACGTTAACACTCTCGCTGACGTGGCGAAGCTACGTCGTCACTTGGACACTCTCTCCGGAGGCTGCTCGTCTTCGGGGACGACATCCTCGATGATAGATCCTCGGACGAAAACCAGCTTACAACAATTGTTTGATATTTTTTGTTATAAAATTCTTTACAGTAATTATTTTTTTAATTTTTTGAAACATGTGCTATCATTTAAAAGATACATTTAATTTTAGTCTATTTTTGCAACTCACACTTTTTTAAATCTCATATGTTTTTTTTAATAATACTTGATTAAATATTTATGTTGTTAAAATAACTCACAAATGAATTTTAGGTGGAGTTTTCATGGACTAAAATGTTACAATTTCAAAAAACAACAAAAAAGAAAAAAAAATAGGATAAATTTTAGAAATAGTCCATAAAGTCTGCCTCTAAAGTATAAAATATTTATATGTAATACATTATGTATATTTTAAAATATCATGTATCACGTGTATATCATTTTATACTTCATGGACCAAATTGAGACAACATTCAAACTTCAAGGACCATTTCTACGTTTTTCATGTTGAATAAATCAATATATATTACTTTTGTTCAATTTCGTAGTCAAACAGCACTTTTTTTTTTTTTTTTTTTTTAATTTGGGGCATATGTTAGTTGTCTAAATTTTCTTGCAAGGTATATTTAATATCAGTTGAATAGCTTTGGTGTTTTTTTTTTGGTTTGGCATTACAGGAAACAAATAGTGTTTTTTTGTTTGTTTTTGGTTTGGCATTACAGGAAACAAATATGTATATCCAAAATATACATAATCTTTTAATGGTATTTTCCTATAAATATGTTACATAATATTAAGGGTAAAATGAGAGAATACCTAAAATTTATACTATAATAAAAAAAGTATGTCGAAGTTTTTAAAGTAATTGAGTAACTAATCAATTCATTAATTGTTTGCGCGTGTTTTAAATGACGTAGTCAATCACCACAAGTTACCACTACGTAAGTAATTGATTCACTTAGATATTTTATTATATTTTTTAAAAGATTGTGTATTTATTTTAATTAACTGTTAAAAATTGAATATTTATTTAATTTCTCTAATATTCATTATGCCAAAATATATTATCTTCACAACACCTAATTATTATTGGGGGATTTTGAGGAATACTTCATTCTTGACACAATGATAATCGATACCCCATGTGTATTGCACTTTTAACTACATAGATTAGAAATGAAAAGAGCACACCACATAAGGTATAGATTATTAAGTGGCATCAAGAATAAGCTTTATTTTGAAATTCTCCCATTATTATTCCCAAAGAACACATAAATCAACGTACGTCCTACAATCTGAGATCGTAAGCCCACAAACGAGCACGTCCATTATTAAAAAGAACTAAACAATTATACCAAATAATACACCAAATATCTTAATCAAATAATGATGATCATGATGCATATGGATAAGAAGTTGGAATAATGTAATTTATAAAGGTACAAAGTGTGCCAATTATGCACAATTTTAAACTGAAATTTTGGAATTTGGAGGTCTTAAAACACCACATTAACTTAAAATTTATTATTACTAAAACATTCTTATATACAATGATAATTTTAGACATTATAAAATTAAATACATATTTAATATAAAAAAAACTCATATTTTTTCACACATCCCTCATGTGTCAATTTTTTCCAATTTATTTCTAACATAACTTTCTCAAAACCTCAACTTAACCAAAAAAAAAACCCTAATTTAGGGACTTTTCTTTTTGGAAGAAACATAAATTTTTGCTAGTATTTTTTAAGGATTTTTTTTACTCAATTAATTGCAAACATCTTTTTGTTTTTGAATATTCGTTCGTGTTTCCATTATATAGACTTCATCTTACATATATAATTCCTGATAAGTTGAGTTGATATTTTTAAAAAAGAAAACGTAAATCTTCTAAAAATAAAGTAGTAGGTGGGTTTACTACGAAAAAAGAAAAAGAATTAATCTTGTAAAAATAAATTAGTGGGTGGTTCCGGGAAACTGAAGCGAGGATAAAGCTTGTAGAAACAAATTAGTGAGAGTTTACAACATAAATAAATAAATAAGCCTAGTGGCTAGGTGAGGAAAGATTTTACAAGAATGAAATAAACATATTCTAATAAGTTATAGAATTATGGATAATTCTAGAATTTGTAGGAGCGAGAGATAAGTAGTTCTCAAATTTTTATTGTGAAAGAACCATTTTCGTTAGCCAACATTCTTTACAAGTGTTCAGACATTTACAGAGAACACCATACAGAGATGAAAAAAATATGAGGAATAATAATATAAAAGTTTAGAAAATAAAGTAAATGACACAAGGAAATTGGTAACACATTTCGACTATGCCTACGTCTGTGGGGCTACGCCTAGATAAAAAGATCCACTAGAATCGACACAAACAAATACAGACAGTCTAATACAAGAAAGGACTTTATCATGTTCTTGTTGCCATCACCCTCGTATACTAGTAATCTATCATGACGAGATTTTCTCGTCTTACAAATCTCACTCTTGTGAAAAACACACATAAATTTCCCAAAATACAAGACTAAAATACGCTTACAATTCTTTCTCACACAATTTACGTTCACAAATATGTTTATCTCTAAAAGCACTCACAAAGAACTAAAAGTACTCCCTCAAAAATATGCAATCATCTCACTCCAATTCGTTTTCGAATCTTGATACGGCTATAATTTCAAAAATTTTATTATTCAATATTCTCACAATCAAAATATTATTATTATTTATTTGTGGTTTATTTATTGGGTTTTGTGTTCTATAGGTCTAATTTGAGGTTGCACGCGAAACTGAGTGAAAACAGGACAAAAAGAAGCAAGAATGTGCAGTGAAGAATCTAAATACAATTACAAAAGAAATACTTGGATGATTCTTGAAGATTTTTATGACTTATTATATATCAAATTAAAGATCGTTGAAAGAGCTTTCCAACGGTAGGTCATATGCATCAATCGGAGTTAAAACAAAGAAGCTATGATGAATTGAAAATTAATGCGCAGATTGGCCGAAATTGAAGTTCCTATGCGCCGCGGCGCCTCAAAATAGAGCCGCAGCGCTATGACGTCATCATGCTCCGAAGATTCTATTTTGACATAATTTCAAAACCATATAACCTAGAACTATAAATATAAGCTTATAACCCACGAAAAACATCTTCTTAGCACTCAAGAACACAACAAGAAGGGAAAAGAAGGAAGGAGAAAATTCAACGCTGAAGACCCACCCTGTGGATGCTCTGGCAACCCAGTTTCTTTCTTCTCCTCTTTAATTCCCTTTCTAATTTTAATTCATTATGATTAGCTAAATTTTCTTGTAGTCAAGGGGGCCTTAAAGCCCTAACTGATGATCTGTAAACACTGTTTATAATTTATTAATACAATTGAGGTTATTTGTTCTAATGCTTTATGATAATTGTTTATAATTGAGTTGATAAAATGACCATTAATTTGCTTGATTGTATCCATGTTGCTAGTTAGTATTTGTGATTCGTTATCATGAATTCTAGCGTTTAGTAGCGAATTGTAGGGAGAGCGCATGTTCACTTGCAATTTAGAACAAATCTAGGTTAAATTCTATCGCGTGGATTGTTTAATTTAGGCCTTTATATCTTGCTTCATGCTTCATTTAATATGTTGCAGCGTACGTTGGAACACTTTGTTTGATAGGGATTAATGAGGCGCGTGAATAATTAATCTACATTAGAAAAGATTATTAACCTCTAGGAATTAATTAACTCGACAGTGTGAGCAAAGAATCGTGTTAGGTTGGAAAGTTACCTCTTGGCTATGTCTTCTCATTGATTTATTTCTCGTATTTCACTTTGTTTTCTTTTAATCATTGCTTAAATTTATTCTAAAACCCCTCTTTATTACTTTGTTGAATCTTAATATCAGTGTGAGTAAACCGTGTCTCTGTGGGATCGATCCTTACTTGTCCCTACACTAATTTTAATTTAGAGAATCGTGAGGTTAAATTTGGCGTATCTAACGCCATTGTCAAATTGTTGGCACCATTGTTGGGGACACGGCAATAGCAACCACTAGAGATGTCAAATGAGTCGGGCTCGGGCCGGCTCGGCCCACTTAAGGTCGTCCCATTCGGGCTTGGTCCGGCCCGGCCCGTTTCTTACTTTTTTTCGGGCCGGCCCGGCCCGGCCCAAACAATGAAAATCTCAAGTCCGGCTCGATCCAAAGCCCAATCAAAGGAAGTTCGGGCTGGCCCGTGGGCCGGGCCTGAAACGGGCCTAACGGGCCGGGCCCATTCGGGCCAAAATGGGCCCATTCTAAAAAAATTTAGAAAATTAAAAAAATTGAGAAAAAAATAAATATTAAGAGAAATTTTTGATGGAGAATGAACAAAAAATTTTTATTTATAAATTATGACTGTCTCATTAAAAACCTTACAAGGAAAACCCAATGGGATAAAATCTTGTTAAGGAAAAAAGAGTACAGTCAAGAAAACTTACGAACATGAAATAAAAAAGCAAAAGAAAAAATTATTTAATTATTACAGACCAAATTAAAAATAAAAAAAAGAAAGAAAAATGTTCAATAACATTACATAGTATTACTTACAATCGCATTGGAAGCCTCAGAAATATCCAAGTTTGAAAAATCACCAACCATGTCGTCCACAAATTGTTGCTCTCTTCGGCGGGCATCTTCCCAGTCTTTGACGCACATCAACACCTCCAAAATGTCTTCAGCCAGTCGAGCTCATCTTTCGTCAAGTACCTTGCCACTTCTACTAAAAACTTGTTCACTAGCAACAGTAGAAACTGGAGTAGTTAGTATATCACAAGCCATTTTAGAAAGAACAGGAAATGCAGTTGATTGGGCTTTCCAGAATAACAAAAGATCAAAATTTATAAAATCATGACGCCCATCTGGTCCAATAGCAAAACAAGCTGAGAAATTGATCTCGTAATAGTTCTCCAATTCTGATCGAGTATAAGATGATGACGAACTGCCAAAACCGATACCATGAAGGTTCATCATTTCTTCCCATGATGAGCCGGATGGTACGGTCCTATTGGACACTGATGGTGCAGGGGCTGATGAATGAGATCCTCCATATCTCTCACTGTAAGCGTCATACAATTTAGATATATCAGATTTTACAGTATCAATTGTAATCATATCAGAGTTTACAGAGAGTCTGGATGAGATCCCATTTATCATATATTCCACCCCTTGTAGTTTTACCCTGGGATCAAGTACAACACCAGCACAATATAGAGGCGGAACCCATTGCCAATATTTTTTAAACTTGGCCTCCATGAACTCGACACACTGTGCAAACATGTCTACACCTCTATGCAGATCAAATGCTTTTGCAATATCAAATAGTTTATGTAATGCATGAGGTGAAGTGGGATAATACACACCAGATAGTTGGACAGTTGTTCGCTCGAAAACACACGCGAATTGTAACCGCAAGTGCACGGGTCATTCAAGTAATAAAGTGGATTGTGAGTCCGAATATTGTCCCACGGAGAACAAATGCCTATATCTAATTACTACTATTAATAAAGAATTATTTTGTCTAGAAATCGAATTCAAATGAATGTTGTAAATTAAAATAAACAAACAATTAAATTAAATTGACAAATAACTCAATTTCCACGAATTTACTCAATTAACTAAATACTAGGGTCGATTGGCTTCCCTCGATGCTTCCTCAATTCAATCAATTACTAACTCATCACCACAATTTTCAATTTTATACTAGTCGAAAAGATTATAAATTACGTCGCAGCTCTCGCTTATTGACCTAGTTATGCGTTTAATCCTAACTTACGCGTCCGTTTGCTAGAATTAAATACAACTAAGCTCAGCTCTTATAGTTCTAAATCGATCACCTCTCGGTCCCTACAATTTATAGCTAGACTACCTAGACTATCAATCACCTCTCGGTCCTTATGATGTCTAAGTTGTGGTTCTTACTATTCTCGATTCAATTCAATTTCCTCTCTCAAGTTTAATTAAATTAAACCTAAATTCTTCTATTCAATCTTTCAATTGCAACAGAAAATAAAATAAACCAGCAAGAATCACAAGCATATAAACTGAATATTGCAGAAATTTATTACTTATAATTGAAAAGAGTATACATCGAGTTCAGCCAATCTCTCCTAGAAAGAGAGATTTAGCCTCTCATAATTGTATACAACGAATAGCAAATTCTAGAATTCATGATAAACATCGAATTAAATGAGAAGAAGATATAAAGAAATAAGAGTGAAGAAAAACTCTGAAAATCCGATGATCTTCGCGAATCCTTCAGCTCCGATGAACGCTCAATCTTCTTCTTCTTGTTCTCTTGAGTTCTCTCCGTGTCAAAAGTCTTTTTCCGTCTTCCTTTTCGTCCAAACTGTGTTCTATTTATAGAGCACAGGGTTTGACCTAATTTTGGAAGAATTTCGGAATCTTTTACGCTTGGAAAACGACGTCGTTCTGCTTGAAGAGCTTTGGCCGATCGATCGGCTGATAACTCGCGATCGATCGGCGCTCATGCAGTATCAGGAATCGTTGGCTCCCGATCGATCGGCTTGAATGCCACGATCGATCGGCGTTCCCTCTGTGTGACTTGCGTAGTTGAGCCGATCGATCAGCTAGTTTAGCGCGATCGATCGGCAAGCTCTCTGGCTTTTCGCTGCTTTTCTTTCAAACTTCTGCCGATCGATCGGCTGATAAACCGCGATCGATCGGCAAGTTCTCTGCCTTTTTGTTTCTCATCTTTGCAACTCCTGTCGATCGATCGGCTGCTATGCCGCGATCGATCGGCGATGGCTCTGTCTTTGCCTTCCTGTTTTCCTTTGCTCCAAAATGTTCCGTTTTGTGTACTTTTTCATCTCGATTTCCGTATCTGTGCTTAAATCACCTGTACACTCACAAAACTCATCAAATAACATAAACTTGAGGAATTAAACAATAATTCAAGCCTGAATTTGCGATATATAAGTGAGTATTTTGCTCGCTTATCAACAGTGGCTTCTTAGAACACCTTCAAAAAGTAGTAGAAGCATGTACCAATTTGTCAGTCCAAATCCGTTAACATACCATCTGGGCATCTGGTATTGAAGAAAGAACTAACCACCTCCTTGTAGGGTAGAGCAGCTTCCAACATCATATAAGTCGAGTTCCACCTGTTTGGGACATCGGTTGGGAATCTCCTAGGTGTGATGCCAGAACGAGTACAGTGTTGTGAAAACTCTTGAAGCCGGCTGCCTGAGCTAGCAATAAAGCTTAAAGCTGTCTGGATGTTGTTCAAGTAGTCTTTGAAGTGCTCCATCCCGTCTTGGACACACAGGTTGATGATGTGGCATGCACACTTTTGATGAAAGAGAGTCCCGCCATGAGGTGGTCTAAGAGTATTCTTAAAAAGTCTAATTGCAGCATTGTTAGCAGCAGCATTATCAAAAGTTATGTTAAGAACTTTGTTTTTAATGCCATAAAAATAAAAAACATCCATAATGGTACTGTATATGACATTAGCATCATGTGGAAATGAGATCCGCTTAAATGCAATTAATCTTTTTTTAAAAGACCAACTCCTATCAACGTAGTGAGCAGTTACACATAAGTAATCACTCTTCGTGCGACCACTCCATATATCTAATGTGCAAGCTACAGTAGCTGTGCAAGTGTTGAACTCATTAATGAGTTTGACCCTCATCTCATTGAAACCTTTTATGCAATCTGCTCTTGCGGTATTCCTAGAGACCCGCTTAAATTGTGGATTATATGCATTTTGGATATATTCTTCAAATGCATGGGAATCACTTATGCTAAGTGGCAGTTGGGCTTGTGCTATATATTTGGCATATAACTCGCGTGCCCTGTTTAGGTGGTAAGACCAAGATGTAATGTTTCCTTCTGTGGGAGAAAAGTGTAGGGTGGTTTGACGAGGGTCAGAAGTACTTCCGTGGCTTTTTGCACATTGTGGAATGTGTCTTCTCATATGAGATGTACCACCTTTTGAGCCTATAGTATATTTGGCTTTACAAAACTTACAGACACCCATTTCTTTGATTGAGCCATCGGGTTGGGTGATGGAAACTGTTGGTGTATAATTTGAACCAACGCCGTGATCCGTATCTCTAGTGTGTGATACGGCAATGAATATTGTGAATTTGTAGAAAATAACCACTCAAGAAAGTTTTTAAGTGGTTCGGCCCTCATGGAGAGTAATAGCCTACGTCCACTGTACTTTTTGATATATTTTCCACTGAGTTTACAGAGTATCTCCTCCCCTTCCCTTTCACTCCTTCTCCTCTTATAAGCGAAGAAGAGAGCTACTGTTGAGAAAGGACAAACTGTCAAATCCCCTAAGTCACGGGTTTAATTCACCTAATAAAGCTGCCCACCTGCCGAGAGCAGTTAACCTGACTGCGGCAGGATAAGTCTGTCGCTACAGTGATTTCCCTGCCCGAGGGAGAATAATTGAGGTCTGTGACCCCACGGTCAAACGTTCTATGACCGAGGGTCGATGACTCCGAGGGCCGAGTCTCCGTCGAATGGTCCTTTCTTCGTGGCAAACTCCTTCGGGGGTATATCGCCTTTGAGGACTTTGTCTTTAAATGTCGGCCCCTCATCAGGAAGGCTTTTATGGAAGTTCTTTCCTTGTAGTGCTTTTTCCCCCGGGGGCGTAGGATCGGGGATCATCTCCGATAATCCTCTTCTGTCCTTTCCCAGAAGGGCGCTCCCGCGGAGGGGTGGCTATCGCTTGGTTTGGTAGAGTCGGGGTTTCTGGACTTCTTGAAAACGATTTGGATACTGCCCTCAGACTCACTGGGTGACGAAAAATCACTGACAACATCTGCCCCCTAATCCCAGCGTCGTGATTAGCGCTGCTTGGGATTCCTCCTGATTGAGGCCAATTTGCTGGAAATGCATCTCCTGCCGCGAAGGAAGCCTCGTGGAAGCAACTTCAGCTGCACCGAATCTTCGCGGCCTAGTATGAAAGCAATCCCGTTGACGGAGAAACGAGGTCTAATTCCTCCGGAACCAGACGTTCCTCTAACCTTGATTTCTTTGATAGAGAAACGGTGCTTGATCTCTACGGGAACAATTGCCCTTCTGGCCCTGAATCTTGTTGACTACGGTAACATCTCGATCTTCGCTCCGCCGGGGAAGCTCGTCCGTGCTTCTTTTGATGGTGGAACACCGTGGTTACCTATAAAAGAGATCATTGGTTACTCGAAGTATAAGGTTTAAAGTGTAAATACTACCTTCTTCACGCTGTGACCTCCAACTATATGATCCAATCCCTCCGGGATCATCCATATAGTCGTTCGTCGTGTCCTCTACGAGGACTACAACTCGTCTGAGTCATGCTCTCTCCGAGGGTCATACCTAGCAAACTACACGATTAGACATCAGATTGGAACCGGAGTATACCTCCTTGAATGCACTGTTTAGTCGCAGGTTGTTCCTTCTCCGAAGGATTATCCCGAACCAGGCTTCTTCGGGGGCGTACTCGGTTAGATCTTGTATTCATCGAGATTTGCTAGTACCCCATTGCTTGCAGCGGTTCCCGGTGCTTCTGAATGGGGCAGGACTTTTTGTCTTAATACACCGGCGGTTTAGACCATCTTTCGAGAGATTCTAGTCCCTTCCGCCTCGGAGTTCCTCCTTTAAGCGCACCTAGATCTTCTTCCTTCTCCGAGGGATAGAATGGTTCTAGGAGACATTTGGCCCAACTTCCCAAGTTAATCTCCGGAGAAGTTTTCATCGAGAGAGAAACCTGACAAGATTCATCTTTCGGCGGTGGGAAGCCTCAGCGAGTAAAATCTACGCGAACCTTTCGGAATTCTCACGTTCCAGTTTTGCTCGCCTTCGGGGTAATTATAGAGCGCATCTATTTCTTTCTAGTGCCCCGGAGGTTCCCAAGTGACCTGAAGACTCTACGGTCAAGAAGAGCCGTTGAGTGATGCTTATAGGATTCATCCGCTTCGCGGTTCCATCCTATACACATCGAGTTTGAGGTCTTGGCCGGCTAACTGGCTACGCTGCAAGATCCCTCCGGAACCTTACCCCGCGGACAACCTCTGATCGCGGGCGACTCAGTTGCCGTCAGATGTACTTTGGTGGTCGATCGAGCCGTCTCTTAGTTTTGGCACGCCTGGAGCCATGCCCGGAGTGCCTGAGGGTGCTCCGAGTTAACAAGAGAGTATTGGCCGTAATGTACTGGGCGAGGAGCGAAAACGACGGCGTTTGGTGAGTGAGCAAGAGGGGGTTGTCGTTGTGGCGACTGTTTTTCTCGCCAATCTCCTGTTCAGGCGAGATTCGCGGGTCTGGCGGTCTGCCCTGGTAGCAGAGGCACCTTCTCACTCGACTCTGATAGCCCCTTTGGGGGCTAGTGCTATGCCTGTTTCCCGCCGGCTTGCTTTGAGCCATGCACGACGCGTACGAGGACATCCCGTGCCTGGCCGGAAGGTGCGGCTTCCTCTCCTTGAGAATCTGAGATGCCCTGACTACATCGGCTGTGGTCAGAGACCTCTGGTTTGTCTTCCCCCAAACCCTCTCTTCTGCGCCATTGGTCTACGACCAAAAGACACACTTCGGGGTGCATTATCAACGGGGGCCAGGAAGAAGTGGGAGAGGCGAGGCTTAACTTTCGCAGTCCTCCGGACTGCAGCCGTTCGTGAAGCTGGGTCACCGACTGGCGTCGTGATCACTCGGGGCGGCGTTCTGTCTGTGACGGAGCATGCCTCAGTGATTCTCGGAGGTAAAGACCCAGCTTGCCTTATGCGGAAAGAGTAGAACTCCTTTGTTGGTCGTGATCTTCCGGTTTGGGCCATTAATGGATGTGCCTCTGTACTTCGGGGCTTCCGGAAGGTCCACCGCCAGTCCTCCGGGAGGTTTACTGTTAGATCTCCACTTGTGATGGCGGCCGGCTTGAGCGTGTCCCCCGCCGGGTGGTTGGCTTCGGGTCTCTTTCGGAGATGCCCTCGGCAACCACCACAGCGGCGGCCCGCTCCCCTTTGCCCGGATCCACGCCTGGAGCTCGTCCGTTCATCCCCTGCCGGTGATGAACTGCGGATGTTGGTGATGATGAGCCGAAGATCTTCACCATGCTGTTTCATCCAGGACCTGGGGTTTTGGACGCTCTTTCTTTTACGCTAACTATCACCCAACTTGGGATGTATGGGGTTTCTTTCCCGTTTGTCTGGTCGCCGGCGCCATGATCTCCGATCATAGGTGACGATAAGACTCCCGGAAAAAAGCTTGAAAGAAAACTGGAATGGAAGGGCTTGCCCGGACGTTTAGTTCAAGTCGTTCAGGCGCGGCCCTCCTTCTAGCGCCAAGCTGTTGGTGTATAATTTGAACCAACGCCGTGATCCGTATCTCTAGTGTGTGATACGGCAATGAATATTGTGAATTTGTAGAAAATAACCACTCAAGAAAGTTTTTAAGTGGTTCGGCCCTCATGGAGAGTAATAGCCTACGTCCACTGTACTTTTTGATATATTTTCCACTGAGTTTACAGAGTATCTCCTCCCCTTCCCTTTCACTCCTTCTCCTCTTATAAGCGAAGAAGAGAGCTACTGTTGAGAAAGGACAAACTGTCAAATCCCCTAAGTCACGGGTTTAATTCACCTAATAAAGCTGCCCACCTGCCGAGAGCAGTTAACCTGACTGCGGCAGGATAAGTCTGTCGCTACAGTGATTTCCCTGCCCGAGGGAGAATAATTGAGGTCTGTGACCCCACGGTCAAACGTTCTATGACCGAGGGTCGATGACTCCGAGGGCCGAGTCTCCGTCGAATGGTCCTTTCTTCGTGGCAAACTCCTTCGGGGGTATATCGCCTTTGAGGACTTTGTCTTTAAATGTCGGCCCCTCATCAGGAAGGCTTTTCTGGAAGTTCTTTCCTTGTAGTGCTTTTTCCCCCGGGGGCGTAGGATCGGGGATCATCTCCGATAATCCTCTTCTGTCCTTTCCCAGAAGGGCGCTCCCGCGGAGGGGTGGCTATCGCTTGGTTTGGTAGAGTCGGGGTTTCTGGACTTCTTGAAAACGATTTGGATACTGCCCTCAGACTCACTGGGTGACGAAAAATCACTGACAACAGAAACTATTTCGAAAGTTTTCCAAATATCAGACCTTCTGCCCGGCTTCTTCCTTTTTCCTGCTGTTGTTACCTGCGACTCAGTCTGGGAATTTCCATCTACTCCACGGGTTGGGCTTTGGACTTCGACTTCATCTTCTTCTTCTTCGAACTCGTCAAAGTCAGGGATTCTATGGGGCATTCTTGACCCAGATCCGTATGCCATTACTAACATGCAACATAATAAATTTATGATTAATAGACTTGAATATGTTTAGTAAACGAAAATAAAACAAACAATCAAACATCGAATATACCTTTACAGAAGTTGATTTGATACGGAAAATATATCTCCTCAAGAGTGGTCAGGTGTGAGAGAAAATATTCTTTAAGTGAGTGAAAGTGTGAATGTGAGTGTGAGTGAAAGGGAGAAGTTGTTTATATTTATAGAGGAAAGATGAGTGGTTAAGTTTTATGTGGAGTGTTTGATATGAGATAGTGATTTGAGTTGTCTTTTCTAGTCATTGACTAGTTTTTCTTCTTAAATGGTAAAGTGTGTAAATTGGTTGGACGTGGTGAAGAATAGATTTCGAAATAGTGTGTGTTTTGTATGTATGTAATAATGTGAGAGAAGAAGAAAAGATGTGTAGTCTTTTCTTCTTTAATTGCTAAGTGCGTAGTTGGGTGGGATATATGTGTGGAAGCATGTATTTCGGAATTATGTGTAATTTGTTTGTATGTGATATATGATAATATTGAAGAAAAACAAAAGATGAGTAGTCTTTTCTTGTCATTGTTTTGGTGGTACACTTATATGTAATAATGTGAGAGAAGAAGATAAAAAGATGTGTAGTCTTTTGATCTTTAATTGGTTAGTGTGTAATTTCGTTGGATGTGTGGAAGAATATATTCCGGAATAGTATATAATTTGGTTGTATATTATAAATGATCAATTGATAATGTTGAAGAGAAAAAACAAATTAGTGTTTTCTTATCACCTATTTGTTTGTATGTAGAAAAATAAAATAAAAATATTATTTGTTTATATTACACAAAATGATATTTTAACAAAAGTGCAATAGTTTTTTTAGGCAAAAAAAAAGGGCCGGGCCGGGCTGGCCCGTTTACTGCAGTAACGGGCCGGGCCGGCCCATTTATCACATATTCGGGCCGGGCCCGGGCCGGCCCACGGGTCTAAGCCCAAATTGACAACACTAGCAACCACTGATATCTTTTAGTTCTTTTTATTTACTAGTTTAATATCAGTTTTTTTTTTATCTTGCTTACAGGTGTTCATATCCGACAAGGAGTTTGATCTCCAATCATCCTCTATGGTGTCACATCTGCAAGTGATTTTTAGTTTTGTTCAATATGACTCAGAGTTTTTTTTTGAAGCTTGGTAGAGATTTAAAGACTTGTTGTGTAGGTTTCCTTACCATGGACTATCTAAGGAGACGCAACTAAGAGTTTTTATAAATGGCTTACAAGACCCAATAAGAGAATGGGTTGAGAAAACGGATGGTACTGTGTCTCTCTACAAAAAATGCACAAATTAAGTTTATTGGGTATTAGAGGATATGGTAGAGTATGATCATTGGTGTTGGATGAACTCAAATCCATCATATGAACCTCAACATCAACAAGAGGCGGGTAGTCCCGAGCTTATTGCCTATCTCAACCAATATTTAGAGTCGACAAAACGCTATATAGAGGAGACAAATACATTCTTAGTGCAAATGAATAGGAGGAATAATACCTCTATTCAACAAACTGAACCTCCAAAGTCCTCAGTTGAAGTCATAACAAGATTGGTGGTTACGGAAAAAACACATGATACACAGATGTATGAAAGCCACTATGAGGAAGAAAATGTTCAAATCCTTGAAGAAGAATCTCCATGTGAGGAGGGCATACAAGACTTGGAAGTTGAAGAAGAAAAATTTAATGAAGAAGTATTCAAACCCCACATTGTTGTGCCACAACAGATTCTAGATGATCATAACTATGATGTTCCAATACGATCAACAACTCCTCAACCTACACTAGCCACACTCTACAATGCTCTACAAGTACATTTAGCAAAGCTGAGTTGTATGAGAACGACGTGCCTAAATGCTTCATATCATGCCAAACTTGAGGGCATTTCATCACAAGACCCATGGATAGTGTCATATGATACCTACTATGGGAGTAAACCGATTTTCGATAAGCGACGCTTTAAGTCAAGCCGACGACATTAAACTAGGCGCTTATTAGAAAGCAACCCAATGGATGGCTAGCATGCCATCATCAGATTTGTTTTCTTTTACCCTGCTCATCCTTTTTTTTTTGTCCTATTTATTCTTATTTTGTGCTACATTGGGGACAATGCATGAATTAAGTGTGGGGGGAGAAAGCATATTATTTCTATCTTAGGTTTCCATTTTATATAAATTTCTATCTTAGGTTTCCATTTTATAGAAATTTTAATCTTAGGTTTTTATTCTTACTCTTGTATGATTTTTTTCTTAGGTTTGTTGAATTTATTTCATTAGGATGTTTAGGTAAAATTTTGGACCATTAAACGTTTCAAGCCTATGATAAAAAAAAATTGATTGCGAATTTAGTGACTCTTTTGAATGGATAATGCATTTGTTGTCTGAGTGATTGACTTTACCACTTATCATTGTCATGCTTGAAAAGTTTGAGAGAGTGCACCATCTAGTTTGACCACGACCACTAGTACATTTAGAAAGGAGTTATGCATACACATGTAATCTTAGAACTAGGTTGATTGTTACTTAAGGCGAAATCCTAGGCAATTCACACTTAGGGGAATGATTTAGGCTATCTTTGGACCGATTGTGCCTTTCTAGCCCATCTTAATATGATATATCTCCATAGTCATCTTTTTGAGCCTTTTGTATGTTTTCGTTTTTTTTTATTACCTTAAGCCTAGCCAAATATAATATCCTTAACCGTGCCTTAAGCGACAACTGTAAAATTAGAGCGATGCCTGGGTTATGAGGCAATATAATTACCAAAAAATTCTCAGTCTAGGTTAAATAATAATAATAATAATAATAATAATAATTAAATTCAACTCTCCTATGAGTCAAAGTACATAAAACATCAAGTGTGTAGGAATTAGGTGAAAAAAAAAAATAGAGAAAGAAGAATAGAAGTGAAAAAAAAAGGACATACAAGTAGGCCTAGACCGGGATTGATGAACACTATGGAGTAACTTGTGATAGCTGCTCGATCGTAAAAAATAAAAAAATAAAAAATAAAAAATAAAGGTTTGGTGCTTAAGGGTTTTGATCTACCACATCTAAAATATCATAATCTTAGCCCGACCTTACATTACAAGCCTAATAAAGACCTATTGACCCCTAGTTTGTTTTGACCTACATTAGTGGAGAGTAACATGAAAATTGAGCCTATGATAATACTATCTGAGCATAACCTAATCCGGGAAGAAAGTGTAATGTGAAGACTAGTGGTGTACAATTAAGAGCTTGAAGGCATGGTGTGGTAGATGTGAGTTGAAAACAAAACACATTTGCATTTGAAGTTACTTTGTGACATGAGCAATTTTTTAGGCATCTAAGTGAATTAGTATTATAGTCCATTATTTCGGTTTTAGTAGTGTCACAATCAATTGGGGTAGATTATGCTTGCTCGAGGGCAAGCAAGTGCTAAATGTGGGGGTATTTTATACGGCTATAATTTCATAAATTTTTTTATTCAATATTCTCGCAATCAAAATATTATTATTATTATTATTTATTTTTGGTTTATTTATTGGGTTTTGTGTTCTATAGGTCTAATTTGAGGTTGCTCACGAAACTGAGTGAAAACAGGACAAAAAGAGGCAAGAATGTGCAGCGAAGAATCTAAATACAATTATAAAAGAAATACCTGGATGATTCTTGAAGATTCATATGACATATTGAATATCAAATCAAAGAGCTTTGAAAGTTCTTTCCAACAATAGGTCATATGCATCAATCAGAGTTAAAACGAAGAAGTTATGATGAATTAAAAATTATTGCGCAGATTCACCGAAAGTGAAGTTCCTGTGCGCTACCGCGGCGCCTAAAAATAGAGCCGCGATGCTATGAAGTCATCATGCTCCGAAAATTTGATTTTGACCTAATTTCAAAACCATAAACCCTAGAACTATAAATATAAGCTTATAACCCACGAAAAATATCTTCTTAGCACTCAAGAACATAACAGGAAGGGAAAAGAAGGAAGGGGAGGATTCAACGCTGAAGAACCACCGTGTGGACTCTCCGGTAACCCAGTTTCTTTCTTCTCCTCTTTAATTCCCTTTCTAATTTTAATTCATTATAAGTAGCTAAATTTTCTTGTAGTCAATGGAGCCTTGAAGCCCTAACTGATGATCTGTGAACAATGTTTATAATTTATTAATGCAATTGAGGTTATTTGTTCTAATGCTTTATGATAATTGTTTGTAATTGAGTTGACTAAATGGTCATTAATTTGCTTGATTGTATCCATGTTGCTAGTTAGGGTTTGCAATTCGTAATCATGAATTCTAGAGTTTAGTAGCGAATTGTGAGGAGAGCGCGTGTTCACTTGCAATTTAGAACAAATCTAGGTTAAATTCTACCGCGTGGATTTTTTAATTTAGGCCTTTATATCTTGCTTCATGCTTCATTCAATCTGTTGCAACGCGTGTTGGAACACTTTGTTTGCTAGGGATTAATTAGGCGTGTGAATAATTAATCTACATTAGAAAAAATTGGTATCCTCTAGGAATTAATTAACTCAACAGTGTTAGCAAAGAATCGTGTAAAGGTGAAACGTTACCTCTTGACTATGTCTTCTCATTGATTTATTTCTCGTATTTCACTTTGTTTTCTTTTAATCATTACATAAATTTATTCTAAAACGCCTCTTTATTACTTTGTTGAAACTTAATATCAATGTGAGTAAACCGTGTCTCTGTGGGATCGATCCTTACGTGTCCCTATACTAATTTTAATTTAGAGAACCGTGAGGTTAAATTTGACGTATCTAATGACACCGTCACATCTTAATAGAGCAATATAAATCGACATTTATATGAAGAAAATGGAAAACTTTCATAAACAAGAACACTTAGTTTCTCATAAATTTATTGCCCAAAAACTTGCCAATATGAACGATTAATTGCACAAATGAAATGAAATATCTTTTAATTTGTAGAAAATAAACCACATTAAAGTTGCACCGAATCAAAAGTCAATAGTTATCCAAAACCTTTATGCAAAATATAGACGATTTTGGAACATTGATGAAGAACACTTTTGAAAAAATCTGTCCATTTTTTTCAAAACTATTCAGATTCATTTGCTGATCAATGAATAACCATGATACACTATTCAAGCGTAGAAAATCCAACCAACTCAACCAAATCATTAACTCTCTCAATTTCTTTCCTATCACATCAAAATATTTTGCCAAACATACATGCCAACACTCAAAATATATTTCTTTCATGTCGACCTCATTTCTAGAATTTCTTGATGAATTTCAATTTTATATGTATATATATTTATATATTAAATTAATATTCTGCAAATTTTCAAATTTTTCATAATTTGTTTATTATTTTTCATGATTTTTACGATTTGATGCAGATTTCGCCGAAATACCACCATAACGGCCTCGTTATAACTCGCATGGGTCTAAAAATTTACTATAAATGATTTTTCTAATTGGCTAACCATATTTCGCCTGGTGATCAATCCACAAAAAGGCTTTTTTACTTTAAAAAATATCTCCCAATTTACTTTCAAAAGGCTTTTTTCTAATTTTCTAAAATTTGGATAAAATCGTAATTTTTCTAAAGTTTAGGGGGCCCTCGATGCAATTTCTAATTTATTGGAATTTGGAGTCAGGACTGTTCTTTAATCACCAATGGACTTTATTAAGCTCATTTTCCCGTGAAAATTATTCTCGGTTTGATTTTATTTTAAAACCGAAACCGACGACCGTTACCAAAACTTTCAAGATTTTTGCTGAATTAGGGTTTCCTCTAGTCTAATCCAAAATTTCAGAATAACTCTACTTATGTTATCGAAAAGAAAAATTATTGAAACTTCAGAGAGCGTTCTTTATTAATATTTATGAAAATTACAATACATATCATATTATCCGCCTCAATCTATAAATAGACTGGCTCGAAAAAAAATTGTGGGATTACAATATTCATCATTTGTTTAATTTTTCATGTGTTTGGAAACAAATTACAACAATCCTTCTAATAAAAGTGATAATAAAGTATATTATTTTTTTTATTGTAATACTAACCATGATGGGTATAGATTTCTCGATTATCCGTCACAGGGCATATCATAACAATCTCAATTTAATAATTATTAGAATTTAGAGTTTCGTAATCATGAAGAGACTTTTGAAAAAGATGACTTATACGTAGGATATTCATAATTATATTTGACATTATTTAACTTTTATGTCACGGCACTATACTAGAGTTGAGATGGAATTCGAAGCATATTTAAGCCATATTGATTCTTATTGCCACTTTTATATTAATTATAATAATTTTTTTTATAATCTTGAATGATTTTTTTAATTATTCTAAAGTTTGAATAAACTTTCCATTTAAAAATGTAAAACATCATGATTTTTTAATCTATATTTCTATTAATATTGATAATACCTCTTATATTATCTGTAAATATGAAAGACTAATATTTCTACTTTTAAAGATATTTTTGTCCTTGTTTATAAATTGATTCGACCTTTGACAGTAACCCTAATTAACTTTTATTTTTTCCTAGTGTCAATCACGGTAGCTCTATTATACAAGGGGATTTGAATCAAATATCCACTTTTTAAAATAGCCACGTATCAAAATTTTAAGAAAATATTCATTTTATAAATTTATTTTTTAGAAATTTATTATCTTGGTAAGAAATTTCTTACAATAAATTTTATATGCAGTTTTATATGGTAAGAAACTTCTTACCTGTGCTAAAAAACTTTTTATGACTAGTTTTTAAATTTTTTAAGACTGTAACTATTTGTTTAAAACACACCATCCAAACTGGCTATTTACCTAATTGGTTCATTATACAAATCATTCACTAGAAAACAATTTTAGAAACCTTCTAAACCTTATCTAATAATTTAATTTAGAGAAAATTTGAAAAAAAATGTCACTTATGTACAATATCTTTTGAGAATTTTCACCTTAAAAGAAAAATGGTGAGTTGCAAAAATAGGTCAAAATCAAATGTGTCTTTTAAATGATAGCCTATGTTTCGAAAAATTAAAAGAATAGCCACTGTAAATAATTTTGTAACAAAACCTGTCAAACAAATATTTACACTTCTGTAAATATTTGTAAGAAATTATTTAACACTTCAAAAAATAATGAGTAAAACTTGAAGTGTTACAAATTATCTTACAAATATTTACAGATGTGTAATATTTTATGTGACGTTTTCTTGTTATACAATTCGTAACATGGCTATTTTTTTAATTTTTTGAAACATGAGCAGAATTTTAAAAAGGATTTTTTTTTACTATTTCCTACGATTTTTCAAAGAAAAATTATAGTCCATATCACTTTTTAGTAGCAAATCGTCCGAATTGCCCCTGTTACAAATGTGGAAGATAAAAGTGATGGAAATATAATAATTTGATAATTATATTGAGGCATGGATTGTAAACTTAGATTCCAAAAATAGCATTGGATCAAATTTCTACCAAATATAATTTAGTGTCAGTTTGGTAAATGGCTATTTTGCACTGTGTATTTAAAAAAAAATAGTCACAGTTTCAAAAAATTTAAAAGCTAGTCATTGAACATATAAGAAATTTTTAACAATAACAAAATTACACATAAAAATTGCTATCATTAAATTTCTGACACGTATGAGAAATTTCTGAAATGACTAGTTTTTAAATTTTTGAAACTGTAGCTATTTTTTCGAATTATTTTCTAAAAAGGGGCTATTTTTTTTTAAATTTCTTATAATTTAACCCATTTATAATCATTTTTCACCAAAAGTGGCCCAATATAAAATTGATCCCCCAAGCCTTCTTTCTTAATGTAACGACTCGACTTTTTTAGCCGTTAAACATATTTATCTTACTTAACATAATTTGTGAAAATGCTAATATATTATTTTATAACTATTAACCATAAATAACTCTTCGTAAAAATAACTCGGACTAGGTAAGTTACCATAAATAATATTATTTTAAAACATGTCATAATAATTTAATTACCATAAATAGTGCCTTAAAAAATAGACAGAAATAAAAAGTCCAACTTTAATTAATTAACAAAGTCTTAAAATAGAAATCTTAATCATAAAGCGGACATAAATTGCGTGGTTTCCCCCGTGCCCCGTGCCCCGTGCCTCGCCGCTCCAGACACCGTCGCCGCACAACCCAAGACACCTCATGGTATAGGTTTCTTACGTAGAGTAGGAACGGAAAACTTGTGAGCTAAAAAGCTCACTGAAATACAACTATATTTCTACAAATCATGATATGCAATGCATGACCAATCATGTTCATTTATTCATTGTATTACTAATTTTTCCTTAAAAATTCTCATCATATAAGTGTACGCACCGGGTTGCACGACAAACTAGTGGGCGACGAGGGTGTACATGTCCTTGACGATCATTGATTCGTCATAACATATCTTTTTCATAAAGACCGCCCTATATTGCTATTATGTTGACTCAAGGGACGATATCAAACCTCACTTGTGATCATAGTATGACATTGTGTTAGACTTATGTTCCACTTATTTAATGTTGTGACATACAATGTGACATAGTGTAACGACCCAAAACTCAAAACGGAGTTTTAGTTCCGAAAAATACGGATAAATTTGAACTTTTTAATTTGAGTTACATAATCAAATTTTTAATACCGAGCATGAGGTTTATCAATCCTCACTATAACTAAAGTGGGTTTAATTTTAAACTTTACAACTATTGCGGAATTTAAAATCTTTTCTTTGCCAACGATTAGCCGGTAGTCCACGTACGATCTTACAGGTCGGTCCCATATACACTCGCTATTCCCGTCGTTGTCACCTCGCCCTTTCATTTCTTTCATCTTACATGCGACACGAGTACACTAGTGAGCCAATAGCCCAGTAAGTAGATTAGATAAATAAGTTGCTAAGTCTACAGGTAACATACAACCAAGAGATATCACAACACAATAATCTAACAAAAGGACAGACTCGACGATCGAGTCGTCATAGTCCGAAGAGTAAACGTCACTCTTAAGCAACCTTACCCGCGAAGTAGATTTCAAAGATAGGGTACTGAACCTAGCGGGATACAATACCTGCAAAGGAGTTGTGACATGGAACGAGGTCGGGCTTAACGACCCATTAATCTCGACTCAAAAGTCAATCTCATAATTTGTTCTAATCTCACTCAAGTTCACAACTCTCTGACTCAGCTTATAAAAATACATGTGCACACGATTCACATCCAGACCCCTTACGAGTCGTTCTAGAACTTATACACAATCTAGACCTCTCATGGGTCGTTCTAGAATTCATACACATTTAAACCCATTACGGGTTGTTCTAAAACTTATTCACAATCTAGACCTCTTACGGGTCATTATAGAATTTAATACACATCCAATCCCGTTCACGAGTTATTCTAGAACTTAATACGCATCTTGACCCCTTCGCTGGTCGTTCTAGAATTTAACATACATTTAGACCCATTACGGGTTATTCTAGAATTTATAAACATTCTAGACCTCTTACGAGTCGTTCTAGAATTTAATATACATCTAATCCCGTTCACGAGTTATTCTAGAACTTAATACGTATCTTGACCCCTTCGCGGGTCATTCTAGAATTTAATATACATTTAGACCCATTACGGGTTGTTCTCGAACTAATACGACTCTAGACCCTCTGTGGGTCGTTCTGAAATCTCACACAGACAATGGCCCTGTCAGGCGATCTCAGAATCGATCATGATCGCGGCACACAGCATATGGAGAGGAAGATCGTCTACCGACATCCTCGAGACCCCTCGGGTCGTTCCGAAACCTCACACAGACAATGGCCCCGTCGGGCGATCTCGGAACCGATCATGATCGCGGCACGCAGCATATGGAGAGGAAGATCGTCTACCAACCTGCTCGAGACCTATCGAGCTGTTCCGAAATCACACACAGACAATGACCCTGTCGGGCGATCTCGGAATCAATCATGATCGCAGCACACAGCATATGAAGAGGAAGGGCGTCTACCGACCTTCTCGAGACCCATCGGGTCGTTCCGAAACCTCACACAGACAATGATCCCATCGGGCGATCTCGGAACCGATCATGATCACGGCCCCTTTCCGGGCTCTTCAGAAACATACGGTGCTCCTGTAACCCTTGGCTTTACTTTACATCCGATCCTTCCAGAACTTATGAGTGTCTCCGCTCAGGTTGGGCCTTATTTCAGGCCGTTTCTTGAGTCTATCTAAGACGCTCACAGTGACGAGGAGAAATCGTTCGTCTCAGCTCTTCGAACTCCTTGAGCCTAGCTAGAACGTTCACAGCAACAGGGATGAATCATTCGACTCGACTTCTCGGACTCTTTGAGCCTATCTGAAACGTTCACAGCGACGAAGAGGAACCGTTCGACTCGACCCCTCAATCCCATTGCGTCTCTCTGGAATTTAGCTTATCCTGCAATAAGATCTCAACAACAAAAGTAACATAGTTTTATGTCTGTGGTCCCATACCCACCGACAGATAAGTCATACTAACAAATACACATACAAACAGATACACACCATACACTAGAACCTGAACCACGAAGTTGAGTAGTTTATATATCTGTGGTCCCATACCCACAGACAGATAAGTCATACAAATGAACACACGCACTAATACATCCCTAGAAAAACACAACATATCATAAACGAACCTATAGTCCCATACCTGCAGGCTCGTTGCACAAAACAAGACGAATATAATCAAGAGCCCGTATTCACAACCTTAGCGAGAATGGAAATCCACACAGTTTAGCAGCCACCATTGTAGAAGCAACGTATGCATAATCTCAACACAAGCACAAGTAATTCAAGCATTGTAAAGTCTACTTGTGTCGTAGTGGAAATCCATTTACCTGAGGTCCTAAGCTTCCTGACTTAGTCCACGCAGTCTTCCTCTCCCGACGTCCTTCTTTGGAGTATAATGCGTGATATTTCTTCGGCGAAGGACGGCAAAGTGGTCGAGAGTCCAAACTTGTTCTGTTGACGTTCCTTGGCAGTAGAATCGAGATAACGTCGCGCGTGGCTGTGGGACGTCGAGCAGAGGGCGTCGACACTAGGTGGCCAGGAGCAAGACAGCGCTGGCGGACAATGCAGAACACGGTCATCAACTACTGGGCAGAGCTCGAGCGCGAGCTCAGCGAATAGTGGTCGGCGACGTGTTCGGGATAGCCCTGGCGTTGTCGAGCCTCGCGGAAGGGGCGCGGCTGCGGCAGGGAGGCGCTCGGGGCGGCGCAAGAGGCGCTGGCTGAGACGGGGTCCGACGCGAGAGGGGCTGGGCAGCGTGAGAGGCGGCGGTTGCGCGCATGGGATGAGGGCTGGGCCGGCGCGCAGAAGAGTCGCGCGAAGGTATAGGCGCGCAGATCGGGGCCGAGGAAGGCCGGGCGAGGCGAGGCGTGGCTCGTCGGGGCGCACCGGTGACTAGGCGACGTTGGCGAGGAGCGCGATGCCGGTTCGCGCACGGCGAAGCTCCGCGAAGTACGCCGGGGCTAGGTTCGCTCAGGCCGTGATCGAAGAGAACAACGAGGAGGCGCGACGGCTAAAGGCCGCGCATAGAAGCGCGAGCAGGGCTGAGAGGAGGCTGCGCGAAGGGACGTGCACGTGGTCGGCTGTGCGCGGGTCGCCGGAGCCAGGCAGAGCGGCGCGCGCGGGAGGCAGTGCTGATGAGGGTTGGGCAAGCTCGAGCGGCACGAAGAAGCATGCCGGAGCCTTGGATTCGCGCTGGCGGGGCTCGAGCCGGTGGATGGACGAGGTAGAAACGGCAGAGGGAGGGAGAGAGGGAGGGAGAGAGATAGAATAAAATTTTTGAAAGGGAGAGGGAGCTTTGGTCGGCTGAGTGGGGAAGAAGGAAAAAGATGAAGCCCTATTGGGCTTGGGCTCAATTTGGGCCAAATTGGCCAAAAAATTCAACAAACGAAAATGGTGAAATTTCTCCGTGAAATAATAAAATTGCACACGTAATTTGGACAATGAGAGTTAGGAATTTTAATATCATTCTCGAAAAAAATATAAATTCCTAACATATTCAAAAATTCGAAATTACAAAATATCCATACCAATTCCATTGTTTAAATCATCGTTCCAAATTGACCAGATTTAATGAAACTGGCCACTTTTACAAATTGGTCACAACTGAGGCAAAAATACAAATTAATTAACTGGCACAGTGATTTTAAATTCAGGTCATTACAATCCTACCCTTTTACAGAAGTTTCGTCCTCGAAACTTAGAACAAGTGAGGGTATTTCTCTCTCATAGAACTCTCAACTTCCCAAGTTGCCTTTTCTTCGGTATGGTTTCCCCATTGTACCTTGACCATCGGGATAGTCCTATATTTCAACTCCTTGTCCTCTCGATCTAACATTTGCAAGGACTTCTTTTCATAGGTAGCTTCAGGTTTGATGCCTAGGACCTCAAAAGGTCCTATGTACTTTCAAACCACGTGCCTTCCCTCATAGGTGCCACTTACATGAACACGTGGTCACCCACATGGCTAGTTGTCTGCATTGGGCGATCCTCATGCGTCCCTGATTTCTTCGCGATGGACAGAAAAGCAAGTTCTACGAGTTTCGACCCCAAAATTTCCTCTCTCTGATTACATACCAATGGAGAGGAGAATAAGATTTTCAACCATATAGAGCCTCATTGTCCCTTGGACGTAAATCTCTGCCAACCTCTCTATGGAGCATTTCCTTTGCACAAGCAGAAAGTACGCTGACTTGCTGAGCCTATTCACAATCACCCAATAGGCATCGCAATGAAGCGCAAATCTAGTGGTCCTCATGGGGATTGGCAACTCTGAGGACGTTGTGAGACGGCCTTTGAGCTCATGAAAACTCTCTTCGCACACCGGAGTCCACGAAAACATGTCATTACTTCGCGTGAGACAGGCTAACGGTAGAGCGAGCTTGGAAAACTTCTCTAAAATCGACTACAGTGCCCGACTAAGCCAAAGGAATGACGAGCTTTCAGGGCCGTCGTGGATCGTTTCCCTGAATTCACGACACCGATCTCTAACGGATCTGCTGAAATTCCTTATTCAGACACCACGTGACCGAGAAATAAGGCTAACCTAAATAAAGCTCACACTTCTTGAGCTTTTTATATGGCTGTTTCTCGGCTACACGCTGCACTCGTTCATGCTTCTCATGCTCCTCCCTTTCTTTCGACTAGACGAGAATATCATCGTTAAAGACTATAACGAACCCGTCGACATAGTCTCTGAGGATACAATTCGTTAAGACTGTAATACGGCTGATGACTAGTGAGTCCGAAGGACATTACCAAGGGCTCACAGTGTCCACAACTGGTTTGAAAGGCGGAAATGAGCATATATTCATCGTGCCTTTAGTTAGAGATAGCCCAATCGCAAGTCTTTACCTCAAGAACTGGTACGTTAGACCTCTACTATCCCACATTCTGATAGATTACGTAGCTTTCCCTGTCTTGCCCTTCTCTTAGCTCAAGGGGTTATGACTGCCTCAATCACCCTTATTTTCTGACATAGAGTACCGTAGCTCCCAACGGCGAGTGATAGGGCCTTATAAAACTCTTGTTGCACAGCCCTTTCAGCTAAATCATAACCATTCAATCTCGTCGAGATCACACAATACGACACCGTCGACATTGGGGCGATACTCGATAATAATTCAATAAAGAACTCAATCTCAAGGCGAGAGATAATCCTAAAAGGTCATCGGAAAGGACATGAACTTTTTTTTTTTTTTACGATCGAAATATCCAGAGCTTGATGCGTGTCCTCTTGGAACAAGTCACCATGCAAGTGAGGAAGCCTCAACAGTCTTCATCCATCACTCTTCGTACTTTACGAGCAGAGATAATAGGTATGACTTACCCCATAGGTGACCATTTAAGTTCGAAGCTCTCCGCTCAGTCAATCGCCGCATTCAAGTGATCATTACGTGCTCATAATGTCATCAAAATTACGCATCCTGAGAAAGAATGAATCTATAGATGATTCCAGCCAATAGGTACACCCTTAAACTAATAGAAACAACAAAATAACAGATACAACCATCCAAATATAGTTATCGCAGAGCATAGTAAAGTTCAAAAGGGTTAAATCAACACAAGGCATCATAAAAGGACAATTTGTATAAATCAAGATCTAAAAGTTAGCAAGAAACAAGCAAACCAAGCTTTCAAGAGGCTTGGATCACTCCCACAAGAGCTGAGTTCTGCAATGACAAAATTTTTCACACAACCAATACGCTTACAGCGTAACCCCCTGTATTCCAAATATCCACGTGACCCAATTTAAATAATTATAGTACTTCACACGTAATTCACACAACAACCACTTACATCACACATATCCAGAGTCATTAATATAAGTTTTAATACATGTTAGCACTTTTATTCCCTCTATTCTTACGCCTAGCACATGTGAAACGAACCGATGGCCTAATACACTCTTTAAACATTCTTTTTCCATGCTTCTGCTGCGACACGCTGATAATCATAAAGATTGCGGGCATTTCTTCGCGATTAATGTTTGTGCGTCCTATGAAAAACGGATAGCTTAGCACTTATCTTCTTGGGTAATACGGAATTTGAACATCATCGAAGGACATAGATCAAGCCTCATAAAACCCATCGTACACACTTTCGAAATAATTCACGACTCTAACACCTTTTACCTGTCCTTGAGCGTGAGTCAGTTGACGTGCCAGTGTAGGAAAAGACTTACACTTTAAGTATTCAAGCGAGCCCCCTTTTTTTTTGTGCATAGTAGAGCCTAATCAGCGCCTCAAAGGGAACTCTCACTTGGGGAAAATCTGTGATTGGTGTGACTTTAATGACTTTCCTTCCTTCCGAAAATGGCATCGCGTTCCTTCGCGTGACCTCGACGACCAAGAACGCGAGAATTGCAACCCTTAGGAATTGACGCTAGTAGCGAATAACGACAGACCGACGTTGGCCTACTCGAGACAGCGCAGGTAGTAGAGAGCTACCACTTTGAACGAGAGTGTCCTTTGGACCGTCACCCTAAGTCCTAATTCCTCGGCATCATCCTCAAGTTCCATCATGCTCGTACTTGAGTACACCTGCAATCAACTTTACTAAATTTAATATCTCATTGCACGTGAAGTAGAAGTAAGGGTTACTCACATTGGCGACAACGAAGGAATCACGCTTGTGTATACGGGGTTGTCTACAGGACCGGCTAAACCTTGGCTCTGATACAAACTTTGTAACGACCCAAAACTCAAAACGGAGTTTTAGTTCCGAAAAATATGGATAAATTTGAACTTTTTAATTTGAGTTACATAATCAAATTTTTGATACCGAGCATGAGGTTTATCAATCCTCACTATAACTAAAGTGCGTTTAATTTTAAACTTTACAAATATTGCGGAATTTAAAATCTTTTCTTTGCCAACGATTAGCCGGTAGTCCACGTAAGATCTTACAGGCCGGTCCCGTATACACTCGCTATTCCCGTCGTTATCGCCTCGCCCTTTCGTTTCTTTCATCTTACATGCGACACGAGCACACTAGTGAGCCAATAGCCCAGTAAGTAGATTAGATAAATAAGTTGCTAAGTCTGCAAGTAACATACAACTAAGAGATATCACAACACAATAATCTAACAAAAGTACGGACTTGACGATCGAGTCGTCATAGTCCGAAGAGTAAACGTCACTCTTAAGCAACCTTGCCCGCGAAGTAGATTTCAAAGATAGGGTATTGAACATACGCGGGATACAATACCTGCAAAGGTATTGTGACATGGAACGAGGTCGGGCTTAACGACCCATTAATCTCGACTCAAAAGTCAATCTCATAATTTGTTCTAATCTCACTCAAGTTCACAACTCTCTGACTCAGCTTATAAAAATACATGTGCACACGATTCACATCCAGACCCCTTACGGGTCGTTCTAGAACTTATACACAATCTAGACCTCTCATGGGTCGTTCTAGAATTCATATACATTTAAACCCATTACGGGTTATTCTTGAACTTATTCATAATCTAGACCTCTTACGGGTCATTATAGAATTTAATACACATCCAATCCCGTGAGATATAGACGCGCAGATCAGGGCCAATGAAGGCCGGGCGAGGCGAGGCGTGGCTCGTCGGGGTGCGCCGGCGGCTAGGCGATGTTGGCGGGGAGCGCGACGCCGGTTCACACACGGCGAAGCTCTGCGAAGTACGCCAGGGCTAGGCTCGCTCGGGCTGCGATCGGAGAGAACAACGAGGAGGCGCGAGGGCTAGAGGCCGCGCATAGAAGCGCGAGGGAGGCTGAGAGGAGGCTGCGCGAAGGGACATGCACGTGGTCGGCTGTGTGCGGGTCGCCGAAGCCAGGCAGAGCGGCGTGCGTGGGAGGCAGCGCTGATGAGGGTTGGGCAAGCTCGAGCGGCGCGAAGAAGCGTGCCGGAGCCTTGGCTTCGTACTGGCGGGGCTCGGGCCGGTGGCTGGGCGAGGTAGAAACGGCAGAGGGAGGGAGAGATGGAGAGAGAGAGATAGAATAAAATTTTTGAGAGAGAGAGGGAGCTTTGGTCGGCTGAGTGGGGAAGAAGAAAAAAGATGAAGCCCTACTGGGCTTGGGCTCAATTTGGGCCGAATTGGCCAAAAAATTCAACAAACGAAAATGGTGAAATTTCTCCGTGAAATAATAAAATTGCACACGTAATTTAGACAATGAGAGTTAGGAATTTTAATATCATTCTCGAAAAAATATAAATTCCTAACACATCCAAAAATTCGAAATTACAAAATATCCACACCAATTCCATAGTTTAAATCATAGTTCCAAATTGACATAATTTAATGAAACTGGCCAATTTTACAAATTGGTCATAACTGAGGCAAAAATACAAATTAATTAACTGGCACAGTGCTTTTAAATTCAGGTCATTACACATAGCATAATATAACATAACTTATCATCATATCATTGTATCGTTCATATTATAAAGGTTATGAACGTCATTTTATAAACTTAACATCGTTAATTCTTGTATTCTATGATGAAATAATCATATATCATAATATCATAACACAGCCATCATCACATACATATAAACATGACATCATCATCCACATGAAAACATAACATCATCTTTATAATCATGAAAAAACAATAATCCATATTGTAGTGAGATTGTACTCACCTCGGTTGTTCGATCACTTAAAATTTTGTCGGACTTCGGTACTTAGTCACCTCAACGTTCTAAACCTCATACCACAATATAAGGTCAAAACTAGTCCTTCGTAACTTAATTAAATCTATTAATCTAATTCAGCTCTCTAAGGTTTGATTCTAAAAATAACGCTTGGTGATTAATGTTAAAACTTTACAAGATTAAAAAGCCTTAAAAGCGATTACAAGGTAACGTAAAGGTGTTTGATGGATCATAATTTTACTTATTTTTAAGCATGTATTTACTCCTAATTTATGTCAAAATAATATGATTTTTTTCTTTATTGGTGATTTATTTGATATATAGGTCAATTGGGAGCAATGGGAGCAAATGGAACGAAAATGAGGAAATTTGGAGCCATTTGAATTAAGGCAAAAAGAAGCGCTATTTTGAGGCAGATTTACACAAATATTTCTAGAAGAATTTTATAGCATATTGCATAATAAATAGATCTATGAAAGAGCTTTCCAACGGCATATCATATGCGTGATTCTGACAAGTAACGAAGAAAATATGTGATTTTGAAAATCAGTGCGCACATAGTAACCTAGACCCGCAAAATTGCAGCACCGCGACGCCCAGAAAGTTGAGCCGCGGCACTACTTCGAAAAGATGGTCCGTACAATTGCAAAAACTCTTCAAAAAGCTCAAATTACCCTAATTTTACCTAAAACTATACATATGATACTTAGGACTCGAAAAAATATTATTTCATTCAGTTTAGAGCGTATTGGAGGCGAGACGATGGGCGTTCCCGCGACGGAGTCGTTCTGAGCTGTCAAGATTTCTTTCTTTTTCCTTTGTACTTATTTTTCTTGAATTTATTTTCTAGGGCTACGATGGAGCCAGACCTATTTCTATGTAGAAGTTATTTTCAATTCAATTGATTTTTCTTATTCTATTATATGTTGATTAGTTTGATTTGTTCTTAATACTTATATGATCTTGATCAAATTGTACATGATTAATTGGTTCTTAATTAGAGGTCGAGAGATAATAATTGGAACATTCTCTAATCAAATTAATATTAAAAAAAACTAGAGATAGCTAATACGCTTGTGTGGTGTTTCGAGTTCCTATTAGAAATGCAATCTAGTATTAGTTTGAGATCGATAGATGAAAACTTGATATTAGTATTAGGCTAGTCGACGCTCGAGAGAGATTGGTTAGTATATTAGCAAATTTGCCATCATCATAGGATTAGAAAATCAATTGATTGAATTGACGGATACGAGTACTTGGTCTAGGTGAAATCGAAAGCCCTAGGTTCTTTTATATCGCTTTATATTTATTTTTGTCGCATTCTTCAATTGTTTCTTCTTGCTTTAGTTAGATATTCATTCGCTTTCATTACATTGTTTAATTACAGTTTGGATTAGAGTAGTTTGGTACTTAGTGCACAAGTCCTCGTGTGATCGACACTCTACTTATCACTTTATTACTTGAAACAATATCGTGCACCTGTGATTTTGGACAACAGTGTTCACAAGAAGTCCTTAGATCAACTGGAAAGAATATGATGGTCTTGCTTATGACCCGACTTACCTAGACAGAATTCTCTAAGATTCTCAAGTAAGTGCGGAGGAGATCACAAAGCATACTTTATTTAAAAACTAGTTTTTCTTGAGCATTGCTCTTTTGACAAGACTACTTGGTTAAAATTCTCCATATTATGATATAGTTTATTTGTATAAAATAAAATTTAATTATAGAAATTCATTTCATGAATTTAGTCTAAATTGAAATATTAATTTTGACCTTATACTTTTAACGAAATTGTAATTTAGTCTTCAGCGCCGGAAGTTTGACAAAAATATCTTTTTGTAAAATTATCCCAAAATTTACAGATCATTAATATGTATATGAAAATAAACATTTTTCTCTTATGCACCATTACCAAACTTGGATTCAAAGTTTAGTAAAAATAGAAATGTAATTAAGGGCTGAAAGTTAAAATTGACATATCTTTAATTTCGCTCAAAATTTGAAAAAATTGTCTGAAGTAACTCCCTATGATTTGCAAAGATCTACAATTTTTCGTTAAATATTTTTTCAAAAAACCATAGGATCATATGGTTCTTTCATAAGTTAGAAATATAAACATGACTTTAATCACATTATTCGTCAACTTAGAAACTGATTTGACAAAAACTCTACATTTAACCGAGTTAGCATGCCTAAACTCCGAAGAGTCTATCCAACTTTAATCCTACATGAATCACTGAAGCGCGAACCCCAACCAGTATAAATGACTCCAAGGTAGTCCCGTGATAGCTCACGATCGTCAGTATAGCGGTTCGTAACAATATGCTAAAAATAATAAGAATTTGATGTTCATGAGAAGAAATGACTTAATCGATGCAAATAGAATACTTTAAGGAGTTTGTTGTCTAAATTAAAAATAGAGGGACCAAGATGATATTTTTTCAATCGAGTCTCAAACGGTCATTAACTCAAAAGTTTAATTCTCAAAGAAGATTATATTGTAAAGAATTCTCATAGCAATTTTTGGACTGATTGTCCAAAAGAAATTTTAGAGTCTAAACTTCCAACACATGAAAAATTATAGGGATAAGGGAATATAATTTTTTTGTAAGAAATTAGTTTTCCATTATCAAATTAAGAATCTCTCTATCATACTAAGATTCTTAATAAGACTTCTTTTAAGGGTTTTTTGGTGTAAAATTTGAACCAACGACGATCCACACCTCTGAAAGTGATGTGGCAATTAAAATAAATATTGGCCGGAACCCTTTCCAACCAACTCCTTCTCCGGTCCCCCTCTTTCCCTTTGATAGTCGAGGGATTAAGGTCCGGAAAAGGAAACGTAACGCACTATCCCTTAAATCTCGGGATTAATTAACAAATTAAATGTGCAGTTATTGTGCGGTTATTTCTCCTTTAAGACTCGATAAGTAAATATCCTAACGGTTATATCTATCGCGAGTCTTACGAGATCAGTTACATAATGTCTCACGATCGGGGCTAGAAAAGCGGAACTGAAACTAAGAGATAAACTACCACGCGTGGACTTCATTTTCGATCGGGGGTCACTAACTTCGCGAGTCGAGCGCTCCGTCTTGAGTGAAGTCCTTACTTCCTCTCCGAGGCTTGCTTCGCGGGGGTGGATCATCTTCGATGATTTGCGGTCTTCCCATCCGCCTATCCCTCTCCGAGGGTCTTGCCATACAATCGACATCACCTTTGGTGGTGTTTCTCTGGCTTATCTTCGTGGGTGTAGAATCGAGGATCATCTTTGATGATCCTCGTCTTATCTTTGTCCGGGAGAAATTCCTGTGATGACATGGCATTCTTTTTCTATTGGGAGCGGGGTTTTTTGCTAGCATTAAATGTACCTTGGAGAATTCGCCCCTGAAGATACATTCGCGGACGAAAAATCACTGATAATATCTGCCCCTTAATCCCGAAGATACGAAACATGTCCTTTGGGATTTCTTCCTTGGAAAGTTTCCCTTCTGAAGAGATGCGCTCCTTGATGGACGGGTATTAAATGCTCTGACATCTCTTAGGAGATTTCCTCTGTTCAAGTCATCATGACGTTTTCTTTGAAAATCCCTAACCCTCAGATGATAAGGAAGTGATTCGAATCGGACGTTCCAAATTTACACTCGGGGGAAGAAGTGAAAGGGTGCGAATAAGGAATCTCCTCTTTGCCTTCCTCTATACCTATAAATTTCTTCTTCTTCCTCTCTCTATGAACTTTTCGAACTTTCCGCATTCACCACTATCTGAAACTTCAAAACTCTCTGAGTTTTTAAAGATTTATGAGATCTCCTCTGATTCACCTAGACCCAACTTTGAAAATCCAGTCTGTTCTTCGTCCGTATTTCTCTTCCGACTCTCTGGTAAGTCTTCCGTACTTATCTTCAACTCTCACTCTTCGAATGGTTTAGGGTTTTAGGTAAGTTTTTTGGGTTTTGAAATCCTGACTACATCGTTTTTCTTTTTAAGTAGAATGTCTGACGGTTCTATTTCGTCCTACTCTAGGGCTCGATTTTGGTCTGTCCCCCCATCCGAGCATTCGGAACCTTCGCCAATGGCTTCACCAGTGGCTTCTCCGTCGTCTTCACAGGTGGAGATTGAATCCTCTTCATCTCTTTCACTGCCTCCGACAGTGGAGTAGGGGAAGAAGAAAAGGCCTAGGAAGGACTCTGTTGCCCGACCGACTTCGACGATCGCAAAGGACAGCCATGCTTCGCGGTTCTCCGATGTCGTCGCTTCACGACCAAACTTCTCTGCCTCCGCTCCGCGGGTTACCGAGGCCAACCCTGTAGAACTATCCCAGGCGACGGCTGTTCTATAGCCTCCTACTGGTGCGAAGACAATCGTGGTAGACGAGCCAATCGTAATGGTGCCTTCGTCCACCATCGTTGCGAAAACCAAGGTCTCCATGTACACGGCGAAGGATGTGGACCATCTGTGAAAGCAGTTCCATTTGCCCGCGGAAATAAAAAATTGGGTAATGACTACTGAGGAACGTTCAAATCGTCCTCTATATCCGCTGATAGCCTTCAATATGGCTATCATGAAGTACAGCGCCAGTCTGCATCTGTATCCCTTGGATCGAGGAGTACTCGCACACTTCGGCCTTTCTTCGAGGCAGTTAAATCCGAATGCCTACAAGATAATGGTGGGATGAACATTCTTTGGAGGAAGCAATTCGAGGTTGACCTCTCCGTGGAGGAGGTCTGCTTCCTCTACAAGCCGTCCTCAAAGAAGTCTGAGGTCGGCTACTTCTTTTTGGCTCCATGGGAGAAGAAGAAGATAATGATGATGAACTTGTCATCCTCCTGTAAAGGATGGAAAGATAAGAACTTTTGGGCCGGGGCTAACTTCGACCCATTTAGTTCCGTCACGGGAGCCAGGAGAGTCCCGAGGAACTAAAGTGTCCCCGGTGAATCTAAAAAAAATCTCTTTTCTTTCCCGTCTTTATTTTTCATCGACTAAGTTCCTCTTGGTTGTATGCAAAGTCGTTTGTCCAATCTCCTGTATCCGGGGATCAACGGCAGAGGATTCTGGAAGCCCTTGCTTACCCGAAGGGGTATAGAGATGTCCGGGTTCTCGTCAACGAGGGCAATCTGGTCAAGTACGGGTGGATTTGCACCTGTATAGAGTTGGACTCGGACCAACTCTGTGCATACAAGCCGGCCCCGAAGAAATCCAAATCCACAGCTGGGGCGTCTTCGGCAATGGCCGAAAGAGGCGATGCTTCTTCTCCGAAGAGGCCAGCCTCATCACAGCCCGCAGCCACTGCAGTTCTGTATGTGACAAAGGGGGAAGAACCTTCCCCGGAACCTCTGAAGAGGAAGAAGAGGACCAAAACCAAGGAATCGGAGCCGGCTTCTTCAAAGTCGGCTCTATCTGATCTTCTTTCCTCCAGTAGTGAGGATGTCCTGGCCTCTCAGATTCGAGTCGACCCCGAATCTACGAACTCTCAAGCGCCCTTGAAGGCTCCTTCGATGACAAATCCCGAGGGAGTGTCCTTCGACGAAGTTGCCTGGGAGGCACTCAAGGCCACATAGGAGATATTCCGTGAAAAAAACCCATTCTTCTATGTCGAACCCTCCAGAGACCTTAGTGGAAGATCCTCACTTGTCTGTTAAGGACTTCCTTGTAGAAGAGCGTACAAATCCAACTCCTCCGGAGTCAGACGCTCCACTGAAGCTAGCTTCGCCTGCTTCGATTTTGGTTCAAGCTACGCTTGGATCGGCACACTCCGCTCCCATCATCATCGATGATGGTAAGTTGACTACCTGCTAAACAATTACACGATATTTTATAATTAGAAAAAATGTATTGTGATGTTGCAGATGATTTTTTTAGTCGCCTCGGGTCCTCGTCATCTTCGGGGGCCGCGGCTCAGAGTACTCATGTTCCCGAACCTTCCATCGGGGACAGGGATAAGGGAAAAAAGCCTATGGAAGGTATTCCTCCTTCAAGAACTCCGCTCCCGGAAGAGAGTAACATTTAATGCGAGGAGTCGGCTGCGTCGACCTAGAAGATACCGGTTGGAGACACCTAGAAGAGGGACTCCACGGAAATTCCTAAGGATCCATTGAATGACTTCGCGGTTCCTCCCGCCAAGGCTCTTTATGGTGAGGGATCTTTCAATCTTTCGGGGTTATTTCCTTGGATCACGGATCTGGGTCCGATGCTGGACGAGATCTGGTCTGAGGAAAACTTTAAGGAATTGTCTGAGGAGCCACTCCAGGCCAGCAATCGAGAAGGCATGAGGATGCTTTCGAGGGTAAGACTTCCCATGTTATTTCAACATTTCTATTTTATCTCCTCGATCCTAACCTTCTTAAATGACGAGGCCGTCTTTGCTAAGGGTTAAGAAGCCCTACTCTACCTCCGCGAGGAGAACAAGAAGCTGGTTGCCGAGCTCAAGGAAGCATCTGCCAGGGAGGATATTTCATTTGAAATTATGGAGCTGGCAACCAATAGTCTTAGGCAAACAGCGTAGTTTAAGAAGAGTCGTGATGAAGAAGTGGCCGAACTTCGGGAAGAGTTGCATAAGGAAAGGGCATCTTGCGATGAGGCATGGAGGATCCTCGAAGAGGAGCGCCGGGTTCATGAAGAGGACCTTTAATCTGATAAGGTCGCTCTTAAGCTGGCGATCGATGAGGAGAAGGGACTGAGAGTGGCAACAACAATGGGTCTCGGACTTCCACAGAAGCATTGGCTTCCAGGTCGAGATGCAGCAAGCTACCCTCGCGAGTGCTAGTAGGGTGCTGGATAAGCTTAAAGCTCTTTATCCCTAATGGAACGTTCTCGAGGAAGTCAAACGTCCACTCTCACGTCCGTACCGGTAACCGTCTTCTCCGCTTTTTGTATCTTTTTTTGCCTCGGGGTCTCTTAGACGCCCACCTTTTGTAGTCCTTCGATTATATCAATTAAACAAATTTTGTTTTCACAAAATTGTCTAAGTATTTATTTTTTCGTAACTCTTAATTTTCAATTTCAACTAATCTCCTTTGGCTAACACGATCAAGTCCCTTCGGGATCAATCATGTATTACGTCATGTCCTCTTCGAGGATCACAACTCAAATCATGCCCCCTCTGAGGGTCATAATTAAAGAAAATTAAGCGATTAATTAGACCGTAACTTAAACATATTTTTCTTCGAAAGATTCTCAAAGTCCCGAACCAAGCTCCTTCTCCGAAGGAAAATCTTGGCCAAATCTAACAACCGACAAAATTTGTATCCACCCTATTACTTGCATCAGTCTCCGATGCTTCTGAGTAGAGCGTTGCCTCTTTACTTTTATGCTTCAGTAGTCAAACTTAATCTACTTTTTGCAAAATTTTCCTAAGTTTTTCATACATTGGGGTTCCCCCTTTAAGCATACCTAGGTCTTATATCTTCTTCGAAGCATAGAATGGTTCTAGGAGAAAATCAGCCAAATGCTTCCAAGTTAATCCTCGAACAGGTTAGGACCTGACAAGAAAAACCTATGTGCGGTAGAAACTTCAACGATTAAAGCCTACGTAAGTCATCAAAGTACATATAGGGCGCACCTATTTCTTTCTGATACCCTGGGTGCCCCCCTGTCTTCTTGGGCGCTACTCCGCGGATGAGAAGACAGTCGATGGTGGTGTTTCTAGGAATCATTCGCTTCGCAGTTCATTCCTTTCTATACCGAGTTTATACTCTACTCCACAGATCTTTTTTTAAATATAATATGTAATTGAGGAAAAAAGATTGAAAATAATTGCGGTACCAAATTTGCCGAACTTTCATTGATAAATGCTGAATTACAAAAGGATTAACACAAGAGAAAAATAAATTGCAAACGAGGGGAGCCTACTGATAATACTTCTTGAGATGCTCCGCATTCCAAGGATGTCTGATTGGGACTCCAGCGAGGTCCGCAAGTCGGTATGTGCCTGATCGCAACACCTCGGTGATCTGACAGGGTCCCTCCTACGAATATTCGAGTTCTCCAGCTCCAGGCTCCTTAGTGTTTTGAAATACTTGTCTTAAGACGGTATCTCTAATCTTAAACGTTCTTTCCCTCACATTGGAGTTGTAATACCTCGCCATGTGCTACTTCTAGGCTTCCATCCAGATTCTCGCGACTTCTCTTCGTTCCTTGATCATGTCTCTTTCCGTGGCCAAGAGTGAAGTATTGGTTTTTTCGTCAAAGTTCTCATATCGAAACGAAGGAGCTTTTCCTTCAGCGGGAATCATCGCTTCGATGCCATAAGCCATGGAGAATGGAGTTTCTCCAGTGGCTGTTCTAGCCGTGATACGATGTCTCCAAAGGACAAAAGGCAGCTCCGCGGCCCATCGTCCTTTGAGAACGTCGAGACGTCTCTTCAAGGTAACCTTGATAATCTTATTGACTGCCTCGACTTAACCATTACTTTGCGGATAATATGGTGCTGAGAAGTTTTTGTTGATGCAGAACTGATCACAAAAGTTCCTCACTGCCTGGTTGTTGAACTGAAGTGCGTTATCTGAAACCAAGGAGTGATGAATCCTGAACCTGTAGATGATATGTTCGCGGATGAACTTCGTTAAGTTCTTCTCAGTAATAGTTGATAAATGGATAGCTTCGGCCCATTTGATGAAGTAGTCTACTGCCACGACGACGAATTTGAGCCCTCCAGGCATCGTGGGCAGAGGTTTGATGATGTCAATTCCCCACTTCGCGAAGGGCCACGGATAGAAGATAACCGTGAGCCACTCTTGATGAGCCCGGATAAGTGCAGAGTACCTTTGGCACTCATCATATTTCTTCGCGTAATCGGCAGCATCTTGCTTCATCGTGGGACCTATAACAGAGCTTTATGTGTGAGGGACTGTCTCCCTACATGATTTCCACAGACTCTATCGTGGATCTCGCTCAGGACGTCTTTGGCTTTCTTATAATCGAGGCATCGAAGCAACGGTGTTGAAACTTCTCTATTGTATAACTTGTCATTCAGTAGCAAGTAATGTTCAGTATGGTACCTGACCCTCCGGGCCTGTTCTCGATCTTCAGGCAGCTTATCCTGCTTCAACTAGACGACGATTTCATCCATCCACGAAGGTTCTAAATTGATCGCTTCCACCAAGTCTCGCTTCGCAATACTTGCCTCGAGGATGATTTCGACCGGGACTAGGCAAAGAAGCTCGACGTCTCTACTGGTTGCCAGCTTCGCCAAAGCGTTTGCGTTCGAATTATCATCGCGGTCGATGTGCTTTACTTCATACCTGGAGAAGTTTTGAAGCTCCGCTTTGACCTTCTCTAGGTAAGCTGTCATCCTATCATCGCGGGCTTGGAACTCGCCTGAAATTTAACTTACTACTATTTTTGAGTCACTAAAAATTAAAAGTGAGTCTACCTGAAGTTCTTTGGTAAGTCTAAGGCCAGCTAGCAGCGCTTCGTACTCTGCCTCATTATTCGAGGCTCTGAAAGTGAACCGCAAGGTGTTGCTGATGCGATGGTTCTCAGGGCTAATCAGCATGAGCCCCGCTCCTGAGCCATTCTCGTTCGAAGATCCATCCACGTACAATTTCCACTTCGGGAGATCTATTTACTGGTCTCGATCCTCCTTCGAAGGAAATGTGAATTCGACAATGAAGTCCGCTAAAGCTTTTCCCTTGATCGCGGTCTGTGGTTGATAGAAGATGTCGAACTATGTTAATTCGACTGCCCATTTAGCAAGTCTACCCGACGGCTCCGGTCTGTACAGCATTTGTTTCATCGGGTGATTTGTAAACACGATCATCGGGTGAGCTAGGAAGTAATGACGGAGCTTCCTGGTCGAGATGATAAGAGCGAAGGCGAGTTGTTCTAGCTTAGGATATCTGAGTTCAGCGTCGAGGAGGCGCTTGCTAACGTAATACACCGGCACTTGTACTCCAGCTACTTCCTTGACAAGCATTGAACTGACTGCATGCTTAGAAACTGCAAAGTACGTGAAGAGCTTCTCCCCCGATAATGGCTTCGCCAGAATTAGAGCGTGCCCAAGGTAGACTTTGAGCTCTTTGAATGCTCGTTCACATTCTTCGGTCCAAATAAACTCCTTACTGCCTCGGAGAACGTTGAAGAAGGGGAGACACTTATCGATTGACCGAAAGACAAACCTGTTCAATGCGGTGATGCACCCCGTGAGTTTTTGGACTTTTTTCCTTCTTCGAGGAGACTCCATGTCGAGGATGGCTTGGATTTTCTCCTTGTTAGTCTCGATTCCTCGCTGACTCATCATAAAGTCTAAGAACTTTCCGGCTTTGACTGCGATGGTGCACTTATTCGGATTGAGCATCATATTGGTTTGTCGAAGGATGAAGAATGTCTGGTCCAAGTGCATAACATGATTCTGAGCCTTCGTACTTTTGACCAGTATGTCGTCGATGTATACTTCTATTGAGACTCCTAGCAACTCCGCGAAGATCTTATTCACCAGCCTCTGATACGTTGCCCCAACATTCTTCAAACCGAAGGGCATGACTTTATAGCAATAAAGCCCGCGATCGATAATGAAGGCTGTGTGTTCTTCATCTCGGTGGAACATGGGGATCTGGTTGTACCCCGAATACGTATCCATAAAGCTGAGGAGTTTATGGCCCGCGGTTGCGTCAGTCATCTGGTTGATTCGGGGCACCGAGAAGCTGACCTTCGGACAAGCCTCGTTGAGGTTAGTGAAATCCATGCAGCATCTCCATCTTTCGTCTAGCTTTGGGACTAGGACGGGATTCGAAACCTATACTGGGTACTCTGCTTCGCGAATGAACTCAGCTCTAATTAGTTTATCGACTTCGTCTTTAAGCGCTTCGGCTCTCTCGGGGTCCAGTGGTCTCCTCTTCTGTCTTCGGGTCGGGACCCGAGGGTCAATGTTGAGACGGTGGCACATAAGCTCGGGGCCTATCCCTTTCATATCGCTGTGACTCCATGCAAACACGTCTCGATTACGCCGCAGGCAGGCGACAACAGCCTCGCATACTTCTGGACTTAGACAAGTCCCAATTTTTACTTTGCGCGTTGCATTGAGGCTATTTATGCCTACCTCTTCGGTATCTTCGGTCGGGCCCGTTGATTGCTATTAGGCCGGCAATCGGGGGTCTAATTCATATTGGATCTCTAGAACCCCGATTGTGAAGGCCTGCTCCTCGGCCATCTCTGCTTCCTCAGTTGTCCGCTTTTCCTTCGAGTCAGCGAGAGCCAATCTGATGCTCATCGTGTAATACATCCGAGCCTCATATTGATTCTCTCAGACGACTCTGATGCCACGGGGTGTGGGAAATTTCAAGCAGAGGTGGTAGATGGAAGTGACTGCCTTCATTGCCACGAGGGTAGGACGCTCGATGATGGCGTTGTAAGAAGACCTACCCTTGACTACCATGAAGTTGGAAATAATGGTCGATCTTTTCGGCTCTTCGCCGAATGACACGGCCAATTCTATACTTCCCTCCGGGAAGATAGAATCTCCTGTAAAGCCGTGCGAGGCTAAAAAGTCATTCCTTATAAGTACTTTGATGACGTGCGACGCCAGAACGCGTAAGTCCGGAGGGCTTACGTAGGCTTTAATTGTTAAAGCTTCCTACCGCACAAAGGTTTTTCTTGTTAGGTCCTAACCTGTTTGGGGATTAACTTGGGAAGCATTTGGCTGATTTTGGTTGTGAACTAAAGTTTCCATCATGCCGCTCATGCGCGCCATGAAATCTTCCACACTCTTCAGCCTCTTCTCGAGCTGCTCTTGTTTGGCAATCACCGGACTTTTCCTATTGCGCCAGGTCATTGGTGCCATCGATCTCCGATCACTTAGCATGGCTAAAACTGTTGGACAAAATAAAAAGAAAACTGGAACGAAAGGCAGTGGGCCCTTCTTTCTAGCGCCAATCTGTTGGTGTAAAATTTAAACCAACGACAATTCACACCTCTGAAAGTGATGTGGCAATTAAAATAAATATTGGCCTGAATTTTAATCAGAAAGAATAAGGAAACAACAAGTTTTTTTAAGTGGTTCGACCCTCCTCTAGAGTAATAACCTGCGTCCACTGTTAATTCTTATTTGAATAAATAAATTTCAACCAACCCCTTCTCCGGAGTAATAACCTATGTCTATTGTTAATTCTTATTTGAATAAAGAAATTCCAACCAACCCCTTCTTCGGTCCCCCTCTTTCCCTTTTATAGTCGAGGGATTACGGTCTAGAAAAGGAAATGTAACGCACGATCCCTTAAATCTCGAGATTAATTAACAAATTAAATGTACAGTTATTGTGCGGTTATTTCTCCCTTAAGACTCGGTAGGTAAATATCCTAACGGTTATATCTATCACGAGTCTTACAAGATCAGTTACATAATGTCCCACGATCGGGGCTAGAAAAGAGAAACTGAAACTAAGACCTAAACGACCACGCGTGGACTTCATCTTCGATCGGGGGTCACCAACTTCGCGGGTCGAGCGCTCCGTCTTGAGTGAAGTCCTTACTTCCTCTCCGAGGCTAGCTTCGCAGGAGTGGATCATCTTCGATGATCCGTGGTCTTCCCGTCCGTCAATCCCTCTCGGAGGGTCTTGCCATACAATCGACATCACCTTCGGTGGTGTTTCTCTGGCTTATCTTCATGGGTGTAGAATTGAGGATCATCTTCGACGATCCTCGTCTTGTCTTCGCCCGGGTTAAGTTCCTGTGATGACGTGGCATTCTTTTTTTTATTGGGAACTTTTGCTCGCATTAAATGTACCTTAGAGAGTTCGCCTCCTTAAGGGGACTTTTGCTCATAGAGGGGACTTATGTACACGTGAGCTTTATTTAAGGGAGATTTAACAAATATTTAGTGGTCTTTCTTGCAAATTATTGGACCGTTTTGTATTTAGATTGACCTTTTAATTGACCGAGATGACAAAAATATCAATTGATTTTTTAATATACCATATTATCTTTTTTTTTTTTTTGCAATTTTTTATTTGAAAAATTTACAAGTGCTCTACACGTGCAATATGTGTGTTATAAAAACTAGTATCAGTAAAGATCTTAAATTGAAGATTTATTTTTTTTAAGGAAAAAAAAGGATAAAAGGCTAAATGTGACAAATCACGATAAAAGAGACCAATATAGTTAATTACTCATGGTTTTTTCTAAATGACATTGATCATAAGCGCAAATCCACACAATCAAACAACTAACATTTTCACAGCAAAAAAAAAAAAACAAAAAAAAACTAACATTTTAATTATTATCAATGAACTATTAAAAGAATCTAAGGGGCCGACCGTTTCGTCTGTGCGAGGCCGAAACGTTTCGGTCCCCATTTTTTTTTGGCTTTTTTTTTTCGTCCGAAACGTTAAAAAACGCATCTTTTCTAGGGGTTTTATTGAATTTTTTTTACAAAAAATAGGTCATCATATAATTAAAAAAATTTTAAGTACTGAAATGAAATTAATTAAGGGCGTAAATGTAAACAAAAAGGACTTAAAAGCAAAAAAGGCAGCCCTGACTATTCAGCCAAAAAAAGGCAGCCCTGACAGCATAGGGCCCGCGTGTAAGGAGGCTGCCGCTACTCTCTTTATGGCGCGTGTCTTTCACACGCTTGCCCCAACCTCTTTTTTTTTTATGTGGTATTATTTTTTTTATCTTCTAAATTTAAAAAAAAAAATTCTTATGCCAAATAAGTTTTCAAATCTTTTTGATAATTTCTTAATTTATAATTTTTGTTTAAAAAATACTTTTATTCATAAACTTAAGAAAAAATTTTCAAAAAAATAAAAGGAATATTATTATTTAATTCATTTTTTATTTTCAATTAATATTTAGAAATGTAAAAAAAATATTATTTTTTAAATATAATTTTTGTTTGATTAAATGATAATTTTAATACAACAACTTACTAAATTTATAATACAAAAATTAATTAAAAAGAAAAAAAATCAACAACCCGCGCGCATGGCACGTGCCCACAACTAGTACATATAAAAGAATCAGCTATATAAAAAAAAAAAAAACAATAATAATAAAGGACTAAATTGTCAAAACACAATAAATTCATAGGCCAGTATTGCTGATAACTTATAAACATAATTAAAAATAAAAATAAAACTTTACAATTGATAAAGACAAATCCAAACAATCAGAAACAAAACAACCACCCTTTAATTGATTATTCTCTAACAACTATAGCCTCTCTAGGGAGACCGGTTCAGTTGAACCTGAAGGAGTTTTGGAAAAAAAAAAAAAACCCAAAACCCTTTTTGTTGTTGTTGTTGTTGTTGTGTGTGTATATGGAAGAGAGGAAGATAGTGGTGGTGGTGGAAGAGGCGGAGGTGGCGAGGACGGCGCTGAGATGGGCTCTGACCAACCTCGTCCGCCACGGCGACACTCTCACACTTCTCCACGTCTTCTCTGTTCCTTCCAAGAGCAAGAAGAAGTCCCGCTTGCTCAGACTCAAGGGCTTCCAATTGGCCCTCTCTTTCCAGTCCATTTGCAACGCTTTTCCCAACGTACGTACCTACACACACCTCTACATATATACATATATATATATATATATATGTATGTATGTGTGTGTGTTTGGAAATTATAATGTTGTTGAATGATAGGGTTTGGTGTTTGTAGGCGAAGGTGGAGATCGTGGTGACGGAGGGAGATCAGGAGGGAGCCAAGATCGCCACCGTCGTCAGACAGATCGCCGCTTCTATGCTCGTCATCGGTCTTCACGACCGTAGCTTTCTCTACAAGTAACTCTCTCTCTCTCTTTTTTGTTTTTTGTTTTTTGTTTTTTTGAAATTTTTGAATTCAATCTTCTGTTTTGGGAATTGACTGCCGGGTGGTGAATTTTACCCTGTGATTAATGCTTTATTGGTGTGAATTTTGTTATAATTATTTGGGAATGGGTTGAAGATTTTCGGTCAACTAATTTTACATATAATATAATATTATAACGATCGACGTCAAGATGAATTGCTGGTGGTGGTGGTGGATAGATGGCAATGGTATAGTTTTTTCAGGTTTGATAATTAAAATGAAAATAAAAATGATTTGATTGATATGGAGGATAGATCAAAGATGGTATAGTAGTGGAATATATTAATTTCAAGAAATTGAATGAGAGATAAGGTATTGTGTGTGTTTGTGGGGTTCGTAGGAGGTTTCATTTGGTGATAAATGGTCAACCTTTAGATGGGGTTTAGGTGATGCTATTCTTCTATTTATATTTTATTTTATTTTATTTTTCTTTTTGTGTTTGTGTTTCTTTTAGTTAGTGGAATCTCTCTCACCTATTCAATCCAACTTTTATCAATGTCTTTTTTTTTTATTTAATATTTTTGACAGATTATCAATGTCTTTTTCTTTCAAGGGATTTTGAGGAATGCCATTTTTTTTAATATTAATAATCTATCTCTAGTTTGTTTTGTATTTTTAATTTAAACTCCTACTTTTATACTAAAAACAACGCATAAATTATTAATTAACACTTAAATTTTTTTTTTTTGCAATTCCCCTTTTCTTTCTTTTCCTTCTCTCTGTTTTTTTTTTTTTTCTCCCCCTAGTAAAACTGGATTAACAGTTCACGTACTAAGTAAAATTGAGCTGAATAATGCGAACAAACAATTTAAGTATTTAACTTGCTGAATCGGTATAAAAAAAGTGGGCCCCATCTCTAAATATGTGAATGTGGGAATGTGGATGTCAATTGTCACAATGGAGTGATCTTATTAAGAACCAATATTGCTTCTATTTACCATTCATGTTGCTCATCCATTGCCCATTGTAATCTACTGAAGGTTCATGATTTGTGCTAGAAATAGTCTACTTGTACTAATAAATTTAGGCTAGTCTCTTGAATCAGCCAAAGTTTCAAGACAAGAATCAGAAAACGAGTTGGAAATGACAATATCACGTGGATGGGGCTAACTCTACAGCTTCATAAACACTTGTGCCATTTTTTATTTTTTTTTTTATTTTTATTTTTTTGTAAGTTATGGGGTCTAAAGCTATTAATTACTTGTTGAATTGTGGTACTTATGTCCCTGTGTGCTAAGGGAATCGACCTCAAGTGGGAAGGGTGCTCTTAGAGAAGTCAAAAAACTAAGAGCTAGGTTCAATCATGGACCTTACAAATGGGATCCACATTTTGCGCACTTTTATTTTTTTTTTAAATTTTTTGAAAGGAACATTTTGCACTCTATTAAACCATCGAATTTGCAAGTACTTCCTGGAAATTTTCTTTTTGTCCATTTTAGGCATTCAAAGCTCATAAATATGTCAACCACTATGAACTTCTAAATGGTTCTTTTTATTAGGAATGCCTACTAATGCTCTTTACTTTTGAAGTGAAATTACACAAACTAATCCCTTTTTATGTTTGTGTTTGTGAATCTGCGTATGTAATTATACACTTTTTGACGATTCACAATCAATAACTGCTTTATCAATATTTTACAATTTATGCAAACTAATCAGTTTTTATTTGTGTGTTAGTATCAAATTTGTGCACTTTTTGACAATTTAAATGCAATTACTATTTTCTTACATTTCCTCAACACACACACAAATCAGTAGCTTTCCGTATTAGTAAGTCTAATTTTTCTATTTTTCACAATTTATTTTTAGTTCAATGCTCGGTATTAGGAATTATGATTGAGATTGAAGGCATTTTGAATTGAAAGCCAAATGGAGAATCTTATCTTAATTTGCAGCGATTAATGCTTTCAACTTTTAGTTTGATAATATATGTTTGCCTTTGGTAGTGTGAAAAAGAATTTCTAATTTTATCTATGGCACATTTTAGCTAATACCCCTATTATATGCAGATACAAGATTGTTGGTGAAATTTTATGGTTAATGTTGGCAAGAAAAAAAAAAAAAAAAAGGAAAGTGAAATAATATAAAGACAGGGTATTAATTTGTTAATGTGGGTGTAGGGTGGCAATGGCCCACAATGATATAGCAAGCAGCTTCAGTTGCAGAGTTCTGGCCATCAAGCAACCAACACTTTCTTCCTCATCAGGGACAAGGACAAGGACAAATACCAATGCTTCTCTATCATTTGATTGTTCAAACAGCATGGACTTTTCACAGATTGAGCTCTCTGGATTACAGTAAGATTATTACTTTTTTTTCTTTTATATTAATTGTTTACGTGGGAGGTTAGTATATGTGAAAATAAGTTGAATTTGTAGAATTGATCATGTTTTAAGGTTTATGTTTAGAAATATTTGGTAATGAATTTTGCATATCCAATTCTGCAACTGGGTTTCAGATTGCCAGAGCTTCCCACACCAAGAATTCCATACAGAATCTGCCCAAGTCCTTCTGCAATAATTTGGAGATCAAGGAAGTCTAGGAGAAAGTAAAGCTCAAGTCTTTCGGAGAAACCTACCGTTTATACCATAATGAATGCACAAGTTCAGCCTGATTTATTGAACACAATTTTTTCAGCCATAGTCTTCACCATTTGATCACACATTTGATAACACACTCATCTATACCAAAACTACAAAAGAAATATATAGTGGAAGTCACATCATTTTGTGTGCTTAAGATCCCTTCTTTCTAATCTGTGTAGACTAACAAAGTTTGAGAGATGATGAAGATTGTATTCTCTTCTTGCAATCTCCATTGGCAAGTAATTAGAAGAACGAAAAACCTTGAGCAAACTAAGACAACTGCATATATAATGCATAGAACTTAAAAATATTCCTTTTTTTCCCCCCTATATTGGAAGCCTAGTGGAGCCATTAAATTGATTTTTGTCTCTCTTGATCCGGGAAATACCTTCATCCTTGTTATCTATCCAGTACATAACCTAGTGATAACGGATCGTCGTGGCTCGTTATGGTAAAGAGTTTGAATATGTAGACCTTTCAAAGGTCTTCAATGTGAAGATTTGTACTTGACAACTCAAAACTCAATATAGAGTGCCCAATAGCACAATACTATTGTTGTGCGATCGCAAGCACTCAATATAGTTGCAAGTAATAAAGATGTTTAGAATGTTGATCCGACAAGAACTTGTGGCTTATAATTACCAAACTACTACAACCCTAACTCGAGTTGAACAATGCAATGAAGAAAGTGTGAAAAAATAACTAAAGGAAAAAGAAAGAAATAAAAATGTGATAAAAGTAGATATATAGAGCAATGTAAGCAAACCTAAGGTGTTCGATTTCCTTCAGACCACTTATTGGTATCCGCTAATTTAATTCAATTATTTTCCATTCCTATGATGATGGAGAATTCACCAACTTATTCATTAATCTTCTCGAGTAATGATGAACCTAAATATAATATCTAGTTCTCGTCTAAATTTGCTTTATGTACTAATATCGTGTTCTTGACGTCTCAGAATTACTCTCGTCTTGCCTCCAATACGCTCGAAAGTCAATAGACGATATCTTTTTTGAGTCCTAAGTGTCTCATTTATAGTTGGGTGAAGTAAAGGAATACCCAGAATTTACACTACAATAAAGATAAATACCCAAGTTTTTTAAGTAATTGAATAACTAGCCGATTTATTAATTACTTGCACATAATTTAAACGACTCAGTCAATTACCACCAATTACAACCATGTAAGTAACTGAATCAATTGGTCATTTTGTTATATTTCTTAAAGTATTGGGCATTTATATAAATTTGGTATTAAAAATTGAGTATTTACTATAATTTCTCTTTATAGGTTTGGTCCAATTAGGCAAGCTAGGGCTTTTTGAGGGTGTTTCAGTTTTTTTTGGAGAGTAGTGAGTTAAAAACTCGAACAAGCACCACGGCCTTGCTTTAGAGCACCACGGCACACAGAAACTGTATGCACTGAATTTCAATGGACATGTCTCATTTGTTATGTATCTGAATTGCACATATGATACACTATTAGAAAGCACTTTCAAAGATTTCTAATTTAATATGCGATAGCAATATAAAATTTTAAAAATCTTCAAGTAATTTTGCCATAAAGTAACGGTCATTTTTGTCTCAATGCAAATTACTTTGAATTTCTATGATTTGTCTCATTTGCTCCCATCAAACCTAAATAACAAAGAAACAGTTGTAAATCACAAACTCTAAGTGCGTTATCACTAGAATATGAGGGATTTTATTAGTGTTTATGTGTTGGCATTTTGTTTAGCTACATCATTATGTTCTATTAATCAAATCTTTCATATTGTCAAATTATGCTATGTACAGATTTAGAAACTTGATTGAGTAAAATTTGACAAGTGTTGCATCTGGTATTGCAGTAGGTCTTCTAACACCATCTATATTTGGCAAGCGAATTTTGGGAATCTCTAGAACGCGTTTTTGACCAGATCTTCAAAGATTGGTTGCCGAAAATACAAGGGAACATTACTCTTTATTTGCCTGTCACAAATCGACCATAATAAAGGATATTTTGGGTTTAGAAAAAGGGAAATAACTTACTTTTTCTCTCAAATGAAGTTTCTTATATGGCTAAAACTCTATATATATTGCTATGGGGAGCTGCAAAATGTGGGAGGACATAGCTTATTGCATATTCAAAAAGTCCTATCTATGCACTTTGTGAGTTATGAGTGAAAAACAGTTTTCGAATTCTTAAGAGAGAAAATAATGGTGTTTTTATTAGTGTCATTGGAAAATTGATGAGTGATTTCTTAGATGTGTAAATTTTACTCTTTGCTTGGATTTTATTGTATAACGTATTTGTAAGCTTTAGAGAAAATATTGCAGAGAGTTTATCTTGTATTTTGTGAGGAGTTTATTTTGTATTTTGTGAGATAATTTGAGAGAATAGGAGAAAAGGGTTTCGAGAGAGATCTCTATGGAAGCGAGAGAATCTCATTTTGTAATTCAGGAAGAGAAGACGAGTTAGATAACGATGGAATAAGGAGGGAGTCCTTAGCGTATAAGACCGGGTGTACTTTCTTTTGAATTAGTGAATCATGTTCCACCATTTGAGCGTGGCTCCGCGGACGTAGGTTTCGCCGAACCGCAATACCAATTCCCTGTGTAATTTATTTCCGCTGCTTAATTTTTGTTCTCACGTTTTCATCATATTTATTTTACATATCTTTGTGGCGTTCCTGTAAGTGTTATGAACCCATAAGAATACCACCTAACAAAATGGTTCTTACAATTGATATTAAAGTAGTGTCACTTGATCTTTAAGTGAGATCAGGAGAATTTCATATCCGTTTTGCAGGGTTGGATTTCATGAAAGAAGAAGGTTCAGTTCAACTGTAACGACCCGACATTTCGAGCCGATAAACGTACTTATCTTACTTAATATAGCTCGTGAAAAAAACTTTTTTTTAATATATTTTTTAACTCTTTACAAAAATAACTTGGACTAAGTTATTTTAAATAATACTTTCTTAAAATAGGTCTTAATAATTTAATTAGCATAAATATTGTCTTAAACATAATTCATAAATAAACAAGTTCAAATTTTAGAAATAGCAAAGTTAATAGATAATATTTTAATCGTAGTGTAGAAAATAATAATAGCGTGGTTTCTCCATGCCCCGTGCCTTGCTTTGCCAGACACTGTCGCCGCACAACCTATGAAACTTCATGCCATAAGTTTCTCACCTACAGTACGAACGGAAAACTTGTGAGCTAAAAGCTCAGTGAAATACAATTATTTTCTCACAAAAAATATGATATGAAATGCATGATTAATTATGTTCATTTATTTATTTTATTACTAATCTTTCCTAAATGATCCTCATCATATAAGTGCACGTACCGGGTTGCGCGCCAAACCAATAGACGACGAGGGTGTACAGGTCCTCGACGACCATTAATCTGTCATATCATATCTTTTCATAAAGACTGTCATATATTGTCCTTTGGTCGACTCAAGGGATGGTATCATACTTGTGAGGGTGGTACGACATGGTGTTTAAACTTATGTTTTACTTATTTAATATTGTGAAATACGTGTAGCATAGCTTAACATAACGTAACATGAAATGAGTCGTATCGTTCATAACGTGGTGCAATGAAACTTGCTTAGAGATTATAAACAAGATTATGAACGTCATTTCATAATCATAGTCATCATCACATACATGACACCATTATACACATGAAAATATAATATTATTATGACAAAATATATCATATTTTTATTTCGAACTAATCCGTATTGTAGTGAGATTGTACTCACATTGGTTGATTGAACACTTAGAATTATTTTCGTACTTCGGTACTTAGTCACCTTGGTGCTCTAAAATTTAAGATCTTAACATATATTTAAAACGAGTCCTTCGAAGAATCCTTCAACCTAAATCAACTATTTAAGGTTTGATTCTAAGTAATGCCTTGCGATTAACGTTAAAACGTTTCATGTTAAAAAATTTTAAAACGATTACATGTTAACGTAAATGTGTTCACCAAGAAGTCTCAGATCGACTTAAAAGATACTATGGTCTTGCTTAAAATCCGACTTTTCTCGACAGAACTCCCCTAGGTTCCCAAGTAAGTATGGAGGAGATCATAAAGTACGCCTTATTTAAAAATCAGTATTTTTTGAGCGTTGCTCTTTTGACAAGACGACTTAGTTTACATACTTTTAATATAATTATAATTTGAAATTTGTATTACCAGTAATTTATTTGTGTAAGGTAAAAATTAATTATAAAATTCATTTAATTCAAATTAAGTAATTTGATCTAAATTAAAATTTCAGTTCGGACCCCATACTTTAATATAATTATAATTTAGTCCTTAAAGCAAGAATATCAACAACAACTATAACCCCACGAAATTTAAGCTAGTCAACTTTTTGACCAAATCCCGAAAATATATCATAGATTATAAATTCCACAGTTGTTAATAAATAATGCTTGTTTAAGTCATATTATCTCTTTATTCATTTAAGTATACACATCAATATGTATAGAAAAATTGTTTTACGGATTAGGTTAAAAAAGTCAAAAATTAGAAATTAACTCAGAAAAAGAATAACCGAGTCTTAGCCAGCAAATTTCGTTATTCGAAAGAATCAACGGTAGATGAGTTTCAAGGTTTAAACAAGTAGTAATGTGGCCTAAAAGTGATTCATGTATGATTTTAGGGTCAAACAAGAAAGAACTTAGACTTTGCACCGAGAGTCCTTGAACTTCCAAAAAATTTAAAATTGGTCCCTAAGGTGGAAAGATTAAGCAAATGGTAACCAAATAAAAAATTGATTTAATAGAAGGCTAATATGGATATAATTAGTCCAAAAATAAAATTTCAAGGACAAATGATCTTTATCGAATTAGTTACAATAAAATTTCGACAGAAGTTAGTACATAACCGTAAAATAAGAAAAAATAGCAAATGAGTTCAGAAAAGTCTCAAAATTTTTGGAAAGGCTTCATTTATTATAACAGAGATGTATCTACAAAGAAATTTGAAAAATAAAAAGGACTAAAATGCTAAAATTTTCACCCGAAGGAGCTTTTTTGCAAACTTTTGAGACAGCTTTTCTACAGCTTATTTTTGCATGAAAAAGGTTACTTTTGTGTTGTCACCATTTGGAGAAGCTATGTTTGTCAAAATTTTGAGGTGGCAAGGATGGATTGGATATAGTTAGAACTTGATTACTTTGGAATCAAGTTTTGAGTTCAAACCAAATAGAATAGTTTGAGTAACTAGGCCATCAAAATTCCATTATACATACAGCAAGAAATCTAAGTTGGGTGGAAAGATTTTAAGCATTGACAAAGCAAGGTGTCAATGAACATGTTTAGGTGTCAAATGGCTTAAGACAAATGTTAAAGCAAAATGGATTAAGTGGTAATGTACTAGTTTAAGTGATTAAGTCTTAGAACTAAATGGATTTGGATATTCCATGGTGTTCTTTCTTTTCTTCAAATCTTAAGTGTGTTTATGTTCATGCAAGATAAGGAAAAACAAGAGCAAAGAATCGGGTAAAAGAAAAAATGAAAAGTGCTCGAAGATTTCTAAAAAGGTAAAAGTCTTGCTCTTAAAGTACTTATAGATTTTCAAAATTTAACCTTGTATGAATTTGTGAAAATGAGCTCTTTCTATCTTTGATATTATGAAGTAAATGATTAGACATGCTTAAAAAGAACAAGAAAAATGAAAACAAGTAAAAGCATGTAAGAAGATTTTAAGTTTGAACACTTTGTAAAATATGGAACTTGAGTACCAAGATTTTGTGTGATTAATTTTTTGAGCAATGTAAAAGTTAAAACATGATCTAAGACATTTTTATGACTTGTGAGAAGTGTTAGATTGCAAAGAAATCAGTTTGAAAAAAAGTTTAGTTAATACATACTCAAAAAGTAGAAAAATTGAGCTAAGAAGCTAAAATTTTGATATAAGAAGTTTTCAAAGAATTTCAGTGTTCAAACATGATTTATGAGTCATATATGATATGTGTGTGAATTTGGTTTGACTAGAATCAAGCTATGATGGAAGTTTGGTCAAATTGTAAAAGTAGAAATTTTACTTGAAATTAGCCTAAAAGAACCCAAGTGGTCAAATTTGAAAATAAACCACTTCATAAGGAACCCAAGTTTATTCTATGATCAATATGATATTAAAGACTTGTGGGTGGTGTTAGTTTGATTAAAAGTTTAAGAAAATGAAAGTTTGGTTAAGTTGAAGTTTTGGACTAAAATGTAAGATTTTAAGCAAATCGGGTCAAATTTAAAAAGGTAAATTTTTGGCCAAAAGGTATTTAAAGTCACACATATAATAATAAAAGATTTAGTAAAGTTAGAAAGTATTTTGAGGTGTTTTGAAACAAGTTGGAGTGAAAAACCAACAAGCAAAAACAAGAAAAATTGATTTTTATATAAATGGGCGCACCTGAAGCCCATCCGAGCATACACGGGGCCATCCAGTGCGCAGATGAGGCCTTTTAGAGCGCGCGCAGGCCTCCTGACACGCATCCAGCACGCTTAGCATGCATCTGGCATGCACGCCGCATAACGGGCATGCGCCTGGCGCACATCTGGCGCACGCGCAGCGCCTCTGGCACGCGCATAGGCTGCACAAATGCAGCGGCTAGCGCCCATTCATCACCAAAATGTGCCGGATCCAACCAGCTTCGCCCGAAATCAAATTTTTGCCACATGAAAAGATTTTTACATGTGCCAAATATCTTAAAATAATATTTAAACAAGTTTTTAGATCTGAGTATGATGTCGGAAGATAGTTTAAGGTATCTAATACTTAATTAGAGAATTCGGATTCTAATTTAATGTTTAAACAATCTTACGGAAGCCTAAGGAAGAAATTACAATTTAAATACCTCTCAATAGTTTCTAATAATGTAAATATCTTTAGGATTAGAACCAGAGCTAAGTGTGTTACAAGTGTCGAATCCATATTTACGACGAAGACGGAAGCCGGATCCAAGTCGAAACTAAGTGTGACATAAAGGTGTCAGAACCAACCGCACGACGAAGATGGAACATTGTAAGTCGCGATGCACCTACGACATCAAGATCGCATTGGTTTGAATGATTGTTAGGATGTCTTTATATTTCTCCCGATAGCAAAATACACAGGCGCGTCTTTAAAACATCGTTAGCTAGTGCAAGAAATATTCTCAAACTAAACTAACCGTGATTCCTAAAACTTAGTAAAGTTTCATATCATAACTAATGAACTATAAGCACATGAGCCTCTTTTGATTATGTTGCCACCTATATACGAGTAAATGCCCTCAGACTGACAGGTTGAGGTTTCCAGAGGATCGTTAGAGCCGATGTAAGTAACCGCCGAATTCGAGAACAAGTGGGATGTCGGGGTTGTTCTGGAGTAACATACCAAACAACCATAATAACCTGAGATAAGTTAAGCTGAGATACCTTGGGATTTAAACCGGAAATGAACGATTTTTTCCTCTGACGTGTGATCATGTGGCTCAGTTTCGTGAAATGATAAGAACAGGGGGTTGTTGATTGACAATCAATAATATAGGCTTAATATATGGTCATGGTCAAAAAGTTACAGAGTCACTATGACATAAAAGAATGGGAGATATAAGGAAGAATAAGAAACAACTTATGGTGCCGATAGTACTAAAGTGAGTAATCACCTCATAACTCCTCGTCAGACTCGGGTTCAGTTCTGGAGCAGAGTCAAGTATGTAGGCCGGGAGATGCTCCGTCAGGTGAGTTGGCCAACTCGCACGCCAACAGAATCAGAACAAAACAGAAGTACCATCATAGACACAAGAAATGGGAAAGAACGATCAAACGAAGTACAACCAATGTCAAAACGATAAAAAGAAGAATACGTTCGAATCAGAAATTGTTCAGTGAAGGAACTAGTTGGTATAGGACGACTAGTTTTAATATATTGTTCTACCCTTGTTTCCGCCTAGGGAAATCTTTGACAAAGTGCCCACTTTGACCATATGCAAAACAATTCAAGGTCTCCTTACGGCATGCCTTAGTATGGTTCTTGCTGCAATTGCCACATGGCGGATAAAGAGCATTATTGTTTGTCTTCTGTTGCACATTTCGATTCTCGTTGGACTGATTCCCATTCGACTTTCCTCTCTTTTTGTTGTTGTGAATGTTGTTGTTGTTGGACTGACTGTTATTCTGATTTGTTGGCCTAAAATGATTGTTGGGCCAGCCTCCTTGGGATTCCTTGTGATCCCCATTTTGCTTCTCCTTAGTTTTCTCTTCTTTACGGGCCTTAAAGAACTTTTTCCTTGACTTGGGCCAAATGGTACTCGACCCTCATTGCTCGCTCCATGTAGTCAGCTACAGTAATAGGGGATTGGTTCCCACTGTCAATTGCCGTGGCAAGCTTAGGCTTGAACATTTCCATCATCATCCTCACACTTTTTTCCTCATTGGGCACAAGGTAGAGGTAAAGTCAAGCGAACTGATTAAATTTGGTGACGGCTTCAGTCATTGTCATAGTCACTTGCTTCAAATTATTAAAGTCCTTCTAGTACGCACTCATGGCCCACATATTGAAGAACTTTATGTTGAATTTCGTAACAAAGTCCTCCCATATCATCTCAGTCACATTCCTTCTTATTGCGACAGTTTCCCACTAGTAGCAGGCATCTTTCTTCAGCAAATATGAGGCACAACACACCTTCTCTTGGTCATTGAGGTTCATAAAATTTAGTATGACTTCCAGACTTGACAGCCACTCGTCTACAACCAGGGGTTCGAATGATCTTTTAGACTCAAGCACACGTGTACGCCTAAACTTCTCATACAAGTCGCCTTAGGGAGGTGTTGCAGCGACATGGTTTACAGTAGGTTGTGGTACCGGCGGGGGAGGCAGTACATCTTGATGGCAGCGTGCTAGTTCTAGCCGACCCTCATTTATTGCAATTTAGCTCTTAATTCCTGTATGACCACTTCTTGAGGCTCCAAACTTTGTTGGAGTGCCACCACTAGATTTGCCAAGTTCGGTTGTTCCGGGACAGGTGCAATGGCATTTGCTCTACCACAGCCTCTACCTCTTCCTCACCCCAGAGTAGCTCAAATTTTTCTCTTCAATATCATTTTGAAATTAGAATTTAAATCTTACAAAAAATAAGAACGAATTTAAGGATCGAATTTTAATTTTATTATATCTTTAATTACGCTAAAAATCTAGGAATACTTTCTCAAATAACTCCTCATAATTTTCGAATATCTACAACTTTTCAGTTTTATACTTTTCAAGAAAATTAACGCATCATACACAAGGCAGAAATAGACATATTGCGTTAATCACAGATTTAGTTAACTTAGAAACTGATTTGGCAAAAAATCCATTTCTTAAAAGTTGTTCAAAAATCAATTTTTTACATTTTTCTTACCATGATCAAAACCTAAATGTGCTGTTAAGATGGTTAAATTGTTCAAAAACTACAACTATCCATATATGGAAATTGTGGTAGTGCGCACAATAAAATTCAACGACTTATTTTTGGACCTTAATCACAATATTTAGACCTATAAATTTTTAGAATTAAACAAAACCTATATAAACATCTGCCTTTAAAATTTTGTGGGCATACCACATCATTTCCGTAGGTTTCAAAAATTAGAAATACAAAACCCTGAAAACCATTGCATAGTATTGTAAATCTGCGCAACCTTTACATCAAGATTTTTTAGAAAAACTTACACATTATCAGGTTTTGAAATTTTACAGACACAAATTAATATATAAATAGACGTCTTTAATTTTTTTCTTAATTTTTTGAGCCTTATAAGATCATTAAATAATACATCAAAAAACTGACAGAAAATACCAAAATTTCCAGAATCTTTTAGTTTTTAAATCTTGACTTTAAAAATTCTAATCATGTAAAAATTGAAACCATCATCAACCTAGGTCTTCTATATTCATATTAGGGCTTTAATTTTTTTTTTTCACCTGGATATAGATTCCTCCTTGGGCCCTTTCTTTCTGTGATCGATGTCAACTGTCGCGCTGTCGCCTTCGAACACTTCGAAGAAACATTGTACACGTAAACATCAAATCGAGGCTAAAATTGAAATTGACTTTTAAGAGAGCAAAATATTACCTTAGAGATTGAAATAATATCTCTAAATATTCACTCTATGGCTGGCCTCTTTGGAAGTTTTTCTTCAAATTTTCTCTCTTTCTCTCCATTTTCCTTTCTTTTTCTTTCTATATTATTTTTTTTTTATTTTTTTGTGCTTCTTGAATGACATGACTGATTATACATCAACCCTTTATGACCCCTAATGGGCGTAGAGGATGGTTGATTGGGGAAGGAATTAATTCCCCAAATTTTCCTCTAATTTCCTCCTTAATCAAGCAATTTCATGAAGGCCATTTTTTCTCCCTTTTGGGCATAAAATTGTCTACCTCTAGATTTATTGTATTTAAACATATTTTGCTCAAATTTTAAATCCAAAATGGCACCTATTATTGGCTATCTTAATGCTATTTTTAAAACTATTTTTAGCATCGTGACCATATCTAAAACTGTATGTAGTTTTTGCCACTTTTCGCGAAACTATGCGTAGTTTTGCAACCATTGAACATATTGAATTTGTTGTAGTTTTTTTTCCATTAAACTACACCAAATTAAATTATAAATTTTCGTAAAAATTATATTTCAACAAATAAATTGAATATTTATTTATCGAAATGTTGGACGGAGTCGGGTTATCACAACTATTTCATTTCATGCCTTTTGTTCATAAGTAAATTATTAGGTTGCCCTCATTTACCCCTATTATTTTCTTCAATTGTAAGGAAAATAATGGGGCAATTCGGTCAAATTTACTACTAAAAGTGACACGGACTCCAAACTTTTTTAAAAGTGATATATTTCAGAACAAGTTGTTCAAAAGTGACATTTTTAAAAATTTTAATCGAGATTATTATTGAGTATTAATTTATCGAGATTTTACTATATACGATTAAGTCACATTTAATACCATTATATTCATTACAATATGGATTGTAAAAATATTTATTACGGGATAAAGTAACACAAAATACACTCACAATCTTGATCCTCATATTCTCATTAAAGAAAAAAAAAAACCCATAAGAAGCATAACTCTAGGATAGTACATAACTAGGCCTGATCACAAAGAAAAAGAAAATTTCAGGTTTTATCTTAAACTCAAATTTGTATCCAAAAACTAACCCCATATTTAAATAGCTCATTTTGAGCATTCTATTCCATTCTTGTAATGGAAAAAATGGTTTGAAAAATAGTTCGGAATGATTGAAATTGGTTTGAAAAAATGATGTATAATGGTTTGACTTTGCGAATTTCTATGTGGTATAAATGGTTGAGATTTAAAGATATTGTATAGGAATTTGGAAAGTTGAAAAAATAGTTGAAAAAAAAAATAGAATGGAATGAGTTGGATTGTAAGATTAGGAAAGTTGAAAAAAATAAAAAATGGAATAGAATGGAATGGGTGATATGGGTAACCAAACAAGGGGTAAATGAATGACACTCAAGGTCCTACCCTAGCATTAACTGCAACAGGTCTACCAATATAGCCCAACTCTTTTTCGATATCATCAATGCTTTTGTTAGAGTGTCTCCAACGAGACACCAAATTGAGACGCAAAATGCAAATTTGTGTCTCTCCCCTAAAAAATCCACTCCAATTAATACACAATTTCTAAACCCAAAATGAGTTTTATGAATAGTGTAATACCAAATATGGTGTTGCACTATTCATCAAACTCATTTTTGGTTTAAGTTTTGTTATTTATAAAATGACCCTTTAATTTTAAGTTATTTTTATTTTTGATATAAATCATAATTTTTAAGTAAGATTTATATTGATGTTTTGGTTTTAATATATTTAATTTTTTGTGTTTAATTTATTTAAAAAAAATCATCATTTCTAATAATTTAAAATACATTTATGTACCTAATTAAATGAACGTTTATTATTAGAAAATGACATAATTTTGTTTGGAATTAAATTATCATGTAATATTTTATTTTGGGTAAAATGGTCTAATAATAAATAACTTTTTATTAAGTTATTGTGAAAATAAAATTTAAGTGGGTCTAATTTGTAAAATTGATAAATATAAAACAATTATTGAAAATTAGTATAATAAGTGATATGAGAGGAATATACTCAGAATATTCTATTTTGGTGTTAAAAATGATGTAATAGGTTGGAGATGAATTACTGTTTGATGCGAAACTTATTGCATTTTGGTGTTGAAAATGGAAAAACCCATTGGAGATGACCTTAATCAAAGTCTGAATTCCTGGGAGACGAGCTTTTTTATTATAGATTCTTGATGTTGGATCCACACAATGTCAATAAGATATGACACCCTTTTAGATTACGAGACTTCAAAAGCATAAAATGAACTTTCACACAAGAAAGTGTGCGGTTATCACCGGAAAGGATCGCAGCCGTCCAAATCATGCCGATGATTTCGTCCGCCGTCGCTACCAAAGCCGGAGAAATGGTGGCTGCGATGTGCGCGTGTGGGACTGTGATGGAAGCTCCGATCGGGAGGTAGATAATTGATGCCCAGATTGTGGCTGGTCAAGCCCAATCGAGACCTCTGGTTGTAGAATAGCTCTGAAGCGCTTATCATGCATATGCGATTGCCAAACCCTTACCCTAACTTTGTAAAATCTGGGCCAAAATTTAAATGGGAAAAAGCGGAAGGGAAGGGAAGCTTCAGAGCAAGAGAGAGAGATTCGAGAAGAGCAGAAGGAGAGAGACAAGTGTTGATTTTAGTGAGCTTCCATGAAAGAAGGCTCAAGCGAGCGAGAGATAGAGAGAGAGAGAGATATAGTCTTTGATTTTTGTTTGAGAGCAGATAATGGATTGGTTTTTGGCTACTGGATTTGGGCTAGTGGGGGTATTTTTAGAATTTTGAGTCAATATAAATGGGCTTGATATTTAATAGAGTTTTTTAGGAATTGTTCAAGGAACGTTGCCATTTCACTTCACAAAGAGTAAACATCGTCATCTCAAGTGATTAAAGAAACGTCGTCGTTCAGCACCGAAGAAAGGGAAGAATGTAAACGAACATATGTCAGCATAACTCGAGCACGTGGAACCAAAGATAACTGCTCCGCACGTGGGAACCAGGTGACCTTTGCTCAACATGAGAGAAGAATGCAAGGGCATCATCCACGTCAGCCAATCCCCAGGAATCGCGTCGAAGACATGACGAGGAAAGAGCGGGAAAAGCTAGACCCTAAGAAAATTCTAGAATTCCATATAATTGAAACTCTATAAATAGAGCCCACTTGTAATGAATTGTAACTTTTTGCCCACTTGAGGAATACAGAGTACATATTCAGATCTAGTAATTCACGGAGAGAATTTCGGAACGGATTTCGAGATAGATCTTTTCTTTCTAGATCTTATCGCCCTGAATTCTCGAGTGCCAAGCAAATTAAGCCGAGTACGATTAACTGCTTTGTCGAAAATTACCACGAGCAGGCATTTAGCCAAACTTTTGAGAAATTTTTTAGGAATTAGACCTAAAATGTCAAAATTAAGGATTTAGCCATAACATTATGTTACATGTAACATATATACGTGTACCATAAAACGTTACATGTTATGGCTAAATCCTTAATTTCGTGAAACTATGGCTAAATCCTTCAAACTTTACCTTTAAAATTGTTGCTTAACTAGCCCAATTTAATAACTCAAATATTGAATTCTCATGCCATTTTCTTAAAAATTGGACCACTAAATGACCAATTAGCTAATGAGCCCTATAAACTAATTTTTTTTTCGTATTTATCTTCTTTGTAGTAAAAATAGTTTTTAAAAATCTTTAAATTTATCTAATATTTTAGAGAAATTTTCATATTTGAATTTACTTCACATATTAATTGTAACGACCCAAAACTCCAAACGATGTTTTAGTCCCGAAAAATACGGACAAATTTAAACTTTTTTAAAATAAGTTACATAATTGAGCTTCTGATAACAAACATAAGGATTATCAATCCTTCTCATAACCAAAATGGATTTAATTTAAACATTTATAAAATATGCGGAATTTAAAACTTTCTTTGCCAACGATTAGCCGGTAGCTCACGTAAAATTTTACAGGTCGGTCCCGTATACACTCGCTGCTCCCGTTATTGTCGCCTAGCCCTCTTTGCTTTTGCTATGCAAAATTCCTGCGACACGAGCACACTAGTGAGCTAATAGCCCAGTAAGTAGATTAGATAAATAGGTTGCTAAGTCTGCAGGTAAACATACAACCAAAAGATATCACACGATAATTTAACAAAAGGATGGACTCGACAATCGAGTCATCATAGTCCAAAGAGTAAACGTCATTCTTAAGCAACCTTGCCCGCGAAGTAGATTTCAGAGATAGGGTGCTGAACCTACGCGGGATACAATACCTGCAAAAGAGTTGTGACATGGAACGAGGTCGGGCTTAACGACCTATTAATCTCGACTCAAAGTCAATCTCATAATTTGTTATGATCTCACTCAAGTTCACAACTCTCTGACTCAGCTTATAAAAATACATGTGCGCACGATTCACATCCTTATACACAATCTAGACCTCTCATGGGTCGTTCTAGAATTCAATACACATTTAGACCCATTACGGGTTGTTCTAGAACTTATTCACAATCTAGACCTCTTACGGGTCATTATAGAATTTAATACACATTTATACCCGTTCGCGGATCGTTCTAGAACTTTATACACATCTAGACCCATTCTCGGGTCGTTCTAGAATTCAATACACATTTAGACCCATTACGGGTTGTTTAAGAACTCAATACACATTTAGACCTATTACGGGTCGTTCTAGAACTAATACGACTCTGGACCCTCTGTGGGTCGTTCCGAAACCTCACACAGACAATGGCCCCGTCAGGCGATCTCGGAATCGATCATGATCGCAGCACACAGCATATAAAGAGGAAGGTCGTCTACCGACCTCCTTGAGACTTCTCGGGTCGTTCCGAAACCTCACACAGACAATGGCCCCGTCGGGCGATCTCGGAATCGATCATGATCGCAGCACACAGCATATAAAGAGGAAGGTCGTCTACCGACCTCCTTGAGACCCCACGGGTCAATCCGAAACTTCTCACGACCGGTGGATTTGTCGGACTGTTTCGGATTGATTGCGCAATCACCCCATCGGGTTAATTCGGGACATGTTATGGATCTTGGCCCCTCGGACCATCCCGATATTCTTTAAGATTGTGAGGACTCATCCTCCTCGGGCCTCTCTGCCCTTTCCGAAACCTTTTACGGCCAGTGACCCCGTCGGGTCGTTTCGGAATTCATTATTGTACTTTACCCCGTCGGGCCGATCCGGATCGTCACATCATAAACTGTGGGGAGGGCCGTGGCTCTCCTCCCCAAGGCCCCTCGGGCCGTTCTGAAAGGTGGATCGTTGACCTCCGCGAGGTCACTCGGGTCGCTCCGAAATCTGTCATACAAGATGGCCCCGTCGGGCTATTTCGGAACCAAATCATGATCGCGGCCCCGTCGGGCCATACTCAAATGATCAAAGTAACGCGACAGAGGAAGGTCGTCCGCCGACCTCCCCAAGGCCTCTCGAGCCGTCCCGAAACGTAATCAGTGGCCCCGTCGGGCTATTTCGGAACCGATCATGACTTGCGGCCCCGTCGGGCCCTACCCGTGTACATACATTGCTTCCGCTTCCCTTGGCTTGTCTTAGAGTTTTCTCTTTGACCTGCAATAAAGTCTCAACAACAATAGAAACAGTTTTATGCCTGTGGTCCCATACCCACAGACAGATAAGTCATACTAGCATATACACACACAAACAGACCTACACCCTACACTAGAACCTGAACTACGAAGTTGAGTAGTTTTATGTCTGTGGTCCCATACCCACAGACAGATAAACATATAAGTGAACACACGCACCAATACACACTTAGAAAACACAACCTATCATAAACGAACCTACAGTCCCATACCTGCAGGCTCGTTGCACAAACAATACGAACGTGATCAAGAGCCTGTATTCACGGCACTAGCAAGAATTGAGATCTATACAGTTTAATAGCCACAATTTTATAAGCATCGTATGCTTAATATAACCTCAACACATTCATAATTTATTCAAGCATTGTAAAGTTTGCCCGTGCCACAGTGGAGATCCACTTACCTGAGGTCCTAAGCCTCTGTCCTTACGACTCTCTCCTAGTGGCGTCCTCCCTTGAAACTCGTCGTGCGACAAATCTGTCCAACACGCGAGTAATAGGGTCAAAAGTCACTTTCCACTAGACATAAATCAAAGAATTGCTCAAAGGATTGACGGACTACTCAAGCTGGTCTTTAACCAAGAGCGGACAAATGGATATCAAATTGTAATTTGAAGTATCATCGTCCCGTTCGTCAGTGACTTAGTTTTATACGTTAACCCGTAGCCAACGAGTATATTGTTTGATTTAATTTGACGAGAAATGGATTCTTTAATCTAATTAGTTTCCAACTTAGCTTTACTAAGCATCTAAACTTCGAGCCGAAAATCCGGCAGAGTTTCCCCTGTTTTTTCGGATATCCAGGCCGAAGCCTTCACCTAATTTCAACCCAGCACCGAACTAATTTCGGTCACAGTTCATCACAACAACCACACAGAAAATTTCTTCACTTATCATATTTAATTTCAAACATAATCATAATTCAACACCGAGCCTCAGCGGCTCGGATTCACACTGGACCAATGGACATTTAAACTAAAAGAAAGTAACCGAGAACGTCGTCGTGGATTAGCGCCAATACTTTGTTTCCGACCGCCATTTATACCTTTAATAAAAAGGCGGTGAAGGGTTGAGCGTTCGAACTTGCGTTGTTGACGTTCCTGCACGATTTGCAAGAATAAAAGAAATCGAATCAAGTTTCAAACAAAAATAGAACTATGATGCGAAACGCTCAGACCCGCGACCCGATACTCGCTTTAAGCTCAAATGGGCAAGTTACAAAAACACAACCCAACCCAATACAATTAGATTATTAGGCGCGTGCAAACTCGATCCTGAAGATCACACAATTTTCCTTTTTATTAATTTTCTTAATTTAAGAAAATTCTCAATCCCTTGCCAATTAAGATAAATTGAGCTACTTCGCTACGTGCTCGGGTCATGTTTTATTTTATATATATTAAAAACGACACTTCTCGGTGACTTCTAAATTTCTAAAACGAAACAAAACCACAAATTCTTGTAATGCAAAAATATTCAAAATATCAAGTCCCTTGAACCAGTACATTAACCAAAATATTTATAAGCCACGATTCAAAAGAAAATTCTAGATTTCCTAGTGATTAATTAACAAACCACTTCCAAAGTCATCTAATTCATAATCCCACAAAAAATAAGATTTTCAACAATAACCCTTGTAAGACCATAACAAGCGGAACGAGACCAACTAAAATTTGTAAACTTAAACAACCACCAAAGTACCAAGAGTAACAATTTCCATATACACATTAGTTCGGACAATTGTCAGGTTTCTAAGTCTCAGTACAAAACCAATAATTAGATTGTTTAAGACAACAAAATAAACAAAAACGCCAGTCTTTCGAAATTATAACTAGCTTCAAAATTGATAAGAACTCCAAGATCGACCAAGTTAACCATTTGACAAAATCCTTAGCCCCGAAAGACGACCAACGCAAAGTCTCCCTTAAACTTAAAGTCGATTCATTATCAAAAAGATTTCGAGCTTTAACACAATTAATCAACTCAATCTGCCATACATCGAAACCCACACCATCAAAATTCACTCAACATAAATAAACCATAAGTAAATCCTCTAGATCAACGTAATCACCGCCACAATATTGAACACGTCTTAAATGGTCACAAATCGCCAAACACTGCGATGTTCAAATGCGATAAAAAAAATAAAAACAAAGTCTCGGTTCAAGCACAAAGCTCACCTAACGTGAGCAACGGCGGCTCGTCGACAAGCTTACTCGGCGGCACGAAAATTGCAGCGGGTAAGGCTTGAGCTCGAGCTCGGCGCGTGGCGGCCAGCGGCGCGCACGGGATAGCCATGGGTGGCAGAGCCTCGCGGAGGGGAGGCGCGGCTGTAGCTGGGAAGCGCCCGGGGCTGGGCTCGCTCGGGCCGCGATCGGAGAGGCAACGGGGAGGCGCGAGGGCCGGAGGAGACCCACGAACCTTGTGCTGAGTTCACCGGCGTCGCGCGTGGAAGAGGCGAACAGCGGCGGCTGTGCGGGGCCAGTAGGAGTTCGATCGAAGCTTGGGCGGTGCCAGCAACGCGCGAGAGTTGCCGGAAGAGAAACACGCCGGAAGGGCTGCCGGGGTCGCGCGGCTAAGCGAGGGGAGGCTCCGGCGAGGCGAGGTGTGGCTCGCTGGGGAGCGCTGGCGGGGAGCGCGACACTGGTTCGCGCACGGCGAAGCCCTCGCGAAGTACGCCGGGGCTTGGCGGCTCGGCGTCGCGCGATGGGCGTCGGAGGAGGCTGGAGCTGGGCAATGTTCGGCGTGGGCGGCATGCGTAGAGGCTGGGCGTCGGTCGCTCGTCGCCGGCGGGAGCGGGGCTGGCCGGTGGCAGGGCCTGGGGGCTCGGCAGAGAGAGAGTGTGTGTGAGGTTGAGAGACAGAGAGAAAGTGAAGAGGGGGGGTGGCTGGGAAGAAAGAAAACAGGGGAAAAGAAAATCAAGCCCTAGTTTGCTAAATGGGTTTTTAAAAAAATTTGGGTCAAATTGGTCAAATAAAATTATTAATTGGTGTAATTTCTAAAATAAAGAAAATGCACTAATTAATTAAACTTGAACAGTTAGGAATTTAATTATCACATTCAAGTTGAAAATCAATTCCTAAAAATTCCAAAACTTTCAAGAATGCAAAAATAATGATATTTGCATTACTAGTTGCACGATTTCAAAGTTGACCAGATTTGACGAAAATGAGGTAATTCCCCTCAAAATTAAACCCAATCAAAATAGTATTACGAGCTAATATGGCTCAATAATAGAAATTAATTATTTGCAACAGTGGTCTTGGTTTCAGATCATTACAATCCTACCACCTTATAGAAGTTTCGTCCTCGAAACTTAGAACAAGTGAGGGTATTTCTCTCTCATAGAACTCTCAACTTCCCAATTTGACTTTTCTTCGGTATGGTTTCCCCATTGTACCTTGACCATCGGAATAGTCCTATATGTAAACTCCTTGTCCTCTCGATCTAACATTTTGCAAGGACTTCTCTTCATAAGTAGCTTCAGGCTTGATGTCCAAGGTTTCATGACGCGGCACATGACTAGGATTGGCCACGTACATTAACTGGGTTCTCATGGCTTTGAGCAAGCTCTTTAAAATGCGAAAGTGAACTTATTATCTCTGTCTGAGACAGGGGGGGGGGGGGGGGGGGGGGGGGGGGGGGGGGTGGTACTGGCACTCCGTGGAGTCTCACTATCTAAATCTCCGCTAACCTATCCATGGAGTATGTCATTCGCATCGACAACAAGTGCACTAATATTGTGAGCCTATCTACAACTACCCAAGTGGCATCGCCATAAGGGCGAATCCAGTGGTCCCCGTGGGAATTGTCCTCACTGGAGCAGTTGTGAGACGCCTTTTGAGCTCTTGAAAGCTCTATTCACAAGCCGGAGTCAAAGAAAATTTGGTATTCTTTTACGTAAGGCGGGTTAAAGGTAGAGATAGTTTGGTGAACCCCTCTACAAATTACCTAAAGTACCCGACTAAGCCCAAGAAACTACAAACTTCTGTGACAGTAGTGGGCTATTTTCACGAACTTACGACTTCAATTCTTGACGGATTCACAAAAATCCTTTCGATAGACACCATCGCGACCAAAGAATATGGCGTAATCAACCAAAACTCACACATCTTGAGCTTTTCATAGAGCTTTCTCTCTGCTACACTCTGCAAAATGGCTTGCTCATGCTTCTCATGCTCCTCTTTTGTTTTCTAGTAGACAAGAATATCGTCGTTAAAGACAATAACGAACATGTCGATATAGTCTTCGAGGACACAATTGGTTAAAGCCGTAATACGGTTGGGGTATTGGTGAGTCTGAAAGACGTTACCAAGGCTCACAATGTCTGTAACTAGTATGGAAAACGGACTTGGGCATATATTCCTCGTGCCTTTAGCTAGAAATAGCCCGATCGCAAGTCTTTACCTCGAGAATTGGTACTAATCCACGTTGTGAGGGATTCCGCAGCTTACCCTGTCTTACCCTTCTCTTGGCTCAAGGGGTTGTGACTGCCGCAATCACTCTCTTTTTCTAACATAGAGTACTGAGGCTCCCAACGTTGAGCGACTGGGTCTTATATAACCCTTGTTAAACAGCTCTTTCAGCTGAATTTCAACCCATTTAATCCCATAGGGATTGCACAATACGACGCCGTCGACAATATGGTGGTACTCGATAATAACTCAATGATGGGCTCAATCTTGAGGTTGGGAGGTAATCCCGAAAGGTCCCTGGAAAGGACGTGGACGAAATTCCTACGCTCGGGATATCCGGAGCTTGACGCGTGTCCTCTTGGGACAGGTCTTAATGCGAGCGAGGAACCCTTGACAGTCCTCATCAATCACCCTTCGTAACCGACGAGCTGAGATGACGGGTATAGCTAACCCCATCCATGACTCCTTAAGCTTGGAGCTCTCCGTTCTAAGGGTTGGAAATGGTACGTTATTCCCTCCACAATTAATCACCGAATGATATCTGGGTTATCATTATATGCTTACAATGTCATCAAAATTTCTCATCCCGAGGAAAAGGAAATCTATTAATAACTAACATCCATTAGGTACACCCAACTAATAGAAACAGTAATACAACATATATAACCATCCAAAGATACTTATCACAAAACATAGTAAGGTTTAAATAGTTGAATCAACACAACGCATTAGAAGAGGGAAATTCGTATAATTCAAGATTTGAAAGTTATAAAAAAAATAAGCAAATCAGGCTTTCGAGAAGCTTAGATCTCTCCCACAAGAGCTGAGTTCTGACCCAAATGACCAATACGCTTACAGCATAACCCCTGTATTCCAAACATCCTCGTAATCTAATTAACTAATCACAAGACTTATTAATAGAAGTTTTACTACACGCTAACACTTCTATTTCCTCTATTCTTACGCCTTGCATACGTGAAGTGAACCAGTTGCCTAATAAACTCTTAAAATCAAAGTCGCGACTCTGTGGCCTCATCCGTCAGGGTGAGACCCTCGAACGATTTAGCTAACACATCAGTTGTCTAAGTTAACCTCTTGACAACGCCCTCTGCAATTAAAGTGAACGCCTTAGAGCCTACTAGCGCCAACGTAGTGGTGCAGGCAGGCTCAATGTGGGTCCCGCCTAGGCATGCTGAATGAACCTTTAATTTTATTTATTTAATTTTTTTTTTTGCGCTGCAATTAAATCTATGGTCTTACGACTGCACGAACTTTAGACCGTTGCTCTTGACGGGACTGGCCTTAGGATGACTACTTAGAAAAAAGGGTGGCAGTTGATGGCCAAAAATGCACATCGTCATCCAATTATATAAAAAGAACCTATTATATAAAGATTTAAACAAAAGAAGAGACGCACGCACTCATCGACTACAGCCTAGTCAGCATTTTCATTAGAATCCTCGCCTGTGGGATCATTTGCTATTTGCTAGTCTTTAATGACCTTCATTTCATGTAGGGTCAGTAGTAACGTTCTTCAAACAACTATGGCGGCCGTCAACTAGAAGTGCGTATCCTTTGAGAATGCTGATATTGAATCACGACTTACGGTCATTGGCCCCACTCGAAGGTAATAGGGCTAGTGGCGGATAACTAGTTTGAACGACTGCGTCCTTGGACGATTAGCTCGAGCCCTAAGACTCGGCTTATTTCTCTAATCACGCCTCAATCGTCCTATTAGAGTACACCTGCAATTTAACTTTACTAAATTAACATCTCATTGCACGTGAAGCAGAACTAAGGGTTACTCACAATGGCGACAACGGGGGAATCACGCTTGTGCATACGGGGTTGTCTACAGGACCGGCTAAACCGTGGCTCTGATACCAACTTTGTAACGACCCAAAACTCCAAACGATGTTTTAGTCCCGAAAAATACGGACAAATTTAAACTTTTTTAAAATAAGTTACATAATTGAGCTTCTGATAACAAACATAAGGATTATCAATCCTTCTCATAACCAAAATGGATTTAATTTAAACATTTATAAAATATGCGGAATTTAAAACTTTCTTTGCCAACGATTAGCCGGTAGCTCACGTAAAATTTTACAGGTCGGTCCCGTATACACTCGCTGCTCCCGTCATTGTCGCCTAGCCCTCTTTGCTTTTGCTATGCAAAATTCCTGCGACACGAGCACACTAGTGAGCTAATAGCCCAGTAAGTAGATTAGATAAATAGGTTGCTAAGTCTGCAGGTAAACATACAACCAAAAGATATCACACGATAATTTAACAAAAGGATGGACTCGACAATCGAGTCGTCATAGTCCAAAGAGTAAACGTCATTCTTAAGCAACCTTGCCCGCGAAGTAGATTTCAGAGATAGGGTGCTGAACCTACGCGGGATACAATACCTGCAAAAGAGTTGTGACATGGAACGAGGTCGGGCTTAACGACCTATTAATCTCGACTCAAAGTCAATCTCATAATTTGTTATGATCTCACTCAAGTTCACAACTCTCTGACTCAGCTTATAAAAATACATGTGCGCACGATTCACATCCTTATACACAATCTAGACCTCTCATGGGTCGTTCTAGAATTCAATACACATTTAGACCCATTACGGGTTGTTCTAGAACTTATTCACAATCTAGACCTCTTACGGGTCATTATAGAATTTAATACACATTTATACCCGTTCGCGGATCGTTCTAGAACTTTATACACATCTAGACCCATTCTCGGGTCGTTCTAGAATTCAATACACATTTAGACCCATTACGGGTTGTTTAAGAACTCAATACACATTTAGACCTATTACGGGTCGTTCTAGAACTAATACGACTCTGGACCCTCTGTGGGTCGTTCCGAAACCTCACACAGACAATGGCCCCGTCAGGCGATCTCGGAATCGATCATGATCGCAGCACACAGCATATAAAGAGGAAGGTCGTCTACCGACCTCCTTGAGACTTCTCGGGTCGTTCCGAAACCTCACACAGACAATGGCCCCGTCGGGCGATCTCGGAATCGATCATGATCGCAGCACACAGCATATAAAGAGGAAGGTCGTCTACCGACCTCCTTGAGACCCCACGGGTCAATCCGAAACTTCTCACGACCGGTGGTTTTGTCGGACTGTTTCGGATTGATTGCGCAATCACCCCATCGGGTTAATTCGGGACATGTTATGGATCTTGGCCCCTCGGACCATCCCGATATTCTTTAAGATTGTGAGGACTCATCCTCTTCGGGCCTCTCTGCCCTTTCCGAAACCTTTTACGGCCAGTGACCCCGTCGGGTCGTTTCGGAATTCATTATTGTACTTTACCCCGTCGGGCCGATCCGGATCGTCACATCATAAACTGTGGGGAGGGCCGTGGCTCTCCTCCCCAAGGCCCCTCGGGCCGTTCTGAAAGGTGGATCGTTGACCTCCGCGAGGTCACTCGGGTCGCTCCGAAATCTGTCATACAAGATGGCCCCGTCGGGCTATTTCGGAACCAAATCATGATCGCGGCCCCGTCGGGCCATACTCAAATGATCAAAGTAACGCGACAGAGGAAGGTCGTCCGCCGACCTCCCCAAGGCCTCTCGAGCCGTCCCGAAACGTAATCAGTGGCCCCGTCGGGCTATTTCGGAACCGATCATGACTTGCGGCCCCGTCGGGCCCTACCCGTGTACATACATTGCTTCCGCTTCCCTTGGCTTGTCTTAGAGTTTTCTCTTTGACCTGCAATAAAGTCTCAACAACAATAGAAACAGTTTTATGCCTGTGGTCCCATACCCACAGACAGATAAGTCATACTAGCATATACACACACAAACAGACCTACACCCTACACTAGAACCTGAACTACGAAGTTGAGTAGTTTTATGTCTGTGGTCCCATACCCACAGACAGATAAACATATAAGTGAACACACGCACCAATACACACTTAGAAAACACAACCTATCATAAACGAACCTACAGTCCCATACCTGCAGGCTCGTTGCACAAACAATACGAACGTGATCAAGAGCCTGTATTCACGGCACTAACAAGAATTGAGATCCATACAGTTTAATAGCCACAATTTTATAAGCATCGTATGCTTAATATAACCTCAACACATTCATAATTTATTCAAGCATTGTAAAGTTTGCCCGTGCCACAGTGGAGATCCACTTACCTGAGGTCCTAAGCCTCTGTCCTTACGACTCTCTCCTAGTGGCGTCCTCCCTTGAAACTCGTCGTGCGACAAATCTGTCCAACACGCGAGTAATAGGGTCAAAAGTCACTTTCCACTAGACATAAATCAAAGAATTGCTCAAAGGATTGACGGACTACTCAAGCTGGTCTTTAACCAAGAGCGGACAAATGGATATCAAATTGTAATTTGAAGTATCATCGTCCCGTTCGTCAGTGACTTAGTTTTATACGTTAACCCGTAGCCAACGAGTATATTGTTTGATTTAATTTGACGAGAAATGGATTCTTTAATCTAATTAGTTTCCAACTTAGCTTTACTAAGCATCTAAACTTCGAGCCGAAAATCCGGCAGAGTTTCCCCTGTTTTTTCGGATATCCAGGCCGAAGCCTTCACCTAATTTCAACCCAGCACCGAACTAATTTCGGTCACAGTTCATCACAACAACCACACAGAAAATTTCTTCACTTATCATATTTAATTTCAAACATAATCATAATTCAACACCGAGCCTCAGCGGCTCGGATTCACACTGGACCAATGGACATTTAAACTAAAAGAAAGTAACCGAGAACGTCGTCGTGGCTTAGCGCCAATACTTTGTTTCCGACCGCCATTTATACCTTTAATAAAAAGGCGGTGAAGGGTTGAGCGTTCGAACTTGCGTTGTTGACGTTCCTGCACGATTTGCAAGAATAAAAGAAATCGAATCAAGTTTCAAACAAAAATAGAACTATGATGCGAAACGCTCAGACCCGCGACCCGATACTCGCTTTAAGCTCAAATGGGCAAGTTACAAAAACACAACCCAACCCAATACAATTAGATTATTAGGCGCGTGCAAACCCGATCCTGAAGATCACACAATTTTCCTTTTTATTAATTTTCTTAATTTAAGAAAATTCTCAATCCCTTGCCAATTAAGATAAATTGAGCTACTTCGCTACGTGCTCGGGTCATGTTTTATTTTATATATATTAAAAACGACACTTCTTGGTGACTTCTAAATTTCTAAAACGAAACAAAACCACAAATTCTTGTAATGCAAAAATATTCAAAATATCAAGTCCCTTGAACCAGTACATTAACCAAAATATTTATAAGCCACGATTCAAAAGGAAATTCTAGATTTCCTAGTGATTAATTAACAAACCACTTCCAAAGTCATCTAATTCATAATCCCACAAAAAATAAGATTTTCAACAATAACCCTTGTAAGACCATAACAAGCGGAACGAGACCAACTAAAATTTGTAAACTTAAACAACCACCAAAGTACCAAGAGTAACAATTTCCATATACACATTAGTTCGGACAATTGTCAGGTTTCTAAGTCTCAGTACAAAACCAATAATTAGATTGTTTAAGACAACAAAATAAACAAAAACGCCAGTCTTTCGAAATTATAACTAGCTTCAAAATTGATAAGAACTCCAAGATCGACCAAGTTAACCATTTGACAAAATCCTTAGCCCCGAAAGACGACCAACGCAAAGTCTCCCTTAAACTTAAAGTCGATTCATTATCAAAAAGATTTCGAGCTTTAACACAATTAATCAACTCAATCTGCCATACATCGAAACCCACACCATCAAAATTCACTCAACATAAATAAACCATAAGTAAATCCTCTAGATCAACGTAATCACCGCCACAATATTGAACACGTCTTAAATGGTCACAAATCGCCAAACACTGCGATGTTCAAATGCGATAAAAAAAATAAAAACAAAGTCTCGGTTCAAGCACAAAGCTCACCTAACGTGAGCAACGGCGGCTCGTCGACAAGCTTACTCGGCGGCACGAAAATTGCAGCGGGTAAGGCTTGAGCTCGAGCTCGGCGCGTGGCGGCCAGCGGCGCGCACGGGATAGCCATGGGTGGCAGAGCCTCGCGGAGGGGAGGCGCGGCTGTAGCTGGGAAGCGCCCGGGGCTGGGCTCGCTCGGGCCGCGATCGGAGAGGCAACGGGGAGGCGCGAGGGCCGGAGGAGACCCACGAACCTCGTGCTGAGTTCGCCGGCGTCGCGCGTGGAAGAGGCGAACAGCGGCGGCTGTGCGGGGCCAGTAGGAGTTCGATCGAAGCTTGGGCGGCGCCAGCAACGCGCGAGAGTTGCCGGAAGAGAAACACGCCGGAAGGGCTGCCGGGGTCGCGCGGCTAAGCGAGGGGAGGCTCCGGCGAGGCGAAGTGTGGCTCGCTGGGGAGCGCCGGCGGCTGGGCAGCGCTGGCGGGGAGCGCGACACTGGTTCGCGCACGGCGAAGCCCTCGCGAAGTACGCCGGGGCTTGGCGGCTCGGCGTCGCGCGATGGGCGTCGGAGGAGGCTGGAGCTGGGCAATGTTCGGCGTGGGCGGCATGCGTAGAGGCTGGGCGTCGGTCGCTCGTCGCCGGCGGGAGCGGGGCTGGCCGGTGGCAGGGCCTGGGGGCTCGGCAGAGAGAGAGTGTGTGTGAGGTTGAGAGACAGAGAGAAAGTGAAGGGGGGGGGGGGGGGGGGGGGGGCGGCTGGGAAGAAAGAAAACAGGGGAAAAGAAAATCAAGCCCTAGTTTGCTAAATGGGTTTTTAAAAAAATTTGGGTCAAATTGGTCAAATAAAATTATTAATTGGTGTAATTTCTAAAATAAAGAAAATGCACTAATTAATTAAACTTGAACAGTTAGGAATTTAATTATCACATTCAAGTTGAAAATCAATTCCTAAAAAGTCCAAAACTTTCAAGAATGCAAAAATAATGATATTTGCATTACTAGTTGCACGATTTCAAAGTTGACCAGATTTGACGAAAATGAGGTAATTCCCCTCAAAATTAAACCCAATCAAAATAGTATTACGAGCTAATATGGCTCAATAATAGAAATTAATTATTTGCAACAGTGGTCTTGGTTTCAGATCATTACATTAATATATTTTTTAAATATTTAAATTTACTTCACATGTTACTGAAATATTTCTTATCTCACTATTTTTACTTCTAATTTTCTTTTATAATATTATTGTGACTGAAAATTAATATTTTAAAATAAATTTATCAAAATAATATGCTCATTATTTTATCTCTCATAATTAAATTTTTCGATCAGTCGCTAATCTTATTTAAATTTATTTAGACATTACCTGCAAATGAGTCATAATTAGATGATACAATTAACATAATATTTAGGGTCAGTTAGATAAATAGTCATTTTATACTATGTATTTTAAAAAAAACCAGAATTTAAAAAAAATTTAAAAACTAGCCATAAAAAGTTTCTCCCATGTAAGAAATTTCCGACAATAACAAAATTACATATAAAAATTTATGTAAGAAATTTTCTGACATGTGTAAAAAATTTTCTAAAAAGACTAGTTTTTAAATTTTTTGAAATTATGGCTATTTTTAAAAAATATTTTCTAAAAAAATTACTATTTTCTTAAAATTCTCTAATATTCAACTGTAACGGTTTAAGATTTTTAAATAAGATATTAAAATAGTGTAATTTTGAGTCTAGTACTTAGTTTAAGGGTCCGTTTGGATATGAATCCAAACTCCACTAACTATATTAAGAATACTAACTATATTAAGAAGCGCAGATAAAAAAAAAGTCATCAACCTGCTTTCTTTTTTTTTTTTTTCATATGAATTGTTTTTTTTTTTTGTCTTCATTTTTTTTTTCAAATTTCTTTTTAGAGATTCTCTTTCTCACTTTTTTCTTGGCATGTCAAAAAAAAAAAAAACGCCAATTCTCTCATTTTTTCTTTGGGGAGATTTTTAGTAATGCTCTTTTTTGACAAAATAGTAATCTATGTCTCATGTGTGTTGTATTTTTAATTTATGTCCCAAATTTTATATTTAATTCTAACATTTTATTGCTTTAGAGTTTCTTTCTTTTCTTTTTCTTTTCATATACTCAATCATACACATGTTTCGATTATTTTATACGCTAGTTTTAAATAATTTTTTGGTCTAACGAGCCAAAATACATTTAATTACTTTAACATCATATATTTAACTTTTGACTAATTTATAAATTCAATTACACTTTTTTTTCAAATACTATATTTATTGAGTTAATCTCTTTAAGAGAAAGAGTCTATGTGTTTTTATTTTTTGTCTTAAGAAGAAACCAATAGCGTATAGAAAAACTATAGTAAATACCCAAATTTTAACACCAATTTAAATAAATGCTCAATCTTTTAATATATATATATATATATATATATATATATATATATATATATATAACAAAATGACCAAATGATTCAATTATTTGATTGGTGGCAATTGACTGTGTGTCATCAGAAACATTTGCAAGCAATTGATGAACTGATTATTTATTCATTGTTTAAAATTTGAGTATTTATATATATGTCTATTTGGTATTTGTTAATTTTCTGGTTTATATTTTAAGAAAATGATCATCGTTTTCAAACATTAAGAAAGTAGCCATTACCCCTTCTATAGAACTAAGAGCATAAAGAATAAAATGATCATCGTTTTCGTGGAACGTTAATTTATTGTACCGCATAGTATAAAAAAACACACTAACAATTATTTATTTTTCAAAATAATTAACTTTTAAAAAAATTAATATTATATAACAAGAATATTATAGTTTTCAAGCACCTATGCCGAATGACCATAGATGACATTCAAACATGCATCTTATTTAGGGGTGGCAATTCGTGTTGTGGGTCGTATTTGTGTCATGTCCTATTCGTATCCACGTAATTTTGACTAGACCCAAATACGACCTATTTATTAATTATGTCTAGAATGAAGACCCAGACATGACCCATTTATTTTTTAACAGACCCAGACACGTCATGCAGACCCACGAACCCATTTATTTAAATAGGTCCAAATGGGTCACACAACCTATTTTTAAATAGGTTTAAACGGGTCTTGAACCCAATAAGGCCTATTTATCCCAAAATAAATTAACTAAAAAAAAACACTTAAAAATTAAGGGATTAATACACCTAAAACATAATTATAGTTTATTAATATTAAACATAGCCACAAGTTAATCCCTTAAACATAAATAAATAAACTAACAATCCATCAAGCAAAATCATAAAACAATCCATACAATCCATCAAACAAAACTATGATCAAACCTAAGTCACAACAATCCTTAAATAGGAGACGATTTCGGCGAGATGGTGGCGAGAGCGAGAGAGAGACAGTGAGAGAGATGGTTTGGCGAGAATGTTTTTTTTTTTTTTGGTGCAGGCCGTCAGCTAGGGTTTCATCTTTAGTGTGAGAGGTGTAAAATGGCAAAATGTAAAAGAAAAGGGGAAGGAAAATTGCTCGAAATTGAATTTAAAAAAATAAAAAATAAAAAGAAAAAAAGTCAAAATATTAAGAAATATAAAAAAGAATAATGCATATATATATATGTATATATATGGGTATTAAAGGTGTCGTAATCGTGTCTACCCATTAAAACCCGTTTAGTAAACGTGTCGTAACGGGTCTTATTAGATCATAATTGTGTCTATCTATTTAAGACCTAATTATTAATCGTGTCGAATTGGGTCTAATCGTATTTGCATGTTCGTGTTGCGTTCACCTGTTATTTAATCGTGTTAATCGTGTCCGACCCGATTAGACCCAAACTCACTAAGAGAGGACTCAAACCCGCTTAAGTCGTGTCGTGTCTCGTATTTGGACCTAGATTGTCGGCCCTAATCTTATTATTAGATCATGACTATTTTATTAATTTTTTAAAATATGAGCAAAAATTTAACAAGTCTTTGCAAAATGATCTATATATTGACATAAAAAAATTATTTAAAGGATAATCATAAACAAGTCAAAGAAATAATCTTATAGAGTATATATTTTTTAAATATTTTATTAGCAATTATTATTATTATTTTTAATTTATTTTTTAACTTAATATTTTATCAAAATAGTCACGTGCTATGCACGTGATATTAATAGTATTGTTATAATACGACATTAAAGTCAAAAACACAACATGAAGCGCAAATTTAAAATCTAATTTTGTTTTGAAAACTTGGCTTGTGGACTTGGCACGGAGGGTGATGAGTCAGAAACTCATCATAACTCATTTAAGATGACCGACTCGGCCCGAGCCACTCAGTCGAGTTGACACACACACTCTCTCTCTCTCTCTCTCTCACTTGTGTCTTTATAGAGAGAGAAACAAACAACAATAGAAGCCGTGGAAGAAAATGGGGTTTCCAAGCTGAGCCTACTTTTTCAGTCTTTAGATCTGCCCACTCTCAAGCGTCGCTCGCGGCTCTTACAAACAAAGCCAATTCTAATAATAACAAGCTCAGAATCAATTACGCCACAAACCCAAAAAAAAATCTCCCACTCTCTTGGCCTCTTGGGCTATTTTCTTTTATCGGCTCCGATCCGGCTCACACTTTTTTTTTTTTCATAGCGCCGATCTACTTCTAAATCTTCCCTCCAAATTTCTTTTGTCTGTCTTTCTCTCTCCCCGTCCTCTCTACTTGGGATCTTGCTGCTATCGCTATGGGTTCTCTTTTGCTGCTCTCTTTGACAGTCGTCTTCGTCTAAACTCTAAAGTTTGGGGTTTTTTTTAAAATTTTTATTTTATTTTTTATTTTCCTCAAATGGAAGTTGTTCACTAATCTCCGAGGTTGTTGGAGTTGTGTCTTTTTCTTCCAATGAATTTCGCAGTAAGTATGAATTCTTATTAGTGTGTTTGCGTTTGGGTTTATGTTTGTGGGCTCTTCTCAAAACAACTCATGTTTTTCAGGGAGCAACAGCGACCGGCAAAGAAGCGACGACCCAAATGGAGTGGGGTGTCAATAACAACACTTACAAGACTTTCAAAGGTATTCTCAACATATCCATTTCCTTTTAACTTTTTCTTTTTTGTTTTTTTTTTGGCGCTTTATTTGTTGGTTATATGATCTAAATCAGGTTTTTGAGCTTTTTTTTTTACGGAAATATTGGTTCCTAAGCAGTTTACGTATGTGTTGTTGAGCAATATCTAGCAGTATATAATTTGTTTTTCTTGATTAGAAAAGGAAGACTTTATAGTGTGACTATGTTAGCCACAGTCCCACAAGCACATACCTGAAGAAAACTGAGCTGAAATTTTATTATATTTTTTCAATTATAAATTTACATTTTATATCACACTATATACACATTTTCTTTACACTAAAAACGAAACTTATATAACTAATTTCCTAGACATCAGGATCAGATTATTGACCCTGATTCTCTCCTAAAATATCTGATTTACACAAGATTTCCCACACTCCCCCTCAAACTGGTGAATAGAGATCTTCCATTCCCAACTTGCTCATATTCTCATGTAACATGTTACCAGACAACCCTTTTGTCAGAACATCTGCTAATTGATATCCTGTAGGAACATATGAAGTACAAATTAACCCACTATCCAACTTTTCTTTATTGAAGTGCCTATCTATCTTGATGTGTTTTGTTCGGCTGCACAAGATTGTGGGCAATGCTGATGGCTGATTTGTTATCACAATAGAGTTTGATAGGCCCACTCCATTGAATCTTCAAGTCTTCTAAAATGATCTTGACCCACAGTAATTCACATACTCTAGCTGCCATAGCTCTAAACTCTGCCTCTGCGCTCGATCATGCTACTACATTTGTTTCTTGCTCCTCCAGGATATTAAATTTTCTCCAAGAAAGGTACAATAGCCTATTGTTGACCTCCTGTCCATTGAAAACCCTGCAAAATCTGCATTTGTGTATACTGCCAAATTGACATCCGATGTTTTCTTGAATAGAATTCCCTTCCCTGGATGTGCTTTTAAGTAATGGAGGACTATAGGCTGCTTGTAGATGAAACTCTCTTGGATAATGCATGAATTGACTAAAAACACTCACTAAGTAGGCTTTGTTTGGTCGAGAATGTGCAAGATAATTGAGCTTCCCAAGTTGCTGGTACATCTCTTTGTGCACTGACTTATCTTCAAGAGCTTCCCTTAATCTATGATTTTGTTCGATGGGAGTTGCAACCGGTTTACTAGCCATCATACCTGTTTCTTTGAGAAGATTCGTAACATAATTTTGTTGGTAGATGAGAAGTCCTTGCTTAGATCGAGCTACTTCAATTCCAAGGAAATACTTCAATCTCCATAAGTCTTTTACTTCGAACTCCTTGGCTAGGCACTGCTTCAAAGCTTCCTTCTCTCTGACATCATTTCCTATCACAATAATGTCATCCACGTACACAATTAATATTGCGACTCCCCCTGAGGAAGAATGTTTGATAAAGAGTGTATGGTCTCCTTGGCTTTGTTTGTAACCACTAGCTAACATGACTCTGGCAAATTGTTTAAACCAGGCTCTTGGGGATTGTTTCAACCCATACAATGTCTTTTTTAACCGACAAACATTGTATTCATCACCCCTACTGAACCCCTGGTAGAATACTCATGTAAATCTCTTCTTCCAACTCGCCATGAAGGAAAGCATTTTTCACATCGTACTGCTGCAATTCCCAGTCAAAGTTGACAGCCAAGGATAGAAAAATTCTTACTATGTTCATTTTTTGCCATTGGGAAAATATTTCTTGGTAGTCCACTCAGTATATCTGAGTAAATCCTTTCGCAACTAGCCTTGCCTTGTACCTTTTTAGGGACCCATCCGCCTTAAATTTCACTGTGAACACCCACTTGCAGCCCATTGGTTTTTTACCCCTAGGTAAATAAACCAATTACCAAGTTTCATTCTTTTCTAGTGCATCAATTTCAGCCTGCATAGCAAGTCTCCATTTGATAATGCTGCAGAAAATGAGTTAGGAATAGGAATTGTGTTTAACATTGAAAGGAAACTTATATGGTTTGAGGAGAATTTCTGAAAAGACACAGTGAGACAATGGGTCTTGAGGTTTTTTGGTGCATTATCGTGTTCCTTTTCTCACGGCTATAGGTAGGTTAAGATCGAGGTTAGGAGGCTTGGGGTTAGATGGCTCGGGAGTAGGAGATTCCGTTTGTGGTGGAGAAACTGTAGGAGATTCCGTTTGTGGTGGAGAAACTGAGTTCGGTTCAAGTATTATTATTTCATCTCTTCTAACTCCTCAAACCGTGAGGTCGAAATAGGTTTAGAAGACGTTGGTGACTATTGTGCTTTGGGTGAATCACATGATTTGGGTATGGTTGAATCATGCGATTTGGGTGGCTCAGGTGAGGGTATTTGCAGTGGTGGTAAGTCCGACTTCTTATCTTCAAATGTAGATAACTCCCTCTAGAGATAAGGAGTAGAGAAGTATGGCTTATTTTCAACACATGTAACATCAGCTAAGACATAAAGTTTCCTAGTGGATGGATGATAACATTTATGTCCCGTTTGAGTGGATGAGTACCCAAACAAGACACACTTAGGAGCTCGAGGATTCAATTTTCCTTGGTTATGACTATGAAGATGGACGAAAGAAGTGCACCCAAAACTGGAGGAGTGAGGTTGAAGGAGGACCGAATTTCAAGATAGAATTGAGACAAGTTTTCTAGGGGACTTATAAAACCCTAAAACTCTAGAAGGAATTATTTTATGACATAGGCCGGTGTGAGTATAGCCTTTCCCCAGTACGATTTTGATACATTTTGTTGGAACAATAGGGCTCTAGTGCACTCAAGAAGATGTCAATTCTTCCTTTCCACCACTCTGTTTTGTTGTGGAGTGGTGATGCAAGATGATTCATGTATGATTCCTTACTTTTGAAAACAAGAGGACAAGATTTGATTGAAATAATCACGAGCATTATTTGAGCGAATGTTATATATTTTTGTACCAAACTGACTTTGGACCACTGCATGAAAGATAGGGAAAACATGACTCAAAAATCTGATTTATTTTTTGCAAGTAGATCCAAGAGACTCTTGTACAATCATCAATACATGTCACAAACCACGTAGATCCCGGGATGTTTGGAATAGTTGAAGGTCCCTAAATGTCACTATGAATTAAAAAGAAGGAGAAGATCTTTTATTACTGATTGGAAATGGAACACGAGTGTGTTTTGCATACTCACAAGTGTCACAATGAAAAGACTGAACATCCAATCCCTTGAACAAGGCAGGGAACATTATTTTCAATGCAGAAAAAGACAAATTACCTAAACGCCTATGATGTAACCAAATGACATCTTTATTTGACGGAGAGAAAAAAGAATTAGATGAAGTAGACTCAATCAATCCCTGCCGACTCGATGTGCTCAAGTAGTAGAGTCCATTATGCTTTTTAGCAAGTCCAATCTTCCTCCCCGAACCCTGGTACTGAAATTCACAATAGGAAGCATAGAATATAACACAACAAATTAGATCTTGGGTAAGCTTTTGTATGGAAACAAGATTAGTGGATAACCGAGGAACATGAAGGACATTTTTAAGGACCAAATTAGGATTGATCTGGACATCTACTCCTGCTACCTAGGGTTGTGGTGCCATTGGCAACAACAATTTTTAAGTTGCTTGGGCAAGGTGTATAGGTTTTGAATTGGTTTGAACTATGAGTTATATGATTAGTGGCACCAGAATCAAGGATCCAGGCATCCCTATACTCATTTCTGAAGCATTTAATCCAATGGAGTTTAGAGTTTCACCTGAGAGCGTTAATGAACATGTACCGAGATTCGGTGCTTGCGAACTGGAGTTTGCTACTGGTTTTTCAATCGTTTTTAGCAGATACTCAATCTTCTAAGGTCTTTAGTCGGATCTTGAACGGACACATGAGCTTGCCCTTGCTCTTGCTTTGACTATCCACGTTTTTGTCCCCATTCATGGCTGCTTGTGGAAGTTTTTCCATGCAGTTTCCAGCATGGTTCTTTTGAGTGTTGCGGCTTTTTGCATAACATACACCAGAGTTCATATGCTGGCTGAATGTTCTGAAACTCTATTGTGTTGTGCACAGTCTGTTCGTCCTCAACAATTGAAGATGATGGGACTGCAGGCGTTGAAGAGACGGTGTCTGTAATGCTGGAAGATGATGAGGCAGCAGCAAAGGGTAAATAAGGTTGGAAATACTGGCGATGGAGGCCACAAAAAATTGAGCAATGAAGGCTGAGAGAGACAGAGACAACAAACTAGCAATTAAGGCTGGAGAAAAAACCAGCAATTAAGGCTGGAATCAGAGATCGAGTCGGCAATGAAGGCCAATCGATATTGCCCTAGTTTCCCAAAAATCCTAGCCTTTTGGCTCTGATACCATGAAGAAAACTGAGCTGAAATTTTATTATATTTTTTCAATTATGAATTCACAGTCTATATCACACTACATAGACATTTTCTGTACACTAAAAAGGAAACTTCTATAACTAATTTCCTAGACTTGATCAGATTATTGACCCTGATTCTCTCCAAAAATCCCTGATTCACACAAGATTTCCAGCAATACCATTATGCTAATGGCAGCTATCACAATGTGTTTAGAACTGCTTCATCTTATTCAATGTTTGGACTCGATTATGTGTGGGTTTGTAGATTTCGATGGGCTTTTTTTTTTTGGGTCGTAAGTGTTTCCCTCAGTTTGAACTTAGATTGATTTTCTTTTTTAAGTTATAACAAATGGTGTCAATTTCAACTGTAGTATGACGTTAGATATCATATTTCTTTTATTTAACCTTAAATAGCCTATTTTTCTGAGTGCCCATGGATATATTTTTTTTGTTTGTTTGCTATGTTTGGCATAGATATGGAACCAAAATCCATGATGGACATGACAGTCATTCCAATTGATCCGGTAGATATTGGGTTGGCTTCTTCGGAGAAGGCAAATTCTCTGACTTCAGTAAAACCAAGAAAAAAGACAATGACATCAGTTTATCTCAAGTTCTTTGAGACTGCCCCCGATGGAAAAAGCCGCAGATGCAAGTTCTGTGGCCAGAGCTATTCAATAGCTACTGCAACTGGTATTTTCCTTGACTTCGGTCTCTTGGTTTGATCAATAATATTTCTCTTTTGCTTCTGTATTTGTTCCTTGCATCCGTTTGTAGAACTGTAACATACTTCAAATTATAAGACCGTGTTATCCCAAATCTGTTATATGTTGTCTCAAGTACCGCAAACCATTAATCTGGTATTTAACAAACACGTCATTCATTGTCGAGATATCATACTAACGGATTTGCAGCACTTAAACTAATTTCATTTTATACGAAGGTAACTTGGGAAGACACCTTAGCAATCGACATCCAGGCTATGATAAGTCAGGGGACAGTGTCACTAATTCCACACCTCAGCCTGTTGTAGCTGTAACTGTAGCCAAGAAGCTTCAGGCTCAACCTCAAGTGAAAACATCCCAGGTGGATTATGATCATCTTAATTGGCTGCTCGTTAAGTGGATTGTTTTAGCGTCTCTGCCGCCTTCAACATTGGAAGAAAGATGGTTAACAAACTCCTACAAGTTTCTGAACCCATCAATTCAACTTTGGTCAGGCGACAGGTATAAAGCAGTATTTCTTGAAGTTTTCCGGAGTATGCAGGAAGATATAAGGGCTTCTTTGGTACATGTTTCTTCTAAGTTCTCCGTCACACTTGATTTCTGGACTTCCTACGAACAGATCTCTTATATGAGTGTAACATGTCAATGGATCGATGAAACTTGGTCCTTCCAGAAGGTGCTACTTGATATCTCTCACATACCTTACCCTTGTGGGGGAACCGAGATTTATCACTGTCTTGTAAAGATCCTTAAGATGTTCAATATTGAGAATCGACTCCTTTCCTGCACCCATGATAACAGTCAAAGTGCCATGCATGCCTGCCATACTCTGAAAGAGGAGCTGGATGGTCAAAAGTTGGGATTGTTCTACTATATTCCATGTGCTGCTCGTTCGTTGAACTTGATCATAGAGGATGGGCTAAGAACAATAAAGCCGATAATCTCTAAGATCCGAGAATTTGTGCTGTGGTTAAACTCATCAGCAGAGATCTCTGAGGATTTTATTCGATTAGCAGTAGCTTGTCAAGAAGGCAGTTGGAAGTTTCCCCTCGACGCTTCAGCAAGATGGAGTGGCAATTATCAGATGCTCGATATTGTTAGAAAGGTACTTTGCTTCCATTCAGAAACACTCCTACTTTAAGATATGCATGCCATACTGTTTCATTTTGTGCATTACACATGATTTCAATTGTTAGGTTCACAAAAAGCATTATTAGCTCGAGGGCTACCTTTATTTGTTGCATAGCTTCAGTCGAAACTGAGGGAAATGCTAATACAGAAACTCCAGTTAAGCTTAATTTTAGAAATTGAAAGTTCTCTTCTTGTTTTGTTAAATACTTTTCGAAGAAAATTCATATGACATACCCTCAATGCTCAACTGAACCTAATAAAATTGTAATATCCAGTTATAGTAGATCATATGGACTAGCCTACTTATTTCTTTTGGTTTACTTTTTAGCCATCATTGTGGAGCATTGTTATGGTAGATTATTAGATGATTAAGCATTGCATGTATGTTCATTTCTTATAGTTTTGCCACTGTCGGCTTTCAATAACTAACAATGACCCAGGACATTATTTAGGCTGGCAAATCTATGGATGCTGTTATCAGGAAGTATGAGGAGACGCTAGGCAATAGGATGCTACTGAACTCAGCTGAGAAAAACGGAGTCAGTGTCGTCCATGAATATCTGGAATCTTTCTACAAAACCACAACCAACATATGCACGAACAAGGTTCCCACTGTCGGGCTGGTTCTCTTCTTCATGGATCACATTTCTGAGATGATCGCTGGCTGCAGAGAGTCTCGTCATTGTCCAGACTGGCTAAAGAATGCTGCCGAAGAGATGGCTAAGAAGGCTAGGAATTACAATAACCAGGTCTGCAACATATTCACGTACATGACGGCAATTCTCGATCCCCGAATCAAAGGAGAGCTGATTCCGGAAAGCCTCAACTCTGAGAATTATCTCGAGGAAGCAAGAAGCCATTTCATAAGAAACTATTCTACCAGCCATTTCCCATCCATGGGTAGTGGGTATGGGGCTCAAGAGATCGATGATGGAAGTAGCGTTTCTTTTGCAGAGGAAATCGCTCGAAAGAAACGAAGGGCTAGTATGAGTAATGCCACCGATGAGCTTACCCAGTACCTCTCTGAACCTCCAGCACCGATACCAACAGATGTTCTAGATTGGTGGAAAGTTAATAGTACACGATACCCACGGCTCTCTGTGATGGCTCGAGATTTTTTGGCAATGCAACCAACTTCTTTGGCGCCTGAAGAAATCTTTTGTGGAAAAGGTGATGAGATCGAGAAGCAACGACTTTGTATGCCTCATGACAGCACACAACCCCTTCTTTGTATTAGATCGTGGGTTCTCGCGGGGATGAAATTGAAGTTCAAGTCAACTGAAATAGATTACGAAAGGTTGATGGAATTGGCAACAACTGCTGCTACAGAAAACAGTACTGTTGGTTCAGATAAGAAACAAAAGTAAATGGCAGCACAAACATGAAATGTTTTCTAAAAGCTGTAACATAGTTACATAAGCCGAGGCGAAATAAATTCGCCCGAGCTCTTATCTTGACAGTGCTATTTTCTTTACTTCCGCTAGAAAAGGAAGTAAGTTTGTTTTTATTATTTGAATGTTGTATTATTAGGTGAAATTATTGTTTGTGAATGTACAGAACAAATTTGCAAACATGTTAATTATATGGGGAAATATATAAAATTATCTTCTGATATGAACAAAGTGTCTGTGATGCATTAGAATTTTCCAATTTTTCTTCTAGTTCCGCACTGTTTACTTATAATTCATGAATATACTTTTGCAGGTGAGTTGCAAAAATAAGCCAAAATTAAATGAGTTTTAAAAAATAGGACATGTTTCAAAATATTAAAAAAAAAAATCACCGTTAAGAATTTTATGACAAAAAGCAACAAAAACTATTTACATATTTGTAAGAGAATTTTTATCATTTCAAATTTAACGAGTAAAAGTTGAAATGTTAAATTTTTTTTTACAAATGTATAAATTTTTTTTGTTATAAAATTCTTGAAAGTCACTATTTTTTTTTAATATTTTGAAATATGTGCTATTTTTTAAAAAATGTTAAAATATATATTTTTTATTTTCTACAATATCCCTAGTTTTGCTCTACCATTTTCAATGTTTGATTAGAAAAGCTAATTTTCACAATACACTCAATTAGTAATTAAACTTAGAACAACTAACAAGGAGAACAAGTAAAAACGACAAATGGGTTAGAAAAAGAAAAAACACTAAAACTAGTAGAAGCGATAATAAAACTAATAGAATAACAATAATCTCCTATATAGGTCTCTTCCTCTATAAAAAGTGTGGTCTCGAATCTTTAAATCAAAACACTCTTTTCTTTTTGTCATTGTGATAAACTTCAATGGAAAATTCTCGCTTCAACTGATCCCTCTTCCATTAAGGCAGTAGACAAATCTTCAAAGGCAAGCTAGCTTTGCTCATAGTTCCACATTCCCAAGTGTTGCCATTGTGAAATTCGGAAACAAAGACCGTAATGTCAATTCCCAAGCCATGTTCCATTACTGCTGGCAAAGGATTCTTCACATGCACAGCATTAAAGAGTTCAATGTTGTTTAAAGTTAGCAGCTTAACAATTTTGTAAAAACAACTAATCTGTTAAGTGCACCTGACGGGTGATCTAGCGAGTGAACCACGTCAGGCGAGTGCACCCGTACGAATAATTAAGAGATAGATGATAAACAGTACGAACAGAAAGTAAAATGCAGAAAAATAAAAGACACCAGAATTGGTAACGCGGTTCGGCAATGTGCCTACGTCCGCGGGGCCTCGCCCAGTTAAGTGGAAAACCGTTCACTACAAAACGCGTACACCCGGACTTAAACTAGTTGGACTCCCTCCTAACTACGTCGCCGTTTTCCTCCGTCTGCTACGTAAACCTGACACAAGCTCCCCTTGTGCCCGAGATCCCCTCGTTTCCACAGGAACCTCTCACGAGCCTCCTATACACCAATTCTATAATGTACTCTCAAGTGAACTCACAAGGTGAACTCACAAATGATCTCCCTCAACAACAATGGAGACCTAATCTCTCTCTGCAATCACTCACTCTCAACTCACGTTTGAGAAACCCACGAATACAATATAACCCTAGCAGAGAGATATCACACACCCAAAAAAAATGAAGGAGGAATCAAAAATCAGGAAACAAGCTTCCTTTATATAGTGATCTCCTATGTTTGAATATCACTTCATTATCTCCTTGAATCTTGGGTGATCTTCCATATTTATCTTGATGAAATCGAATCCCATTAGATCAAGGATAAAGATCCTAATTCGAATATATCTGAATAAATTCGAATCATGGAGATCTGGCCGCCTCCTCGAAATTCGGAGCTGCAAGAACATCTTCTAGTACACCATGAAGTACACCTTGCGAATATCTTCATATCTTCAAAATCTTCAATAATTGTGCGTATTTATCTGGCCAAATTCGAATCCTACGTGATCAAGGATAAGATACTGATTCGAATAATATCTGGATATTTCAAATCACGGAGATATCGTCGCCTTCTTAAAATTGCTGGTACACCTTCTGATACACTTTCTGGTACACCTTGTAAAAGCCTTCGAATCTTCATGAAACTGCTCCGAGATTTGTGCCAGATAATCATAGACAACATATTTGAAAATACATCATCTGAATATTAGCTTTTAGACAAAGATAAGGTTGCCAAAAACAATTGCCAACATCAAATACACTAACAATCTCCCCCTTTGGCATTTTTTGGCAAAACCTCCATAAAACCCAAAAAGCTAATATGCTAACATAATGTCCTACCCAACCAGAATAGCAAAACAGCAGCTAAACAACAAACATCAAATCAAAAATAATAGCTGTCTGTGGGTTTTAACATATACTCCCCCTTTTTGCTAAATGAAATGTCAAAGATACAAGACGAAATACGAAAATCTTGAAAAATTAACCCCAAACTCCAATCAGCAGTGGTCTATGACGAGGTAGGATCAGCAGCCTGATCATGGTATGTGGTATCAGATGGCACAGCGGAATTGTCAAGATCATCTTTAGGACCACGATCAGGTGCATCTGCCTCTTCACAAACTAGCATGTGCTCCTCCTTTTTGCCAAGAACAGGCAAAGGAACACTAAGAATAAAGGAATTCTCCCCTTTTTCACCTCCTTACTCGACTCTACAGCTCCCCCTGCATAGATCCGGGTAGTTGAAATATCAAGCCGACCACATCCTAGAGTATCAACAGTTGAGGCAAGTACATCTTTAGGAACATTTTCAGGAGCATCCTTAGAAACTTCTCCAGGAACATCATAAAGAACATCACTAGAGATGGCTAACTCCCCCTGCACGCCAGCTTCATGTTTTCCATGAAAAATATTCCTTTCGACTATAATCTTTCCAGTAGATTTAGAAGAAGTGAGTGCCATATTACATTGTAAATCCGACTTCTTCACCCATACTTGTTTGGTTAAACTCTGGCGTTGTGGCTTGTTCTTATCAGTCTTTCTCAAATCTGCTAAATACTGAAAACACCGAGGTCTGATATGCCCAACACGCTCACAGTAATGACACACGGGGACCCACTTCTTGCCAGGTGCACTAGAACGTGCGCCAGACTGTGTTCTTGTCTTCTTCAGGTTCACCTCTGGTTTCTCCACTTTGGCTGTTGTAACAAAGACAGTCTTCGTGCTGGAACTCTCTCCTTTATAGCCAAGACCCATATGATCACCTGCAACTTTCCCAACTGTAAGAATTTGATCCAATTTTGAGGATCCCGAGTTAAGCATCCTTACGGTCTTCTTTACGTGCTCTAGTTCACCACTGAGATCACCTTGAATCTTTTTACTCTCTGCAAGTTCACCTTCAAGAGCTTTAATCTTGTTTGCTTGGTCTTCCTTCTCACGCGAAAGCTTCTCATTCAACTTGACCACTTGCATCAAGTTTTGATACATGTCCCTGTAAGATTCAATTATGGCTTCATTAGTAAGCTCTTCTTCATCACTGCTATCGCTGTAATTGGTTGAAATCTGGTGGTTCACATCAGGCAGATCATCTTGTGGTGCATATGATTGAGATAACGCGGACTCAAGTGGTGTACCACAGAGTGTCCCTGGTCCTTCGTTGAACATCAGAAATCACAACCAACGAAGGGAGAACAAGGCTGCAGATTCAAGCTCAGATTCGAGGAATAGGAGATCAGGGATTCGGTGTCGTGAGTGTGATGGTTTTGGCCACATCCAATCCGAGTGTGCTAATACATTAAAGAAGAACAATAATTTTTTCAACTCCACATTGAGTGACGATGATTCTAATAGAAGAAGAGACGAGGAAGATCGTGTCAGTCATCAGGTTGCCCTTACTACTCGATCTGCAGGAGAAAAGATTGTTTCTAAAGATGTACCACCACATGCACCACAAGATGATCTGTCTGATGTGAACCACCAGATTTCAATCAATTACAGCGATAGCAGTGATGAAGAAGAGCTTACTGATGAAGCCATAATTGAATCTTACAGGGACATGTATCAAAACTTGATGCAAGTGGTCAAGTTGAATGAGAAGCTTTCGCGTGAGAAGGAAGACCAAGCAAACAAGATTAAAGCTCTTGAAGGTGAACTTGCAGAGAGTAAAAAGATTCAAGGTGATCTCAGTGGTGAACTAGAGCACGTAAAGAAGATCGTAAGGATGCTTAACTCGGGATCCTCAAAATTGGATCAAATTCTTACAGTTGGGAAGGTTGCAGGTGATCATATGGGTCTTGGCTATAAAGGAGAGAGTTCTAGCACGAAGACTGTCTTTGTTACAACAGCCAAAGTGGAGAAACCAGAGGTGAACTTGAAGAAGACAAGAACACAGTCTGGCGTACGTTCTGGTGCACCTGGCAAGAAGTGGGTCCCCGTGTGTCATTACTGTGAGTGTGTTGGGCATTTCAGACCTCGGTGTTTTTAGTATTTAGCAGATTTGAGAAAGACTGATAAGAACAAGCCACAACGCCAGAGTTTAACCAAACAAGTATGGGTGAAGAAGTCGGATTTACAATGTAATATGGCACTCACTTCTTCTAAATCTACTGGAAAGATTATAGTCGAAAAGAATATTTTTCATGGAAAACATGAAGCTGGCGTGCAGGGGGAGTTAGCCATCTCTAGTGATGTTCTTTATAATGTTCCTGGAGAAGTTTCTAAGGATGCTCCTGAAAATGTTCCTAAAGATGTACTTGCCTCAACTGTTGATACTCCAGGATGTAGTCGGCTTGATATTTCAACTACCCGGATCTATGCAGGGGGAGCTGTAGAGTCGAGTAAGGAGGTGAAAAAGGGGAGAATTCCTTTATTCTTAGTGTTCTTTTGTCTGTTCTTGGCAAAAAGGAGGAGCACATGCTAGTTTGTGAAGTGGCAGATGCACCTGATCGTGGTCCTAAAGATGATCTTGACAATTCCGCTGTGCCATCTGATACCACATACCATGATCAGGCTGCTGATCCTACCTTGTCATAGACCACTGCTGATTGGAGTTTGGGGTTAATTTTTCAGCTTTTCGTATTTCGTTTTTAGTCTTTGACATTTCGTTTAGCAAAAAAGGGGAGTACATGTTAAAAACCCCACAGACAGCTATTATTTTTGATTTGATGTTTATTGTTTAGCTGCTGTTTTGCTATTCTGGTTGGGTAGGACATTATGTTAGCATATTAGCTTTTTGGGTTTTATGGAGGTTTTGCCAAAAAATGCCAAAGGGGGAGATTGTTAGTGTATTTGATGTTGGCAATTGTTTTTGGCAACCTTATCTTTGTTTAAAAGCTAATATTCAGATGATGTATTTTCAAATATGTTGTCTATGATTATCTGGCACAAATCCCGGAGCAGTTTCATGAAGATTCGAAGGCTTTTACAAGGTGTACCAGAAAGTGTATCAGAAGATGTACCAGCAATTTTAAGAAGGCGACGATATCTCTGTGATTTGAAATATCCTGATATGATTCGAATCAGTATCTTATCCTTGATCACGTAGGATTCGAATTTGGCTAGATATTATTGAAGATTTTGAAGATATGAAGATATTCGCAAGGTGTACTTCAAGGTGTACTAGAAGATGTTCCTTAGCTCTGAATTTCGAGGAGGCGGCCATATCTCCATGATTCGAATTTATTCAGATATATTCGAATTAGGATCTTTATCTTTGATCTAATGGGATTCGAATTCATGAAGATAAATACGGAAGATTATCCAAGATTTAAGGAGATAATGAAGTGATTCAAACCTAGGAGATCACTATATAAAGGAAGCTTGTTTCCTGATTTTTTATTCCCTCTTCATTATTTTTTGGGTGTGTGATATCTCTCTGCTAGGGTTATATTGTATTCGTGGGTTTCTCAAACGTGAGTTGAGATTGAGTGATTACAGAGAGAGATTATGTCTCCATTGTTGTTGAGGGAGATCATTTGTGAGTTCACCTTGTGAGTTCACTTGAGAGTACATTATAGAATTAGTGTATAGGAGGCTTGGGAGAGGTTCCTGTGGAAACGAGGGGATCTCGGGCATAAGGGGAGCTTGTGTCAGGTTCCTGTAGCAGACGGAGGAAAACGGCGACGTAGTTAGGAGGGAGTCCAACTAGTTTAAGTCCGGGTGTACGCGTTTTGTAGTGAACGGTTTTCCACTTAACTGGGTGAGGCCCCGCGGACGTAGGCACATTGCCGAACCGCGTTACCAATTCTGGTGTCTTTTATTTTTCTGCATTTTACTTTCTGTTCGTACTGTTTATCATCTATCTCTTAATTATTCGTACGGGTGATCTAGCGAGTGAACCACGTCAGGCGAGTGCACCCGTACGAATAATTAAGAGATTGAATATAAACACTACGAAAAAAATAAAGTGCAGAAAATAAAAGACACCAGAATTGGTAACGCGGTTCGGCAATGTGCCTACGTCCGCGGGGCCTCGCCCAGTTAAGTGGAAAACCGTTCACTACAAAACGCGTACACCCGGACTTAAACTAGTTGGACTGCCTCCTAACTACGTCGCCGTTTTCCTCCGTCTGCTACGTGAACCTGACACAAGCTCCCCTTGTGCCCGAGATCCCCTCGTTTCCACAGAAACCTCTCCCGAGCCTCCTATACACCAATTCTATAATGTACCCTCAAGTGAACTCACAAGGTGAACTCACAAATGATCTCTCTCAACAATAATGGAGACCTAATCTCTCTCTGCAATCACTCACTCTCAACTCACGTTTGAGAAACCAACGAATACAAAGTAAAACCCTAGCAGAGAGATATCACACACCCAAAAATAATGAAGAGGGAATAAAAAATCAGGAAACAAGCTTCCTTTATATAGTGATCTCCTAGGTTTGAATCACTTCATTATCTCCTTGAATCTTGGGTAATCTTCCGTATTTATCTTCATGAATTCGAATCCCATTAGATCAAGGATAAAGATCCTAATTCGAATATATCTGAATAAATTCGAATCACGGAGATATGGCCGCCTCCTCGAAATTCGGAACTGAGGAACATCTTCTAGTACACCTTGAAGTACACCTTGCGAATATCTTCATATCTTCAAAATCTTCAATAATTGTGCGTATTTATCTGGCCAAATTCGAATCCTACGTGGTCAAGGATAATATACTGATTCGAATCATATCAGGATATTTCAAATCACGGAGATATCGTCGCCTTCTTAAAATTGCTGGTACACCTTCTGATACACCTTCTGGTACACCTTGTAAAAGCCTTCGAATCTTCATGAAACTGCTCCGGGATTTGTGCCAGATAATCATAGTCAACATATTTGAAAATACATCATCTGAATATTAGCTTTTAAACAATGATAAGGTTGCCAAAAATAATTGCCAACACCAAATACACTAACAATCTCCCCCTTTGGCATTTTTTGGCAAAACCTCCATAAAACCCAAAAAGCTAATATGCTAACATAATGTCCTACCCAACCAAAATAGCAAAACAGTAGCTAAACATCAAAACATAAAAAATAGCTGTCTGTGGGGTTTTAACATGTACTCCCCCTTTTTGCTAAACGAAATGTCAAAGACACAAGACGAAATACGAAAAGCTGAAAAATTAACCCCCAAACTCCAATCAGCAGTGGTCTATGACGAGGTAGGATCAGCAGCCTGATAATGGTCTGTGGTATCAGATGGCACAGCGGAATTGTCAAGATCATCTTTAGGACCACGATCAGGTACATCTGCCATTTCACAAACTAGCATGTGCTCCTCCTTTTTGCCAAGAACAGGCAAAGGAACACTAAGAATAAAGGAATTCTCCCCTTTTTCACCTACTTACTCGACTCTACAGCTCCCCCTGCATAGATCCGGGTAGTTGAAATATCAAGCCGACTACATCTTGGAGTATCAACAGTTGAGGCAAGTACATCTTTAGGAACATTTTCAGGATCATCTTTAGAAACTTCTCCAGGAACATCACAAAGAACATCACTAGAGATGGCTAACTCCCCCTGCACACCAGCTTCATGTTTTCCACGAAAAATATTCTTTTCGACTATAATCTTTCCAGTAGCTTTTGAAGAATTGAGTGCCATATTACATTGTAAATCCGACTTCTTTACCCATACTTGTTTGGTTAAACTCTGGCGTCGTGGCTTATTCTTGTCAGTCTTTCTCAAATCTGCTAAATACTGAAAACACCGAGGTCTGATATGCCCAACACGTTCACAGTAATGACACACGGGGACCCACTTCTTGCCAGGTGCACTAGAACGTGTGCCAGACTGTGTTCTTGTCTTCTTCTGGTTCATCTCTGGTTTCTCCACTTTGGCTGCTGGTACAAAGATAGTCTTCGTACTAGAACTCTCTCCTTTATAGCCAAGACCCATATGATCACCTGCAACCTTCCCAACTGTGAGAATTTGATCCAATTTTGAGGATCCCGAGTTAAGCATCTTTACGGTGTTCTTCATGTGCTCTAGTTCACCACTGAGATCACCTTGAATCTTCTGACTCTCTGCAAGTTCACCTTCAAGAGCTTTAATCCTTTTTGCTTGATCTTCCTTTTCACGTGAAAGCTTCTCATTCAACTTGACCACTTTCATCAAGTTTTGATACATGTCCCTGTAAGATTCAATTATGGCTTCATCAGTAAGCTCTTCTTCATCGCTGCTATCGCTGTAATTGATTGAAATCAGGTGGTTCACATCAGGCAGATTATCTTGTGGTGCATGTGGTGGTACATCTTTAGAAACAGTCTGTTCTCCTGCAGATCGAGTAGTAAGGGCAACTTGATGAATGACACGATCTTCCTCGTCTCTTCTTCTATTAGAATCATCGTCACTCAATGTGGAGTTGAAAAAATTATTGTTCTTCTTTAATGTATTGGCACACTCGGATTGGATGTGGTCAAAACCATCACACTCACGACACCGAGTCCCCGATCTCCTATTCCTCGAATCTGAGCTTGAATCTGCAGCCTTGTTCTCCCTTCGATGGTTGTGATTCCTGATGTTCAACGAAGGACCAGGAACATTCTGTGGTACACCACTTGAGTCCACTTCGTCTCTTTTAGTATCGGCCTTCAATGCAATCCCTTTTGCTTTCTTCTCGCCCCGTTCTTCTTCAAAGTTCATCTCAAATGTGCGAAGGGAGCCCATCAATTCCTCTAGCTTCATGGACGTCACATCTTTGGCTTCCTCTATGGCCGTCACTTTGTATGCGAACCTCTTCGGCAAAGATCTAAGAGTCTTTCTCACCAGTTTCTCTTCCGATATCTTCTCACCGAGCATAAACATCTCATTAGCTATGTCACATAATCGAGCATTGAAGTCGCCAATTGTCTCCTCCTCTCGCATCTTGAGGTTCTCAAACTTGGTGGTCAATAATTGTAGTCTTGATATCCGAACCGTGTCCGTTCCTTCATAGGCCGTTTGAAGAACATCCCATGCACTCTTTGCTGATTCACACGTCGAGATCAACTTGAATTGATTTGAATCCACCGCATTGAATATTGCATTAAGTGCTTTCGAGTTGCTCATCGCCAACTTGCCTTCTCTAGCGGACCATTCTAATTCGGGCTTTGGAACGGTCTCGCCTTGATCATCTATCTTGGTTGGGTGACTCTATCCAGTCAAAATCATCCTCCATGTCTTTTCATCAAAGGCCTTGAGGAATGTCTTCATTTTTGCCTTCCAATATGAATAATTCGAACCATCAAGCAAGGGCGGACGACCAATCGAGCCTCCTTCCTTCAACAAAACCATCTCAACAAAATAAACAGATTAGTAACCCCTAAAGATCACACTCAATGAATTGGAGTGACCCGCTCTGATACCAATTGTAAAAACAACTAATCTGTTAAGTGCACCTGACGGGTGATCTAGCGAGTGAACCACGTCAGGCGAGTGCACCCGTACGAATAATTAAGAGATAGATGATAAACAGTACGAACAGAAAGTAAAATGCAGAAAAATAAAAGACACCAGAATTGGTAACGCGGTTCGGCAATGTGCCTACGTCCGCGGGGCTTCGCCCAGTTAAGTGGAAAACCGTTCACTACAAAACGCGTACACCCGGACTTAAACTAGTTGGACTCCCTCCTAACTACGTCGCCGTTTTCCTCCGTCTGCTACGTGAACCTGACACAAGCTCCCCTTGTGCCCGAGATCCCCTCGTTTCTACAGGAACCTCTCCCGAGCCTCCTATACACCAATTCTATAATGTACTCTCAAGTGAACTCACAAGGTGAACTCACAAATTATCTCCCTCAACAACAATGGAGACCTAATCTCTCTCTGCAATCACTCACTCTCAACTCACATTTGAGAAACCCATGAATACAATATAACCCTAGCAGAGAGATATCACACACCCAAAAAAAATGAAGAGGGAATCAAAAATCAGGAAACAAGCTTCCTTTATATAGTGATCTCCTAGGTTTGAATATCACTTCATTATCTCCTTGAATCTTGGGTAATCTTCCATATTTATCTTGATGAAATCGAATCCCATTAGATCAAGGATAAAGATCCTAATTCGAATATATCTGAATAAATTCGAATCATGGAGATCTGGCCGCCTCCTCGAAATTCGGAGCTGCAAGAACATCTTCTAGTACACCATGAAGTACACCTTGCGAATATCTTCATATCTTCAAAATCTTCAATAATTGTGCGTATTTATCTGGCCAAATTCGAATCCTACGTGATCAAGGATAAGATACTAATTCGAATAATATCTGGATATTTCAAATCACGGAGATATCGCCGCCTTCTTAAAATTCCTGGTACACCTTCTGATACACTTTCTGGTACACCTTGTAAAAGCCTTCGAATCTTCATGAAACTGCTCCGAGATTTGTGCCAGATAATCATAGACAACATATTTGAAAATACATCATCTGAATATTAGCTTTTAGACAAAGATAAGGTTGCCAAAAACAATTGCCAACATCAAATACACTAACAAATTTCATTGGAATGTATCAACTCATAGTCAAGATTGCTATCAAATATACCAAAACCATTTTTAGCTTCATTGGTATCTCCAAATTCGTAAAATCAACCTTCTATATTTTTTTATTAAGTACAAGGCCTTTCTTTTCAATTGTTCCATCACAAGCAATCCTAGTAAGATCACTAGCAACCAAATTAAAATCTGTGAACCCCAAAGAAACCACTTCGTTTTTGGTAGTTGACGTACCCTCATCTTAATTGGTGACATTAATATCCCCACAAACAATCGCACGAGTCTCTGTAGCATTGATAATTTTCATTTGTTCAATTTGAGACTCATCGTTAACAAAATCTGAATGCTCAGTGTCTTATTCTTCTTTCTCAACATTAATTTTCTGATTACTACCCAAATTGCTTGCAACATTGTTGAGCTGTTCTTCCCCACCTCTTGAATGGTTGGTTTGCACAATATATCGACCATAGGAGCACTCACGATCAACTAACAAAGCTGGTACAAACTCTTTCAATATCTCTTTTCTCATTCTTCACAAGTTCTAATCTTATTTTTACCTTGTAATGTTCTCTGATTTTGAATCATTTACCACCAATAAAAAACATAGCTTCTGAATTTATTAGCAACCAACCTAGCTTGATCATTAAGTTCCATTTTAACGAGCTCAAAGTATTCATCCACTATATCAACCCAATTCCACAAATATGTAGCAGTTTCATCAAAGCTTGGAATATCTCTAATGTATTCATAAACTAAAGGCAAACTTTGACTAGGGGTAAATATCATATTGTGAGTTTTCTGTAGGCCCAACATAACTGCTCTGCTCTGTCTTCGTCTATTTTTAGCAAACTTGGTTTGAAGTGCACATGGAATGGGCATGTCATAGTGTTTAAAGAGTTTTCTTGACAATAATGAAGTAAAGAGGCATTTTTTTTGGACCTATACAGAGCCTGGTAATGAGCGTGACTGGAGCAATGCACGATGGGGGTGAATGGACTCAGGAACTTTCAAGTACATGTTTCTTCCACGCAGCTCGGTGATCGTCATGCTTTTGACTATGATGTTGCAAAATAAAAAATGATTGGTCAGTATGTGGGTTGTCCTTGAGAGACTGGTGCCTAATTTGATCAAATTTCCAATGAGATTTGCCTGATTTGCGCTTATGCAAGGCATATCTGTCGGAATGTTGCCCTAGAAGATTTTTGTTTGTTTGTAATATTATTATTTGTTGATTAATAAAATGAGTATATATTTTTATTTATTTGTTTAGAATTTTATTTTATATAAATATTCATTAAAAATCCATAACGTGTCATGTAACTAGACTTTGATATTTTTAATTGTTTTATGAAATATCGAATAATTTAGTTAACACGTTTAAATCAATAGTCGGTGATTGATCAAGATCTGATAACTTGATCTAAAATCACATACGTATAACATTGTCGGTGTAGAGACACTCAGTGGGAGCATTCTGTATAGTTAGACTATACACGACCTGGACCGACTCGTCACGAAGTATCGTTTAAGACCCGTTACTATACTCGTAATAAAGACACAAGATGGTCATATGAGAATTGATCTCAATCCTGAGTGGCCACAGACTCTTAGGCCACGTTCACGGGTTCTTTGATTTGTTTGTTAAGTACTATTATCGTAATGTGTAACCTCGGCCCTCCGAGGTTATCTTATTCTTGTACTCCTCAGATGCTTCCCGTTCTCCTAGAAACTATCGGTTCTGTACTGAGAACTAAGTTGTTGTTTATTTTCGGTAAACTAGCTAATATTAAAGAAATTATATTCAAGAACATCATGTTTAACAATTGTGCAATTTTTGCATCTCAAGTTCCCGAACATTTAGTTAATTTCAAAAGATGACCCAAATTTAGAAATACGTCTTATATTTAATTATTTGTGTTTCTGAGGCTTATCAGTAAATTGATATCACTCTTTTAGCCTTCGTTTCAAATTTGAGGTCATTCTGAGTTAAAATGAAGTGGTAATGACTTAAACTCGGAAAGAACAGGTTTTAGACTGTTAGGTCGGGAAAACCGAATCGAGCTCAAAACAAGCACTAGAGCTTTTATATTAATTGAGAAAATGTCAGTGTATAACCTAGAGGTCTCGTTAAAGTCTCGAGTTCCGTAAAGGACCAATTAGGTCAAACTAATTTCGATAAGTTAGAATCGAACGTTTTGACCCATTAAGAAAGAACGGGCTTGAAATCTCACCAAGCCCACAACCCGGCCCATGGCCGACCATGTCTCTAGCCCAATGGGCCTAACATCACCAAAAGACAATCCAAGCCCAATTATTGGGTCAAAACCCGTGAGCCCAAAGAGATGGGGAGTGAGAAATTTAAATGAGAATAAATTACGTCAAAGTGGTGACCAATAGAAAAATCCTAAGGATTTTGTTATTTGTGGTTGATTTAAACCAACCAATCACCTAACTAGAGAGAAATGGCGCCTAAGGAAGGGAAAATGAAAAGACAAGGGTTGAGATGTCTTATCTCAACATCAATCATTGGATCGAGTTCACCATTTCAATCAAGGGCCAAGATTTACTCTTACAATTGACTTGGATTAATTAATTTGAATAAAATCCATAGGGAAAGGAGATGAAAGCCACGGTTTTTAGAGGAAGAAAGAGAGAGAATTTGTGGAAATTAATAGTAATGGGAAATGGTGAAGAGAAGATGAAAAGACATTATCTTTTCACCTCTCATCCAACACCTCAACCGTTGGATTGGTATACTTAGCTCATAAGTAGAAAAATCAATGGTCAAGATGAGCCTTGGTGTTGAGGTGTAATACATGAATTGGAATTAGATGCCAAGAGGAGGAGAGGAGAGGCACGGCAACAAAGGAAAGAGAGAGACTGTGTTTGTGTGGGAACTTGTGAGCAATGATGGCTAGCGTGGAAAAATCAAAAGTTTCACTCTTCCTAATTCATCACAATTGGATAGGAAAGATTAGTAGCATCAAGGTCTAAGATTAAATCTTAACCACTGAAAAATGGATTTTAGAATTATAATTTAAAATTTGAGAAGGAGAGAGAGAGAGATATTCGGCCAAGGGAGGAAGGAAGAGATAGATATTGTAACACACATTTCTCTCTCCATATATAAGGCTCAAAACCTTTTGTATCCATTTTTCACACTCCATCCCAAAATTTAGAGAGAAAAACCGTAAGGCTAGAGAGAGAGAAGACCGAGAGAGATAGAGAAAGAAGGGCTCGGAGGTGTTGAACAACACTAAGGTAAGAGATCGACTAAGCCCTTTTTTCCTGTAGGTTTCTTTGTGTACGTTCGTTGGTTTGATTTTCTTAACCTCCCAACCTTGTACCCAATCTCTCTAAACCTAGGAAAATTTGAGGAGAAGCTTTGGTGTATGAGCATTGACGAGGAGACGAAGCAAGGGAGCCAATCAACCCACGGATTCTCAACCTAGCCGAGCCATTAGGTATAAAATTTAAGGACCGGTTTATAAATGTTTCTCCTTTATTAGTTATTACTCGTACCGTTTTGAGTTTGTTTGTAAATGGACATTTCAAGGACTATGGTTTTTAGTTTTTTTGTTTGCATGGTGAATGGCTGAGCACGTATTTGGAAGAAGCCCTAGCTTTCGGGATTGCATGGTTCTCGGCCTATCATCAAGATTTATAGTGTGTATGTGTGTGCTCGGTTTTGAATGGTTGTATGTGTGTATGTGTTCGGTTTTGAATGATGTTGTGTGTGTGTGTTCGGTTTTGAATGACGTTGTGTGTGTGTGTGTTCGGTTATTTTCTCGTTTTGCGTACGTCGGGTTTTCCTTGAATGCGTACCACGAACACTCACCATCATACACACATGGTTTCGAATTGAAAATAAACCCTTGCACACCGATTTCCAACGGATCGGTGTGCACGTTTCCTTAAAAAGATAAAAGTTGATGTTTTTCCTTATGATTGTCGAATCACCTAAGAAGATCTAAGTCAAGTTTTGGTTAATGAATTATATTTTGTAACATGGTATAAGTGCAAGCTCATAACCTAGAGTTTTACAAAGATTTGGAAAAATCTAGCAAGGGTTTGAACCAACTAAAATGGATAGCCAAGGAAGTTGAAATTCTTGTTGTTGTTTAAAGTGCCTACTAACATGATACAAACTATTTTTTTTATTTCTTTTATTTTACGGTTTTGGAACCTTACAAACCGATTTTGAAAATGATATTAATTAGCTTGAACACGGACTAGGTTTACACGGCCTTTGTGAGATTGTGAGTTAAAATGTTTTTTAACCACTGGTTTCATGTAATACATATTTGAGAAATCGTAGGAAATAGCAAAAAAAAAAATTGTTTTTAAAATCAAGCCAATGTTTCAAAAAATTAAAAAAATAGCAATGTTACGAATTGTATAACAGAAAAGTGTCACATAAAATGTAACACATCTGTAAATATTTGTAAGATATTTTGTAGCAATTCAAGTTTTACTCATTATTTTTTGAAGTATTAAATAATATCTTACAAATATTTATAGATCTGTTATATTTTGTGTGACACTTTTCTGTTATACAATTTGTAACATGGCTATTTTTTAATTTTTTGAAACACAGGCTATAAATTAAAACAAACATTTAATTTTGGCCTATTTTTGCAACTCTCCCTACATATTTTGTAAAGAACGGCCAAGGCCGGATTAGTGTGTTTCGCATCTCAAGTGTAAAGAAGATATTATATTTTAATAAAATATCCAATTCCACTCTTCCATTATGATTTCAGAGTTAATTAAGAATATATCTTTTAAGTTCCGCATCGAAATCCTAACTCGAAATCCTCACCGAGCCGAACTCTCAGATTTTACCGAGAATGCAAAAAGGATGACCTCCGATGTAATGGCCTAAAATTAAAATCACTGTACAAGCTAATCAGTTTGTATTTTTGCCTCGATGATGACTATTTTTGTAAAATTGGCCAGCTTTGTCAAATCAGGGCAATTTGAAATTTATGAGTAGAATTATGAAATTGGTATAGTTCTTTTTGCCTTTTTGAATTTTTGGACATGTTAGGAATTTATTTTCTTTCGAGAATGATATTTAAAATTCCTAAGTCTCTGTGTCCAAATTACGTGTGCAATTTTAATATTTCACAGAGAAATTTTACCATTTTCGTTTATTGAATTTTTTGGCCATTTTGGCCCAAAATTAAGCCCAAGCCCTCTAGGGCTTCCTCTTCTCCTTCTCCTTTCCTTCTCAGCCGGCCAACACTCCCCCTCCCTCTCAAAAATTTTCCTCTCTCTCTCTTATAAATCTCTCGACCTCTCTCTTTCTTCCTCTCCTATTTTCGTCAGCAACCAGGCCCGGCGCCTCCGTCGCTCGCCTCTGCCCTGCCTAGGCCGCCACTCGCCGGTGCACACTAGGCGCGATCCATTTCAGCCCCTGCTCGTGCCGACTCTGTGCTCGACGCCAGCGCAGCCCAGCCACGAGCCTGCGTCTCACCTCGCCCAGCCTTCCTCGGCCCCGATCCGTGCGCCTCCGCCCTCAAAGCCGCCTTTCCACGCATATTCCACGGATCACGAGCAGCGCGCGTTCTGGTGCCTTGTCGAGCTTGCCGGACCTCCGCCTCGTCCACGGAGCCCGGACTCATGCCGCCGCCTTCGTGCTCGTCGACTACAAGCCCCGACCAGTAAGGCCCAGCCCCGATCCGTGAGGCCCAGCCACTCTTCACTGCGAAGCCTCGCGCCTATTTGCGTGCCACTCCGCCGCTACTGTCACCGAGCTCCCTGTGCGTGACGATGCCGCGAACCACCCAATGCAGCTCCGGCACCTCTGCGGCTACTCCAGCGCCTCCGTGCACGCGATGAGGTTCGTGCCACTTCGCCCTTATTGAGAGCACTCGTCGTGCTGTGCCTAGCTCCGAGAGCACCGAGCTCCAATGTGCATCCTTTTTCGTGGCCGCCACTCGCAGAGCCCGCTTCGCTGCTGTCATATTTCCTTACCAAGCTTTGGCCACGCCATCGCCGAGCTGGTGGCAGAGCTTCGTCTCGCAGCACCAGTATCGTAGCTGCGCCGTTTATCTCGTCGAGCCTGCTGCCATTTACGCTGGGTGAGTCGAGTTGTACTCGATGATGGAATTATGTTTGTGTTAGAAATACTTGGTGGTGTTTGGTGATTTAGCTCGCAATGATAAACTTTGTTGTCTTTTGGTAGTCTTATGAAAATTATAATCGTGTTCGGTCTTTCGATATTTGCGAGATTTCGTAGTTTTGAGAACTTGGATGCGCGGTCATGATTGTGATGGGTCACACGTTTCTAATATTGTTTGCGTGTCTAATTTCAATGTGTTGGCACAAGTTTTAGTGAACTAATGAATTGGTTGAATTTCTAGAAACTTCGTTAGATTATCGGTTTGGGAATGTCGTGAACAGTGCAATACTTTTATTTGGTGTGTTTTATGAGTTGTTATCTCAAGCGTTTGGCATTATCAAAATTGTGGATATATGTTGTTTCAAAAATCTTATTTTCGCGGGATTGAAATTGCTAGGATTTTGGGAGTTGCTAGTAGTTTAATCATGCAGAAATCTAATATGTCGTTTTTGAATTGTGGCTAAAATAATTTGGCTAATGTGCTAGTCAGGGGGAGTACTATCTCAAGTGCCTTGCCATTATAGAAATGTAAAGATTTGTGTTGTCTTAGAAATCTAGAGTTGTCGCATTCAGAAAATTAATAAAAAGAAAATTGTATGATCTCGAGAATTTGGTTTTTGTGTGAGCCTTGGTTGTATTAGATTGTATTTCTTATCAACGTGCTCGTTTGAGCTTAAAACGAGTATCGAGTCGCGCGTCCTGCCTTTGTTTAAGTTCGAAACTTGATTCTATTTCTTTTATCCTCGTGCACTGTGCAGGAACATCAACAACGCAAGTTTGAACGCTCAACCCTTCACCGCCCTTTTTCCAAAGGTAAAAGCGGGCCGTTGGAAACAAGATCCAAGCATTAAGACTCGATGGCATATATGTGACTTTTGTAATTAGTTTAGACGCCTATTATTTTATTTTGTATGGGATCCGAGCCACTGAGGCTCGGTGTTGAATTATGACTATGTTTTGAGATTATTATTGTGAAAATTATTCTGCGTGGTTGTTGTGATGGATTGTGACCGAAATTAATTCGGTGCTGGGTTGAAATTAGGTGAACGCTTTGGCCGGGATATCCGAAAAACAGGAAAAACTCTGCCAGATTTCCGGCTCGAAGTTTAGACATTTTTTTATGACTAAATCAAAGACTATTTGGGTCCAAGGAATTCTTTTTCACCTAAACTAGTCAAGCGACAGAATCATTAGTCGGGACTGACGGTTAGTGATAAAGTGACGACACTCGGGATGGGAATACCCCTAGAGGGGTTTCTCGATAAACCGTTGATCGTCCCACCATCTAGAGTCCCTTTCTTTTAGTCCATAAACACTTGAAGTTTCTTTCCTCTCAAATAATTAGTGGACTCGACGTTGACCCTCTAATTCTCGTGCTGGACAGAAGTGTCACACAACAAACTTCAAAGAGGGACGTTGGGAGAGGAAGATCGCGAGGACCAAGTCGGGAAGCTTAGGACCTCAGGTAAGTGGATCTCCACTGTGACACGAGTATACATTACCATGCTTGAATATATTGTACATGTGTTGAGATTATATAAAGCGTGCGATGCTCTTAAAATTGTGGCTACCAAACTGTGTGGATCCCCATTCTTGCTAAGGTTGTGAATACGCGCTTTTGATCGTGTTTGTCTTATTTTTGCAACGAGCCTGCAAGTATGGGACTGTAGGTTCGTTTATGATATGTTGTGTTTCTATAGTAGTGTAATTGTGCGTGTGTTCATTTATATGTTTATCTGTCTGTGGGTACGGGACCACAGACATAAAACTACTCAACTTCGTGGTTCGGGTTCTGGTGCAGGGTGTGTGTGTCTGTTTGCGTATGTATATGTTAGTGTGAATTATCTGTCGGTAGGTATGGGACCACAGACATAAAACGACTTGACTTTTTTTGTTGAGATCTTATTGTAGGAGTACCGTATGCATCCGGGTAGGGCCCGACGGGGCCGCGAATCATGATCGGTTCCGAGATCGCCCGACGGGGCCATCGTACGAGGTTTCAGAATGACTCGAGGAGGTCGGCGGACGACCTTTCTTTGCATGTGTAGTTTGATCATTCGAGAGGGGCCCGACGGGGCCGCGATCATGATTCGGTTTCGAAACAGCCCGACGGGGCTACTAGCCATGAAAGGTTTCGAAACGACCCAAGTGATCTTGAGGAGGTCGGCAGACGACCTTCCAGAACGGTCTGATGGGCCTTGGGGAGGAGAGCCCCGGCCCTCCCCACAGTTTATGATGTGACGATCCGGATCGGCCCGACGGGGTAAAGTGAAGTAATGAATTTCGAAACGACCCGACGGGGTCACTGGCCGTAAAAGGTTTCGGAAAGGGCAGAGAGGCCCAAAGAGGATGAGTCCTCACAATCATAAAGAATATGGGGACGGTCCGAGTACCAAGATCCATAGCATGTCCCGAATTAACCTGATGGGGTGCAATTAATCCGAAACAGTCCGACGGAACCCCAGTCGTGAGGAGTTTCGGATCGACCCACAGAGGGTCTAGAATGATAGTAACTCTAGAACGACCCGTAGAGGGTACAGAGTTGTATAAGTTCTAGAACGACCCACAGAGGGTCCAGAATCATATTAGTTCTAGAATAACCCGTAATGGCTATAAATGTATATTAAATTCTAGAACGACCCACAGATGGTCCAGAATCGTATTAGTTCTAGAATAACCTGTAATGGGTTTAGATGTATATTAAATTCTAGAACGACCCGCGAAGGGGTCAAGATGTGTATTAAGTTCCAGAATAACCCGTGAACGGGTTTAGATGTGTATTAAATTTTAGAACGACCCGCGAGAGGTCTAAAGAAGGGGTAAGGCCGATGTGACCTCCCCAATATTATAGAATCAAGAATTCTTATATAGTAAATCGTGTGCACACATATTTTTATAAGCTAAGTCAGAGAGTTGTGAACTTGAGTGAGATTAGAACTAAATATGAAATTGACTTTTGAGTCGAGATTTATGGGTCGCTAGGTCCGACCCCATTCCACATCACAACTCTTTTGCAGGTATTATACCCCGCGCAGGTTTAGCAACCTATTTTTGAAATCTATTTCGCGGGCAAGGTTGTTTAAGAGTGACATTTACTCTTCAGACTACGATGACTCGATCGGCGAGTCCGTCCTTTTTTATTAGAGTATTGTGTTGTGATATTTTGGTTGTTTATGACCTACAGATTTAGCAGTTTATGTATCTAATCTACTTACTGGGCTAATAGCTCACTAGTGTGCTCGTGTCGCAGGGTATCTTGTCACGAAAGCAAAAAGGGCGAGGTGACAATGACGGAAGCAGCGAGTGTATACGGGACCGACCTGTAAAATCTTACGTGGGCTACCGGCTAATCGTTGGCAAAGAAAGTTTTAAATTTTGCATATTTTATAAATGTTTAAATTAAATCCATTTTAGTTATGATGAGGATTGATAATTCTTATGCTTGTTATTAAAAGCTCAATTATGTAACTTATTTTAAAAATTTCAAATTTGTCCGTATTTTTCGGAACAAAAACATCGTTTGGAGTTTTGGGTCGTTATAAAGTTGGTATCAGAGCCACGGTTTAGCCAGTCTTGTAGACAACCCCGTATGCACAAGCGTGGTTCCTTCATTGTCGCCAATGTGAGTAACCCTTACTTATGCTTCACGAGCAATGAGATGTTAATTTAGTAAAGTTAGTTGCAGGTGTACTTAAATAGTATGAGCAAGATGAGACGAGAGGATCCAACCGAGACTTGGGACGTGATGTGACCGTTTAAGAGGCGTTTTCATTCTGAGTGGTAGTTCTCCACTACCCGTGTTGCCTCGAGTAGGCCAACGTCGGTCTGATGCTATTCGCTGCTAGTATCAATTCATAAGGTGTGCAATTCTCGCGTTGTTGGTCGTCGAGGTCACTTGAGGGAACGCAATGGCCATTTTCGAAAGGAACGAAAGTCATTAAAGACACATTAATCACAGATGATCCCCAGCCTAGAGTTTTCTTTGAGGCGCCGATTAGACTCTACTTGACAAAAGCGTAGCACCTTCCTTTTTGCTTGAGCCGAGTATAATGGGTTCTCTTTGAAATAACTAATTAATAATAGAAGCAACCAATCGTCGTGCTATCATCTTTTTCTAAGTAACCATCCTAAGGCCAGTCCCATCAAGCTCGCTTGAATACTTAAAGTGTAAGTCTTTTCCTACACTGTCACGTCCACCGACTCATGCTCAAGGATAGGTAAAAGGCGTTAGAGTTATGAATTATTTTGAAAGCGTGTACGATGGGTTTTATGAGGCTTGATCTATATCCTTCGATGATGTTCAAATTCTGTATTACCCAAGAAGATAAGCGCTAAGCTATCCGTTTTTCATAGGACGCACAAACATTAATCGTGAAGAAATGCCCGCAATCTTTATGATTATCAGAGTATCGCAGCGGAAGCGTGGAAAAGAATGTTTAAAAAAGAGGTTAAAGGCTCATTTAACATACTTAGACGGGACCCACATCGAGCCTGCACCACTGAGTTGGTGCTAGTACGCTCTAGGGTGTTTTACTTCATTTGCAGAGGGTGTTGTCAAGAGGTTAGCTCAGACGGTTGATGTGGTAACTTAATCATTAGAGGTTTCTACCCCGACAAAAGAGACTATAGAGCCGCGACCTGTTTTAAGAGTGTATTAGGCCATCGGTTCGTTTCACGTGTGCTAGGCATAAGAATAGAGGGAATAAAAGTGCTAACGTGTATTAGAACTTATATTAATAAATCTAGATATGTGTGATGTAAGTGGTTGTTGTGTGAATTACGTGTGAAGTACTGTAATTATTTAAATTAGGTCACGTGGATATTTGGAATACAGGGGGTTACGCTGTAAGCGTATTGTTCGTGTGGAAAATTTTGTCATTGCAGAACTCAGCTCTTGTGGGAGTGATCCAAGCCTCTTGAAAGCTTGGTTTGCTTGCTTCTTGCTAACTTTTAGATCTTGATTTATACAAATTGTTCTTTTATGATGCCTTGTGTTGATTTAACCATTTGAACTTTACTATGCTCTGCGATAACTATCTTTGGATGGTTGTATCCGTTGATTTGTTGTTTCTATTAGTTTAGGGGTGTACCTATTAGTTGGAATCATCTATAGAATCATTCTTTCTCAGGATGCGTAATTTTGATGACATTATGAGCACGTAATGATCACTTGAATACGGCAATTGAATGAGCCGAGAGCTTCGAACTTAAAGGGTCACCTATGGGGTAAGTCATACCTATTATCTCTGCTCGTAAAGTGCGAAGAGTGATGAATGAAGACTGTTAAGGCTTCCTCACTTGTATGGTGACTTGTCCCAAGAGGACACGCATCAAGCTCTGGATATTTCGATCGTAAAAAAAAAAATAAATAAAAAATAAAATTTATGTTCATGTCCTTTCCGATGACCTTTTAGGATTATCTCTCGACCTTGAGATTGAGTTCTTTATCGAACTATTATCGAGTATCGCCCCAACATCGACGGTGTCGTATTGTGTGATCCCGAAGAGATTGAATGGGTTATAATTTAGCTGAAAGGGCTGTACATCAAGGGTTTTATAAGATCCTGTCACTCGCCGTTGTGGCAGTCATAACCCCTTGAGCTAAGAGAAGGGTAAGATAAGGTAAGCTGCGCAGTCTCTCAAAATATGGGATAGTAGAGATCTAACGTATCAGTTTTCGAGGTAAAGACTTGCGATCGGGCTATCTCTAACTAAAGGCACGAGGAATATATGCTCAATTCCGCCTTCCAAACCAGTTGTGGACACTGTGAGCCCTTGGTGATGTCCTTCGGACTCACTAGTACCTCAGTCGTATTACAGTTTTAACGAATTGTGTCCTCAGAGACTATGTTGACGGGTTCGTTATAGTCTTCAACGATGATATTCTCGTCTACTCGAAAGAGAGGGATGAGCATGAGAAGCATGAACGAGCCTTTTTGCAACGTGTAGTCGAGAAAAAGCCATATAAAAAGTTTAAAAAGTGTGAGCTTTGTTTGGGTAAGCCTCATTTCTCGGTCACGTAGTGTCTAAAGAAGGGAGTTCGGTGGATCCACCTAAGATTGAAGCCATGAGTTCATGGAAATAGCCAATGACGGTCACAGAAGTTCGTATTTTCTTGGGCTTAGCCGGGTACTATAGGCAATTTGTAGAGGGGTTCACAAAACTATCTCTACGTTTAACCTGCCTTACTTAATAGAATACCAAATTTTCTTTGATTCCGGCTTGGGAATGGAGCTTTCAAGAGCTCAAAGAGCGTCTCACAACTGCTCTAGTGACGACAATCCCCACGGGGACCATTGGATTCGCCCTTATGGCGATGCCACTTGGGTGATTGTAGACAGGCTCGCAAGGTCAGTGCGCTTTCTGTCGATGCGAATGACATACTTCACGGATAGGTTAGCGGAGATTTATGTCCAGGAGATAGTGAGACTCCACGGAGTGCCAGTATCCCTTGTCTCAGATAGAGATACAAGGTTCACTTCTGCATTTTTGAAGAGCTTGCTCAAAGCCATGGGAACCCAGTTGAAGTATATGGCTGATCCAAGTCATGTGCTGCGCCATGAAATCTTGGATATCAAACTCGAAGCTATTTACGAAGAGAAGCCTTTGTGGATTCTAGATCGAAAAGATAAGGAACTGAGGAACAGGACCATCATGATGGTCAAGGTTCAGTGGGGAAACCATACCGAAGAAGAAGCAACTTCGGAACTCGAGAGTACTATGAGAGAGAAATACCCTATCTTGTTCTAAGTTTCGAGGACGAAACTTCTGTAAGGGGGTAGGATTGTAATGGCCTAAAATTAAAATCACTGTACAAGCTAATCAGTTTGTATTTTTGCCTCGATGATGACTATTTTTGTAAAATTGGCCAGCTTCGTCAAATCAGGGCAATTTGGAATTTATGAGTAGAATTATGAAATTGGTATAGTTCTTTTTGCCTTTTTGAATTTTTGGACATGTTAGGAATTTATTTTCTTTCGAGAATGATATTAAAATTCCTAAGTCTCCATGTCCAAATTACGTGTGCAATTTTAATATTTCACAGAGAAATTTTACCATTTTCGTTTATTGAATTTTTTGGCCATTTTGGACCAAAATTAAGCCGAAACCCTCTAGGGCTTCCTCTTCTCCTTCTCCTTTCCTTCTCAGCCGGCCAACACTCCCCCTCCCTCTCAAAAATTTTCCTCTCTCTCTCATAAATCTCTCGACCTCTCTCTTTCTCCCTCTCCTATTTTCGTCAGCAACCAGGCCCGGTGCCTCCGTCGCTCGCCTCTGCCCTGCCTAGGCCGCCACTCGCCGGGGCACACAAGGCGCGATCCACTTCAGCCCCTGCTCGCGCCGACTCTGTGCTCGACGCCAGCGCAGCCCAGCCGCGAGCCTGCGTCTCACCTCGCCCAGCCATCGTCGGCCCCAATCCGTTCGCCTCCGCCCTCAACGCCGCCTTTCAACGCGTATTCCACGGATCCCGAGCAGTGCGCGTTCTATTGCCTTGTCGAGCTCGCCAGACCTCCGCCTCGTCCACGGAGCCCGGACTCATGCTGCCGCCTTCGTGCTCGTCGACGACAAGCCCCGACCAGTAAGGCCCAGCCCCGATCCGTGAGGCCCATCCACTCGTCACCGCGAAGCCTCACGCCTATTCGCGTGCCACTCTGTCGCTGCTGTCGCCGAGCGCCCTGCGCGTGACGATGCCGCGCACCACCCAATGCAGCTCCGGCACCTCCGCGGCTACTCCAGCGCCTCCGTGCGCGCGATGAGGTTCGTGCCACTTTGCCCTTATCGAGAGCACTCGTCGTGCCGTGCCTACCTCCGAGAGAACCGAGCTCCAATGTGCATCCTTTTTCGTGGCCGCCACTCGCAGAGCCCGCTTCGCTGCTGTCATATTTCCTTACCAAGCTTCGGCCACGCCATCGCCGAGCTGGTGGCAGAGCTTCGTCTCGCAGCACCAGTATCGTAGCTGCGCCGTTTATCTCGTCGAACCTGCTGCCATTTACGCTTGGTGAGTCGAGTTGTACTCGATGATGGAATTATGTTTGTGTTAGAAATGCTTGGTGGTGTTTGGTGATTTAGCTCGCAATGATAAACTTTGTTGTCTTTTGGTAGTCTTATGAAAATTATAATCGTGTTCGGTCTTTTGATATTTGCGAGATTTCGTAGTTTTGAGAACTTGGATGCGCGGTCATGATTGTGATAGGTCACACGTTTTCAATATTGTTTGCGTGTCTAATTTCAATGTGTTGGCACAAGTTTTAGTGAACTAATGAGTTGGTTGAATTTCTAGAAACTTCGTTAGATTATCGGTTTGAGAATGTCGTGAACAGTGCAATAGTTCTATTTGGTGTGTTTTATGAGTTGTTATCTCAAGCGTTTGGCATTATCAAAATTGTGGATTTATGTTGTTTCGAAAATCTTATTTTCGCTGGATTGAAATTGCGAGGATTTTGGGAGTTGCTTGTAGTTTAATCATGCGGAAATCTAATATGTCGTTTTTGAATTGTGGCTGAAATAATTTGGCTAATGTGCTAGTCGGGGGGAGTACTATCTCAAGTGCCTTGCCATTGTAAAATTGTAAAGATTTGTGTTGTCCTGGAAATCTAGAGTTGTCGCATTCAGAAAATTAATAAAAAGAAAATTGTATGATCTCGAGAATTTGGTTTTTGTACGAGCCTTGGTTGTATTGGATTGTATTTCTTATAAACGTGCCCGTTTGAGCTTAAAACGAGTATCGAGTCGCGCGTCCTGCCTTTGTTGAAGTTCGAAACTTGATTATATTTCTTTTATCCTCGTGCACTGTGCAGAAACATCAACAACGCAAGTTTGAACGCTCAACCCTTCACCGCCCTTTTTCCAAAGGTAAAAGCGGGCCGTTGGAAACAAGATCCAAGCATTAAGACTCGATGGCGTATATGTGACTTTTGTAATTAGTTTAGACGCCTATTATTTTATTTTTTGTGGGATCCGAGCCACTGAGGCTCGGTGTTGAATTATGACTATGTTTTGAGATTACTATTGTGAAAATTATTCTGCGTGGTTGTTGCGATGGATTGTGACCGAAATTAGTTCGGTGCTGGGTTGAAATTAGGTGAAGGCTTCGGCTGGGATATCCGAAAAACAGGAGAAACTCTGTCGGATTTCCGGCTCGAAGTTTAGACACTTTTTATTACTAAATCAAAGACCATTTGGGTCCAAGGAATTCTTTCTCACCTAAACTAGTCAAGCGACAGAATCATTAGTCGAGACTGACAATTAGTGATAAAGTGACGACACTCGGGACGGGAATACCCCTAGAGGGGTTTCTCGATAAACCATTGATCGTCCCACCATCTAGAGTCCTTTTCTTTTAGTCCATAAACACTTGAAGTTTCTTTCCTCTCAAATAAGTAGTGGACTCGACGTTGACCCTCTAATTCTCGTGCTGGATAGAAGTGTCACACAGCAAACTTCAAAGAGGGACGTTAGGAGAGGAAGATCGCGAGGACCAAGTCGGGAAGCTTAGGACCTCAGGTAAGTGGATCTCCACTGTGACACGAGTATACATTACCATGCTTGAATATATTGTATATGTGTTGAGATTGTATAAAGCGTGCGATGCTCTTAAAATTGTGGCTACCAAACTGCGTGGATCCCCATTCTTGCTAAGGTTGTGAATACGCGCTTTTGATCGTGTTTGTCTTGTTGTGCAACGAGCCTGCAGGTATGGGACTGTAGGTTCGTTTATGATATGTTGTGTTTCTATAGGGGTGTAATTGTGCGTGTGTTCATTTATATGTTTATCTGTCTGTGGGTATGGGACCACAGACATAAAACTACTCAACTTCGTGGTTCGGGTTCTGGTGCAGGGTGTGTGTGTCTGTTTGCGTATGTATATGTTAGTGTGAATTATCTGTCGGTGGGTATGGGACCACAGACATAAAACGACTAAAATGCAAACTTTTTCAAGATTCAGGGCAAAAGTGAAAATAATAGAAATTCTTCACTACAGCTTTTGGATGAGCTTATTAGTGGTTTTTGAGTTGTCAAGAGGAGATTAAGTAAGGTTGCATGAAATTAAGAGGTGTTTTTACCTAATTGGTCAAAATCATAGTTTAGTTGGATTTTCACTAAACTAGTTCATGTAACTAACTTCAAATTGGATCCAAACCAAGCCAATTACACTTCCATTACAGAATTATGGCTGAATGGTGTGATTTTTCAAGTTAAATTCATGCTTGGAGCAAGATGGCATTGAGTTTAAGAGTAATGGTGGCAAAACTTTAGCTAGGTGTCAAAATAAAGCCTTAAACTCAACCTTGATCAAATAGAACCAAGGAGTTCGACCTTTAACTCAACCTTGAGTTATTTAACTCAACCTTGATCAAATGGAACCAAGGAGTTCGACCTTTATAGCTGGAAAGAGGAGAGAGAAAGTCATATTTATCTCCTATATTTAGAAGCTAAGGAGAGAAAAGAGAGAATACAAAGAGAGCTTGAAAATAGAGAGAATTTTCCTAAGTGTTCAAGGAGAAAGGAAAAGCTCTTGGGAAGAGTTTTGCACTCTTCAAGTAGAAGGTAAGAGCTCTAGGAACCTTTCTCAAATTCTCATTTCAACTTAAGAAAAACAGATTTAAGTTTATTTCTCTTCTCTCAAGGTTCCATGTTCTAGGTGGAAGTTGTTCTAGAGTTTCGAAGATCAAGTGAAATGGAAGTCTTTGAGACCACTTAAGGTAGAATGTCTTATTCTTTCTTCTCATCAAAATCTATTTGGGAATGTAAGGTACATGGTTGCATGTTTAAGTTTTGTACATGCCAAGTGAAAAATTAAGAAAATGCAAGTTTTTTTTGGTAAAAATGGTTACTTATGGTAAAATTAGGATCTAGATCATAAAAATGTTCAATCTCATGAAATAAGTTATCATTGATGTTCATGTATGTGTTTTCAAGGTTTTCAAGCATGTTCGTACATTTAAGCTTAGAGAAGGTTAGAAATCAACCAATCTAAGTCACCAGCATTCTGCAAAAGAAAATAGAATACTGGTGTAACATGAAGCGGTCGATCGGTTCACCAAGTGGTCGACCGGTTCCTCAATTTTCATGTTTAAAAAATTTGCATTCCGAACCATTTTGTATTCTATCAAAGCTCTAGACTATTCCATGCCTCTATATTATTTTTACATGCGTAATGTTACACTAAACAAAGGTTTTCACAAAGAATTAAAGGATTGAACAAGAGATTGCATGTGAATCAAAAGTAAAGTTTCAAAATAATAAGTCATGAGTATTTTTCCGCATCATGAAACTGTTTTTGATAAATTAACCAGGATAAGTCAAAATGAAGATGAAATCAGTTTTATACATGTATTATACGCTTGTCAAGCTTTCCAAAGAGTCGTTTCATAAGCACTTTCACAAATTGAGCACAAAAATATGATTTTGGTTAAGTATAGCTCAAGAACACTTTACATGTTTAAGGCAGTAGGAGTTTTTGAATTTCTGGGAAAATATCAGTGAGCAAAGTGTAAAATCTACCTATCCATAATAAAGAAGACTTAATAAGCTTTCCATAGAATTAAGAATCAACTGATTTGGAGTTGTGAGTCAAAAGATATGAACTTTTAAAGTTTCTGCAAAAACTGGTTTGAAACCAGTTAGTTTTTAAGCCACTAATTTCGGGCCCTTTTGGACCCATATAATAATTTCAAAACCTACCATGCAATCACTGTAAAGGAATCTCTTTGAGTGTAGTTTCCAATGCCACAAGTTTCGTGTCGATCCGACTTCGGAACAGAAAGTTATGCGCATTCTCGTGAAAGGTGTCGGATCAGTTTTCTGCTAAGTATCCAGTATGAAACGGTAGACCGTTTCTCAAAGTAGTCGACCGGTTGTTACTAATCTAGTATGGAATGACAAAATACACAGAAAATAAATTAAACAAAGCTGAAATACACTTGCTGAAATATAAACGAAATTGAAACAATTGTAGATAAAACCTCAACCGGATAGTGAAAGAGGAGAAACGTCGAGGCCCGTTAGACGGTTTCCTTAAAGCGTTATTGCTTTCCTACGGGTACGGACACGAACGAGCAACCGCTTCCCAGGATACAACGACAAGCTAGCGTTAGCACCGAGCACCGATCGGTCAAGCTAGCCGAACAGAACCTGCGAGAAAACTATCACCGAAAACAGAAACGAAAAAATAGAAGAAAAGACTAAGAGCTGTAGGGAATTTTTCTCAGATGATTTTCTGATGCCTCAAAGCTATCTATTATAGGCTCAGCAAAGAGCTTGAAACGGTTGTGATTAATAGGTATTAATCAATATTAATACTGTTAATTAATCAAAATGTTTTTGAGCTCAAAACGTCTGCCAATTAAAAAATAAATAAAACGTTGCTGCAACGTTTTAATTCCGAATTAATTGCATTAATTCGGATTTTTTCAGAGACAAAAATTGCAAAAGGTGGCCTGGCCCGGAAACACCATTCCGGTCCAGCATTTCGTTTCGCCCACGACGTACGGGTGCACACGAGCCCAAGCCCACGAGGCTCAGTTTTGGTCCGAGGATTTGCACCCCCCCCCCCCTGCGCGCGCGAGAGAGAGCCTCTTGACCACATTACTTATCCATATACAAATGAAGGCTTTGTATATAAACTCTTCCACAAGAAGTTACACTTCCAATGTGGGACTTTTACTTTTGCAATTTTTTCTTATCATTGATCATTTCAATGACTAAACTTTGAGCATCAATTTCTCATTCATCTCAACACCGTTTTGGACAAATAAATAGCCAATCTTATACTACTCCGAACGGAGAACAAGAATCCGGCAAGACCCGACTTATCCGTTAAATGGGTCCCACTTAAATATGTGCTCCAAAATAGACTTTCATATGGCTTTAACAAACTATTTTTCCAACAATCCCCCACATGAATGAAAATTCAACGACGTCAAAAAATAGACTTGACTCAATACGACATGGTGATAGTATTCATGCGGTTAATAACTGCATAGGATAGGTAGGCAAGCCTTTAAACCTTCCCTTGTGAAAATATGCTAGTCTTACTGGCTCTTAGTAGATTCGATGTCCTTGAAGTAGTCTGCAGTTTGTATAAGCGTTCACATATCTCACACAGATATTACCCTGACACAGATTCAGTTCTCACGGTTGTGTTCTGTTAAGCCATGAACACTCGCCTGGTTCAGTGAGAATTTCTAAAGAATTAGCCCTTTAATTCTCCTTTGAAGCGGCCCCACTTCTTTCTCACATAGGTGATTTCTTTCTTAAGAGTAATCCCGTATTACTCCGCTCGGAATATCATTATTCCCGACACAAAAGAATCATTAAAAACTATTGCTTAACCTTCCCTTCGGGTATCACTGTTTTTATCAAGGAATAGGATGGAGGGGAATCCCCCATAGTGATCTCATCCGGTCTTGACAGTTAGGTTGTCCCTTTGAACCTAGATCTTGGGATCTCCAATCAACTAGGTTGGGTTTTCCATTGTCTCGACTTAATTCTCTAAGGGCTTAAGTCCCATTCCTCTTGATGACTTCTCAACTAAATCTCTACTTAACCCTTTGGTTAGTGGATCCGCAATGTTCTCCTTTGAGGGAACATAGTCTATGCTTATGATTCTAGTTGAGACTAGATGCCTAATGGTATTATGTCGTCGACGTATATGTCTAGACTTACCATTATACAAAACATTCAGTACCCTGCCAATTGCTGATTGATTATCACAATGTATGCATATTGCAGGCACATGTTTTGACCACTTAGGAATATCCTCCAAAAAATTCCGTAACCATTCAGACTCTTCACCACATTTGTCTAAGGCTACAAACTCAGATTCCATTATGGATCTAGTTATCACGGTTTGTTTTGAGGATTTCCAAGATACAGCAGCACCTCCCAAAGTAAATACATAGCCACTCGTGGCTTTCGAGTCATTTATATCGGATATCCAACTTACATCACTATACCCTTCAAGTATTTCTGGATATCTCGTATAATGCAATCCATAGTTACGAGTAAATTGTAAGTACCGTAGTACTCTCACTATTGCTTTCCAATGGTCAGCTCCCGGATTACTCGTGTATCTACTAAGTCTGCTAACAGTGAAAGCGATATCAGGTCTTGTGCAACTCATCAAGTACATAAGACTCCCAATCACTCTAGCATATTCAACTTGAGAGATGATTTCTTCTTTATTCTTAGACAAGTGATGATTTGCGTCTATTGGCGTTCTGACAATAGAATTATCATCTTTACTGAATTTTTCTAGTAACTTGTCTACATAGTGTGACTGATCTAATATGAGTCCATTGGCAATTCTTGTAATTTTAATTCCCAAAATTACCTCTGCTAGTCCCATATATTTCATGTCAAACCTTGAGTTCAACATATCCTTTGTGAATTTGACCATACGATGGTTGCTACCCACAATGAGCATGTTATCTACGTATAAACATAGAATCACATATCCATTTTCTGTGTTTTTGATATAAACACATTTGTGACACTCGTTGATTTTAAATTCATTGCTTATCATGACACTATCAAATTTCTCGTGCCATTGCTTTGGTGCTTGTTTAAGTCCATACAAGGACTTAACCAATTTACAGACTTTCCTTTCTTGTCATGGGACAACACAACCCTCAGGTTGTTCCATATAGATTTCTTCTTCAAGATCTCCATTTAGGAAAGCTGTTTTCACATCCATTTGATGAACTTCAAGATTCCGGAAGGCGGCAATCGCTAGAATCAATCTAATGGAATTTATTCTTGACACATGGGAATATGTGTCAAAATAATCTTCGCCTTCTTTTTGCCTATAGCCTTTAATGACAAGTCTTGCTTTATACTTGTCAATCGTTCCATCAGGTTTCATTTTCCGCTTGAAAACCCATTTGGAACCAAGTGGTTTATTTCCCGGAGGAAGATCAACCAACTTCCACGTGTGATTCTGTAAGATAGAATCAATTTTACTTTTTATGGCTTCTTTCCATGAAGAACTTTCAACAGATTTTACAGCCTCTTTGTACTTTGAGGCTCCGCTTCTAGCATGTAGGTAAGAAAATCAGGACCAAATGATTTTTCTACCCTTGCTCTTTTGCTTCGTCTAGGTTCTTCCAGCTCATCGTCATCGACTGACTCTTCATCTTGTTCTTGAGATTCTATATCCTCATGAACTTGTCTAGATGAGCTTGGTTCATGTTCCTTATTGATATAAGGAAACACATGTTCGAAAAACGAAGCATTTCTTGATTCCATAATTGTATTCTTGTGAATATCGGGATTTTTCGATTCATACACAAGAAACCGATAAGCACTACTATTTTGTGCATATCCAATGAAGACACAATCAACAGTTTTTGGTCCTATCTTCATTCTCTTTGGTGTTGGTGCCATCACTTTAGCTAGGCACCCCTACACTTTCAAGTATTTGTAGGAAGGCTTTCTTTCAAACCATAACTCATATGGAGTTTTAGTTTCAGTTTTTCGGGGTACCTTGTTCAACAAATAGTTTGCCGATAAAATGGCTTCCCCCCACATACCTTGTGGTAACCCAGAACTTATCAACATGGCGTTCATCATTTCTTTAAGTGTCCGATTTTTCCTTTCGGCCACACCATTTGATTGAGGAGTATAAGGCGGTGTTGTTTCGTGAATAATTCCGTATTGAGCACAAAGTGCACCAAACGGTTCAATATATTCACCACCGCGATCGCTTCTAACTCGTTTGATCTTTTTATTAAGTTGATTCTCAACTTCATTTTTATACATGAAAAATTTCTCAATAGCTTCATCTTTGCTTTTGAGTAAATATACATAACAAAATTTTGTACTATCGTCGATGAAAGTCACAAAGTATTTGTTTCCACCTCTAGTTTGAGCAAATTTTAAATCACATAGATCACTATGGATTAATTCAAGGGGTTCACTGCTTCTTTCAACACTTTTGAAAGAAGTTCGCGTTTGTTTTGCCTCTACACAAGTTTCACATTTGTGTTTAGAATTAATATTAAATGTGGGTATATGGTCTAAATGAATTAATCTACGCAAAGATTCAAAATTCACATGACCTAGTCTACCATGCCATAAATTAGAAGATTCAAGCATATAAGCGGAAGACTTTTCTTTATTGATATCATTATTTTTTATAGCAATTACATTCATTTTAAACATGCTATCTTTTACATAGCCTTTACCCACAAATATTCCATTCTTAGACAAAATAATTTTCTGAGACTCTATGACCATTTTGAATCCATGAGTACATAGCAGTGACCCAGAAATCAGATTCTTCCTTATGTCGGGCACAAATAGCACATTGGTGAGCTTCAATTCCTTGCCCGAAGTCATCTTCAGAAAAATCGTTCCCTTCTCCTTCACTTCTGAGGTAGCGGAGTTGCCCATGTATAACTTCTCCCCTTGTTCATGCAGCTCCAACTTGGAGAATGCATTCCTATCAGAGCACACGTGGCGGGTAGCGCCGGTATCAAGCCACCACTCCTTGGGGTTCGAATCCACCAAGTTTACTTCAGAAACTACCGCAACGAACTCATCGTCATCGACATCCATAGCATGAGCTTCGTTCTTTTCTTTCTCTTCGGTAGCTTATAGTCCGCCGACTTGTGACCCGGCTTGTCACAATTGTAGCAGATTCCAAGAAACTTCGACGGTTTATGAGTTTTCTTGGATACCCCTCCTTTAGGCCCAAGCTTGTTCTTTGACTTGCTCGGTTTCTTGCTTTTGGAGCTTTCACCATGCTCCACAACATTCGCCTTTGGCGCAGCAGTGTTGACTTTCTTATCGGATCCCCTATTATCCTCCTCAATTCGAAGACGGACAATCAAGTCTTCAAGACTCATCTCGTTGCACTTATGCTTGAGATAATTCTTGAAGTCTCTCGAACCCGATGGCAACTTCTCAATGACCGAGGCAACTTGGAATGACTCACTAATGACCATTCCCTCGGCATGAATCTCGTGGAAAATAAGTTGCAATTCTTGCACTTGACTAACCACAGTTTTAGAATCCACCATCTTAAAATCAAGGTAGCGGCCCACGATATACTTCTTGGCGCCCGCGTCCTCGATTTTGTATTTCTTATCCAACGATTCCCATAACTCTTTAGCCGTATTCTTAGAGCTATAGACGTTGTAGAGGGAGTCCGTCAAACAATTCATCACAAAATTCCGACAGAAGTAATCAGAATCTTTCCAAGCATTGTAAGCTATACGCGCTTGGATGTCAGTGTCATCCTCACTGACTTTTGGTGGATCCTCGGTTAAGAACCGCACGAGACCAATCGTGGTCAAGTAAAACATCATCTTTTATTGCCAACGTTTGAAATTCAAACCATTGAATTTCTCCGGTTTCTCCGCATGAGTTACCGGTGCTGGAAACGGTATCGCAGCGGTGGGCACTCGTGCCCCAGAACCGCTTGGAATTTGACTCACAGTCGCATTCCCGGCTGTAGCCGTCACACTGTTTGGATCCAAAGGCACAGCAAATTGCCCAATGGTCACAGTAGGAGGAGCAAGCGGGATGGTCTTGTTGGAGACATTGTTCTCAGTGTTAGTTTCCATTTTTCTTCAAAAAATCACAATAGAAAACTATTAGATTTTTTCACCAATAATAATAAACTGTTTTTTAAAATAAAAACTGTTTAAGCAAAAAGAACATAAACTGATTTAAAAAAAACAGAAAACAGTTTATATATGAATCAATACCAAAACTGTTTTTAAAATTAAAACGTAATAAAAAAAACTGTTATTGAAAAACTGATTTATAATAAACTGTTTTAATTATAATAAAACTGTTTTTAATATAAACATAAACTGTTTATAAAAACGTAACAATAAAAAGAAACTGAAATGGAAAAAACAGTTTTATAATAAACTGTAATAAAAAAAATTCTAGAAACTGTTTTAGAAAAAACTGTTATAGAAAAAATAGTTTTATAATAATTTCAGAAACTGTAATAATCAATTTCTGAAAACTGTTTTTCAACCAATAAAAAAAAACAGAAACTGCAATTAAAAAAAAAAAACAGAAACTGCAATTAAAAAAAACAGAAACTGCAATTAAAAAAAAACAGCAATTAAAATAAACAGAAACTGCAATTTTTAAAAACAGCAATTAAAATAAACAGAAACTGCAATTTTTAAAAACAACAATTAAAAGAAATCGAACAGCAAACTGAACAAAAATTGCAAAGCACCAAAAAATAAAACAACTTCTATAATCTGTGAATACAATTAAAAGTGTAGTGTGACAATGTAGAACAATGCACAAACAATAGCAATTTCAGATGAGTATTAAAAAAAAATCCCGTGCACCTTGTCTATGAAATAACGCTTTAAGATTGTTACTAATCTAGTATGGGATGACAAAATGCACAGAAAATAAATTAAACGAAGTTGAAATACACTTGCTGAAATATAAACGAAATTAAAACAATTGTAGATAAAACCTCAACCGGACAGTGAAAGAGGAGAAACGTCGAGGCCCGTTGGACGGTTTCCTTAAAGCGTTATTTCTCTCCCACGGGTGCGAACACGAACGAGCAACCGCTTCCCAGGATACAACGACAAGCTAGCGTTAGCACTGAGCACCGATCGGTCAAGCTAGCCGAACAGAACCTGCGAGAAAACAATCACCGAAAACAGAAACGAAAAAATAGAAGAAAAGACTAAGAGATGCAGGGAATTTTTCTCGGATGATTTTCTGATGCCTCAAAGCTATCTATTATAGGCTCAACAAAGAGAGGTATTAATCAATATTAATACTGTTAATTAATCAAAACGTTTTTGAGCTCAAAACGTCTGCCAATTAAAAAAAAATAAAACGTTGATGCAATGTTTTAATTCCGAATTAATTGAATTAATTCGGATTTTTTCAGAGACAAAAATTGCAAAAGGTGGCCTGGCCCGGAAAGCCCATTCCGGTCCAGCATTTCGCGTCGCCTACGACGTGCGGGTGCACACGAGCCCAATCCCACGAGGCTCAAATTTGGTCCGAGGATTTGCACCCCTCCACCCCTGCGCACACGAGAGAGAGCCTCTTAACCACATTACTTATCCATATACAAATGAAGGCTTTGTATATAAACTCTTCGACAAGAAGTTACACTTCCAATGTGGGACTTTTACTTTTGCAATTTTTTCTTATCATTGATCATTTCAATGACTAAACTTTGAGCATCAATTTCTCATTCATCTCCACACCGTTTTGGACAAATAAATAGCCGATCTTATACTACTCCGAACGGAGAACAAGAATCCGGCAAGACCCGACTTATCCGTTAAATGGGTCCCACTTAAATATGTACTCCAAAATAGACTTTCATATGGTTTTAACAAACCATTTTTCCAACACCGGTTGATGTAGAACACTAGCAAAAAGGTTCTAAAATCAGCCTGTTGAACCAAAATATATCCCTGTTTGTAACCAGCATACACCACGGACTTGTTAGCTTGTGAAACCAAGTAGAGAAGTGAATTTTGACACTTTTGAATCGTACCTTTAGGAGCGAAACTTGTGGAGGCATAGCGTGCGCGAGAATTTACTGCAAAAGGAATGAGGAACAAGCATAGGTTGCGAGAGTCGTAATTGACGAATCAACTTGTAAGTGACAATGCACCTACGACATCAAGACGTGTGATGTTTGTTAAGACTTTTGGTGCATTGTAATATGATGATAAAACATGTTTTTATTTATATTTTCGGTAGTAAGGAATACTTAGGCCGGAACCATGATTAATTACATTAATCAAGATAAATGCTCAATAAAACTTAGTACGGTTTTGACCTTTAAGCTAAAAAGTAGAGTATGGCCTAAGAGATAAGAAACTGAGCCTTGTTATATTGTAAGCATTCCACGTTTAAACTATCTCGTGTCTTCGGACCGAGAAATGACGAGAGTTATGATCAGTCGTTGTACCAATGCCAGATTCAAATCGCGAGCGAGTCGACACGATGGGCCGGATTAGTGTAACCCCTGACCCCGGGGTTACCCTACTGACTCCTTGCAGGATAAAATTCTCGAAGAATGAATTGTATTTTTTTTGAACCCGGACATTTTTGTGAATGTCGTCTCGAATCATCGAATAAAGTATGAAATTTCACTTTCATTACTTATTTCATCTATTAAGAAATAAGTTTATTATAATAGTTGTCATAAAGCAAAGTTCGGCTTAATTTATAAAAATTGCACAATAGCCCCTGAACTTTTAAAAAAATTATATTTTTGCCCAAATTTTAAAAAAATGACCCTCGACAGTCGTAACATTTGTTTTAGGCTATAAAATAACTTAAATTCACGTAATACGCCTTAGTTTAAAGTTTGGAGTCATTCCGAGCTAAAACGAAGCCGAAACGAGAATATTTCGGTAAAAATCAGGATTTTACCGTAAACAACGAAAAAATCGTGATGGAGCTCAAAAAATGACCACAAAGAGTTAAACCTAACTTCTAATTATATTTTTAGATGTTATTAGAAACAAATAAGAGTCTCTTAAAGTCTCGGGATAATAGAATTCAAGAATAAGAAATATCGATTACGGTAAGTCAGGAAAATTACGGTTTAGTCACCGTTACCGTGAAAACAGGTTCCTCGGGGTTTTTCCTGATAGCAATCAAACCCAGAACAGTAGATAAATATTATTCTACTAGTAATTGATGAGGAGAAATAATTTTTCTAATTTATTAGTGCAAAACCGTGGGCCACACTAAGTGAGAAATAGATTTTCTCTAATATTTATATTCCAAGCACTAATAGCATAAATTAATTAAAGTGGTGTAATATTTGAGAGTAAATCCAAATTTCACCAGTCCTTAGTCATCTTTGAGTCATTATTTGATGGGAAAGGGGTTATGGCAAGGTGTTGGTCAAGTTTGAGGAGCTTTTGACAAGTGTCACAAAAGTTAAAGCATAAAAAGTTACTCTTGCTCCATCCTAGCCCTTAGATGAGATACCAAGTGAAATCAATGGCCAAAAATTATGCAGCCCATATTAGATCAAATAAGAATTTATGTTTTTGAATAAAGTTGGAGGAAAATTAACTAACCATGGTTGGATTTGAAGAGTAGAGAGTGAGAGACTAGCTTGGTTAAGTAAGCTTACTCAACAAGCTTCCCAATTTGCCTATAAAAGGGATACTAAGACCACCAGGTCTCATTTTTTTCATTTTGCTCAGACAAAGAGAGAGGAAAATTTTGCTTAGGATTAGAGAGAAGAGGAAAGAAAAAGTGCAAGAGAAATAGAGAGAGAGGGATTTGCTCAAGGAAAGGAAGAAGAAAAAGCCTACAAGTTCAAGCCATTTTTCCTAGCCTAAACCTTAGGTAACTTAGTTAGCTTTTCCTATGATTTCAATTTCTTAAAAACACTTCTAAACCTTTCCTTTCATCTCTGCCCTCAAGTGTTAAAGGTCACCAAGAACGAGTTTTGGAAGAAAAATCCTAGAAGGAGGTCGGTCAACTACACAAGAGAAAGAGCAAAAGTTCAATCCTTGAACTTAGGTATATTTCTTAAAACCCTTGTGAGATTTTAATTAGTTTTGATTATAGCTTTCTTTGGTTAAGTCTTTGAATGTATTTTGTTGATGAGAATGTGTTGTAATAATTAGTGTTCTTTAGCTTGTTTAAGTTAGTGAAAATCTGAACCTAAGCTCTATAAGGCTAGGTGGATTTTCTCTAAGCTTGCCTGACGGATTCTTGTGCTCGTGAGCGTGAACCACGGATGTACTCGCTTTTAGATTCCTATTTATCTTCTTGCATGCTTTAGATTCTGCTAATTTATATCTTGATGAAGGGATTAAACTGATTACAAAAGATTTTACGAGCACGATGGTTTCCAACGAACCGTCGTGCAACTGTAGAGAAATTTTTTATAAAAGTGAGCTAAATGTAAAATCCGACCACATTGAGTTCTTAAACTATTTGAACACTTTCAAATGAAATTATAAAATGATTTTAGGCTCCAAAAGCCTCTTCCCTCAAAGTTTTTTAGAGATTTAAAAAGAGAAATATCAAAAAGAATTTTGTACGGTAAACGCCCGATCAAAATCTTCAGTTTACGATAAGTGAGTTTTTAGACATTAGTAAACTTTGAGAACTTAAGCTTTAATGCTCTTAAGCAAATTTATGTAGATCATTAAGATCTCTTTTAATACTTTAGTCTACTGTTCTTAATGTGTTTTTGTAAAGAAAAGAAAGAGGTTTAAAAAGAAAAGACGCTACATGATCAGTTTGAACAAAACCGTGAGTGAGCTAGAAAAACGTATCGTTTTCAAAGTTGAGATTTCGAACATGGACTTTTCAGTCTTTATACCTTTAGAAAATAATTTTAGAAATTAAATATGATTGATATTTAATTTGTTTTGGCCAAGACTCGTGTTTGGAGCTTTAAAATCCGAAAAGTCAAACCCGAGCCAAGTTGACCATGATTTTTGAAAAGTAAACTTCTAAAGGCCTAAGAGGATTTTCATGGTCTTGGATAAATCAAATGGTCTTAGAAATCATATGTTAGACCTAAGAATGGCCAAGTAAGAAATTTAGATAAATTCTCGAACCGTAAATAGTGAATAATACAAATTGACCCTTGGGATTGCTCGGTAAGCTCCCGAGGCGCGTCGGGAGTACCAATTAGGGTTCGGAATAATCCCGAACCTAAGTAAGGTTAAATAAACCTTGGTTATGTTACTTAGGCAGCCCCGTCTTGGTAATAAGATAGTGTAGAAAGTCCCGAGCATTAGAACATTTAAGATAAGGATTAGTTTCGCTCTCAGTTGACGAGACAAGTGAACTAACGTGGCTTGATTCCTTTTCTATTGAAAGGGCTAGAGGACGGAGAAGTGGTCGGAGCTCGGAGCCTTGTTTAAGACAATCTCGGTGAAACTCTATCACTTACACAAGGTAAGTGGCCATGCACCTATGACACCAAGTTGTGTGTTTGTGCTTATGTATGCTTGTTTGTTAGGCTTTTACTTGCAATTCCCGATAACCGTATCGTGGGAATATAACTGTGTATTGTGAGCCTAAAAGAAGTAAAAATCCGTATCAAGCCTTAGAAAGAAAGTGAATAGAAGAAAAAGTAATTAAGTAGAGCTTTGTCTCTAAAATAAAACGTGACTAACACGTTAAGAAAGTTGGACTACGGTCTGTGAAAGAATTGAAGTCGGGTTTCGACCCGAGAAAGTTTAGGGCTAGAATGATAACCAAGCCTTGTTGTTTGTTGATCCTAGAAAGCCCGATGAATTCATTGTCGTGGGTCCTGGTACCCCGATACAAGAGGTTAAAACCCCGGGACTCTAGACGAGCCCGGTTTCATGTGACCTTTCTTCGTTAAAGAAACTAACACCTCTTGTTAGACCCTAATCCTTCGAGAGAGTGGACGACGGGTCATAATGTACAAATATAATCGAACGTAAGTCGATGGAATCACCGACTCCAAGAGAGAGCTATATTATTGATTGTCGGGAGATTTGGCCATCTGCCGTGGTGTGCCTTAGTATTGAGACATAAGCGGCTTCCATCAGTAGATCCCAGACAAAAGAAAGAAAGAAAGAAAGAAAGAAAGAAAGAAAGAAAGAAGAGTTAACCCCAGAGGTGGTGCCTCATAGAAAGAATGGTTTGTTAGGGTTTGTTCGCCCGAAGACGATCAAACTCTCTATCTCTTGCATTGTGAATTGTTGTTGCATATATGAATCCTTGTTGCATTGCGTTGCATCGTTAAGATAGAGTAGTTTTTCCCTTACTGAGTTTATCAACTCATTAGTTTTTCCTTAATGTTATAGTTAAGGGAAAAGCTAAATCAGAAGATCTATAGAAGTAGAGCTGCTGGCAGTGGGCGATGTGTGTGGCAATCCAAGAAGAGAAAGAACCCGTGGCATATATGTTTTAAATTTCGCATTCTGTATTTTGACAACAAAGATGTGATATTATGATTGGGAATAGATCCCGAGGTCTCGAACTTGAGATAAAGTGGTGACTCTTTCCCTGAATTCAAGAGAAGTTAGGAGATTGTATTTTGATTTAGAAAAGTATTTTAACTTCCGCAGTATTAAAAAAATACGAGCACGTTATGTTATAAAGTAATTTGTGTTTTACATTTTAAGTAAGATTGATAGTTGTAAAGAGAAAAGGACCCCTATCGCGGCCTCTGGTCGAGCGAGCTGGGTCGTGACAGTTAGCATCCGAGACCCAAGATCAAGTTCCGTCATAGGACAATGTTAAAGTAAAGTATTCGGGATTTCAACCCGAGCATATAACTCTCAAGAAACATGGCTCAGAATCGCCTTTTTGACAAGGCTCCGGTAAAGCCAGGAAACTCAGTTTGTCGAGAAAACAAAGTCGACGGTACCGCTGTCCCACAAGGGGACTATATGAAACTCCTCTTTATAGGGTGAGAAGATGCATCTTCCACCCCGAGCACTTCAGTTACTGTTGCTTGAGGAGATTAGCGGTCGGGAGATGCTTCAGATAAGCTAGGCGCACTCCCGCCAGGGCGCCTAATGACAGTTAAAGTAAAAATGCAGTTACTGTTAGTGGATCCCAGACTACAAGGAAGTTAAAACACAAACGCCAAGAAGTCCCTTAGAATGGCTGAGGCGTAACGTAAAGGCTAAAGATAAAGAAATGTTTGAAGGGGGTCATCTGGTATGGGACGGGGGACACTTTATACATAAGTTAGTCTTAGAATAATTCTGAATTGTTGTATCTATCTGGATTTGTTGTAACGTGCATATTATGATATATCATACCATGACATTTAGGAATAGTTAGTTTGTCCTTATTGAGTTTAGCAACTTATTAGGTTCTTGATGTTGTAGACAGGAGAAAGATGAAGATAGAATAAGTTCAGCAGCCAGAGCCAGAGACGGGTATGTGTGGCACAGACTGAATGAAGACCCGGCTCATATATATGTTTATGTTAGTTTTGAAAAGTATATGTAATGAAAGACTGTGATCACAGCTACTTTAATGCAAATACATATATGTTATATATAAAAAAAATAAAAAAAATTGCGCTCAATGTTATATTATTATTTTTTGCTGTATGGATTTAAGTAACGTAAGTATATGTATATGAAGAAAAAAAAGTCGCGGCTTGCTGCGGCGGGTCGTGACATGTTTCAAAACAAAGGTCCAACCCAATTGAATTCTTTCCTTGAAAAATAATGGAGTTTTAATTGAGACATTTACAAATGGAAGCAATTCTTGTTCAAATGTATGTTTCAAGGGAGATTTGAGATTAATAAAAGTGTATGAAGTTTTTTTTAAGAAAAATTAGAATCACGAGGATTGTGTAACTGTGTAAAGTTGCACCAAAGGTTCTCAAAACCAAAGGATTTTAACTCTAAAATTCTATAGGCCTAAACAAGTGGTACAAGTGAAAGTTTGAAACTCAAATAATATTTTTCCCAAGTCGAACCACAAATACGAGTTCGATGAAGTCTCGAAAACGTGTAAAATGGGTGTGAAACTTAAATGGGCTTAGCCCCAGCCCAAACACCTAGAGATGAGAACATCAAAGTAAGAATGGACTAAACGAGTATTTTCAAACAAACAAAGACTCGGATATCCCTCAGATCTAAGCAACTTTCCTTGAAAATAGACAAGCAAAACCTATAAGGAAGCCTATTAAGTTCTAGTTGATTCTCTAAGCCAGACGATCTTAAAGTAGTTCGAAGATTTCTAGAAAGGCTTAAGTCAAGAACCCGAGCACTTAAGAGTTTAATTCCTAGTAACTCACTCTCGTGTCTATGAGACAAGCAAACTAACGAGACCATGTCTTCTATTTAAGGACAAGGAGAAAAGAAAGTGGTCAGCGCTCCGAGCAAGTTTTCGAAAAGATCCTAGAACCGAAGTAATGTCCACAAAGGTAAGTGGCGATACACCTACGGTACCGAGTATATATGAAACTATTTGCTAGGATGCATTAGTATATTACTGATAAATAGTGTGTGCTTGCTATAACTGTGTGCTGTGTAGTATTTATTTATAATAGCCAAACAAGAACCCTAGTTTGAACTAAAATTTATTAAAGTTAGAAATGTTCAAATCCTAAGCTTCAGTTAAAGAAAATAATTGGTGAATAAGATACTCTAATACGAGCTTCGCTCACGTACAGTCTCCACGAAGTCCTAACTTGAGTGTGAGGAGAATACCGACGTTACGTTGTATCTGTAATATTAATTAGAAGGAAGATAGTATAATGAATAACTAACAAGGATAAGAACCTAATCTACAAAAAAGAAAGGGATTCTTCCTAAGCCTGTCTGGTGCTCCAACACTTCAACAACAACTTGGCACTATAAAGTACAGTCTGGCCTCTGCCCGTGCTAAGTGGCTAAACAAAGCTTTGATTCCTCAAGTCCTCAAATATAGAAAGAACTTACCCAGCCTAACTATGTGATTGCTGTGAAAACCCCCTACACGATCAACTTTATGGGTCTTGAGCCCAAAAGCAAGAAGTAAATGTGTGAGACTCATGAGTAGTCCATTTACTATATATGACATCCTAAAACTGTGAAACACTTCTTGCAATACGCTATTCTGCTGTGTAATCAGACAAGGAGGCTTAAATATAAACTTAATCTTAGTCTGCTGTGTGATCAGACAAGGGGATAGAATCACATATCCTAAATCCTGATACCTCAAGTAAGAGATGGAAGGACAGGAATCTGATATAAACCTCAATTCTCCAACGGAGTAGATAGAGGTACACAAACATAAACTAAACATTATAATAATTAATGTTACCGTTGGCTCCAAGAAATAAGAGCCCTGGCTCCGAGTGATAAGAGCCCTGGCTCGGAGATGATGCCTCACACAAGTAGGCCAATCGAGTGTGAGAAGAAGTTGGTAAGACTGCTGGGGGATTGGCCTTTTCCCCGCCTGCGTGCTAAAGAAATTGTGGTGACCATCAGTGGATCCCAAACTCAAGCATCGAACATCAAGCTTGAACAAATGATAAACGATTATGGAAATTTTTGTGTGAAACTATATAGTCTGGAGAGGGCTTAACTCAGTAACCTATCCAAAAGAACTTTAATGAAGCATGGTGAGTCCATGACCCGTCACAAGGCCTTGGTACTACGAGAGGAGAAGCTGTGTGCAAAAGACTCGCCGTTGATTAAGGTTGAGTCGTCCTCTCTGGCTAAGGTAAACTGAGAAAAAATGGGTAAGAACTTACCATTTGTTTGCCCCACCCATTTCAACCATTCCATTCTATTTTATTTTTTAATTTATTTCAACTTTCCTAATCCTCCACACCATTCCATTCCATTCTATTTTTTTTCCAACCATTTTTTTAACTTTTCAAATCCCTATACAATATCTTTAAATCTCAACCATCCATACCACCTCAAAATTAACAAAGTCAAACTATTTTTACATCATTTTTCTAAACTATTTTCAAACAATTTTTTCCATCCCAATAAATGGGATGGAATGGGAAAAATACCTACCCCAAAAAAGGGGTTATTAGTAGACAAGAGTTGCCCCGTGATGGCAGCTCCTACAGGTGAGCCGAGTACGAAGTACTCAGCTGTGAAAAAGATAAGTGAACGATATGGGGAATATAAAAAGGGAATAGTATAAGTGATCTATAAAATGACATATGATGTGTGAAGAGAGCAGTAGTCGGTATGAGACGACTATTGCTCTCTAGGTTGTTGTTTCGCTGTGTTGACATATTGCATTTCACTTTAGGGCAGACTAGTTTGCCCTTGCAGAGTTTAGCAATTCATAGGTTTCTCGGTGTCGTAGGTAAGAAGCCGATGAAGTCAGATGAGTAGGAGCTGGCAAGGGATGGTGTGTGTGGATTTTGTTGAAGATAAAGACATGTGGCAAAGTTTTCTGCTTTTTCTAAATATTATGAACATTACAGTTTTTTGATACTGGGACGCGATCCTAAAGATTTCTAAGAAATGTTATATTTCTAATATTATGGTTGTGAACTGTATTTGAACATCTCTATTGCGTTTGCATGTGAATTATATAGTAAAGGTTTCCACCATAAAAAAAATTAAAAAAAAAACTTTACAGAAATTTCGCATTCAGTATTTGAAAGACGTTAAAAGAGTATGAAAATAAATTTGTACGCTCCTGCCATGGCTTCGGTCGAGCAAGCGGGTCATGACATAATGGGAACGAATACTTGTATTTTTGGAACTTGGGGACAGAATCACTAGGGAATTCAATCATAACAAGAGTTAATGTTGGTTCGCTTAAAGTTTCGATTCTAGAACTGAATGGTTGCGTTCACATTTACGATCATGTTGTAAATGAATCGTTCACTAGTGAAACAACGGTACTTAAGGAACAAGAATTGACCTAAGGAGTATAACAGTAATTTCACCATCTCGGGACATGAATCAATCTGGAGGGTCAAATCTCATGAAATGACTAAATTAGCGGACGTACTGATCGAGTAAATAACTCTAATAATTTCAAGAGCCCAATTCCAAGTTTTTAGTGGAGTAACCTCGAAATTGATAAATTGAATTTTTAACTAAAGAGTTTTAGTAAATTATTTCAATTTATTGGAGCTTGAATTATTTGATCCATGGTCCTCAAACTGACTCTGTAAAAATCAATTGAGAAAGCATATAATATAGTCTTACAATGCATAAATCAATTATACTTATTTATTTAAGTGTGACATAAATAATGGTAGAAGTTAATTCAAACTGATTTTGGTGGGAAATATTTTTCCCTCCACTAATCATGTTGGGTGAATTCTATTGTAAAAAATAAAAAAGATTTTATTTTTTATTTTAATTATTTAAGTGTTAAATAATTATCCACATTTTAATTAGAGTAGGAAAAAGTCATCCTCAGACTTTTTTCCAGGCATAGGCGCCACTTATAGGGATAATTATTCCTTGATTTAATTAGTTTGTTAATTAAATCAAGTGGATATTTATCTAGAATTTAAATGAGATTTAAATCAGATAATATCTTATTTTAAAATCAATAAAGATAATTATGATATAATTATCTAAAAATATTTAATTTTAAATTTCAAAAGATAGTTTGGTTGTTGGGAGACTATTTCTCAGAGAGAAGTGTCCCACTAGTTGGCGCATTTTTTTAGGATTATTGGGCTAAATTTTAGCCAACTCCTCTCTCCTCTATCTCTCTAACTTAAAATATTCTTCAAAAAAAATTAATACGTACAGTTTTTCAGAGTGCCAAAAATTTATCAAATAGCTTTTCCCATAGAAAAATTCCCTGTAAAATTCGATCAAACTCCGCTTAGAGAAAGAAAAAAATATTTTCCTTCCTATTCCCTTGTGAGATCAAATCACACACTTTTATTCTTTATAGGTTTTGGAGGACGATTCAGAAGGCCTTAGTTTTGATTCTTCTAAACACCTATAAGCCATTTCAAACATGTTCCTTTGCCCTACTTCGGCGGATTTCAAATGCAAGGTTGTTGGAGGACTAATAAAGCAAATCGCCTTGGTATAATCTCTCGTTCCCTTTTGTTTTAATTTAATTTGGTTTATGCGATAAATTAAGTAGATTGGTTGCTTTATTTATTAAACATGAAATATGTTCCTATGATTAATCTATGCTTCTTGTTAATATGTGATATCACGTCATTATGTTTTTCATTCAATATGATTGGTTTGATCAATATGTTTTTTTTTTAATATATGCTTCCGCACTAACATATATTTCCTTCAATTGGTATCAAAGCATTAGGTTTTTTGTTTTTTCATGTTTAATGCTTTAGTTTTGAATGAGACTCAATTTTTGCATATTGAATGGCATAATATTTGAATAACATGTTTGATGCGTATTTAAATTTAATTGTTGATGTGATTAATGGTTTGGAATTGATCATTAACTATATGGTCCTTTTGGTTTAGATTTGATGTTCACCCTAGTTTTTCCAAAGGATTTTGTCGGAGCCAAAAGGTATGATACACTTCTCGCCATCCCGTATAAAATAGCTATAAACGACATGATCACAAGGAATAAGAGCTGTTGTCGCACAGAGCAAAATGTAAATCCAAGAATAGAAGACGGGAATTACTCCATTAACTTCATCATTTCCATGGGACCTCTAATGTGGCCACTAATCGTGCCGCTTTCGGAACCTATAATCATGACTCATCTACCTCGTCATTTTTAGTTTCGTCCCTTTGGTTGTTTCAGTCTCCCTTAAGGGTAGACATGTTCGGTTTACGTCTGTAACGACCCGACTTTTGGGATCGTTACTTTAACTTTCATTATCATTAAAAACGTAGTTCTCAAAATTTTAGATATTTTTTTAAACATAGTTACATAATAAACTAGTAACTTGTTAACTTATGATCTCTTTCTTTAAATTCTTTTTTTTTATTAAAGTAAATAACATATGAAAATAGTAGAATAAAATCTACAAGCAAATAATATTGTCATGATACATAATCATAAGATGAAGTTTAAAATCCGTAGTTTCAAATACTAGTACTATTTAAGTTAAATATGACATTAAGAATTTAAGACATGGTTATAAAAAGACTCCTTAAAGACCACAAGAAAATATTTCATAAAATATAAACGAAAGTCTTTCTTGCGGATTTGCTCAATCTACCCTTTGTCACACACCCATCACTGTCACTTGTCCAATCCATCAATTATCACGAAGTAGGTTTCTTACCTACAACACGAACAACTCAGATATGATTTTCACTTAGTGAGTACAAACATAATTTTCACAAAATATATGTTATGAATTAATGTCAAATTATGCTTCATTATGAATACTTTTGAAAATATTTTCTTTTAATGAGATCCCCTACATGTACGTACTAAGTTCGCACGACCAAATGAAAAGTCAACGTTTGTAAGGTCCCCGACTATCACGGTCATATACTTACGTTCATTAACCCTAACCTTAATTGAGGGTGGTACGACATCTTAACTTCTTAAAAACTTATTAGCCTCATCTTTACGTTAAGTGAGGATGGCAAAATGTAATGTTCATAACCATGATTATAATATATGCTAATATGATTTAAAACATAACACGTAACATATCATCATTTCATAAACATCATATTGAATGTATAAACGCATAACATATTTAAAATATGACAAACATCATGACATAAGTTTGTTTTGAAAACTATTCGTTACTGTAGGTGAGATTCGTACTCACTTGGTATCTTTGTAATAAGAGTACTTCATTTTCTTAACGCTAGCGATCGGGTATCTTTCTTGCTTATTAGATAACTGGGCAGATGTATGATTAGATTCTATACTAATCATTTATCATTTAGCTACTTAATTTACACATGAGAGAGTAACTAATACTATTATTAGAACTCAACAATAGATCAATCAATTTTCTAATTAAGCTGACTTGATCTAATCACGTAAAACTAATCAATTAATAAAATAATTTTCTCACCTAAATAAATAAATAATTAGCTAATTATAAATTAGTTAATTAATAATTTGATTAATTAACTCTTAGAGTTAATTAATATATTTAACATTATTATTTATAATTATTTAAGTTAAACTTTAGCTCATCTTGATTAATTACTAATACAATTTAAGGTAATTAATATCTTTATTCATAAATTAGTTAATTAATCAATTAACTTCTACATAAACATAATCTTAAAATAATCAATTATAAATTGATTATAATATTATTACTTAATATTACTCAGGATTGATTAATTAATCAATATAAATAATAAATCTTGATCTCTTAACTAGATTAAATAATTTGATAGTTTACTTAATTTAATTAATTCGATTACATAATAACTTATTTTTAAATCAACCCCGTAGTCTTAACAAGTTCTTTAATCTTTGTGTCTACTTAATTAATATAGTCTAAGCTTCGGAACGTAAAGCCCACTTACTTTAACGTGACTGTTCAAATATTACGGTTTATAAATAGGGAGAATTTCAAAATAAAGCCATTCTTGATGCCACTTTATAATCTATACCCTAAATGGTGTGCTCACTTTAACTCCACTCTATGTTTGTAGTGTAAATTTTAGTGTATAAATTAAAAGTGCACCACACATGGGGCATAGATTATCTTTGTGCCCAGAATGAGGCATTCCTCAAAATTCTCCTTATAAAAATTTAGGTCTTTTAGGACCATTAAGTACTTTCTTAGTGGGTTTTAAACTATTTCATTTATATATTTAAGTCTAGGTGGCCCATTACTCACTTATGGACTAAAGTGGTGAATAAGTCTATAAGACTCATTTGTACTATTAATATGTCCATATTAAATATGTTGATTCATTAAGTCTTATCTTTATTATTAAAACATATTATTAAGTAATTTTAGATTCATTTTAAAATCTCATACTTAATTTAGCAATACTTTACTTTTAAAAATGTTGAAATAACTAAATCTTCTTTTAGGAACTAATCACGCCCAAATTGTGCAATAGCTAAGCGGTCGTTGGTAGCACAACAGAAGCGGAGTCGTCTCCACGAGGAGGTGAAAATAAGACAACCAAAAAACTCGAAACAAACTTTAAGAGGCAAAACTAAAACTTAAAAATAAAAAAGATCAGGAATTATGAGAATTTAAGATCAAAGAAAGCGAGTAAAATGTAATAGACAATCAATGAGAAAAATTAACAAGGCTTTGAGAGTCACTCAATTACTTCACTTCACTGACACCAATTTCAATTCCAATTAATTACTCAATTACAAGTTTCACATCCCAAACAAGTACCGGAAAAAATGTCATTAAGAATTAAAATTAATCACATGTATTTTATTATGAAAAAGTTCTTTCAATTAAACAACGAATATAAATTTCATTGACTATCCTAAATCGACGATATATCAAAATTGATCATAACGCAGTAAAGGAATAATCAAATAAAACAAACATTCAATTACTTATTCTATAAGCATTCCTAAATCTACAATATATCAATTTGACAATATTGCAGTAAAAGAACAACTCACAAAAATAAGCAAATTAATGAAATTAATATTCTCTAAAAATCACATAAATCAAGCATGACTAAATTCATATGAAAAATAAAACAACATAATTTTTCAGAAGATAAAGAACTTAATTCATAAATAAAATCTAACCTTTAAAGCACATAGTTTGGAATCAAAATTGAGACAATGAAGTTACACAATTGAGTTCATCCCTAGCCTTGTTAGGAATTTAGCCTAGTCTCCAATGCATTCTCACACAAATTCTAGAGAAAATATGAGAAATAAATTGTCTATTAATTATTAAACTAAAGGTATAAAAACTCTAGCCAACACCTCTATTTATAATGTTTGGGAGTGGCTAGTGAAAGGGAAACTAATAGAAAATGGGAATACAAAAATAAGGTAATTAACTAATTAATTTTCGGAGATTTTTTTGCAATTAAATTGTGAAATTCGGAGCTTGGAATCAATTCCACGCTGAGGAGAAGTTGAATGGCCACGTGTCACACGGTGATTTGTGGCTATAGCTTGACCGGACACGTGGAAAAAGATGGTTGGCGAAGAGCTTGCTGCGTTGACCAAGTTGGGAGACATTTGGCCACGTGTCGCATGGTGAAAGGCCAAGGGAGCTGCTGATGGACCCACTGTCGCGCACTTAAGTGCGTTGTGATTGGCTGGAGAGCTGCGCGGGGCCCAGCTGTCGGTCTGTTTGGAAGTGCGCACTTGCGCGCTAGGCTGGGTGGAAGAAACGCGCCCGTTGGCACTGCTAGTGGAGGAAACTCGCACCTCTGCGCGCGTGGGGGAGAGACGGGGCTATGGCCCGCGTTCCTTGCTGACTGGGCGCACTAAGGTGGCGTCTAATTGGGCCATATGAGCATGTGAGCCCCCTTTTGTCGGCTGAAGTGGCTGGGTCTTTGGCCTTTATGTTATTTTTAGTATTTTTCCCCCAAATCTCTTCTATTTTATACCTAACAAACCAAATTAAACCAAAATTAATTATTTGTAAAATTAAAACATAATAAAATAAATATTCTCCAACAAAAATAATGATCATTAAAAATCATGGAAATATTCATTTTTATTTAAACAATTCTAATAAATTTATACAATTAAGCACATTAAAAGCACACTTTCGTGCACTTATCACAACCCCCAACCAGCTTATTGCTAGTCTCTAGCAATTCAAGCGAAACAATCCTGTCATAGAAAATAATTATAACATAGCCTGAGCATTTCAATCAAAAAGGTTAGTAAGCATCAAAATTTTCTATCAAAATTAGTTTGGTCATAACAACAGAGTTTGTGTGTGTGTGCTCTAAACCAAAACCTTCTTACCACATACCATAACACATCGGCTTCGAAAAATCCACCAAGTAAGGCCTCGACTCCAAATCCTCACGGGTTTTTGAGATTTTATTTTTGAGTTCAAAGGATTTCACTCATGGAGTCGGAAAGATGAATTAATTACACTCAAGTGAGACGGCAAATATTTAGGACAAGCAATTGAACAATCATTGATAAAAAGATAGGTTAATCAACTGCTCAGAACAATCCACCAATCAAACCACAACCAACCTTCAGGATTTCATAATGGTCAACAAGAAAAACTAGAATAATGAATTAGAGCCATACAATGGAAATATATATGAAAAATAGTCATGCCCTTTGTTTTTCTTTTTTTTTATTCACTTTTGAGAGAGAGATTTTTTTTAATGTTTTTCTTTTTGTATACTTTTCTCTCTCCTTTTCTTATTCTTTTTTTTTGGAACATGACTTTACCAAATTGATCCAATACAATGATAAGACTCTTTGAAAAGTGTAATCTTCCTAATTGACCAAAAATTCATCCTTCTAACATGTGTCCAACAAACCACAAACCATGTAATAATGTTCTAAGCAGTGATTTTACCAATTCTAAATGCCAATGAAAGTTCTAAAAGCCGTTTTCTCAATCTCACATATGTTTCTCTCAAAGAAAATTACATCTAACAAGGAAATTTCTCTAGGCCAAATGTGTTAACATCTATCTTACCACAAGGTTTAGTACGTGCATAAAGAAAAACTCTGAAAGTCACTTCCTAGTAATAAAGATAGCAAAAATTGATGCAAAGTAAACAAATTGATATCATATTCAGGCAAAATCATAAAAATTTTCACAAACAAAGACTATTTACACATGAATATGCTCACCACCCCCAATCAAAATCAGACAGTGTCCTCAATGGCGAGATCGTCGGAAGAGTCAGTGAGTTGCCGAGATAGATGGTCCGCCACTACGTTTTCAACTCCCTTCTTATCCTTGATGGTCAAATCAAATTCCTGCAATAGAAGGATCCACCTAATAAGTCGTGCCTTAGCATCCTTTTTGGAAAGGAGGTACTTAAGGGCAGCATGATCTGTAAAAACCGTGATAGGTGAACCGATCAAATACACACGAAATTTATCAAGTGCAAAAACCACAACAAACAACTCTTTCTCAGTAGTTGAATAGTTCATTTGAGCACTGTTTAGAGTCCTGCTTGCGTAATATACAACGAAGGGCTTCCATTCCCTTCTTTGACCAAGGACGGCCCCCAAAGCAAAATTGCTTGCGTCACACATAATCTCGAATGGTAAGCTCCAATCGGGTGACTGTATAATGGGGGCAGAAGTCAGTTTAGCCACGAGTGTTCGAAAGGCATCTTCACACTCTTGTGTCCAGTCGAACGTGACATCTTTTGCTAGGAGGTTGCATAATGGTCTAGATATGGCTGAAAAGTTTTGTATGAACCTCCTGTAGAATCCGGCATGCCCAAGAAATGAGCGAACATCCTTTACGCTCTTTCGGGTAGGCAAGTTAGAGATGAGTTCAATCTTGGACTGATCGACCTCAATTCCTCTTTCTGAAACAATGTGCCCTAAAACAATGCCGGATGAAACCATGAAATGACACTTTTCCCAGTTGAGCACAAGACCTTTCTCAATGCATCTTTGAAGAACAACTTCTAAGTTGAATAAGCAGGCATCGAAAGAATCTCCAAATACGGTCAAATCATCCATGAACACTTCCATACATTTCTTGACCATGTCACTGAATATGCTCACCATACACCTCTGAAACGTGGCCGGAGCATTGCACAGTCCAAATGGCATACGCCGGAAAGCATATGTGCCAAAAGGACATGTGAAGGTGGTCTTATCCTGATCTTCTAAAGCAATCTCTATCTGATAGTATCCCGAATACCCATCGAGAAAGCAATAGAAGGGATGGCTAGCAACCCGTTCCAGAATTTGATCGATGAATGGAAGTGGAAAGTGGTCCTTGCGGGTGGCAGCGTTAAGCTTGCGATAATCAATGCACATACGCCAACCCGTCACGACCTTTGTGGGGACAAGAGCCCCTTTTTCATTCTCGACTACAGTGACTCCCGATTTCTTAGAAACCACTTGTGTTGGGCTAACCCATTTACTGTCCGAGACCAGGTATATAATACCAGCATCCAACAATTTCAGGACTTCGTTCTTGACGACTTCCTTCATCGTTGGGTTGAGCCTTTTTTGCGGGTCTCGTCTTGGATTAGCTCCTTCTTCGAGATGAATGTGGTGGGAGCAAATTAAGGGGCTGATACCCTTTATGTCAGTAATCTTCCAACCTAACGCGCTTTTATGAGCACGCAGCATGTTTATAAGTCGCTGCTCTTGAGATACGTTGAGTTTAGACGAAATGATAACGGGAAAGGTATCACCAGCTCGAAGGAATGCATGTTTGAGACCCTCAAGAAGTTGAGCTAGCTTGAGGTTTGGGATCTCTTCAGTTGATGGTTTCGGCTTTACTCTTTCTTTTGGTAGCTCTTCAAAGCGTGGTTGCCAAAACTTAGTTCTTCTATCATGTGAGTCGTCAAATAAAGTTGAAACTTCTTTTAACTCATCAGGATCAGAACAGTTGGAATTGTGGAGGAAGTGTTCAAGGGAATCGGGATTCTTCCGCAAGTTAACCTCCTCTTTGACGAGTGTGTCTATCATGTAGGTGTGAATGCACTCGTCGTCATCCTGCGGTTGTTTGGCGATGTTGAAAACATTCACCTCCAAAGTCATATTTTCAAAAGAAATCTTCATAAGACCATTCCTACAATTAATGAGAGCATTTGATGTAGCAAGGAAAGGTCTTCCTAAAATGATGGGGATCTTTGACTCTGTGTCAACCGCAGTTTGAGTATCCAAAATAAGAAAGTCAACGGGGTAATAGAACTTGTCAATTTATAGCAATACATCTTCAACTATACCTCGTGGCTTCCTCACGGATCTGTCGGCCAGCTGCAGGACTACTGAAGTAGGTTTGAGCTCTCCTAATCCTAGTCGCAAGTAGATAGAGTATGGCATGAGGTTCACGCTTGCTCCCAGGTCCAGTAATGCTTGGCCGAAAAATTGTGTCCCAAGGTAGCAAGAAATTGTGGGACAACCAGGGTCTTTGTACTTAGGCGGTGTCTTTTGCTCGATGACCGCACTAACTTGCTCTGTCAAGAATGCAGTTTTCTTGATATGGTGGCGCCTCTTCATGGTGCATAGATCCTTTAGCACTTTGGCATAAGCCGGCACTTGTTTGATCACATGCAACAAGGGAAGATTTACTTTTACTTGTTGCAAGTGTTCAAGGATCTCACCTTGGTTCTCCAGTACTTTCCCAGATCGGAGAGCTTGTGGGAATGGCACTCGTACCGGAGTTTTTGGGTCTTTAGTTTGTGGAGCGTCTTTTTTATTACTCGAAGTAGTGGTTTGAGATGGTTCGATTTGCTTGCCCCTTCGAGTAGTAATGACGTTGACCTCCTTAACATTTTGAGCAGGAGTGTTCGAGGTCTCTGCCATTTGAAGTCCCTTTGGGTTCAATTGAGGCTGAGATGGAAACTTGCCGCGCTCCTGAATGGCTAAGGAACTAGTGACTTTAGTGATTTGGCTTTTAATCTCCTTGTTCTCTTCCACCAATTGTGTAAGGACAGACTTAGACTTTTGGTTTGTTGCTTGTTGTGCATCCATGAATGCTTTCAATGTGTCCTCGAGCGGGCTTCTTTTTGGTTGTGCATTGTATTGCTGTGCAGGATAGGCCCTTGGTGGATTAGCCTGATAGTCAGATTTCCATTGATTCCCAGACGATTGTGCTTGTTGATTTGAATCCCTCCAACTGAAGTTAGGGTGGTTCCGCCAGCTAGGATTGTAAGTTTTAGAGAAGGGTGAGTAAGGCTTCTTGAAATTACCTAAGGCATTACATTGTTCCTCGTATACGCCCCTCATCTCGTTGTAAGTTGCACAATCTTGAGCTTGGTGGTCCTCCCCTCCGCAGACGAAACATGGGTTGGATGATTCCACCCTGGCGACCGTGTGGATTCCTCTACTACCTTGGGATTTGAGGGCCTCAAGTTGCTTTGTTAGGTTTTCAACCTGCGCCTTGAGATTGTCCTCTTCTCTTAGATGATAAATTCAAATTGGTCGAGACCTACTAGTGCCGTCAGTAGCACTCGGTTCTCTCCAGGTGTGGGACTTTTCTGCGAGGTCAATCAGATACTCCATTGCCTCGTCGGGATCTTTTTGGAGAAATTCTCCGTTGCACATTTTCTCAATGAACAGGCGCTCTTGCACTGTGAGTCCTTCGTAGAAATAGCTGACAATGAGCCATGTTTCGTATCCGTGATGGGGACAAGAATTTAACAGATCTCGAAACCTATCCCAAGCTTGGGTTAGAGTTTCACCTTCTTTTTGAGAGAAATTGGAGATCTGTCGTTTCAGACCGTTGGTCTTGTTGTGTGGGAAGTATTTCTTAAAGAAAATCATTGTCATCTCCTCCCACGAACCAATTGACCTAGGTCTAAGAGAATTTAGCCAAAGCTTAGCCTTGTCTTTTAGGGAGAAGAGGAAGAACTTCAACCTAATAGAGTTTATGGCATCGGCACGGCTATGGAAAGTGGCCACCACCTCTTTAAATTCCCTAATGTGTACATAAGGGTTTTCGTTTTCTAGCCCGTGAAAAGTTGGTAAAAGTTAGATCATTCCGGGTTTGAAATCCAGTTGCGGTGCATTAAGAGGAAGCATTATGCACGATGGAGTGGCCGTCCGTGTTGGGTGAAGATATATCATCATCGTCTTCTACGGGTTGTCCTCGTGTTGCGACACGGCTTTTGGGCTTGCAAGTGTGAGTGAATGGGTAGAATGGGAGGACGAAGAAGGAGGAGCAGAAGAGGGAGACAACAATTTAGGTAAGCCTTCGATAGGAAATTCCTCAGTTGGCTTTTTAGCAAATCGACCTAGCTCGTCTCTATATGGAATCATTCACCTCAAGTGTTTTTTTGTTTTTTTTTAGGAAGATGGAAAGGAAACCTAAATCTAGAATTTAAGGAAAGTTGACTTAAAGAGGATTCTAATCTAAAACCTAGAATCTAAGAGATATAGAAACTAGTATAATAAAATTAAATGACAATTATTCTAGGCAGAAATAAATAAAGATGCAAAATTAAAGGAAACTAACCAAAAATAAGAAAAAGGAAACAACAAGAAAAGTAAACCTAACAATTAATGCAAAAATAAAATTGATAAGAAACTAAAATAAAACAGAAACAATTAATGCTACGATAATATTTAAAACTAACAAAACTAATATATAGAACTTCATATATAAGCTATCGTATATAACTAAGAAAATAAACAGGAATAATTTAACATATAACTAAAACTAGCTACAGTACGATTAAGAACTAGCAAATGTTTTTTTTAAAGAAACTGTAACTACTAAAAACTAAAATACTATGTAATACACGTATATGTATAAAACCTAAGCTATTCTATGCTACTGATCCGAGGGAAAGAAAGAAAACTAGTGTTATTGTTATTATTATTATTATTTTATGGCAAATTGAATATCCTAGTGAAAAGTACGGTGACTAAATATATATATAAGCCTAATAAACTAACCAAACCCTACGCAATTTATGATAAACAAAAGGAAATATATAATCCTACAGCCAAGCTACTGTTTGCCCTTTTTTTTTTTAATATACTACGTACTGGTTACAAAAACTAAGAAAGAAAAAAAAAGTTTAATAAAGCAGAATGTATAAGAATTAAAGCCTACGATTAACGTTGAAGACAAAAGCTTTATTTATTTAAATTTTTTTTTTTTGTAAAATTAATATAAGAAGCTACAAAATTAAAAAAAATTAGGAAACTAACCTCTTGTCGTTCAAGGCAAATAATTAGTCGTCGCACCTCCCCGGCAACGGCGCCAAAATTTGATCACGCCCAAATTGTGCAATAGCTAAGCGGTCGTTGGTAGCACAACAGAAGCGGAGTCGTCTCCACGAGGAGGTGAAAATAAGACAACCAAAAAACTCGAAACAAACTTTAAGAGGCAAAACTAAAACTTAAAAATAAAAAGATCAGGAATTATGAGAATTTAAGATCAAAGAAAGCGAGTAAAATGTAATAGACAATCAATGAGAAAAATTAACAAGGCTTTGGGAGTCACTCAATTGCTTCACTTCACTGACACCAATTTCAATTCCAATTAATTACTCAATTACAAGTTTCAAATCCCAAACAAGTAACCGGAAAATATGTCATTAAGAATTAAAATTAATCACATGTATTTTATTATGAAAAAGTTCTTTCAATTAAACAACGAATATAAATTTCATTGACTATCCTAAATCGACGATATATCAAAATTGATCATAACGCAGTAAAGGAATAATCAAATAAAACAAACATTCAATTACTTATTCTATAAGCATTCCTAAATCTACAATATATCAATTTGACAATATTGCAGTAAAAGAACAACTCACAAAAATAAGCAAATTAATGAAATTAATATTCTCTAAAAATCACATAAATCAAGCATGACTAAATTCATATGAAAAATAAAAGAACATAATTTTTCAGAAGATAAAGAACTTAATTCATAAATAAAATCTAACCTTTAAAGTACATAGTTTGGAATCAAAATTGAGACAGTGAAGTTACACAATTGAGTTCATCCCTAGCCTTGCTAGGAATTTAGCCTAGTCTCCAATGCATTCTCACACAAATTCTAGATTTCTCTTCTTGACCTTTTTTTTTTTTTTTTGTCTTAGAAGATTAAATCCTCTCCAAGAGGTTCTTGAAATTAGTTACAATAACTATAAATAAGAAAAATATTTAAAATGATTAACTACTAGCTTAGAGACTTGTGCTCAATCTTTCTTTTTCTTCTATAAACTTATTTGATTAAAAGCTCTCACAACTATCTCTTTCTCTCTCTCTTTCTTTTTTTTTTTCTTTTTTTTTTTTTTTTTTTTGAGTTTGAGTAGTGTTTGAGAGAATTTGTACCATTTTTTTTAGTGAGAGAAGTGATGAAAGACTATCTAGAGTAAATACATATCCTTATATAACCAAAATAAGTGTAGAGTTTACATAAACTATTTTATTTCTTCCTATAACAATCACATAACATATAAACAACAAGTAACTCTCTTTGACTTAAAGTTTTACCGGTTGTGTAATGGTTTGGAAAATGAAATTTTTGTCTATAGCTATTAACTCTACTTGCTCATATTCTTGTGAAAAGTGACTTGTCACATTAGTGTCATAAAAAGTAAAAATAACAAGCAATTTCTCATCATACTTTCTTGACTTCAACCAAAAATCATGACACACCTATATATATATTTTTTGTTGCAAGTGGCTACCTGTCGTCTGAGTGTGTGATTGTGTGTATATATGTGTGTGTCTGTGTATATATATGTAAACTCTCTTTTTTATATACATAATAATTATGTAACCATTGATTTTATACTACCAAGTCCTAGTCCTTTGATCAAGTGAATTAGTTTTTATTCACATTCATGAGATGATCAAATATTGACTATTAATTCAAGATTAAAATTATCATGGCCATTAAATAAAAATTATAACAAATTTTGTTTATAAGTACTTATTCTAAATCAAGCAATAAATTATGCATTTAAAAATTAATGGAATAACAAATTTCTAATTCATTATTGAATAATTAATCCAATTATCATATCACAAAATCTCAAGAGGTTTAAAGTAAACTTGGGATATGATAATGTCATATCCTAATAGATGTGATGATGTCGTTAGATACGTTAAGAGTAAGGGTTGATCCCACAGAGATATGGTTGCTCACACTGACATTAAAACTAAATAGACAGTAAACAAAGGTGGTTGGCAAGTGATTAAATAAATAAATGTTGCTAAAATAAAATAGAGAAGATCAATAATAAAGACCCAAGTCAAGGGTCTCTATCCACTACTAGCTATGATTCTTGTCCACATTCTTGATTTAATTTTTTATGTCGAATCTACTAAATCTATTCTAATATAGATTAATTATTCACGCGCCTAATCAAAGTCTCTTTATATAGAATACTCCAATATGCGCTGCAAATAACCTAAACAAGGTATTCAGTAAAGATTAACTTCATCTAATTTAAGAGTCCCATGCGGAATCACCTAATCTAGGTTTGATTCTATATTACAAATGTCACGACCCGCCGGCTCGGCCGCGGCTACGACAGGAGAGTCCAAACTCATTTTTAGACTCTCATAAACTCTTTTAAACTTTGAAAGCGGAATTTCTATGGATTTGTTTTTAAATGCGGAAGTCTTTATCATATATAAAACTTAAAATGTAATAAGATTGATGGCGCATGGACGCTGCCATGATATTACATACTTATATTATTGTAATGGCCTGAAACTAAGACCACTGTTGCGAGTAATTTATTTATATTATTGAGACATATTAGCTCGTAATATTATATTGATTGTGTTTGATTTTGAGAGAAATAACAATTATTTCGTCAAATCTGGCCAGCTCTTGATTATTTAAAAATGACAGTGCAGATATTGTTATTTTTGCATTGTTGGATTTTAAATCATGCTAGGGATTCAATTTCAAGTTGAAATTGATATTAAAATTCATAACTTTACAATTGGAGCCTACTAGTATATTTTCATAATTTTTAAAAATTATGCCAATTATTTATTATAATTTGGCCAAATAAACTCTAACTTAAAATGTTTATTTTTGCCCATTAGGGTTTATTTTTTTCCCCTTTCTTTCCCTCTCAGCCGCCCCTCTCACTCTCTCTATCTCTCAGCCACACTCTTTCTCTCTCTCTCCCTTTTTCTTCCTCGCGTCTGGCCGGCCACCCTCCTAGTCGGGCTGCCGCTCGCCGCCGCGCCCAGCCCCCTTCGCGTGCAGCCCCGACTTGGCGAGCCCAGCGCTCCCCTGCGAAGCCCAACGCCGGCGAAGCTCCGCGCCGCCTCCTCGCACAGCCCCGACGCCCCTAGCTCGCTTCGACCCTCCGCGCCTTCCCGCGTCGGAGCCCGCCTCGCCCAGCTCCCTCGCGCGCTCAGCCTGAGCCTCTCGCAGCCCCACGTGCGCTGCACCAGCCCCTGCCAGCACCGGCCCCGAGATGTCTAATCCACTTATTGGGCTTTTTGCTCACTGGTGTGCTCGTGTCGCAGGTAAGATGAAAGAAACGAAAGGGCGAGGTGACAACGACGGGAATGACGAGTGTATACGGGACCGACCTGTGAGATCTTACGTGGACTATCGGCTAATCGTTGGCAAAGAAAATATTTTAAATTTCGCAATATTTTGTAAATATTTAAATTAAATCCATTTTAGTTATGATGAGGATTGATAATCCTTTGTTTGTTATTAAAAACTCAATTACGTAACTTGTTTTAAAAAGTTCAAATTTGTCCGTAGTTTTCGAGACTAAAACATCGTTTGGAGTTTTGGGTCGTTACAAAGTTGGTATCAAAGCCACGGTTTAGCCGGTCCTGTAGATAACCCCGTATGCACAAGCGTGATTCTTTCGTTGTCGCCAAGGTGAGTGACCCTTATTTTGCTTCACAAGCCACGAGATAGAAAATTTAATAAAGTTAATTGTAGGCATACTTAAGTAGTACGAGTATGATGGGACTTGAAGATCAAGTCGAGAATTAGAGCTCGAAGTGACTGTCCAAGGGACACTCTCGTTCGGGGTGGTAGTTCTCCACCATCCGTGCTGTCTCGAGTAGACGAATGACGGTCTGTCGATATTCACTCTTAGTCTTAAATTCCTAAATAAAGACCCCCCTTGAGTTTCTAGCCGTCAATATCACTTGAAGAAGCGTGAATGCTGACCTTACCCAAAGCAAAGTGAATAAAGACAAATCGGCGGCAGACGATTTGAGGGCTAGAATCCTAATGGGGAGGTTGATCGGGCTACACTCGAAGTTAGTGCATTTATGTTTCTTGGTCCGACCGAAGGTAGAGACGAGGAGTTGTCTTAGCCCTGTAAGAGGTGTTAGAATCATTAATGATTTTGAAAGCGTTATACGGTGGAGTTTATGAGGACGCACAAACACTAATCGTGTGAAAATGTCCGCAAACTTTATGATTTATCAGAGTGGCGCAGCGGAAGCGTGTAAAACAATGCTTAAAGAGAGGTTAAAGGCTCATTCAGCATACTTAGGCGGGACCATATCGACTCTGTACCAGTTGACGTGATAACTTAATCGTTCTAAGCTTCCACCTTGACAGATGAGACTATAGAGCTACGATCTTTTTTAAGAGTGTATGAGGCCACCGGTTCACCTCACGTATACTAGACGTGAGAATGGAGGAATAAAAGTGCTGACGTGTTGAAGAACTTGTGCTCACAAGTCTGGTCATGTGTGACGTGAGTGATGGGGCATGTGAATTACGTGTCAAGTACTGTGATCAGCTAAGTTGACTCACGTGGATGTTTGGAATATAGGGGTTACGCTGTAAGCGTATTGGTAATTCGAACTTTATGGTGCTCGGCGATAACTATCTTTGGATAGTCGTATCTATTGTTTTGTTGTTTTCATTAGTTTGGGGATGCACCTAGTCGTGAGTCATCTATAAATTCATTTCTCTCGGGATGCGAGATTTTAATGACTTTATGAGCATCGAATGGTTACTCGGCTACCATGCGGCAATTGGCTGAGCGGAGAGTTTTGAGCTTAAGGGGTCACTGATGGGGTTAGTCATACCTGTTATTTCTGCTCGAAAGGCGCAAATAGTGATGGATGAAGGCTTTTGGGGCTTTCTCACTTGCATTGCGACCTACCCTATGAGGACTCTCATCAAGCTTTGGATATTTCGATCGTAAGGAAAGCTGTTCATGTCATTTACGAGGAACTTGCAGGATTACCTCTCGACCCTGAGATTGAGTTTGTTATCGAACTATTATCGAGTTCTACCTTAGTGTCATCGACTTCATATTATGTGATCCCGACGGGATTAAACGGGTTGAACTTAGCTGAAAAGGGGGTTGTTCAACAAGGGTTTTATTAGACCCAGTCATTCGCCGTTGGGAATCTCGGTTCTTTGTGTTAGAAAAGGAGGGTGATTGCGGCAATCACAACTCCTTGAGCTAAGAGAAAGGCAAGACAGGGTAAGCTGCGAAATCCCTCACAACGTGGGTTAGTAGAGTTCTAATATACCTGTTCTCGAGGTAAAGACCTGCGATTGAGCTATCTCTAGCTAAAGGCAGGAGGAATATATGCCCAAGTCCGCCTTCCTTACCAGTTGTGGACACTGTCAACCCTTGGTGATGTCTTTCGGACCCACCAATATCCTAGCCATATTATGGCTTTAACGAATGGTGTCCTCGAAGACCATATCGACGAGTTCGTTATAGTCTTTAGCGATAATATTCTTGTTTATTCGAAAGCAAAGCTGGAGCATAAAGAGCATTTACGAGCTGTTTTGAAAAGATTAGCCGAGAAAAAGTCCTATGCAAGGTTCAGAAGTGTGAGTTTTGGCTAGAAAATATCTCATCTCTCAGTCACTTAGTGTTTAAAGAAGGAGCCTCAGCGGATCCGTCAAGGATCAAAGTCGTGAGTTCACGAAAGCAGCCCACGACAGTCACAGAAAGTCTGTCGTTCTGAGCTTAGCTGGGTACTTTGGGCGGTTTGTAGAGGAGTTCTCCAAGCTCGCTCTACCTTTGACTATACTCACTCGAAAGAATATCAAGTTTTTCTTGGACTGTGGTGTGCATAGGGAGCTTTCAAGAGTTTAAAAAAAAAAGGGCGTCTCACAACTGCCCCAGGGTCGACAACTCCCACAGGAACTACTGGATTTGCGTTTTACTGCGACGCTTCGAAGCAAGGATTGGGTGCAATGATGTTGCAACATGGACACATCGAAATAACTCAATGATTATGAGACTCGCTACCCTACTCACAACCTCGAGCTTGCCACAGTCGTATTTGTTAAAAAAAAAAATTCAGATCACTACCTTTTCTTGATTCATTTTGATTGCCACTTAGATCATAAGAGACTGAATTATGAGCTTCTCAAAGACTAAGTACGGCATTTATTATTGCCTAGAGGGAACGTGGCTAATCCTAGTCATAATCTGCGACATGGAGTCTTCGATATTAATTCTAAAGTTACCTATAAAGAAAAACCTCTTTGCAAATCCTTGATCTGAAGAACAAGGAGTTGAGGAACAAGAGTATACCGAAGGTCAAGGTTATGTTGGGAAACCACACTACAGAAGAGGCAACATGTGAATTTGAAAGTACTAGGAGGGAGGAATACCCACACTTGTTCTAAGTTTCGAGGACGAAACTTCTATAAGGTGGTAGGATTGTAATGGCCTGAAAGTAAGACCACTGTTGCGAGTAATTTATTTATATTATTGAGACATATTAGCTCGTAATATTATATTGATTGTGTTTGATTTTGAGAGAAATAACAATTATTTCGTCAAATCTGGCCAGCTCTTGATTATTTAAAAATGACAGTGCAGATATTGTTATTTTTGCATTGTTGGATTTTAAATCATGCTAGGGATTCAATTTCAAGTTGAAATTGATATTAAAATTCATAACTTTACAATTGGAGCCTACTAGTATATTTTTATAATTTTTAAAAATTATGCCAATTATTTATTATAATTTGGCCAAATAAACTCTAACTTAAAATGTTTATTTTTGCCCATTAGGGTTTATTTTTTCCCCTTTCTTTCCCTCTCAGCCGCCCCTCTCACTCTCTCTATCTCTCAGCCACACTCTCTCTCTCTCTCTCCCTTTTTCTTCCTCGCGTCTGGCCGGCCACCCTCCTAGTCGGGCTGCCGCTCGCCGCCGCGCCCAGCCCCCTTCGCGTGCAGCCCCGACTTGGCGAGCCCAGTGCTCCCCTGCGAAGCCCAGCGCCGGCGAAGCTCCGCGCCGCCTCCTCGCACAGCCCCGACGCCCCTAGCTCGCTTCGACCCTCCGCGCCTTTCCGCGTCGGAGCCCGCCTCGCCCAGCTCCCTCGCGCGCTCAGCCTGAGCCTCTCGCAGCCCCACGTGCGCTGCACCAGCCCCCGCCAGCGCCGGCCCCGAGATGTCTGCGAGCGCGCCCCCGAGCTTCCGCACGCCGCTCTCTCTTGCTTTCGAGTCCGGCCGCTCGGCCTGACACCGCGCCGGCCCTCAACGCACAGCTCCGCAGCCCCGCGCAACTCCGACGGTGCTCCCCTTGCGCCGCCCAATCGCGAGTACACTTCGGCGAGCCCAGCCGCCGCTCGCCGCCCCTCGCCCCGCTGCACGAGGCCCCGATCTGCGTGGGCCCAGCTCAACGAGCCTCCGGCGAAGCCCACCCCTCGTCTCCGGCGCTGCCGCTGCGCGACCCAGTGGGTCCGCACATCTCGGCGCCGCGAGCACCCAGCCCCGCTCGCGCCGACCTCGCGCTTCCCACGCTTCGCTTACACGAGCTCAACTCGAGCGCCCACTGCTCCAAAGCCACGACCCTTCCGTTGCATTATTGGTTCGTGCCACCGTGTCGCGCGTGGCTCGCTACAACCGCGAACCACAACGTGCTGCCGTTGCTCACGTTAGGTGAGCTTTGAGCTTGAACCAAGACTTTATATTCATTTTTATCGCGTTTCAATGTTTGGCAATTGTGACAATTTAAGACGTGCTCAGTATTGTGTGGCTGTGGTTACGTTGATTTAGTGGTTTTACTTATGGTTTATTTATGTTGAGTTTGAATTTTGATGGTGTGGATTTTGGTGTATGATAAATTGGGTTGATTAATTCGTGTTAAAACTCGAAATCTTTTTGTTAAAGAATCGACCTTAAGTTTAAGGGCGACTTTATTGTTGGTCGTCTTTCGAAGCCAAAGATTTTGTCAAATGGTTAACTTGGTCGATTTTGGAGTATTTGTCAATTTTGAAGCTAGTTATAATTTCGATAAGGCTTGCGAATCTGTGGCCAAACTTGTCTACTTGTCTCGATAAATTTCCAATGCCGTTACGACTTGTCGGATAATGCCGCGACAAATATTTTAATTCTATTTTTTTTAAAAGCCTTCTTAGGAGTTTGGTGTTTGTTTTGTTTCGTGGCCACGTTGGGCTTGGCATTTCGAGTGTTTTGGCATCATGAAATTTCGTGGAAGTGGGTCGTTTTGGAATTTAGAAATTTGTCAAGTGGTGCCGTTTTAGTAGTAATTCGAATGTATTTGAATCATTATCTTAGTTAGCAAGAGATTAAGAATTTTCTTAAATTAAGAAAATTAATAAAAAGAAAATTATGTGATCTTGAGGATTTGATTTTTTTGCACGAGCCTTGGTTATATTGGGTTGTATTTCTTGTAAATGTGCCCGTTTGAGCTTAAAGCTAGTATCAAGTCGCGGTCCGAGCATTTCGCATCATGGTTTTGTTTAGTTCGAAACTTGATTCGATTTCTTTTATTTTCGCAAATTGTGCAGGAACGTGTTCGAACACTCAACCCTTCACCGCCTTTTTGTTAAAGGTATAAACGGCGGTCGGAAATAAAGTATTGGCGCTAAGCCACGATGACGTTCCCTGTTACCTTCTTTTAGTTTAAATGTCGATTGTTCTAGTGTTAATCCGAGCCGCTGAGGCCCGGTGTTAATTTATGATTATGTTTGAAATAAATTATGATAAAGGATAAAAATTGCCTGTGTGGTTGTTGTGATGGATTGTGACCGAAATTAGTTCGGTGCTCTTGGTTGTTGTGAAGGCTTCGGCCGGGATATCCGAAAAAACAAGGAAAACTCTGCCGGATTTTCGGCTCGAAGTTTAGATGCTTAGTAAAGCTAAGTTGGAAACTAATTAGATTAAAGAATCCATTTCTCATCAAAATAAATCAAACAATATACTCGTTGGCTACGGGTTAACGTATAAAACTAAGCCACTGGTGAACGGGACGAGGATACTTCAAATTACAATTTGATATCCGTTTGTCCGCTCTTGGTTAAAGACCAGCTTGAGTAGTCCGTCAATCCTTTGAGCAATTCTTTGATTTATGTCTAGTTGAAAGTGGCTTTTGACCCTATTACTCGCGTATTGGACAGATTTGTCGCACGACGAGTTTCAAGGGAGGACGCCACTAGGATAGAGTCGCAAGGACCGAGGCTTAGGACCTCAGGTAAGTGGATCTCCACTGTGGCACGAGCAAACTTTACAATGCTTGAATAAATTATGAATGTGTTGAGATTATATCAAGTATACGATGCTTCTAAAATGGTGGCTGTTAGACTGTGTGGATCTCTTTTCTTGTTAAGGCCGTGAATACGGGCTTTTTATCATGTTTGTCTCTTTTGTGCAACGAGCCTGCAGGTATGGGACTGTAGGTTCGTTTATGATATGTTGTGTTTTTCTAGGTGTGTATTTGTGCGTGTGTTCATTTATATATTTATCTGTCTGTGGGTATGGGACCACAGACATAAAACTATCCAACTTCGTGGTTCAGGTTCTAGTATAGAGTGTGTGGCTATTTGTGTGTGCATATGTTAGTTTGACTTATTTGTCGGTGGGTATGGGACCACAGACATAAAACTGTTTATGTTGTTGTTGAGATCTTATTGCAGGATTAGCTAAATTCCAGAGAGACGCAAGGGGATTGAGGGTTTGATTCGAACGATTCCTCTTCGTCGCTGTGAACGTTCCAGTTAGGCTCAAAGAGTCCGAGGAGTCGAATCGAATGATTCCTCCTTGTTGCTGCAAACGTTCTAGCTAGGCTCTAGGAGTCCGAAGAGTCGAGTCGAACGATTTCTCATCGTCACTGTGAGCGTCCTAGATAGACTCAAGAAACGGCTTGAAATAAGGCCCAGCCCGAGCGGAAACACTATTAAGTTTTGGAACGATCGGATGTAAAGTAAAGCCAATAGTTGTAGAAGCACTGTATGTTTCTGAAGGGGGCCGCGATCATGATCGATTCCGAGATCGCCCGATGGGGCCATTGTCTGTGTGAGGTTTCGGAACGACCCGATGGGTCTCGAGGAGGTCGGTTGACGACCTTCCTCTTCATATGCTGTGTGCCGCGATCATGATCGATTCCGAGATCGCCCGATGGGGCCATTGTCTGTGTGAGGTTTCGGAACGACCTGATGGGTCTCGAGGAGGTCGGTAGGCGACCATCCTCTTCATATGCTGTGTGCCGCGATCATGATCGATTCCGAGATCGCCCGACGGGGCCATTGTCCTGTGTGAGGTTTCAGAACGACCCGATAGGTCTCGAGGAGGTCGGTAGGCGATCTTCCTCTTCATATGCTGTGTGCTGCGATTGTGATCGATTCCAAGATCGCCCGACGGGGCCATTGTCTGTGTGAGGTTTCGGAACGACCTGTAGAGGGTCGAGAGTTGCATTAGCTCTAGAATAACTTCTAGAGAGATCAGAGTCACATGAAATTTAGAACGACCCGTAGAGGGTCTGGAACTGTGTGAGTTTTATCACGATCTACAATAGGGTTTAGAGGCATGTACGTTCTATAATGACCCACGAAGGGGTCAAGATGCGTATCAAGTTCTAGAATGACCCGTAAGAGGTCTAAAATTTGTATAAGTTCTAGAATAGCCCGTGAATGGGTTTAGATGTGTATAAGTTCTAGAACAACCCGAGAATGGGTCCAGATGTGTATTAAATTCTAGAACGACCTGCCAGAGGTCTAGAGAATGGGTGAGGCTAACGAGACCTCCCTAATACTTTAGAATCAAGAATTCTTAAATAGTAAATTGTGTGCACACGTATTTTTACGAGCTAAGTCAGAGAGTTGTGAGCCTGAGTGAGATTAAAACAAGATTAATGGGTCTTTGAGTCCGACCTCGTTCCATGTCACAGCTCTTTTGCAGGTATTGTTCCCCGTGTAGGTTCAACACCTTAAATCTGAAATATACTCTGCGGGCAAGATTGTTAAGAGTGACATTTACTCTTCGTATTACAACGACGCGATCGTCGAGTCAGTCTTGTTATTGAACTATAGTGTTGTGATGTCTCTTGATTGTTGATTACTTGCAGACTTAGCAACTTATTCATCTAATCCACTTACTGGGCTTTTTGCTCACTGGTGTGCTCGTGTCGCAGGTAAGATGAAAGAAACGAAAGGGCGAGGTGACAACGACGGAAATGACGAGTGTATACGGGACCTACCTGTGAGATCTTACGTGGACTACCGGCTAATCGTTGGCAAAGAAAATATTTTAAATTTCGCAATATTTTGTAAATATTTAAATTAAATCCATTTTAGTTATGATGAGGATTGATAATCCTTTGTTTGTTATTAAAAACTCAATTACGTAACTTGTTTTAAAAAGTTCAAATTTGTCCGTATTTTTCGAGACTAAAACATCGTTTGGAGTTTTGGGTCGTTACAATTATAGGAGTCCTCGGAATCACGTCCCGGTCTAAAAATAGGTTATGACTCTCATAAGAGTCTATTACCATCAAAATATTACATATTCAAGTCTTAAAGCTCTCGAGATCTCGTCCCGGCATCAAAACATATATTGTTTATAATATATTAAAAGTGCGAAAAATATATTGCCATGGGTATTCTCTTCAACGGATACCACACACACCATCTCCGCCAGTTCCTAGTCGCTAATCTTCATTGGCGTCTTACCTAAAACACCGAGAACCTATGAGTTAATAAACTCAGTAAGGGCGAACTAGTCTACCCTAAATAGTATGCATCAATGGTTCATATAATACAACAATCACACAGAGAGAGGTTAGTCATCCCATACTGACTAACGCCCCTTTACACAGCAAATGCATCAAAGTTGTTCTATTACCCTCGTGTATTTCCATGTCTCTCAGTTCTCACTTTTTCACAGTCAAGTACTTCGTACTCGGTTCACACAGCCGAGCTTCCTGCACGAGGTAGCTCGATCTCGTTGCACTAAGCACAATCGAACAACACCCCTAGTTTGTCTTGTTTTAAGGAGACAACTCAGGTTCATTGGCGAGTCTCTTGCACACAGCTTCGCTCCTCGTATCATAAGGCCTCATGATAGGTTATGGACCCACCACGCTTATTTATAGTCCTTCTAGAGGAATGTCTCGTTAAACTCTCTCCGGCCTTAATATTTTTACACAACAATCATTTTATTATTTAATTAATTGAGCTCGACATCTTTATCAAGTATGGGATCCACTGATGGTCACCATGATTTCTCTAGCGTGCAGGCGGGGAGACGGCCTATCTCCCGGCAGTCACACAGACTTCGTCTCATACTCAACTGGCTGGCTTGTGTTAGGAATCAGCTCATCCTCAGGGAATAAGGCTCTCTCTCTTAGAGCCAGGGCTCTCTTCTCTTAGAGCCGAGCATTAACATCGTCTTTTATTTCAATATTTAGATTTATTTCGTTTACCTCCTATCGACTCCTATCGGAGGATTGAGGCTTATTTCAGATCTCTGTCCCTCCCGTCTCGTTTATCGAGGAATCGGGACTTTAAATCTGTTATACTTTCCCTCGTCAGATCACAAAACAGACGGGGATTTAGTATGTTTGAATCCCCTTGTTAGATCAAACAGCAGACTGAGATTTAGTATGTTTGAATCCCCTTGTCAAATCACACAGCAGACTAGGATTTAGTATGTTTGAATCCCCTTGTCAGATCGCATAGCACACTGGGGTTTCACAAGAGCCCACTTTACAATTTTAGTTTTAAAGTTTTAAAGCACCGAATAGACTTCTCATGAGTCCCACACTTTGGCCTCTTGTATTTGGGTACGGGACCCATGATTTACTCGTTTGAGGGGTTAACAACAAATATACAAAAGGCTGGGTAGGTTTTCCTACAAGACTATTCTGACGGGCCACAATCCGTAAGGCATAGTGCACGGGTAAGGAGCCATATTTGCCGTTAGTATTATAATTTACCGATCTCAGGGATCGATGTCTAGATCTTTTCACAATCCTTTAATAAGTATTTGTTCTTGATGATTTACTCATTCTTTAGTAAATCAAAGGTTCAGCCTCTACTTTGGCATTCACAGCCTTAGCTGTTACTGGCAGCTCAAGGCCGCTTTTCTTTGTCATTAAGCTGTTTCTCTTTCAATTATAAGTCGCTTAAAGCCGACCTTCTTCTCACACTTGAGTTGTAAACTCGGTGGAGATTGGGTAAGAGCGAACTCGTACTGATGAATTTCACTTACAGCTTATTCTCTTTTATTGAGGCTTATGAAGATCTAATCTAAAGATTAGATTATTTCTATTTACGAACGTTTTATTCGAGATTTATTCATGCTAGGGTTCTCTTTCGGCTATTATAGTTTATCCACTACATAGCACAAAAGTATAGTATTCACACAATATTTATTCACAAAGTACTAATGCAACCCTAGCAAACATTTCGCACATATATACACTCGGTGCCGTAGGTGCATCGTCACTTACGGTTAAAAGCGTTGCAGCGGTTCCGAGGTCTTTCTGGGAACTTGTTCGGAGCTCCGACCACCTTCGTGTCTCATTGTCCTTGAATAGAAAGACATGGTTTCGCTAGTTTGACCGTCTTGTAAACACGAGAGGAACTATTAATAGTTAATCACTAAGTGCTCGGGTTTCCATCTCAAACTTTCCTAGACGGTCTCTCGTCTTTTGAAATCTTCAGACTATGCAAAGTCCGTTAGAACTTAGGAAAGTCAAATCTTAACTTGATGGATTTTCTACTGACTTACTTTAATTGGACTACTTAGAGTAGCCCACTACAAGATTCAAGGCCTTCTCACATCCTTGATACATATGGGCCTTAGCCATTTCTGAGGCTCAAACAGGTAATTTGGGCTTCGAGCTAGAACAAGGCCCAAAGTGGCCTTCACAGCCTCCTTGCTGTTAGGCCCACTAATGGTTTGGGCTCCAAAAGTGAAGGCCCAAAATGGCCTTCAAAATTTAAAACAACTTGGCCCAACAAGCTTTGGGCTTCAAAGACTAAGGCAAGGCCCAAAACGGCCTTGACATCTTAAACGTCTCTAAGACGGGACACTTGTCCGTTTTAGCGTTTTCAGAAAATACTTTTGAACACTAATCTTGATTAAGAAGCTTCCTTTTTTTTTTAAAAAAAGTGTTCATTAAATCCTTTTTCAACTAGGATACATTTTACAAAATGTTATTGGGCTCAGTATAGTGATTTACACGCACTATAACCGTTTCTTAAGAAAACTGCTCAGTTTCGAGGTAACCGAGTCTCGTATCGTTTGAAAAAAAAACCGTTTAGTTTAATTGAACAATTACGGTTCTCATCTCACTATGTATGGGCTGGACTAAGTCCATTTAAGTCTCGACACCTGTTTTACATTAGTTTGAGACTTCCTCGAGCCTTCGGTTCACTAAGTTATAAAAATGTCGTTTCGAGCCTTAAATTTACCTCGTTCTTTTATCGTCATAAAATTTATTAAGGGCAGCAAGCTCTTCTTTTCTTTTCTTTCTTCCTCACTCAAAGCCCTCTCTTTTCTCTTTTCTCTCTCTATGCCACGGTTTTTCTCTCAAAATTTTGCCAAGGAAAAGCAAAAATGGGAGCTTAAGAGTCAAAAAGAACTTTTATACTTGAGAGAGTTTAGAGAGAGTTTCATTTGTCTCTCTCTCTCTCTGTCTCTCTCTCTCTCTCTCTCTCTCTCTCTCTCTCTCTCTCTCTCTCTCTCTTCTAATTATTTTAATTCCTCAATTAAAATAATTGATAAGTCCTATGGTCCATAATAGCCCTTGATTCTTTACACAAATCAATCCTACGGTTGTAGTTTATCAATAGGAAACTTTTCACTTTTCAAAGCTCTCATCATTAAATTGCATTCTCCAAGCAACTTAATGAGTTTTTCTTTTCTCTCTCTTCTACTCAATGGCCAAATATCATTCATGCATATTCTCTAAGATTTTAATCCCAATAATCTCATCTAATTGGTAATTCTAATAATTCTTGGCCATTGATTCAAACTTGGTGGTTAAGGGATCCAAATTCAATGGCTAGGATCTAATATGAGTAATAGACAAAAAGCTTTTCATTTCCCTTCTCTTTCTTCAAAAATAGCACCCTTGATGGCCCAGTATCTGATTGGTTGGGTTAAATGAGCCACCAATGAAAAAATTATTGGATTTATTTCATTGGTTCATCACTTTACACCACTTAAGCCATTAAGGCACTCAACCATTTCTCTTACTTGGGGCCCACAGTTTTCACTTTGATATTGGGCCTAAAAATTATTTATTAATACACCAAGCCCACTAAGAGTCAAATGGGGACGGTTTTGGGCTGGCCCAAGGGATCGGGAACCTTTCCTGAGGCTCGTTTCTCTCGAAGAGGCCTAAACGCCCCCATTCCAAACCATCGGTCGGAGTTTTGACCTAATTCACATTCCATCTAACCCGAGACCTAACGAAACTTTCTTATGTCAGTAGAAACTTCTAAAATACAGTTTATAAGTCAAATATCAATTTATATGTGGTCGTTCCGAGCTCGTTCCCTTTCTCTAACTTTGTTTATACGGTTTATCTCAACTTATCGAGTTTAAGCCGTTCCGGCTTCGTTTTAACTCGGAATGGTTTCAAATTTGAAACTAAGTTTAAGTATATGATTATGATTCATATTGTAACCTCAAAAATAGAATAAAACCCAAAAAGGGTCATTTTTCTAAATTGGGCCAATTGTAATTTCTTACAACTTCAGGGACTCGCGGTGTAATTTTGTACTTTGAGGAGTCGATTTCGAATTCAATGGCCACTAAGACATTAAGCACATGTATTCCAAATATAAATTGGAGAAATCAATGATAGGAGTGAGTGCTAATCGCAAGACGAGATATAATTAATTTAACGAAGGGTCGTTAATTAGAAAAACGACTAACTCGTTTGCCGAAAAAGTACCATAAAGGATAACCCCGGGGGCCGGGTTACAATTTTCTAACATATAATGAAAGTTTCGTCCTCGAAACTTAGAGTAAAGCTGGGTACTTTTCTCGAATCTCGTCTTCTTGTTCCCAGATGGCTTCTTCAGCGGAATGGCCTTCCCATTTGACTTTAACTAGAGGAATGACTCTGTTCTTTAATTGCTTCTCGCTTCGACCTAAAATCTTCTCATGTCGAACTTCATGCTTGAGATCCGGAGTGATCTCTACTTCTGGGCACTTCAAAATATGAGCGGGGTCTGCGATGTATTTTCTTAGTATTGACACGTGAAACACGTCGTGCAATCCTGACATCGCGGGTGGCAATGCCAATCTGTCGGCAACCTTGCCGACTCTTTTGAGGATCTCCAAAGGTCCAACGTATCGGGGGCACAGTTTGCCTTTTTGGCGGAAACGCATCACTCCTTTCACAGGAGAAGTCTTTAAAAGCACTTTATCACCCGCTTCAAATTCCAATAGTCGCCTCCTCTTATCGACGTAGCTCTTTTATTTGCTCTGCGTGGTCTTCATTCGCTGGCTGATCTTCTGAATCGCTTTGGAAGCTTGTTCCACTAAACCCGGGCCGAGATATTTCTTCTCTCCGACCTTATCCCAATGTATTGGTGTTTGACACTTTCTCCCATAGAGTGCCTCATACGGTACTATTTCAATTGTAGCCTGATAGCTATTGCTATAAGCAAACTCGACTAACGGGAGAAATCCTTCCCATGATCCTAAGAATCTAATGTGTAGGCTCTCAACATGTCCTCTAGTATCTGAATCGTATGTTCAAATTGTCCGTCTGTCTGGGGATGAGAAGCTGTACTGAATTTGAGCCTTGTCCCGAGTGCGAGTTGCAAACTCTTCCAGAAGTGCGAGGTAAAACGGCTATCTCGATCTGAAACGATCGAGCACGGCACTTCGCAAAGTCTCACGATATTCTGAATGTATAGCTCAGCGAGCTTGTCCATAGTGTAGGTAGTGCGGACGGGGATGAAGTGCACTGACTTTGTGAGACGATTTACTATAACCTAAATAGAGTCGTTCCCTCGACGAGTCCTGGGTAATCCGGAGACAAAGTCTATCGTCACTTATTCCCATTTCCATTTTGGATTTCAAAAGGTTGTAAGGTTCCAGCAGGCCTTTGATGCTCAACCTTGATCTATTGGCAAGTGAGACACTTCTCCACAAATCTTATGACATCCATCTTCATTCCTGGCCACCAGTACTGTCTTTTCAAATCTTGATACATCTTCGTGACACCAGGATGCACGGAATACGGTGTCTGGTAGGCTTCCTCAAGTAGTTGTTCCTTAATCTCAGGGATGTCAGGGATGCAGGTACATCCCTTAAACAGTAGAGTCCTATCAGGACTAACTTTAAAATCCATTAAGACATGTTTTTCTGCCTCTTCCCGAGCTTTGGTCAACTCTACGTCATTGTGTTGTGCCTCTTTTAGTCCCTCTAGTATCAACGGGCGTACTTGTAGACTTGATATTTTACCACCCACTGTCACCAATCTAAAATCCGCTATCTCTTTAATCAATTCCTTAGAGAGTCCTCTCAACATTGCCATGTTATCGGTGGATTTTCGACTAAGTGCATCTGCTACCTTGTTCGCTTTACCGGAATGGTAGTTGATTGTTAAGTCATAATCGTTGAGAAGCTCCAACCATTGTCCTTGATGCACGTTTAGTTGCTTCTGCGTGAACAGATACTTAAGAGTCTTGTGATTTGTGTATATTTCACAGTGAACTCCATACAGATATTGTCGCCAAGTCTTGAGGGCGAACACCACAGTAGCTAACTCTATATCATGAGTGGTGTATCTAGTCTCATAATCCTTGAGTTACCAAGAGGTATACGCAACCACCTTGCCGTGCTATACGAGCACAACTCCTAATCCAGACTTCGAGGCATCACAATATATGGCGAACCCGGTACTACCTTGTGGTATAGTGAGGATTGGTGCGGTGGTCAGCCGCTTCTTCAGCTCCTGAAAGCTCCGTTCACAAGACTCCGTCTAATTATACTTATGTTCCTTACGGGTTAATGCCGTCATAGGGTTTGCGATCTTCGCAAATCCCTCAACAAATCTACGATAATACCCAGCCAGTCCTGAGAAAATTCTTATCTCTGTCATATTCTTTGTCTGTGGCCACTTCATAACAGCCTCGACTTTGGTAGGGTCTACTGCCACTCCATCCTTTGATACCATATGACCAAGAAAAACTACTTGCTCGAGCCAAAATTCACACTTCTTGAATTTAGCATAGAGTTTCTTAGCCTCTAGTCGTTGTAGGATTAACTATAAGTGATGGGCATATTCCTTTTTGTCCTTAGAGTAGATTAGAATATCGTCGATAAAGATGATAACGAACTTATCCAAATAGTCCTCAAAGACTTGGTTCATCATATCCATGAACGCAGCAGGGGTGTTTGTGAGGCCAAATAACATGACTAAGAATTCATAGTGCCCATATCTTGTCCTGAAAATCGTCTTTGGCACATCCTCTTCTCTCATTTCCAACTGCTGGTATTCGGATCGTAGGTTTATCTTAGAAAAAGTTGTGGATCCGGCAAGCTGATCGAATAGATCATCAATTCGCGGAAGTGGATACTTGTTCTTTATGGTTGCCTTATTCAATTCTTGGTAATCGACGCACAGTCTCAGCGAGCCATCTTTCTTTCTCACGAAGAGAACCGGCTCTTCCTACGGAGAGTGGCTGGGTCGAATGAGGCCTTTCTCTAATAGTTGTGCAGAGCTAATCGGTATGGGGAACGTGATATCGCCGAGGTCCTGGGAATCATTTCAATGCAGAACTCGATTTCTTTGTCCGGGGGCAACCCTAGGAGGTCTTCAGGGAATACTTTTAAGTATTCTCGTACTATTAGTACGTCGTTCGGTCCCGATTCTTGTCACGACCCGCCGGCTCGGCTGCAGCTGCGACGGGAAAGTCCAAACTCATTTTCAAACTCTCGTAAACTCTTTTAACTTTGAAAGCGGAAATTCTGTGTAAATTTTTTTAATTTTTTAAAAATGCGAAGGTCTTTATTATAGATAATACTTGAAGTCGTTGGAGCTAAGATGCTGCCATAATATTACATACTTGTAATATAGGAGTCCTCGGGATCACGTCCCGGTCCCAAAATAGGATATGACTCACACAGAGTCTTTTACCATAATATTACAAACCAAGTCATAAAGCTCTCGGAATCTCGTCCTGGCATCAAAAACATAAATTATTTGTAATATAACATAAGCGCGGAAAACATATTGCCACGGGTATTCTCTTCATCGGATACCACACACACCATCTCCGCCAGCTCCTACTCGTCGATCTTCATTGGCTTCTTCCCTACGACATCGAGAACTTATGAGTTGATAAAATCAGTAAGGGCGAACTATTCTACCCTAAATAGTATGCATCACAGGTTCACATATTGCAATAATCACACAAAGAGGGGTTAGCCATCCCATACCGACTAACACCCTTTACACATCAAATGCAACAAAGTTATCCTATTACCCTCGTGTATTCCCATGTCTCTCAATTCTCACTTTTCCACAGTCGAGTACTTCGTACTCGGTTCACACAACCGAGATTCCTACGCTAGGTAGCTCTATCTGGTTGCACTAAGCATACTCGCATCACCCCCTGATTCACCTTGCTCTGAGGAGACAACTGAGTCTCTTGCACACAGCTCCGCTCCTCGTATTGTCAAGGCTCCGTGATTGGTTATGGACCCACCACACTTATTTATAGTCCTTCTGGAGGAATGTCTCGTTAGACTCTCTCTGGACTTAGTGTTTTCACACAGTAATCATTTCATTCTTTAACTAATTTATCGAGCATGACATCTTGTCAAGTCTGGGATCCACTGATGGTCACCGCGATTTCTCTAGCGCGCAGGCGGGGAGATGATCAATCTCCTGATAGACACACAGACTTCGTCTCACACTCAACTGGTCAGCTTGTGTGAGGAATAAGCTCACCCTCAGAGAGCAGGGCTCTCTCTCTCGGAGACAAGGCTCTCTTTTCTTGGAGCCGAACGATACCATCGACTTTTATTTCAATATTTAGATTTATTTTGCTTACCTCCTATCGACTCCTGTCGGTGGATTGAGGCTGATTTCAGATTTTTGTCCCTCCCGTCTCATTTACCGGGAATCGGGACTTTAATTCTGATATACTTTCTCCCGTCAGATCACGAAGCAGACAAGGATTTAGTATGTTTGAATTCCCTTGTCAGATCACCCAACAGACTTGGATTTAGTATGTTTGAACACCCCATGTCAAATCACACAGCAGACTGAGGTTTCACAAGAGGCCTCTTTACAATTTTAGTTTATGATTTTAATGCACCAAATAGACTTCTCACGAGTCCCACACTTTGGCCTCTTGCATTTGGGTTCGAGACCCATGATTTAATCCTTCGAGGAGTTCACAGCAAATATACATTAGGCGGTGTAGGTTTTCCTACAAGATTATTCTGACGGACTACAGTCTGTAAGGCGTAGTGTACGGGAAGGACAGGGCTGTGCCGTTAACATTATGATTTACCGATCCGAGGGATCGATATTCAATTCTTTTCACAATCCTTTAATAAGTAATTATTCATGATGATTTACTTATTTTTTGTAAATCAAAGGTTCAGCCTCTACTTTGGCATTCACAGCCTTAGTTTATTACTGGTAGCTCAAGGTCACTTCCTTTGTCATTAAGCTGTTTCTCTTTCAATTATCGGTTCGGCTCAAAGCCGACCTTCTTCTCGCAATTGGGTTGTAAACTCGACGAAAATCGAGTACGAGCGAACTCGTACTGATGAGATTTATTACAGCTTATTGTCTCTTATTGAGCCTTATGAAAATCTAATCCAAAGACTAGATTATTTCTAACTACGAATATTTTATTCGTATTTTATTCATGCTAGGGTTCTCTTTCGGCTAATTAAGTTTATTCACTACATAACACAAAGATATAGAATTCACACAACATTTATTCATGAAGTACTAATACAACGCTGGTAAACATTTCACACATATCTACACTCGGTGCCGTAGGTGCATCGTCACTTACCGTTATTGGTGTTGCGGTAGTTCCGAGATCTTTTCGGGAACTTGCTCTGAGTTCCTACCACCTTCGTGTATCCTTGTCCTTGAATAGAAGACATGGTCTTGTTAGTTTGACCGTCTTGTAATACGAAACCGAACTATAATAGTTGATTTCCTAAGTGCTCGTGTTTTCATCTTAAACTTTTCCAGTCGGTCTCTCGTCTTTTTAAATCTTCGGACTATACAAAGTCCGTCTGAGCTTAGGAAAACAAATCTAAACTTGATGGATTTTATACTGACTTACTTTAATTGGGCTAGTTAGAGTGGCCCACTACAAGGTTCAAGGCCTTCTCACATACTTGGCCTTGATACATATGGGCCTTAGCCAATTCTTAGGCCTAAACAAGTAATTTCGGCTTCGGGCTAAAACAAGGCCCAAAGTAGCCTTCACAGCTTCCTTGCTGTTAGGCCCACTAATTGTATGGGATTTTCAACAAAGTGAAGGCCCAAAATGGCCTTTACAATTTAAAACAGTTTGGCCCAATAAGATTTGGGCTTCAAAGACTAAGGCAAGGCCCAAAATGGCCTTGACATTTTAAACGTCTCTAAGACGGGACACTTGTCCGTTTAACGTTTTCACAAAATACTTTTGAACACTAAGCTTAATTAATAAGCTCTCTTCTATTTAAAAAGTGTTCGTTAATCTCTTTTTCAAATAGGATACATTTACAAAACGTTCTTGGGCTCGGTTTAGTGGTTTTCACGCACTATAACTGTTTCGTAAGAAAAATTCTCGGTTTCGAGGAAACCGAGTCTCGTTTCGTTTGAAAAAGCCCGTTTAGTTCAATTTAAACAACTACGGTTCTCATCTCACTATGTATAGGCTGGACTAAGTCCATTTAAGTCTCAACACCTGTTTTACATTAGTTTAAGACTTCCTCGAACCTTTGGTTTCGAATAAGTCATGAAAACGTCATTTTGAGCCCTTAAACTTAAGTCGTTCTTTTTATCATTGTTAAAATTACTTAAGGGAAGCAAGCTCTTCATTTGAAAAGAACATATTTTAAGTTTCCAAATCTATTTTGAAAACAGAAAATGGGTTCACAATTCCGACTTGTTAAAATATTGTGTCTTTGAAACTAGTTTCGTGACATCACGTGAAACCGTCGTTTTTTGGTAAAACGTTGTTCTTAACCCTTTTTTTTTTTTTCTTTTCAAATCTTATTGTTATCTCTAAAATAAGATGCTTCTAGGTTCTTAGGAGATTTTTCACTCTTTTTTGAAGTCTTTTATTGAAACTTTAAATCCCACGCGAAAATGATTCTAAAGCTAAACGATTTCGAACCGTTTTCACAGGTTTTGACCGAGACGCTTGTCTCTAAGTGTCTTTTCGGTTTCCAATTGGTTTTTAACACAAAAAGTAATTGAAAACAGTAGCTAAAACATTCAAACAACAAATCAAACAAACCATGATATTAACACAAGTTTGGATTAGGATTTTTACAAGAAATTTACCAAATTTTATCTTTTGAATGGTTTCACTTCGGTCCGTTGGAAACCGTCGTGTGCATGGCGATTTTCAAAACATTTTAACATTTAAAACACAAATGAGCAGCCATGCAAAGACATCAAAAGACAAACAAAAACTCAAGGTCACAAGAAATCCGAACCCTAGACATGCAAACCAAATAAACAATACAAACACAACCAAACATGAGTTGAAATATCCGGAAGCTAGAAGCTAGCCGATATAGCTTCCTTAAACTCGTGTTCGGCAAACTTAAACTAATAGAGGCCTTGCATGCGTACAACTCAAACCTATTACATCCATGGTTATCCTAATGAACATTGAAGAAAGAGTAAGTGTTGGCTTATATCACAAATTAACCTAATATTTTGATAATCAGAAACAAGATGAGTTTTATTACTAATATATTTGTCAAGTGTGCATAAAGCAAAATGTCAAGAAGATCAATATTGAAATTATATTACATCAAGAAAAATCAAACATGAAGAGCAAACAAGATTAGGATATTCCAATGTAAGGGAAAATTATCTTTTAAGCATTCAATAATTTTTAGCTAAAAGTTTTTTATTAAAAATCTTTTTGATTCATTTACTTTGAAATCGAACGAATTATATTCATGTCTTAATCTTCAATAGCCACATCTTATATTAAGGCAAATGAATTCATGATTAAGAAAGTAAATTTACTTTGACATCTTAAATTTGAGCTTTATTGTCTTATTTTATGAAAATTCAAAGTAAATCTTTCAATTATTTAATTATCTCTAAAATTATTTAAAGGATCATTTTATTAAGAAAATATCGCACTCAAAGTTTGTTTTAAAGCACATTTTCATATCAGTTCGTTTCTTGCCTTAAAAGTCTTATTTTTAGGCAAAAGTTGATGAACCAGTCGACCGCTTCCACAAACCTATCGACCGGTTCCCCTGCAACGGACCCAAAAATATCCGTTGCAAGTACCCGTTTTATTGTCTGATTTGGCAATTAAAACGATCGACTGATTAGCAAAGCGGTCGACCATTTCGGTCGCTAATGCAAACTTAAAATTGTGTTTTTGAGTCATTCCAAGAAAGATAACGAAATATTCTGATATTCTCTGAACAAAAGCCTTACAAAATTATTTCTTTCTTCTCTTGATTATTCTCTTACATCATTGTGCATCCTTTTCTAGAAAGAAATCAAAAACACTTTTGAGCAAATCATTGTAAAATACTTAAAGTGATTCTCGCATAGATTTGTCTTGTAATAGTTTATATTTTGGGAGAGTTAGTGAGCTTCATTGTATTCATCATCTTTTCATACTATTCTTGTGAGAGTTAGTCGAGATTTCAACAAAGAGGTTTATCGAAGATCCGAAGCAACTTAGATGGGTTTATTGTGAAGAGGATTGGGTAATCCTCGGGTGTGCTCATAAGGCATTCGACAAATGTACATGGTAGATCGAGCCAAAAGTCGATCGCAATAGTAGTCAAAGGCCTTGCTCGTAACGGGGGACATAGATCTTTCGGATCGAACCTCCATAAACATATAGTTTGCACTCTTTTCTCCCTACTCTTTACCTATTCATTTCTCTTATTTTGATTTTGAATAGTTGCTGAAATTTATCTTAGCATAACTCATTTGAGCATATTGAACATTATTAAATTAGTTAAATAAAATTGAATTTATTAGGATTTAATCTAATAACCAATTCACCCCTCCTCTTGGTTAGTCATTCTTGGGTCAACAATTGGTATCAGAGCAAGGTTGTTCACTACATTCATTTAGATTTAACAATCTAGATCATGGCTAATACTAGTTTTCACACTCAAGTGGGGCATTCCACAAACCGGCCTCCACTTTTTGATGGAAATAACTACAACTATTGGAAGGCTCGGATGACCATCTATCAATCTATTGATTGTAATCTTTGGGACGTGATAGAAAACGGTTCTTATGTCCCTATGAAGCTTGTCAAATAAGAGGGAAAACCAGATCGTTTGGTTTTGAAAGAAAAGCATGAGTATGAGGAGGAAGACAAGAGAAAACTTTCTCTAAATGCTAGAGCTAAAAACGTTTTGTATTGTGCACTAGACAAGAATGAGTTCAATCGTATTTGCATGTGTGATTCCGCACAAGACATTTGGAACTTGCTTGAAATCACTCATATAGGAACTAGTCAAGTCAAAGAGACTAAAATCAATATGCTAGTTACTAAGTATGAGAACTTCTTCATGAAAGAAAATGAGGCCATTGTAGACATGATTACTAGATTCACTGATATTCTTAATGGCTTGACAACACTTGATCAGAAACTTACTAATGATGAGATTATGAGTAAAATTCTCAGATCCTTGCCGGAGTCATGGACCACGCTCAAGACCGTGATTGAGACAATGAAGACAACTCAAAAATACACCATTGACGAGCTCTATAGTGTATTGAGGACTCATGAGCTTAACATGGCGAAAACTAAAAACAAAAATTCGAAGAGCAAAGATCAAGTGGAAGAGAGGCCAAAAAGATAAATTTCCTTAAAATCAACATTCAAAGAAGATGATAAGAGTGAAGGATTAGACGAAAGCGAAATAGAGGATCTCATGGCTCTTCTTGGGAAATTCAATCGCTTCAAAGGCTTTCGAAAAACACCAAGGAGAAATGACAAGGGAGGAAACAAAGATCCCATCATTTGCTACTAATGCAAGAAGCCTGGACATAAAAGGGATGAATGTCCACAACTACAACATCAACAACAACAAAGAAAATTTGGAAAGAAAAAGAAGGCTCTTCAAGTGATTACACGGGATGATAGTGAAGAGGAGGATCAAGAAGAGGAGAAGCAAGAAGAAATTGCCAACATGTGCTTTATGGCACTAAATGACGTGATAGAAATTCAAAACTCTCTAATTGATGATGATATTTTATATGACGAGTTATCCATTGCATATGATGAGCTTCTTACAAATTTCAAAAAGCTTGCCACTAAAGCCACTCTCTTGAAAAAGAAAAATGCATCACTTTCTTTTGAGCTTGAAAAAATTTCGATCTTAGAAAAAGAAAATGAAAATTTGAAAAATGAAAATATTTCATTAAAAGAAAGAGTGGATGATTTGACAAAGGTTGTTTACAAATTCACTTTAGGAAAGAAAACTTTTGACATGATGATTGGTGAACAACGGTGTGTTTTCAACAAACAAGGACTTGGTTTTAAACCAAACTTGAAACAAAATTTACTAGCTAACCATTTTGTCAAAGCTTCAAGCTCATCACGTATTATATGTCACTATTGCAATAATCATGGTCATACCTCATCCGATTATCGTATCAAGAAAAGTATGAGTCATGGCTCAAAATATGAGTGGATCAAAAAATCCATAACCACTAATACTATTGGACCCAAGTTAGTATGGGTACTAAATATCAAAACTTGAATTGTCTTTTTGTAGGACTCAAAGAAAATAAAGAGTAAGTGATTTCTTGATAGCGGATGCTCAAAGCACATGACCGGAGATTTTTCATTGCTCTCTAGTTTCACAAAGAAGGATGGTGGACATGTGACGTTCGGTGACAACTCACAAGGAAAGATTCTTGGTTTCAGAAACGTTGGTAATTCACTTTCTCCTTCAATTGAGAATGTTCAGCTAGTGGATAATTTAAAGCATAATTTACTAAGTATTAATCAATTATGTGACAAATGTTATCATATAGTATTTGATTCTTTCTCTTGCAAAATTGAAGATGCTACATCAAATTGAGTCATGTTTATGGGTAGCCGAAATGATAATGTCTATAACATTGATATTGCACATGATCACATTGATGAAAAATATTTTGCTACTTCAAAAGATGACCATTGGCTTTGGCATAGGCGACTTGGACATGCTAGCATGGACCTAATCTCAAGAATTTCAAACAATGTCTATGTCAAAGGTTTGCCAAATATAATATTTGAAAAGAGAAAATTTGTGAAGCTTGTCAATTAGAAAAACAAGTTAGAACCTCTTTTAAAAGCAAACCATATTTTTCTACCTTTTGACCTTTACAACTTTTACATATGGATTTATTTTATCCTTCAAGGACCACTAGTCTTAGAGGGAAACATTATGCTTTTGTTATAGTTGATGATTTTTCACGGTTTACATGGGTTATTTTCTTGAAATTCAAAGATGAAGCCTTGTTAATCTTTGAAATTTTTTGTAAACGTGTTCAAAATGAAAAAAAAAAGGTTATACTATAACATCGGTTAGAAGTGATCATGGTTGAGAATTTGATAATGATGCATTTGAAATATTTTGTAATAACAATGGTTATGATCATAACTTTTCGGCTTCTAGAACACCTCAACAAAATGGTGTAGTAGAAAGAAAGAATCGTACATTACAAGAAATGGCCCACACTATGCTAAATGAAAATGGTTTACCTAAATATTTTTGGGCTAAAACGATTAATACCTCTTGTTATATAGTTAAAAGAGTATTTGTAGCTAAAAAGAAATGCAAAACTTCTTATGAGCTTTGGAAGGGTAGAGTACCAAACATTGGATATTTTAAAGTTTTCGGTTGTAAATGCTTTATTTTGAAAACAAAAGAAAAATTGGGTAAATTTGATGCAAAAGCCGATATTGACATTTTTCTTTGGTATTCTAGTTCTAGCAAAGCCTATAGAGTATTTAACAAAAGAACACTAGTTGTAGAAGAATCTATTCATGTTACCTTTGATAAATCTAACTCTCTTGATAAAAAGAAAGGTGGTGCTTCTCATGACGTAGATTTGGAAATCCCACTTGAAGAATTTACTATCCAATCGGATAAGAAAGAATCGGGAAAAGAAGTAGAGATTGAGAAAGTTCACAAAGAAAGTCACCAAGAACATCAAGAGGAACCTTTGAAACTTGACATCTCAAGTGGTCAACCTCCACCCAAAGAATGAAGGTATAATTCCAATCACCCTAAAGACCTTATTATTGGTAATCCCTCTAAAGGAGTGACTACTAGAACTTCATTTAGAAAAATTTGTAATAACTTTGTTTTTGTTTCACGAATAGAGCCAAAGAATTTTAAAGAAGCAGAACATGATGATTTTTGAACTTTAGCTATACAAGAAGAATTAAACAAATTTGAAAGAAATAATGTTTGGGATTTAGTTCCTAGACCTAGTAGTCAATCTATTATAGGAACCAAATAGGTCTTTAGAAACAAACACGACGAAAATGTTGTTATTGTGTGAAACAAGGCTAGATTAGTGGCCCAAGGTTTCAATCAAGAAGAAGGTATCGACTATGAAGAAACCTTTGCACCGGTCGCAAGATTAGAATCAATTCGAATGCTACTTGCCTTTGCTTATCATAAAGGTTTCACCCTTTTTCAAATGGATGTTAAAAGTGCATTTCTAAACGGATATATTTTAGAGGAAGTATACGTAGAACAACTACCTGATTTTCAAAATCATAAGTATCCTGATCATGTTTTTAAATTGAAAAAGGCTCTCCATGGGTTAAAGCAAGCTCCTGGAGCTTGGTATGATAGATTAAGTAAATTTCTTATTTCAAAAGACTTTTCAACAGAAAAAGCGGATACTACTCTTTTTATAAAAATCAAGGGTGATGATATGATTATTGTCCAAATTTATGTTGATGATATTATCTTCGGTGCTACTAATGACCTTCTTTGTGAGGATTTTGCTAAGAGTATGAGTAGTGAGTTCGAAATGAGCATGATGGGAGAGCTCAATTTTTTTCTTGGACTTCAAATCAAACAAAGCAAGGAAGGAATCTTTATCAACCAAGCTAAGTATGTAAAAGAGATGCTCAAGAAGTTTGAAATTGAGGATACAAAACCAATGAACACACCCATGAGTTCTTCAATAAAGCTTGACAAAGACGAACATGGTGTTGCGATTGATACGACAAAGTACCGAGATATGATCGGATCCCTTCTTTATTTAACCGCAAGTAGCCCCGATATCATGTTTATTGTAGGCTTGTGTGTTAGATTTCAATCTAATCCAAAAGAGTCTGATCTTAGAGCCGTCAAACGTATTCTTCGCTACATTAGTGGAACCAATAATTTTTGTTTATGGTATCCTAAATGGTCTCATCTAGATTTGCTTAGTTTCTCCGATGACGATTGGGCCGGTTGCTCAATTGATCGAAAAAGCACTAGTGGCACATGTCATTTTCTAGGTTTTGCATTAGTGTCTTGGTTTAGCAAAAAGCAAAATTCGGTTGCTCTATCCACTGCCGAAGCGGAATACATTTCCGCGGCTAGTTGTTGTGCACAAGTTCTTTGGATGAGACAAACGTTGCATGATTATGGTCTTTCATTTTCTTACACTCTAATCATGTGTGACAACACAAGTACCATCAACTTGTCAAAAAATCCAGTTTTGCATTCACGCGCCAAACATATAGAAATTAGACATAATTTCTTGCGTGATTATGTGCAACGTGGTGATATCTCTTTGGAATTTATTTGCACTGAAAAACAATTAGCCGATATTTTTACAAAATCTCTCGCATTAGAAATATTTGCTTTTATTAGGAGATGACTTGGTTTGATTGATATATTTGAAATTGCTTGATTGATGAATTTATAATAATACATATATTATTCAATCACATATTTTTGCATCATTTATATGATATTTCTAGCATTTTAATTGTTAAATTAGGATTATTCAATTTTTTTTTTGGGTAATCCGGACGATCGGATTACAAACTGGTTGCCCGAATGGGTAAACGGTCGACCAGATGATAAAGTGGTCGACCGGATAGGTTAAAATAATTTCTGCACCGTCTCTGGCTGTCGATCGGAAAGGAAAACAGTCGACCGAATTGTGAAGCGGATGACCGGATGGTTAACTGGTCGCACGGTTCTTGCGTTCCCAGATTTTGGGATTTCCTGAAAAATCGGTCGATCGGTTCCTCGTCTAGTGCGATTTTTAGTCGCGAAAAGGGGCTATTTCCCCTTTTTTTTTTCTTTCCCTCTCACCTAAAACCGCGAAAATCACCATCTCTCTCTCTAAAAAATGCCATTCCTCATCATTTTTCTTTAAATTTCTCCCATTCAAACTCTTTCTCTTACCTCTCTCATCAAAACCCACTGAAAATCCTCATCCAAAACACCTCAAATCTCCCAAATCCATTCAAAATCTTCATAAAAAAACCCTAACTTTCTCTCTCTATAATTTTTCTCAAAAATCCGTTCAATATCTCTCGTGCTCCATAGGAAGGAAGCAAATGGCCACAAAAGGAAAAGGAAAATAGGTTCGTCAAGAGGATTCAAACGATTCTTCTCCGGAGAGGTATAATGATCCTCGCTCCTTTGATACATCATTGGTTTTAGGTGGAAAAGTCATTAATTTTACTGCTTTTGAGGATTTTGGTATATTAGAACTTTTTGAACATCAAAGTTGGGTTGAATTCGTGTGTCTTCGTGAACCATATTATTCCGAGCTAGTGAAGGAATTCTATAAGAACCTTAAAGTTGATGGTCAAGGATATGTCACATTTGTTAAGAAAATCAAAATTACATTCAACCATCAAGTTTTAGATAGGCTCCTTAGAACCCCACCTAAATGGGGAGTGTGTGTTTGAAAAGAAAGGATGGCCTCAAGTTGATGAATTTAATCAACTTGAGTGCATTGAGAGACTCTCCAGGCGAAGATTAGTTGGTCCCATTAAGCTCCAAGCCAAAGATCTCAATCTTACTGCCAAACTTATCCACCATATCATCAGATATATCATTCTTCCTAGATCGGAGCATCGTGATGAAATTAGCGCTTTCGATCACTTTTTGATTGATAGCATTATGTTGAAAAGGAGGCTCTCACTTGGTTTTATCATTGGAAATTTTATGATGGTTGCCAAAGAAAAGAAACGGGCCGCTCCTCCATACGGTGCCGTCATTACTCGACTTCTCCGTGCTCACCGTGTTCCTCTACAAAATGAAGCCCAAATTACCAAAGTTAGTACCATGAATGCGACCACCCTACACCAAATGCATATCATTAAAGGTCCCGACGGTTAATGGTCCTTCCTTTCTCCAAAGAATCAAGGCTCCTCTTCTCGCGCTCATGATGATGATGAAGATGAAATCGAAGCAGAGCTTAATGCCGCCGCCGCCGCCGGATACAGCCCCGGGAAAGATCATGATGCGGATCCTAGTGGTCTACAAACGGGTACCTTCCGGTTCACCGAAGAGCATTGCAACATGATGCAAGCTCGTCTTGACTCACTCAACGGTATGGTTTATGAGCTTTGCGGTGCCGCCAATACACGTTTTGATCACTTTGATGCACGCCTCACCGAGCTCTCCTCCTTTTTCAATACCATGGCTCTCAATCAACAAGTCTTCTTCGACAACATGTATCGTCACTTCCCTCCGCCACCACCACCGCCGCCCTTCGAGTAGATATTTCTACATGCTTCATCACTGATTTCTCGCTTGTCGTAGCATTATTATCCTAGTCTAGTTTGTTTCTTTTATTTGAGATGTATGGACTCTTTGTTATATTTTCTCTTTGCATTTTGGGTATCTTTTTATCTTCCTTGATGGCTATAGAATCCTCAACTATGACGATGGACTTTACTTTGGTTTATTTTGATGCCTTTGGTATTATTTTGTTATCTCCTTCCATCTTGGATTCATTGCTTATGTCTCAAGTCTCTTTACCCATGTCTTTCTCATGCTTTTTCTTCTTTCAGTTTTCCCATTTTTTGATCAATGCCAAAAGGGAAAAATATTATATGATTGCTTTATTGTTATTATTTGCGTTCTTATTAAATGTCACATTAGATGCACAAACTAAGGGGGAATATCATTGTCTTTAGGACTTGCATTTTTTTTTTCTTTTAAGCACAAACTAAGGGGTAAAAATCTTGGTCTAAACTTGAATCTATCACACAAGGTTCCTCAATTTATTTACTCTCTATGTTTGCAATCATTTTGTTTGTCATTATCAAAACGGGAGAAATTGTTAGCTTATGTCACAAATTAACCTAATATTTTGATAATCACAAACAAGATGAGTTTTATTACTAATATATTTGTCAAGTGTGCATGAAGCAAAATGTCAAGAAGATCAATATTGAAATTATATTACATTAAGAAAAATCAAGCATGAAGAGCAAGCAACATTAGGATATTCCAATATAAGAGAAAATTATTTTTTAAGCATTCGATAATTTTTGGCTCAAAGTTTTTTATTAAAAATCTTTGTGATCATATTACTTTGAAATCGAACGAATTATATTCATGTCTTAATCTTAAATAGTCACATCTTATATTAAGGCAAATGAATTCATGATTAAGAAATTAAATTTACTTTGACATCATAAACTTGAGCTTTCTTGTCTTATTTTATGAAAATTCAAAATAAATCTTTCAATCATTTAATTATCTCTAAAATTATTTAATGGATCATTTTTATTAAGAAAACGTCGCACTCAAAGTTTGAAATCACATTTTCATATCGGTTCGTTTCTTGCCTTAAAAGTCTTATTTTTAGGCAAAAGTTGACGAACCGATCGACTGCTTCCATGAACCGATCGAACAAATCCCCTGCAATGAACCCAAAAAGATCCGTTGCAAGTAGCCGGTTTATTGTCTGATTTGGCAATTAAAATGTTCGACCAGTTAGCAAAGCGGTCGACCGTTTCGGTCGTTGATGCAAACTTAAAATTGTGTTTTTGAGTCACATATAAAAGGTTCAAGTTCTATTTTGCTCATTCCAAGAAAGATAACAAAATATTCTGATATTCTCTTAGCAAAAGCCTTACAAAATTATTTCTTCCTTCTCTTGATTAATTATCTTACGTCATTGTGCATCCCTTTCAAGAAAGAAACCAAAAACACTTTTGAGCCAATCATTATCAAATACTTAAAGTGATTCTCTTATAGATTTGTCTTGTAATATTTTATATTTTGAGAGAGTTAGTGAGCTTCATTGTATTCATCATCTTTTCTACTATTCTTGTGAGAGTTAGTGGAGGTTTCGACAAAGGGGTTTATTGAGGACCCGAAGCAACTTCGGTGGGTTTATTGTGAAGAGGATTGGGTAATCCTCGGGTGTGCCCGTAAGGTGTTCGAGAAATGTACATGGTAGATCGAGCCGGAAGTCGATTGCAATAGTGGACAAAGGTCTTGCTCGTGATGGAGAGCTTGGTAACTGCGGATGTAGATCTTTTGGATTGAACCTCTATAAACATATAGTTTGCACTCTTTTTTCCCTACTCTTTACCTATTCATTTCTCTTATTTTGTTCTTGAATAGTTGCTGAAATTTATATTAGCATAACTCATTTAAGCATATTGAAAATTATTAAATTAGTTTAATAAAATTGGATTTATTAGGATTTAATCTAATAACCAATTCACCCCCCTCTTGGTTAGTCATTCTTGGGTCAACAGAAAGAACCTCACGTTACTCTAGGGTTAGAGATTTATACATAGCTTTTCGGATCTTTGAGCTTTCCTTCAGCGAGCTTCCTTTTAGGCTGAATAGTCACCTTGGATTTTCTCAAAACCACCATGTGTGGTTTTCCTACTCTTAAGGCAGAATAATACATGGTTTAGGTTAGGTATTTTGATACTTAAAAGTATTGAAAGGCTAGAGCAAGGTTACGGTTTTACTTACCTTGGAGAAGCTAGGGTTTCGAAGCGTTCCTTGCTTCTTCTTCACCTTGCTCGACCTTTCTCTCTATCTCTAGCCTCTAATTTCATTTTCTTTTCTTTTCTTTATTTCTTCCTCACTAAAAGTTTTCCCTTTTCTTTCTCTAGCCTCAGGTTTTCTCTCTCAAAATTTTGCCAAGGAAAAGCAAAAATGGGAGCTTAAGAGTCAAAAACCCTTTTATACTTTAGAGAGTTTAGAGAAAGTTTCACTTGTGTCTCTCTCTCTCTCTCTTGGCCGAATTTTCCCTTCTTTCTCTCTTCCAAATATTTTAATTCCTCAATTAAAATAATGATAAGTCCTATGGTCCATCTTAGCCCTTGATTCTTTACACAAATCAATCCTACGGCTATGTTCCATCAAAAGGAAAACTTTTCACTTTTCAAGGCCCTCATCATTAAGTTGCATTCTCCATGCAACTTAATAACTATTGTCCACTCTCTCTCTTTTCCTCAATGGCCGAATATCCTTCATGCATATTCTACAAGATTTTTATTCCAAAAATCTCATACAATTGATAATTCCAATAAATCTTGGCCATTGATTAAAACTTGGTGGTTAAGGGATTCAAATCCAACGGTTAGGATTTAACATGACTAAAACTTTTCATTTCCCTTATCTTTCTTCAAAAATAGCGCCCATGATGGCCCATTATCTGATTGGTTGGGCCAAAGGTGCCACCAATGAAAAAATTCTTCGATTTATTTCATTGGTTCATCACTTGTCCCACTTAAGCCATTTAAACACTCAACCAATTTCTCTCACTTGGGCCCATGATTTCGGGCTTAGAAATGGGCCTAGAATTATTATTTTAACACATAAAGCCCGCTAACGTTAATTAGGATCGGTTATGGGCTGGCCCGAGGGGTTAAGAACCTTTCCTGAGGCCCGTTTCTCTCGAAGAGGCCTAAACGCCCCTAGCTATTCTGAACCATCGGTCGGAGTTTTAACCTAATTCAAATTCCGTCTAACCCGAGACTTAACGAGACATTCTTATGTCACTAGAAACTTCTAAAATACTGTTTAGAAGTTCAAATATCAATTTATAAGTGGTCGTTCTGAGCTCATTCCCTTTCTCTAACCGTGTTTACACGATTTATCTCGACTTTTCGAGTTTAAGCCATTTCGGCTTCGTTTTAACTCGGAATGGTTTCAAATTTGAAACTAGGGTTAATTATGTGATTTTAAATTATATTGTACCCTTAAAAACAGATTACAACCCAAAATGGTCATTTTTTCTAAATTGGGCTAACTTTATAATTTCTCAAAAGTTCAGGGACTCACGGTGTAATTTTGCACTTTAAGGAGTCGATTTCAAAATAAAAGGCCACTAAGAATTTAAGCACAAGTATTCCAATTATAAATTGGATAATGCAATGGTGGGAGTGATTTTCTAATCGCAAGACGATATATAATTAATTTAACGAAGGGTCATTAATTACAAAATGACTTTCGTTTGTCGAAAAAGTACCGTACAGGATATTGGCCAAGTATCCTATGCATCAGCTATCAATTAGTTTCTTGGCTTGAAAGGCGGAAATAGTCGGTATCGACCGACTTCTTAGAGTTCCTTGGAACTCAAATGAATTGGCATTCGGAGGACTGAAATGCACGCATTTCTTCTGACAATCAATCACCGCATAATGGGCACTAAGCCAGCCAAGAATGACATCAAAATCATACATCATGATTTCAATTAGGTTAGCGAAGAAGGAAAATTCGCCTATTCTAATGGGCACATCTTTAAACCAGGACGTTGATTAATAAACGTCGCCGGTTGGAGTAACAGTAATAAATGGGTTGTTCAAGGTTCTCCTGCCCTCGAGCCTATCAACGAGTCGTTTTTCTATAAACAAATGAGTTGCTCCTGAGTCTATGAGTGCATATAAGTTGAGGTTTGAAACAAGAAACTGACCTAAGACCGACGTAGATGGTCCAGCCTCGACGTCTCCCTCGTTGAGGCTGTACACTCTGGCATCCGGGCATCCTCGTGGTGCCGACTCAGCTGCTTTGGCTAGTGTGCTCCTACAATCTCATGCAATGTGACCTTCCTTGTCGCAATTCAAATATTTACGGTTAGACCCAAGGCGGCACTCTCCGGGGTGAGCCTTGTGGCACTTGGGACATTGTGGTACCAACGCCATCTTGTCCTTCTGGGCTTCTTCTCGGAGCGTATATCGCCCTTTAGCACTCTGATTACCTGGTCCATCAAGTCTTTTCTTTCTTCCTCCTCTGCTCATATTCTCATACCGGAGTCTCAATCCATTGTAACCATAATCTTGTCTCTTAAAGCTGGTGCAGCTGCCCCTGTTGAAGTTCCTTGATCGGAACGAAGATTGCCCTCCCCTCCCATAATTTCCTTTCCTTTCCTTCCATTCTCCTTGGCGGGATGTCCGGGTCTCAACAATTTTATCCTCTGGCCTGTCCCATCATCGCAGGGCTCTTTGGTCAGCATCGGTATAAGACTCAGGCCCATCTCTGCCGCTGTCGATCTATTTTGCAACTTCCGGGCGAAGCCCGTGCATGAACTTCATCTTGTGTACCTCGTCGGTAAGGACTATAGTGGGGGCGAACTGAGCTAGTTCATCAAACTTAGCCACATACTCCACTACCGACATCTTTCCCTGCCGGATACTCAGGAAATCCCAGACTTTTCCTGCTAGGCGGGCCTCGCCTAGATACTTTTCTCAGAAGAGCTTGGTGAAAAGCTCCCAAGTCATAGCGTGGAGGTCCTCAGTCTGACCTACCACTTCCCACCAATACATGGCCTCCTTATCTAATTGGTTAACAGTGCACGCCATCTTCTCGGTGTCAGTGAGTCCCATGTATCCGAAGATATACTGAAGGCGCCTGAACCATTCTTCTGCCGTAGCGGGATCATAGGTTCCATCAAATCGAGGCTACTTTAAATGCTTGAACCTCTCATATACAGGTTCGCCAACCGGATTCACAGTAGGAGGCACCTCCAGTGCTACCGAGTTGGCTACTTGGGGAGCCGATTGTGCGGGAGGAGGAGGATTCGGCGCTACGGGCGCTGGCTGTGCGGAAGGAGGAGGATTCACCATCTTATTTAGCCGAGCCAACAACTGAACGAGAGTTGTCGTTTGGGCTCAAGCTTGGTTGTCGCGTTGACGGGCTGCCACTTGCTACTCCACTAACAATTCGCGAACTCCGTCTATCTCTCTGCGGACTGCGGCAGGAACTTGTCTTGGCGGCATAGTGACTCTACGTGATTACCGTATTCCTACATTTGCGCACATTAAGTGCCTTTAATTCGGCTACACTTAAAGCTTTTTGTCTAAATAGATTGGATTTATTTAGGGTTTTACATGCACATAGTTCAATCATGATTTGGACATGCCAAGTACATGTGTAATATCAATAGTTTTTGTCATTTATATGTAGATTTCTCACAAGTCATAAGTGTTTCAAAGATTCACACAATATCCAATCATAATAATAAATATTTCTGAGGTTTCGTTAGCAGTACAAAAGGGAAATATCGCTTCACGAACGGAACAATATTAAGTATATGATTATACATAAACGAAACATATGGATAAAAATATAGCTTCAAGTGAGCAGTCTATCAAAGCGTCCTAATGGTGTTTCTCGAAAATAAGTCCAAAATACTCGAGAACACCAATGAAAAGATAAGAAAAGGTCCATCAACCATCGTGATCGGGGTCGGGAACAATATCGGACGCGTCGCTTTCTAACTCCATGTCCGACTATCTCTCGGGATGATAGCTAGAATCGTGGCTGCTATCAGAGCTGTCGTCGTCCATGTCTGCAAACTCTGGTGGCATATGGGGAAACTGGTCGTGAACGGGAGGAGCGAAATCGGGGTCTGCTATAGGATCCGATACGGAGTCGGGATAGAGACTATCAACATGGTCCTGATAAGCCTGGATCATGCTGAGCAGGGTATCGAAGGCAGGCTGGGGGTCTGGAAGTTGTAAGTATGGGTGGACTCCGCGGTAGTAAGTCTGCATGAACAGAAAATCGGGATCATCGGCAAAAGGGTACATGTCTACTATGACACCGTAGAAACGATCAGTATACGCATGGATGGTCTCTCCCGGATGTTGGCTAAAACTGTCGGCTCTCCTATTCCATACCATTCTTCGATCGACCTCATCGAAGAATCCCGCCAGATTAGCTGTAAACGCGTCCCAACCGCGTTCGTGTCATAATAGCTCCTCTCGATAATGCCAATGATAAAGCGTAGTACCACGAAGCAGGGTCTAGGCTAAGTCGACATGATACTGATCAGGGACCTAATACGATCGCATCCATCACAACGTCAAAATCGTCTACTCTCGAAATGGCATAGTTCTAGGCTCGTCGGAATAAGTAGGCGTGTTAGGAGGAATTAGACGCATATACTCAGCGAGGTTATGAAGAGCGGGAACGGGTCCAGTTACGCTATGCTGGGCGAAATTGGCGGAATGGTCCCCTGAAGACTGATCGACCTCGGATATCCTACAACAAAATCCCATTATTGTCATAATCGGAAATAACGGATAAACACTGTAAGTAAGATAGCCACTACTTCTACCGTTCGTCTATCAACTACTTGATGGTGAGGAGATGTGTGTGGCGAGTCTACAGAATCGACTAAACCCGGGCCCTGATACCAAAAGCCCTGTCATGACCCGCCGGCTCAGCCGCAGCCGCGGAGGAGAGTCCAAACTCATTTTGAAACTCTCGTAAAGTATTTTAAACTTTGAAAGCGGAATTTCTATGGATTTTTTTTATAAATACAGAAGTTTTTATCATATATAAAACTTAAAATGTAATAAGGTTAATGGCACATGGATGTTGCCATGATTACATACTTGTATTATAGGAGTCATCGGGATCACGTCCCGGTCTCAAAATAGGTTATGACTCTCATAGAGTCTATTACCAATAAAATATTACATATCCAAGTCTTAAAGCTCTCGAGATCTCGTCCCGGTATCAAAACATATATTGTTTATAATATATCAAAAGTGCGGAAAATATATTGCCACAGGTATTCTCTTCAACGGATACCACACACACCATTTCTGCCAGCTCCTACTCATCGATCTTCATTGGCTTATTACCTACAACACCAAGAACCTATGAGTTGATAAACTCAATAAGGACGAACTAGTCTACCCTAAATGGTATGTGTTGGGACAAAATTTCGTCTCAAGTACACGTAAGATATGTGACCGGGTATCCCAGCTTGGGGACGTCCGTTGTGCCACGTACTGGTCTCTTAAACTAAAAATTACAAAATAAAGATTTTCTACTACTCTCACTCTCTTTTCTATCTTGGTCTGCAGTTTGCGTGAAGGTCTAATTTATAGGCCTCTCCTCGTCCCTTCGAACGGTTCCTTTAAGTCTCCATGATGATTTCATGAGTGCGGAGTTAATACCCTCATAATGCCGTCGATTGGGTTTGGTCCGGAGGAGGGGCTTTTCAGCTCCCACTGAGGGGTTACATAATTAAATAGCCCAGTATGTGTAGGTTTACGTGTGCAAGGGCGATCTTTCGGTTTTTGCGGCAAGAAACAAACGACAATTAATGTGTACGATCGTTCGTTTAACACGGTGCTCTCCGGCGGGATTCGGCATGGTCTGACGGAGCTTGGCGGGATCCGGTGGGACATGGTGCGGTGGGGTCCGGCGTGGTTCGGCGTGGTCCGGTGTGATGCGCCGGGGTTCGGCGGGATGTAGCGGGGTCCGGCGGGGCCCGGCTTGGTCCGGCGGGATGTGCCGGGGTTCGGCAGGGTCCGACGGGATGCGCCGGGGTCCAGCGTGATCCGGCGGGGCTTGGCGGGATTCGGCGGGGTGTGTCGTGGTCCGGCGGGATTTTGCCGGCACCAGCGGTCTCCGTTGGTTTTGATGGGAACGCGCCTCTTTGGATTGGGCCGTGTCGTGGGCTATTATTTTTCTCTCGCGGGCCCTTGGTTAGATTAGGGCGGCTTGTGTTTTGGGCTCCCTTTACACTAGGCCTAGCTCGTTGCTTTTGGCCCAACTCGAGATTTGACCCAACATCAGCCCCCGATTTTTTGTGCGAGGAGAATATGTCGAGTTAAGAAAAATTTGATTCTTGCCGGAAATTATGTCGTCCGTTATGCTCTGGATCATGGGTGATCTGCTTTTACTTCCCAGGCGGATTATGCGAAATTTTGTTCCGCGTCTATCACGCTTTCGTAATGATTATACGTTTTTCTTCTGTCTTTTTAAATCGGAGATTTGACATGTATCGCGTAGGATTTGAAATCACAGCTCTTCTTTTTGCAGTGAGTGCCGTCGGGAAGATTTTTTTTTTCTTTTTGCTGTCTTGTAGATTACATGGCGAACGAGGAGTTCAGAGGCAAAAGGTTATCTCCATTTTGGGGTAAGTTTTATTTCTTTCTAACACTCACTTTTTCTTCTTGTAGAGAAACTTTTCTATTTTCTCCCAAATTTGTCTTGGTCATTGTTGATGGAAAACTCTTTGGATCCTCCATTAGAGGCTTCTTTAGAGCCACCGTTGCCTCCATTTCCGGAGGTACCGGATTTTTACGGCATTGCTCTTCCTAATGCCGCTACTTTCCAGGAGGACAATGATTTGTTTGGCTTGTTGCCACCAACTCCGCAACCTTCTCATAATTCTTTTCATGGTGACGTGATCCCACCGCCGGCCGCTGTGGTTGAAGGTAGACGGAGGAATCCTCCCCGCACTGTCAGGATTGTCGCCTCTGGCTTTTATAAAGAGGCGGAGAGCGGCGAGGAGAGCCTGGAGTCTCGGAGGAGGTTCGAAGTTCGTGCTCGCGCTATTCATGGCGCCGTTGGGGCCGGTGTTGGACGTGGCGGCGTCCATGGTCCGGTGGTTGGGGTTGCCGTTCTTCCTTCGGCCCCCGTTGTAGGCTTTCCTTCGTCTTCAACTGATGAGGATTTGCTTCCTCTTGATGTGCTTTTTAACATGAATAACTTGCGCACGCCACGTGTCCGAAAAAATGACAATGTTGCTAATCCTCCTCAGCCAATTGTTCAAGAATTAAATTCAGCCGTGCCCAACGAATCGGCTTGTAATAAAATGGCTCATGTAGAGTCGTCAAATCCTCATGGTCCCGTTGATTTTTCTTCGAGCGTGCCCGCTCGTGGGCGGGAGTGCGATGTGGACCCGCTTGCCACTTTTGTGAGGGACCTCATGGAAGATGGCGCTTCTTCGATAATGAGGGTTGGTGCAACTGCTGGCACGGGGGTGGAGTCTTGGAGCCCCCGAGCCAATCGTGAAGGTGGTGGCGCATTTGCAATGGGCTCAGCGGAGTCGGTGGGTCATGGCGGGGCTTCGGCTAATGCAGCGCACAGCATCGGACGCGGTCGGTAGTCAGCGGCGGCGGCGAGCTTTGGTGATTTTCGATCTGGGGCCGGCGGGGTCCCCTTTACTCTGGCGGGACCCAGCGGGGTCGCCCCTGCTCAGACGGGAACCGGTGAGGTCCCGCACCCCCCGACGGGGTCCGGCGAGATCCCACCCAATCCGACGGATTTTCCCGGTGATCTGCGTACTTTGGCAGGGTCCGGCGGGGTCCTACCCGATCTGGCGGGATCCGGTGGGGCCCTGCGCTCTTTTCCGGGGTCCGGCGGGGTCCCGCGCACCTCCGTGGGATCCGGTGGGATCCCGCCTTCTCCGGAGCGGATGGTGATCCTCCTTCTCCGGAGGGATCGACTTTATTCCTGCCTGGGTTTGGCGGCGCTCCTCGACAAGGTCCGGTTGAGCAGGCGGATGTTCCTATTAGTCCTGCGGCGTCGGTTGCTGCGTGTGTTCCGGAGCGTCGTGTCGGCGTGAGACGGGGGGAACCGATTGAGTTTATTAGCGACTCCTCAAGGTCATATCGATACAAGATCGATTCCTATCAAAGCAACGTGACCATGGACCAGTTGTTGGTGGTACGTCAAGAATGTCACATTCCGGATTGGGTCGAACTACGCCTACCGCAACCTGGTGATGTTATTAGCTGTCCTCCGCTGGGTTTTGTAGGGATATTTGTGGAGCAGATACGTAGCGGCGCGTTTCTTCTGCTTCATCCTGCATTGCAAACTTTATTGGAAAGATTGAATTTATGTGTCTCGCAATTGAGTCCAAACTCGTATAGGATGTTCGTTGGGTGTTTCGTGTTATGGCAGAGACTGGGCTTAGGGGAACTATCGTGGGATGAATTTTTTAATCTTTACACTGTGCGCCACACTCAGCAGTCGACCGGGTCGTATTTTTTCCATCCTCATGTGGCGATAGTCCGAGAAATCCCTGGTAACGACAAGCGGTGGAAGAATTCTTGGTTTTATATTCCGATCGCTTGTGTGGGAAGATCACCGCATTCGTTTGGCGAGGTTCGGCTTCCTATTCCCGGTGCTCTCGATGATGTGCTCCGTGGAAATATTATTACAGCAAAAAGTTGTGACCTTGGGCAGCGGGTCCATTCGCAACTTCTCGATTTTGATTCGTTGCGTGGTGCGGGATGGTTATCGTCCGATCATTATGATGGTATTGGGATTTCGCCGGCCTCAGATTGCGAGTCTGCTTTTATTCACTTGCTCGACGTGTGATTTTACTTGTTTGTTTATTATCATTAATATATATATATATACGTTTATATATATTCATTTATTTATTACTTTTTTTTAGGTATGGCTTCGATTGATCGTTCATGCGAACGTCGCAATGAATCTAACAACGAGGGCCGTCATCCACTCGAGGCTTCGGAGCGTTCGGCTGCTGAGAGGGTCTTTTCTGATGGTGTCGCGGTGGCCTCCCTAGTTGGACAGAAGCGTCGACTTTTCGAACGTTCGCAAGATTCCCTTCAGTCGGGTGACGTGTATTCTCCGTCTCGCCGTCGTGGTGTTGGGCGCGCACGGGGTTCGCAGGAGACCTCTCCGACTCATTTAGAGCGAGCTTCTGGGGGTTCCGCGCTGTCTCCGTCTCGTCGTGGTGATGCGGGGCGTACGCGAGGCTCTGGGGAGACATCTCTCATTGGTTAGGAGCAACTTTCGGGAGATTCTTCGCCACGTAGCCGCTTCCCTGCCCCATCCACTGAGGTTATAGTAGCCTCGATTCGTGACTATCTTTTGCGTCCCTCCGCCATCCACCGACAGGGAGACTTGTATGGCCGTGATGCACGTTCGATTTCCATGTCGACTTATGGGCATTTGAGTGATGTGAGTATCTTTGTGTGTATTTACAAACATACTTTTGTCGCTATTATTGTTACTATTTTTATTTATTTAACTATTTATTTATTTGCAGGTGCTCCAGAATACCTACACTTCTGAGCGCAGGATCACTAGCTTGGAAGAAGAGCTTCGCCGAACCCAAGGGGAGAGGGATAAGGCCATTGCCGCTCTTGAGGAGGTTCGTACCGCCTTACGACAAGGGAAAGATTTAGTGAAGAACCTCAAGAGTTCTTTACAGAAGATGGATGACTTACGCTATGGTGAGCGTGAGAGGATCACTGATCTGCAGCGCGAGATGGATGATATGGTGATTTGTCACCAACTTGCGCTGCGGGAAGCGGCGACGATGACGGTGGACGAATGTAAGGCGAGTGAGGAGTTTACTCGGCTCGTTCATGGTTCGGGGACTGGCGGTCTCTATGCCGAAGTTCCAAGTGCCACTCCTTAGATCAACTCCCCTGGCTTGTTTCCTCCCTATGCTGTGGATGATTTTGACGTTGACGCTCCCCTGGCGGCCTCCGAGAATGATGTTGAGGTTGGCGATGCCGTCCGTTCGGCTTGAGCTTCTTTAATTATTATTTCTCTTTTTTTTTTTTATATTCCGTAAACTACATAGATAGTTTTTTATTTTTCTCTGGCGTGCTTATCTTTCTCACTGCTTAGATGGTGTATTTTGCGGTTGCATGGGCAGCTCGCTATTTATTTTATGAAGCATTTTGCTTTGCTACTATCTTGTATGATGCTTAGGTCCGTTCATATATGTACGCGTTCTTCTGCGATTTTTTTTTATGGAGGCTGCCGGAAGTTGGCGGGATCTCGGTCTTCCGGTTTTTGCTTCCTTGCCTGTAAGTGAGTCTTTTTAGCCTTTGGCTTCTTGCTCTGCGGATTTGTTTTTTTTTTTTTTTTGAAGGCGTGTCGGAAGATGGCGGGATCCCGCCCTTCCGGTTTTTGCTTCTTTGCCCGTTAGTGAGTCTTTTTAGCCTTTGGCTTCTTGCTCTAGGGGGTTTGTTTTTTTTTTTTTTTTTTTTTTTTTTTAAGGCTTGTCGGAAGGTGGCGGGATCCCGCCCTTCCGGTGTTTGCTTCTTTGCCCGTTAGTGAGTCTTTTTAGCCTTTGGCTTCTTGCTCTGCGGGGGTTTTTTTTTTTTTTTTTAGGGTGTCGTTGGAAGGTTGCGGGGTTCGGAAAGTTCCGCCTTTTTCGGGCTTTTTCGGACCTTGCTCCTTCCCCCACATTTTTCTTTTAGGTGTTGTAAAAGAAAAATAAAATCAACTTAAGGAAACATTCTAAGGGAAAATTAAATTGAAAGGAGAATAAGGGAAAACCATGACTTTATTGAAATCATCAAACTGAAGTGTTACAAAGTACGCTGAGGAAATTCTTTAAAGCACACTGACAGAAATCCTTAAAGCATTCTAAGATAGTTCTAAATGCACACAATTCTAAAATTTTACTGATAATACTTGCGAAGATGGTCGGCGTTCCATGGATGTTTGATTGGCGTTCCATCTAGCTCTTCCAGGCAGTAGGTGGCTGCTTGGACTTGTTTTGCTATGTTGTACGGTCCCTCCCAATTGGGTCCTAGGACGCCTGCTCCTTGTTCCTTAGTATTCTGAACAACTTTGCGCAATACCAAGTCTCCTTCGAGGAATTTGCGAATTTTCACTTTTTTATTGTAGTACCGTTCTGCAGCTTGCTTGTATATGGCCATTTTTGCGCGCGCTTCTTCCCTTCTTTCTTCGATCACATCCATCTCCATGCGTAGGCCCATGTCATTAGTTCTTTCATCATAATATTCTGTCCTGTAGGAAGAGAGGCCGATCTCAACTGGAACTACTGCTTCCACCCCGTAGGTGAGGGAAAAAGGGGTCTCTCCTGTGGATGTGCGAGCGGTTGTGCGATAGGCCCATAGGACAAGAGGAAGCTCCTCTACCCAGGCTCCTTTCAAACTTTCCTACTTTTTCTTCAAATTTTCCTTTATAGTTTTGTTGACTGCCTCGACTTGACCGTTCGATTGTGGGTGATATGGTGCGGCGAAGGTTTTACTGATTCCTAATTGTTCACATATGTCTGCAAGGCTCGCATTTTCAAATTGCTTCGCATTGTCCGTAACTATGGAGTGAGGGATTCCGAAACGGCATACTATCGATTTCCAAATGAAATTGGTGACATTCTTGGCGGTGATGCTAGCCAACGGTTAGGCTTCTACCCACTTGGTGAAATAGTCGATTGCGACTATTGCGTACTTGAGACGTCCGACAGTGGTGGGTAATTGACCAAATATGTCAATTCCCCATTTAGCGAAAGGCTAGGGAATTAATATCGATGTAAGGGGGGCCGGTGGTTGATGCGAGATATGAGCGAAGCGCTGACATTTGTCGCATTTTTGCACGAAATTGAAGGCGTCGCGTACCATTGTCGACCAGTAGTACCCTTGGCGAAGGGCCTTTTGCGCTAACGCTCGACCCCCCGAGTGGTTTCCGCAAACGCCTTCATGGATTTGGCTCATTACAAATTCTGCTTCGAGGTCGTCGATGCATCTCAAAAACGGCTGTGAATAGCCTTTTTTGTATAAGCGCCCGTTTATCATGGTGAAGCGGTTTGAAAGGTATTTGACCCGGCGCGCTTTATTTTTGTCCTGTGGCAGCTCGCCACTTGTGATGTGTCGGACCAAAGGTGTTGTCCAATTGTCGACTTCTCCTATTGCATTCATCGCTGCTTTCACGCTGATGCTTGGTTTTTCAAGCCATTCTATGGGTAGCCTTGTCAGATTCTCGAAGTCGAACCCGGAAGCCAACTTTGCGAGGCTGTCGGCTTCTGCGTTCTCGTCTCTTGGGATTTGCTCGATTTTGAACCAATCAAACTCCCTTGCTAACCTTTTGACTTCTTGGAGGTAGGCTGCCATGTGGCCTTCTTTTGCTTGAAAGTCTCCGTTGACTTGGTTCACAATGAGCATTGAATCGCTGTAGACTTTTAAATTCTTTATATTGAGTTCTTGTGCCAAATTGAGTCCCGCTATGAGGGCTTCGTATTCGGCTTCACTATTCGAGGCTTTGAAACCGAATCTTAGTGCATAATTAACTTTCAGGCCATCGGGATCCACGAGTACTAAGCCGGCTCCGCTTCCTTGTGCGTTGGATGAGCCATCGACGAATAGTTTCCAAACAAGGCCGTAAGGTTCATCGGTCTTTTCGGCGGCCTCAGTTTCGACCAATGCCTGTCTTTCTTGAGTGTTGACTTCGACAGGGTATGTGAATTCTGCAATGAAGTCGGCGAGCGCTTGGCCTTTGATTTCCGTCCTAGGTTTCATCACCGTACTCGCTGAGCTCATTTGCCCATATGGCTAATCTTCCCGCGCCCGATTTCTCAAGGATCTTCTTTAGTGGGTAGTTCGTTAGGACAACAATTGTGTGGGCTTGGAAGTAAGGGCGCAGCTTTTTTGCTGCCGTGACTAAGGCGAGAGCGAGTTTCTCCATCTCGGTGTAGCGTGTCTCCGCATCAAGTAGAGCTTTACTTACGTAGTACACGGGTCATTGGACTTTGTTCTCTTCGCGAACGAGCACGGCGCTCACCGCGGGCTCGGAAACTGCCAAGTAGAGGAAGAGTTCCTCTTCAGGCTTGGGCTTGGATAATAAGGGCAGTTGTCCCAAGTATTTCTTCAGTTCTTGGAATGCTGCCTCACACTTCTCATTCCAGACAAAGTTCTTACCTCCTTTTAACGCTTGAAAGAATGGGTGGCACTTGTCGGTTGCTCGGGCGATGAATCTACTTAAGGCCGCAACTCTTCCGTTCAAGCTTTGTACCTCCTTGGTCATGCGGGATGATCTCTTTTCAGGCAGTGCTCGAATTTTTTTAGGGTTTGCTTCGATTCCGCGGTAGTTGATCATGTACCCAAGGAATTTTTCCGCAGCTACTGCGAAGAAACACTTCTTGGGGTTGAGCTTCATTTTATACCTTTCTAGAATCTTGAACATCTCTCTGAGGTGGTGGACGTGGTCGGACAATTCAGTACTCTTAACAAGCATATCGTCCACGTATACCTCTATAGTCTTACCGATCAATTTTGCGAACATCTTGTTGACTAGCCGTTGATAAGTGGCTCCGGCGTTCTTTAGCCCGAACGGCATGACTTTATAACAATATAGGCCTCTGTCGGTTACGAACGATGTCTTCATCTGATCCGGTTCGTGCAATCGGATTTGGTTATATCCGGAATAGGCATCCATAAAGCTTAGGAGTCGATGTCCCGCGGTGGCGTCGACCAACTGGTCTATCCTTGGTAGTGGAAAGCAATTCTTAGGGCAAGCCTTGTTTAAGTCCGTGTAGTCAACACATACTCTCCATTCGCATTGGCCTTTTTGACGAGGACCACATTAGCTAGCCATTCGGGATAGTGGGCTTCTTTGATAAATCCGGCATTTAGGAGTTTGTCGACTTCTTTATTTATAGCGAGGTATCTTTCGAGATTAAATAACCTTCTCTTTTGAATGACAAGCTTGAAATCGGGGTTCACGTTTAGTCGGTGGACCATGACGTTTGGGTCTATCCCGGGCATGTCCTCGTGGAACCATGCGAATACATCCTTGTGTTCGCGCAAAAATGCTTCGAGCTGTGTTTGAACCATAAGAGGCAGTTCTGCGCCAATCTTCACTGTTCTTTCGGGGTGTGTGTTATCTATGCATACTTCTTTTGTTTTTGCAGCGATCTCCCCACGTCTTTCCTTGTCCCTTGGGTCAAGCTCTCCAAGAGGGCGCACTTTGTTGAGATTCACAGGGAGTGGGTCTTCGACTTGGAAAATTGTGGCAATGATGTTGACCTTCTTTTCGTTTGTTGCTCCAATGTAGCAAAGGCGTGCTTCTTTTTGGTCTCCCATGATCATTCCTATTCCAAAGTCAGTAGGGAACTTCATCACCAAATGATAGGTTGAGGTGATTGCCCCCATGATGACGTTATAGACCGATGGTCGATCGACTACAAGGAAGTTGATCATTCTGATTGTTTGTGCCGGCGCTTCTCCCATTGTCACTGGAAGGGTGATCATTCCCTCGGCCTCTACTTGTTCCCCCGAGAAATCGTAGAGCGGGGTCTTGACTGGTCGGAGAATGGCACCTTCAAGGTTCATCTTGTTAAGGGCACTTTTGAAGATTACATCCGTAGAACTCCCGTTATCGATTAAGATTCGATGGACTAGGTTGTTTGCAATTTTCAAAGAAACTACGAGGGCATCATTATGTGGATGGAGTACTCGGTCGGCCTCTTCCTCAGTGAACGTAATTGCTACATTCTCGATCCTCGAGAATTTGGCGATATGCTCCGTCATATTGATGTATTGACCTTCTTGAACTTCTCTTGCCTTCCTAGCATAGGATTTTCTTTCTCGTGCAGTATCCCCTGTTTCGGGCCCACCGAAGATTGTCCTGATTTCTCGAAGGTCCCTTTGTTGGGGAGCCGGAAGAGCAGGGAGGTTGTTGTTTTGTGCGGCCGGCAATCGTGGTGCATTTTGGCGATCATCGATGACCCGGTTGACAAATTCTCTCAGCTCGCCTCATTGTATTAAGGCTTCAATTTGTCTTTTCAGGTGAATACACTCGGATGTCAAATGTCCGTGATCATTGTGGAAGCGACAGTACTTTGTGCGGTCTCTCTTGTCGGGATCCATCCTCATTGGCTCGGGTCGGGTCAAGATGTTTCTGTTTTCGAATTGCATCAAGATTTGTTCGGGTGTCGCATTGAGCGGAGTGAAGGTTTGGAACCGTGGGGCAATCGGGGATTTCTTGTTATCCTTGGCGGTTTTGTTTTCTACCTTTGTCTTTTTCGAATCGCTTTCTTTAGCTTCGGATTCGCTCTTGCGTTTACCCTCACCTTTGTGACTCTTGCGACTTTGCAGATATTCTTTGACATTGATAAATTCTTGCGCTCGTGCTAAGAACTCTCCGAAAGTTTTGGATGCTCTTCTAATGATGGAGGTTAATAATTCGCCCTCTTGTAGTCCTTCCCGTAGGGCGGATAGCACGTCACTGTCTGTGAATTCATCGATAAGATTCATTCCTTCACTAAAACGGTCAATGTATTTTTTCAGAGACTCGTCCTTTCCTTGTTTTAGGGACCCAAGATGAGTCTTATCTTTTTTGCGTGTCTTGGAGCCGATGAAGCGACTCAAGAATTCTCCCTTCAATTGTTCAAAAGAACCGATCGTTCCTGGCTTCAAGCTTCGGTACCATTGACGGGCAGCACCGGTTAAAGTGAGGGGGAAGGCTTGGAACTTCAGGCTGGCGCTTGCCCGACGGACATTCATCCATGTTCGGTAGGTCTCAATATGGTGGAGTGGGTCGGTCTTTCCATCATATGCCTTGATTTGAGGCATCTTGAAGTCCTCTGGGAATTCTTCATTCAGTATTTCTTGGGTAAAGGGAGGGCTAGCGTCATCATTGACATTCAATTCCTGACGGGGTAGCCCCCGTTCGTAGCATAAATCGTTGATTCGGTTAACGGCTCGTCGAACCACTTCGTCGAGGTTATTCTTTTGATTTATGACGGACGCTTGTCCCCCGTGGGTGATTTGGTCGTTTTGACGGTTAAGGTGTGTCCCGAGCGAAGCTTGGTTTCCTTGTCCGTTGGTACCCGATATTTGACTTCTTACAGGGTTTGGGCCTAGACGGGCGTGAACGCCTCCTTTCCTTCTGTTAAGATGGTGCCTTAAGTCATCGGTGTCTTGAGTGTTGGCTTGGCTCGGGACCCACGTACTATCGGCGTCGTCATCTATGTTACCGCCTAGACGGCTGAATACGGAGGCGCGTTCCGATCCTGCACTGTTCGTTGTCCCTTCAGCGTGGAGTGGGCGGCGTCTCGATCTGTCGGTGTTTTCACGCCTTCTCCCATCGTGGGGTCTTGCGGCTTCGTCTGTTCCTTTGCTAATAGCAGCTTGGTCTCCCGCCATATGGTTTCCGTCTTCCGCTGTTTGGTGTACGTTTGTCAGGTTATGTATAGTATTCAGTGCCGTCATGAATCGGGGCATGACGTCAACCAGGTTGTGGACTGTGTCTTCGAGTCTATCAACACGTCTTTCTCGCCGACTATCTGGTCCGCTGACAGTGCGTTCGCTGCTGGAGTTGCCTTTATCCGCCATGTTTCTTCAGTCCTCAAAGTGCACAGGTCTGTCGAATTTTGGAATAGTTAGCTGGGGTTGAGGGCGTATGGCTGTTACTTGCGGCGCCCTCCTTCTAGCGCCAAAATGTTGGGACAAAATTTCATCCCAAGTACACGTAAGATATGTGACCGGGTATCCCAGCTTGGGGACGTCCATTGTGCCACGTACTGGTCTCTTAAACTAAAAATTACAAAATAAAGATTTTCTACTACTCTCACTCTCTTTTCTATCTTGGTCTGCAGTTTGCGTGAAGGTCTAATTTATAGGCCTCTCCTCGTCCCTTCGAACGGTTCCTTTAAGTCTCCATGATGATTTCATGAGTGCGGAGTTAATACCCTCATAATGCCGTCGATTGGGTTTGGTCCGGAAGTGGGGCTTTTCAGCTCCCACTGAGGGGTTACATAATTAAATAGCCCAGTATGTGCAGGTTTACGTGTGCAAGGGCGATCTTTCGGTTTCTGCGGCAAGAAACAGACGATAATTAATGTGTGCAATCGTTCGTTTAACACGGTGCTCTCCGGCGGGATCCGGCGTGGTCCGACGGGACATGGTGCGGCGGGGTCCGGCGTGGTCCGGCGTGATGCGCCGGGGTTCGGCGAGATGTGGCGGGGTCCGACGTGGTCCGGCGGGATGCGCCAGGGTTCGGCGGGGTCCAGCGTGGTCCGCCGGGGTCCGGCGGGATGCACCAGGGTTCGGCGTGGTCCGGCGGGGTGCGCCAGGGTTCGGCGGGGTGCGCCGGGGTCCGGCGGGGTCCGGCGTGATCCGGCGGGGCTTGGCGGGATCCGACGGGGTGTGTCGTGGTCCGGCGGGATTTTGCCGGCACCGGCGGTCTCCGTTGGTTTTGATGGGAACGCTCCTCTTTGGATTGGGCCGTGTCGTGGGCTATTATTTTTCTCTCGCGGGCCCTTGGTTAGATTAGGGCGGCTTGTGTTTTGGGCTCCCTTTACACTAGGCCTTGCTCGTTGCTTTTGGCCCAACTCGAGATTTGACCCAACAGTATGCATCAATGGTTCACATAATACAACAATCACACAGAGAGAGGTTAGCCGTCCCATACGACTAATGCCCCTTTACACAACAAATGTATCAAAGTTTTCCTATTATCTTTGTGTATTCCTATGTCTCTTAATTCTCACTTTTTCACAGCCGAGTACTTCGTATTCGTTTCACTCAGCCAAGTACTTCGTATTCGGTTCACACAACCGAGCTTCCTGCACGAGATAGCTCGATCTCGTTGCACTAAGCATAATCGAACAACACCCCTAGTTCGTCTTGCTTTGAGGAGACAACTCGGCTTCTTTGGTGAGTTTCTTGCACACAGCTTCGCTCCTCATATCGTCAAGGCCTCGTGATCGGTTATAGACCCACCACTCTTATTTATAGTCCTTTTGGAGGAATGTCTCTTTAGACTTTCTCCGGACTTAATGTTTTCACACAATAATCATTTCATTATTTAATTAATCGAGCTCAACATCTTTATCAAGTCTGGAATCTGCTTATGGTCCCCGCAATTTCTCTAGCGCGTAGGCGGGGAGACGGCCTATCTCCTAATAGTCACACAAACTTCGTTTCACAGACTTTGTCTCACGCTCAACTAGCCAGCTTGTGTGAGGAATAAGCTCACCCTCAGGGAGCAGGGCTCTCTCTCTCGGAGCCAGGGCTCTCTTCTCTTGGAGCCGAGCGGTACCATCGACTTTTATTTCAATATCTAGATTTATTTTGTTTACCTCCTATTGACTCCTGTCGAAGGATTGAGGCTTATTTCAGATCTCTACCCCTCCCGCCTCGTTTACTGAGGAATCAGGACTTTAAAACTGATTTACTTTTCCTCGTCAGATCACGAAGCAGACAAGGATTTAGTATGTTCGAATCCTCTTGTAAGATCACACAATAGACTGGGATTTAGTATGTTTGAATACCCTTGTCAGATCATACAGCGGACTAGGATTTAGTATGTTTGAATCCCCTTGTCAGATCACACAGCAGACCGGGGTTTCGCAAGAGGCCTCTTTACAATTTTTGTTTATGGTTTTAAAGCACCAAATAGACTTCTCATAAGTCCCATACTTTGGCCTCTTGCATTTGGGTTCGAGACCTATGATTTAATCATTTGAGGGGTTCACAGCAAACATACAATAGGCTGGGTAGGTTTTTCAAAAAGATTATTCTGATGGACCACAGTCCATAAGGCATAGCGCACGGGTAAGGACCCGGCTGTGCCGTTAGTATTATAATTTACCGATCTCAGGGATCGATGTCTATATCTTTTTACAATCCTTTAATAAGTATTTGTTCTTGATGATTTACTCATTCTTTAGTAAATCAAAGGTTCAGCCTCTACTTTGGCATTCATAGCCTTAGTTGTTTCTGGCAGCTCAAGGCCGCTTTCCTTTGTCGTTAAGCTTTCCTCTTTCAATTATAAGTCGGCTTAAAGCCGATCTTCTTCTCGCACTTGAGTTGTAAACTCGATGAAGATTGGGTACGAGCGAACTCATACCGATGAGTTTCATTTACAGCTTATTCTCTTTTATTGAGGCTTATGAAAATCTAATCTAAAGATTAGATTATTTCTATTTACGAATGTTTTATTCGAGATTTATTCATGCTAGGGTTCTCTTTCGGCTATTATAGTGTATCCATTATACAGCACAAAAGTATAGCATTCACACAATATTTATTCACAAAGTACTAATGCAACCATAGCAAACATTTCACATATATATACACTCGGTGCCGTAGGTGCATCGCCACTGACGGTTATAAGAGTTGCAGCGGTTCCGAGGTCTTTCTGGGAACTTGTTCTGAGCTCCGACCATCTTCGTGTCTCCTTATCCTTGAATAGAAGACATGGTCTCGTTAGTTTGACCGTCTCGTAAACACGAGATGAACTATTAATAGTTAATCACTGAGTGCTCGGGTTTCCATCTTAAACTTTCGTAGACGGTCTCTCGTCTTTTGAAATCTTCAGACTATACAAAGTCCGTCCGAGCTTAGAAAAGTCAAAACTTAACTTGATGGATTTTCTACTGACTTACTTTAATTAGGCTACTTAGAGTGGCCCACTACAAGGTTCAAGTCCTTCTCATATAATTGGCCTTGATATATGTGGGCCTTAGCCATTTCTGAGGCCCAAACGGGTAATTTGGGCTTCGGGCTAGAACAAGGCCTAAAGTGGCCTTCACAGCGTCCTTGCTGTTAGGCCCACTAATAGTTTGGGCTTTTCAGCAAAGTGAAGGCCCAAAATGGCCTTCAAAATTTAAAACAATTTGGCACAATAAGCTTTGGGCTTCAAAGACTAAGGCAAGGCCCAAGGTGGCTTAGATATCTTAATGTCTCTAAGACGGGACACTTGTCCGTTTTAGTATTTTCAAAAAATACTTTTGAACACTAAGCTTAATTAATAAGCTTCCTTTATTTAAAAAGTGTTCATTAAATTCTTTTTCAACTAGGATACATTTTACAAAATGTTATTGGGCTCGGTATAGTGATTTACACGCACTATAACCGTTTCTTAAGAAAAATGCTCGGTTTCCAGGAAATTGAGTTTCGTATCGTTTGAAAAAAAAAGCCCGTTTAGTTTAATTGAACAATTACGGTTCTCATCCCACTATGTATAGGCTGGACTAAGTCCATTTAAGTCTCGACACCCGTTTTACATTAGTTTGAGACATCCTCGAACCTTCGGTTTCACTAAGTTATAAAAATGTCATTTCAAGCTTTAAATTTACCTCGTTCTTTTATCGTCCTTAAATTTTATTAAGGGCAGGAAGCTCTTCATTTGAAAAGAACATATGTTTGGTTTTCAAACCTTTCTTGACAACAGAAAAATTGGTGCACAATTTTCAATTTATAAAATCATGGCGTTTTTTAAACTAGTTTCGCGAGATCTCGCGAAACCATCGTTTTCGGTAAAACGTTGTTCTTAACCTTTTTCCAAATCTCATTGTTATCTCTAAAGTAAGATGCTTCTAGGTTCTAAGGAGATTTTTCACTCCTTTTTAAAACCTTTTATCGAAGCTTTAAATCCCACGCGAAAACAATTCTCAAGCTACACGCTTTCGAACCGTTTTCACGGGTTTTGACCGAGACACTTGTTTCATTGTGTCTTTTCGGTTTCTATTTGATTTTTAACATAAAAGTTGATTAAAAACAGTAGCTAAAACATTCAAACAACAACCAAACAAGCCCTGATAATTTCACAAATGCTTAGGCTTGGATTTTCAAAAGAAATTTACTAAATTTTATATTTTGAATGGTTTCACTTCGGTCCGTTAGAAACCGTCATGTGCATGGTGATTTTTAAAACATTTTAATATTTAAAACACAAATAAGCAGCCATGCAAAAACATCGAAGATAAATAAAAAGCTCAAGGGTCACAAAGAAATCTGAACCCTAGACATGCAAGCCCAACAAACAAACATAACACAACCGCACACGAGTTGAAATGTCCGAAAGCTAGCTGATCTAGCTTCCTTAAACCCGTGTTTGGAAAACTTAAACCAGTAGAGGCCATGCAAACAATTACAACTCAAACCTATTTTATAACCATGGTTAATCTAAAGGAGGCTTAAGGAAATAGAAAGATCCTCACGTCACTCTAGGGTTAGAGATTATACCTAGCTCTCGGATTTTTTGAGCTTTCCTTTGACGTTCTTCCTTCTTGGCCGAATAGTCACCTTGGTTTTTCTCCAAACCACCACGTGTGGTTTCCTAACTCTTAGAGCAGAATGGTACAAGGTTTTGGTTAGGTTTTGGAACACAAAAACGTGAAGAAAAAGTGTAACGACCCAAAAACTAACACGTAAAAGGAAATATTAATTCACAATAATCATAAGAGATTTACCAATTTTCAAGTCCCAAAAATACGGTAGAATTTGAAAATTTTTACATAACGATAAGAAAATACATTTAAATGCCTAACACGGAATGTAACCGTGACCACACGACCATCAAAAGAGTTTTCACGTGGGATTTTCAAAACAAAAACAACCACTTCTCAAAATAAATGCCAACGGCTAGCCGGCGGTATACCCGACTCTCCCAAGGTCGGTCCCGTATGCACTCGCCGTTATCCTTCCATGTCGCCTAGTTTTCCAGCTTTCCCTTCAACTTACCTGCAACACGAGCACACTAGTGAGCTAATAGCCCAATAAGTGGATTAAAGATGTATAATAATTTTACATCAAGACTTATTTACATATACGCGCATATAATTTATAACTGAGTCAGAAATAAGTCTACCCTCCTCTAAAATCGAGCCTCCGGCGGCTCGATCATGATTATACCTCAAGACCATCCAATGTTGGATGCAACACAAGACTCTAGAATTCAATCTCCCTGATTGAGTTACGTGTGCACACGACTTTCGTGTTTAAAGGATCCTTATTAACTCTTACTGGGCCCGCTGAATTATGCCGAAAAATAGCTCGCTGACCTCCACGAGGTCCTTCGGGTCGTTCCGAAATCTATCATGGCTGCTGGCCCCGTCGGGCTATTTCGGAACCAAATCATGATCGCGGCCCCGTCGGGCCCCACCCAAATGAGCAAGGTACTCACACAGAAGAAGGTCGTCCACCGACCTCCCCTAGGCTCTTAGGCCGCCTCGAAATATGATAAGTGACCCCGTCGGGCTATTTCGGGACCGATCATGACTTGCGGCCTCGTCAGGCCCTACCCGCACACATACAGTGTTTTCACCCCTCTTAGCTTGTCTTAGAGTTTCTCTCTTACCTGCAATAAGTTCTCAACAACAACAGAAATAGTTTTATGTCTGTGGTCCCATACCCACAGACAGGAGACTCATGCACGCAATCACACATGTACTTAAAATATATGCAGACTCGCAACCCCATAATTGCGAGTTAGAAGACAGGGTATAAGCACGTGAGCCCATACTCACGCACCTAGGAAACTAAACATCACAAGAAAGAGAAACAATCAAACAAGGTAAAGCCTACTCGTGTTACAGAGGAGATCCACTTACTTGAGGTCCTAAGCTCCTCGCTTCGGTCCTCGAAATCCTTTCCCTAGGGGCGTCTCTTCTCGTGCTTTGTGTGAGATGCTTCTGTTCCACACGAGCAATTAATGATCAACGCCAAGGTTTACCACTAAATACAGGAGAGGAAGAACTTGGAATTGGTGGACTCGAAGAATGTGACTCTAGTTAGTGGAACGGTTAATAATTTATTAAGAATGCCCATCAAAGGTTGTTTCCGTCCTAACTGTTGTCATTGGATTTGTTTATGTGAGGAATAGGCTCTTAGCCTTACTCGTACAATGATTAAATCAATAAAAGTGCCTAGGCTTCGAGCCGGAAATCCGGCAGAGTTTCCCCTGTTTTTCGGATATCCCGGCCGAAGCCTTCACCTAATAACAACCCAGCACCGAACTAATTTCGGTCACAATCCAACATATCAACAACTAGAGTCGATAAACATAATATCAAGACATTTCCAAAATTTCATAACAACAATTATTCTCGAGTCTCAAAGGCTAAACTCGTAGCATAATTCTCAAGGATTCCAACAATATCCTAGCTCAAGTCACGCTTCCAATATCGTATCATTTTACAACAAGAACTCGATTTGGCCGCTTGGTTATACCTTTAGTATACGACGGTGAGGGGTCGTGCGTCCTTAAGCACTTCGGTGGTGATCCTGCACAATTTGGCATAATAAAATGATCGAATAAATTTTCGAACTAAATGCAACACGATGGGAAACACTCGGAATTGTGACCCAATTTATAACTCATTCACATTTGAATGGTCTACTTGCCAAAATACAACTTCACACGGTTGAATAACCAATAACGTGCATAATTTTCTCTTTTTCCACTATTTGATTTTTGACAACCAAATCTCCAAATCAAACTTTCAGATTAATATCACTTGGAAATTTTATTTTTATTTTTTTCCAAAAACCGCGTCTAAAAGAGAAAATTTAGTTCCCGCTCGTCTAAGCACGGATGAATCGGGATTTCAACGATTACAAATATAGTGCGAAAAATAAACATTTAAGCGCGTGAAGTTTGCCGCACAAAAACGAATTCCCAACTTGTTCGTTACTAAATTAGCACACTTTAAGGTGTCAAAAAATTTAAGTAAGCCGAATTAAAAACGACCTCTAGGCGTCTAACAAGCTCAAGCTCATAATGATACGATTTTTGAACGCGAAAATAATTTCATTCACTCACAACACGAACATAATTTTTTTTTTTCATTACGACCCTAACGAAAATAAGCGGTAGACAAGATAAAACTTCGCCAAAATCCTAACCGACTAACAATCAATTATCTCACAACAACCACAAAGGTAACGAGGCTCACCAAACTTGAGAAATTGCGGCTCAAAGAAGCGCGATGCGGCTGTCGAGAAATTTCAGCGGCGGAGCGAAGGGACGACGAGCTCACAACATAAACGAAAACGAGAGTTAACCCGCTGAAACTAAAGATTCAAAAATGAACATTCGACGTCAACGCTGCGGACACGAAGCTTACCTCGGTGTCGGCGTCAACGACAATGTACGAAAAGGGGTTTAACGCGAGGAGGAACACGGTTGCTGCCCGGAGGAGACCACGACGCGACGAGGGTCGGCGTGGTTGCGCGGCCGTGCGGGAGGGGCTGGCCGGAGCTGGGCGGCGGTGGCCGGACCTGGGGTTGCCGGCGACGGGCAGATCTCGCGCGGAGGAGCTCGGACTGAGGTGCTCGGAGGCGGGGTCGGCGCGGCGGAGCTCGACGCGGAGGAGCACGGCGCGGAGGAGCTCGGCGCTTCGGCGGGCTGCGCGCGCGCGACAGGGGAAGCTTGGGCTGAGCGCGCGCGACAGGGGCAGCTTGAGCTGAGCGCGACGGAGAGGCGCGCTGGTGCTGAGGAGCACGCGGGCGCGGAAGGGAGGGAGAGGCGCGCTGCTGCTCGGGGACGCACGCAGGCGCGAGGGGAGGGAGAGGCGCGGGGCTCGCGCTGGCGGAGCTGCGCGTGCGGGCTGGAGCTCGGGGCCGAGCGGTGCTGGCGGCGGGGCGGCACCGGCGCTGTGCACGTGTGGCACCCACGTACTTAACAACGTATTTAACGTTATAACCTATCTAGTTAAGCAAATGAGCGCTAATCTCATTCATATCATTCTTATAAACATAATACAAAGCACGGAAGCAAACCTATTTTCTTAAAATAAACTGTGCAAAAGCTACCAAAAATATAAAGCTGCATATTTTACAAAACAAAGATAGGCAATTCTCAAACCATATTCTATTTAAAACAGCATACACACAGCATAATATAACTAGATTCTCAAAAATTATACTACACGATCTTCCTTTCTTGGCATATGAACATTCTGAAGGCAAACGGGCGGCAATTTCAACCAACTCCTACTGCTCAAGAGATTCATTATCTGCATCACAAGAAACTATATGAGCTAACGCTCAGTAAGTAGAAACTTTCATTTTAGAAAATAATAAAACACATAAAAGATTCATTATTGTTATTGTACTCATTTTCATAGCATAAAACAATAATCTTTTCATCAATTATTTGGGCCCCATTTAAGTATAAATCTCAGTTTAACATCCGATAGGCCGTGAGTTTTCGGAACCTGTTCTGTACTGGCCAGAATTTATGAAAGTTCATCCCTCTTAGAAACCTCATGCCAAGAGGAATTCACCTTCCCTTTACAAGAATTGTGGCTACCCTGTCTTGGCTTTTACACCTCAAGGGATTTGACCACCATGATTGGGTCCGCCGGTCCCCCGCGTCCCTTGCCTACCCAGATATCAAACCAAAACTGATACTCATATCTTAGGTGTCAAAACAAGAGTACAATAACCTTTCTTTTTCTATTTTGAAACCATATTCATGAACCACACAATCACAATCTATCACATAGTTCATTCAAGCACATAGAGCACATAACAATTATTATTGCTTCCTGTGATGGTTTTGAAAAAGTAAGATTTCTACTTACCTCTTTGAGATCAACAAGTTAGTGTAGATGATCGATATCCTTGCCCAAGCAATTGATGTACTTGTCAACTTTACAATACCAGACAATTCGTTTTTATAACGTTAGAATTTAATTATAACACCAGTATTGGAAAAATAATCTTACTTGAAATTTTTACTACACTATTATTGTATTTTATGTTATTTTATTTTTACCTAGCAATCTCAACTTTTCATAACACATAGCAAGATAGTAATCCATTTTACAGGTCTAAATATTCAAAACAATGACTATTTTTATAAAGTTCTAATCATAGACAAATATTAGGGCAAAACCCTAATCACTTAATTTCAAGCTTAATATATAGTAAACTAAATATAAAACATGATTAAAACATGACTTTTACTCCAAAAGCTAAAAGAAAATTCAATTAGGCTAATTTAGGGTTTTATATCGAACCCTAACTTTCCCCGCACAAAGTAATTTAAAGAGAGTTTGAACTTACCTAAACTAAATTCTTGTTTTGAAAGCTCCCAATTGAAGAAAGGATTGAATTTAGAAGGAAATGTGGTTTTTGATCTTTGGTTTGCTGACTAGTTTCTCTTCCTCTATCTCTCTGCGTCTATTTCGTTATCCCTCTCTTTCTTTTCTTTTTTTTTTTTTTTTTTTCTGCTGGGTTTGCCGATTCTACGTTTTCCTTAACCATATATATGTATATATACATAAGATGGACTTTTATAAATGTTGCCGACCTAAAATAGGTTGTGGGCTTAGGCTTTAGGCTTTGGGCTTTGATTAATGAAGGTGGGCTTGAAATGGTTGACGTGAATGTTTTTTTTTTTTTTTTTTTTTGAACATCTTCGTTGGCTTCTTTTTTTTTTTTTTTAATAAAAACTTATAAAAGACATATTACTATAATTATACCAAATAATATAATAATATGCACAAATAAAGGTATGAGATATAATAATTATAACTATCACATAATCAAAATTATATAATTTTAGCCAAATAACATGCTTTGTTATTATTATTATTACTATTAATTACTAATTCACTTTCTTTCTTTCTTTTTTTTTTTATTCTTATAAATGGTCCTTACACATCAATCTTCGGCATTGGATATCGTGCCCTACACTGCAAAATACTTTAATTATATTAACTTTCAATTAAATTTACTATTGCATAAAAATATTAATTGAGATCATTTAAGCAAAATATATCTAAATATAACTCACTAAGCATCCTAATTAGTTCTCTTCTTTTTATTTAATTATTTATTTTTTTTTATTTTTTTATTTTTAAAGGGCATTACAATTTCCTCCCTCCTTATAAAATTTCGACCTCGAAATTTGACATACCGAAAAGGTGTGGATATTTGTTCCTAATCTCTTCTTCTCTTTCCCATGTAGCTTCCTCGATTGAGTGATTTCTCCATAGCACTTTCACTAGCGAAATCTTCTTTGTCCTTAGTTCTTTTTCCTTCTTATCAAGGATCTGTACGGGTCGTTCTTCATATGCTAGATCAGGGCTCAAATCCAAAGGTTTGTACTTGAGAATATGAGAGATGTCTGAAACATACTTCCTCAGCATAGATACATGAAACACGTTGTGAACGTTGGACAATTCTGGAGGAAGGGCTAATCTGTAAGCTACGTCCCCAATTTTCTCAAGAATTTCAAAGGGTCCAATAAACCTTGGATTGAGTTTTTCTTTCTTTCCAAATCTCATCACACCTTTCATTGGAGCTATTTTGAGAAAAACATGATCTCCGACATTGAATTCCAGTCTCCGTCTTCTTTTATCTGCGTAACTTTTCTGTCTACTTTGTGCAGTTTTCATTCTTTGACGGATTTTCTCCACCACTTCAGCTGTTTGCTGGACAAGTTCTGGGCCTATCAGCTTTCTTTCACCAACTTCATCCCAGTGAACTGGAGATCTACATTTCCTTCCGTAAAGCGCTTCGTAAGGTGCCATTTCAATAGTTGTCTGGTAACTATTGTTATAAGTAAATTCTGCCAAGGCCAAATACTTATCCCAACTTCCTTTAAAGTCAAGTACGCAAGCCCTAAGCATGTCTTCAAGAATCTGGATTACTCTTTCAGTCTGACCATCACTCTGGGGATGATAAGCTGTACTGAAGGCTAATTTAGTTCCCATGGCTCTGTGCAAACTAGTCCAGAAAGCAGACGTAAACTTGGGATCTCTGTCTGAAACTATAGCATTTGGAACACCATGCAATCTAACAATCTCTTGGACATATAGTTGTGCATATTGATCCATAGTGTAAGTGGATTTCACAGGCAGGAAATGTGCAGATCTAGTGAGTCTATCCACAACTACCAATATGGAATCAAAACCCTTTAGAACTCTAGGAAGACCAACTATAAAGTCCATAGAGATATGCTCCCATTTCCATTCTGGAACTAACAGTGGAGTTAACAATCCGGCTGGCCTCTGGTGTTCTGCTTTGACTTGCTGACAAATTAGGCATTGAGCAACAAATTCTGCTACATTCTTCTTCATATTTTGCCACCAGTAATGCTTCTTAAGGTCTCTATACATTTTCGTGCTTTCAGGGTGAATTGAATAGGGAGTTGAATGTGCTTCAGCCAAGATATCTCTTTTTATTCCTTCATTTTCAGGTACACATAATCTACCTCGGTACCTCAAGCTTCCGTCATCAGAAATATGAAAGTCAGTGGGCTTTCCTTTCTGGATCTCATCCTTCTTTTCTTTTAGAAATTCATCGACTGTTTGGCCTTTCATAATTCTTTCCATCAAGGTAGGTTGCACTACAAGCGCTGATAGTCTGGCTGTTTCTCCTCTTGGCACAATCTCAATTTCTAATCTTTGCAAATCCAATAATATTGACTTCGGAATGATTCGCAAAGCTGAAACTGATGATTTCCTACTTAAAGCATCAGCAACCACATTGGCTTTACCAGGATGGTAATTGATAGCACAATCATAATCCTTAACCAATTCCAACCATCTGCGCTGCCTCATATTCAATTCTTTCTGTGTGAAAATGTACTTCAAACTCTTGTGATCAGTGAAAATTTCACACTTCTCGCCATAAAGGTAATGTCTCCATATTTTCAGAGCAAAAACAACTGCAGCAAGCTCTAAATCATGGGTAGGATAATTCTTTTCATATTCTTTTAATTGTCTAGAGGCATACGCTACAACCTTTCCATGTTGCATCAGAACACAACCAAGACCATTCTTAGATGCATCACTGTAAACTACAAATCCCCCTGACCCAGATGGTATGGTGAGTACGGGTGCCGTCACTAACCTCCGCTTTAATTCTTGAAAGTTTTTCTCACAAGCATCACTCCACTGAAACTTTATATTTTTCCTTGTTAACATGGTCAAAGAAGAGGCTATTTTAGAAAAACCTTCAACAAATCTTCGGTAATAACCAGCGAGGCCTAAGAAACTCCTCACTTCATGAACATTAGTTGGTCTAGGCCAATTACTTACTGCCTCTATCTTTCTAGGGTCCACTGAAATGCCCTTCTTAGAAATTACATGCCCCAAGAACGCCACTTGTTCAAGCCAAAATTCACATTTCTTGAATTTGGCATATAGACGATTTTTCCTGAGCGTTTGCAAGACTATTCTCAAGTGCTCCTCGTGTTCTTCTCTAGATCGAGAATAGACTAGAATATCATCGATGAATACAATCACAAATTGATCCAGAAAGTTCTTGAAGACTCTGTTCATCAGATCCATAAAGGCCGCAGGTGCGTTTGTTAAACCGAACGGCATAACCAGAAATTCATAGTGTCCGTATCTGGTTCTGAAAGCCGTCTTGTGTATGTCTTCCTTCTTTATTTTCAACTGGTGATACCCAGATCTCAGATCAATTTTCGAAAATACAGAAGCTCCTTGAAGTTGATCAAAGAGATCGTCTATTCTAGGCAAAGGGTATTTATTTTTGATAGTCACCTTATTGAGTTCCCTATAATCAATGCAAAGCCTGAGAGTACCATCCTTTTTCTTCACAAACAATACAGGTGCACCCCATGGGGAAAAACTCGGCCTAATAAAATCCTTCTCCAACAATTCTTGCAGTTGCACTTTTAACTCCTTCAGTTCTGATGGCGCCATTCGGTATGGAGCTTTAGAAATTGGAGCTGTACCAGGGAATAGATCAATAACAAACTCTATTTCTCTATCCGGCGGTAAACCTGGTAAATCTTCAGGAAATACATCCAGAAATTCGTTCACCACTGGTATATCTTCTGATTTAGACTTTTGCTCGATTGTGGTATCCACAACACAAGCTAAGTAAGCAACACAACCTTTATTGATCATCTTCATAGCCCTTATTGCTGAAATTATAGGACAAGTCTTCTTTTCGGAACTACTTCGAAACACAAATTCCTCCTGCCCAGGTGGATGGAATCGAACTATTTTCTGCTTACAGTCTATGGTGGCGCAGTATTTAGCTAACCAATCCATTCCTAAAATTACTTGAAAATCTTTCATTTCAAGCACTATTAAATCTGCATAAAGTACTGCTCCATCTATTTGAATCTGACAAGCTCTAATCATCTGATCTGAATTTAACACATCTCCAGAAGGAACTAAAACATTATACTCATCTTTTAATCTCTCAGATGGTATGCCCAATTTTCTCACAAAAGGTTGTGATATAAAAGAGTGAGTAGCTCCTGAATCTATCAACACATGTGCTAATTTACCCTGAATAAGAATATTACCTGAAACAACTGTTGGATTGGTTTCAGCTTCTTCACGAGTCATTGCAAAAACGCGCCCTGGAACCTTCTTTTGCTCCCCTTCAAGCGTAGGGCAATCCTTCACATAATGTCCCGGTTTCCCACATTTGAAACATAGATTTGTACCCATGAAACACTTCCCCAAGTGGTTCTTCTGACAAGTTGGGCATTTAGGTTTCTCTGGCGTTGGAGCAGCTGTGAACTTAGGACGTTTGTTCTCTTGCTTTTGCTCTCCCTTCTTCTTATCAAACGGTCTCCATTGCCCTGGATTTCTTGGGGTAAAAGCGGGTCTCTTTAACTCCTTCCGCTTCTCAATATTCTTCTCATCTAGCTCTGCTAACAGGGCTTTATCAACCACTTTGTTGAACTCTGTTGCCTCAGACATGCGGACATCCCTTTTTATTTCTGGAATTAATCCACTCAGAAAACGATTCACTTTTTCTGCTTGATCATTGGCAATAAAAGGGACAAACCGACAAAGAGATTCAAATTTTCTTACGTAGTCACTGACTGACATTCCTTCCTGTCTCAAATTGAAGAACTGTGAGACTTTCTCAGCTTTATTATCAGCAGTGAAATACTTGTCGTAAAAGACTGTTTTGAACCTGTCCCATGTAAGTTGCTCACCCGCCACAGCTACTTGAGTTACCTCCCACCAAATTCTAGCATCATTCTTCAACATATATACCGCACACGAAACTTTATCAGCATCACTGAGCCTCATATAATTAAATATGCACTCAAGTGATTTTATCCATTCTTCTGCTACCATCGGATCCGTTTCTCCATTAAATTCCTTCGCATGCAGCTTCATAAACTTCTCACAAATGGTAGCATTTTCAGGAACTTGTGGCGGTGGTGGTTGGTTTTGATTGTTCCTTTGCTCTATCAGGCGGTCTATCTGTCCAGCTTGTCTCTCGACCAAACCAGTGAGATTCGTCAAGATCTGATTCATATCTACAGCCGGAGCTGGGGCTGGAGCTGGAGCTGGATCTGGTTGTTGAGCTGGCTCGCCCAGAGCATTCAAGTTTCTCCTTCGAGGAGGCATTTTCCCTATCTCCTGTAAAAATTTCCATATCCAACCTTTTTGAACTAATGCTTAAATAAAATGCCCAATTTAATTTAAACTACTTGCTAAACAAATAACAAGAACATATAACATGCATATCACTTTTCTTCTCTTCTATTCTAAAAAAAATGACACACAACCTATTTGTTGATTGAATTGCTGCCTTGGAATGTTCATATGCCTTCAATGTCTTCAGAAACGCTTCAAACCCTTGCTCTGATACCAAACTGTGGCACCCACGTACTTAACAACGTATTTAACGTTATAACCTATCTAGTTAAGCAAATGAGCGCTAATCTCATTCATATCATTCTTATAAACATAATACAAAGCACGGAAGCAAACCTATTTTCTTAAAATAAACTGTGCAAAAGCTACCAAAAATATAAAGCTGCATATTTTACAAAACAAAGATAGGCAATTCTCAAACCATATTCTATTTAAAACAGCATACACACAGCATAATATAACTAGATTCTCAAAAATTATACTACACGATCTTCCTTTCTTGGCATATGAACATTCTGAAGGCAAACGGGCGGCAATTTCAACCAACTCCTACTGCTCAAGAGATTCATTATCTGCATCACAAGAAACTATATGAGCTAACGCTCAGTAAGTAGAAACTTTCATTTTAGAAAATAATAAAACACATAAAAGATTCATTATTGTTATTGTACTCATTTTCATAGCATAAAACAATAATCTTTTCATCAATTATTTGGGCCCCATTTAAGTATAAATCTCAGTTTAACATCCGATAGGCCGTGAGTTTTCGGAACCTGTTCTGTACTGGCCAGAATTTATGAAAGTTCAACCCTCTTAGAAACCTCATGCCAAGAGGAATTCACCTTCCCTTTACAAGAATTGTGGCTACCCTGTCTTGGCTTTTACACCTCAAGGGATTTGACCACCATGATTGGGTCCGCCGGTCCCCCGCGTCCCTTGCCTACCCAGATATCAAACCAAAACTGATACTCATATCTTAGGTGTCAAAACAAGAGTACAATAACCTTTCTTTTTCTATTTTGAAACCATATTCATGAACCACACAATCACAATCTATCACATAGTTCATTCAAGCACATAGAGCACATAACAAGTATTATTGCTTCCTGTGATGGTTTTGAAAAAGTAAGATTTCTACTTACCTCTTTGAGATCAACAAGTTAGTGTAGATGATCGATATCCTTGCCCAAGCAATTGATGTACTTGTCAACTTTACAATACCAGACAATTCGTTTTTATAACGTTAGAATTTAATTATAACACCAGTATTGGAAAAATAATCTTACTTGAAATTTTTACTACACTATTATTGTATTTTATGTTATTTTATTTTTACCTAGCAATCTCAACTTTTCATAACACATAGCAAGATAGTAATCCATTTTACAGGTCTAAATATTCAAAACAATGACTATTTTTATAAAGTTCTAATCATAGACAAATATTAGGGCAAAACCCTAATCACTTAATTTCAAGCTTAATATATAGTAAACTAAATATAAAACATGATTAAAACATGACTTTTACTCCAAAAGCTAAAAGAAAATTCAATTAGGCTAATTTAGGGTTTTATATCGAACCCTAACTTTCCCCGCACAAAGTAATTTAAAGAGAGTTTGAACTTACTTAAACTAAATTCTTGTTTTGAAAGCTCCCAATTGAAGAAAGGATTGAATTTAGAAGGAAATGTGGTTTTTGATCTTTGGTTTGCTGACTAGTTTCTCTTCCTCTATCTCTCTGCGTCTATTTCGTTATCCCTCTCTTTCTTTTCTTTTTTTTTTTTTTTTTTTTTTCTGCTGGGTTTGCCGATTCTACGTTTTCCTTAACCATATATATGTATATATACATAAGATGGACTTTTATAAATGTTGCCGACCTAAAATAGGTTGTGGGCTTAGGCTTTAGGCTTTGGGCTTTGATTAATGAAGGTGGGCTTGAAATGGTTGACGTGAATGTTTTTTTTTTTTTTTTTTTTTTGAACATCTTCGTTGGCTTCTTTTTTTTTTTTTAATAAAAACTTATAAAAGACATATTACTATAATTATACCAAATAATATAATAATATGCACAAATAAAGGTATGAGATATAATAATTATAACTATCACATAATCAAAATTATATAATTTTAGCCAAATAACATGCTTTGTTATTATTATTATTACTATTAATTACTAACCGGCGGGGGAGGTTAGTCGGCCGGCGGAGAGAGAGAGAGAGAGAGGAAAGGAAAGAAGAAGAAGAAAGAAAAATTTTGTGAGGAAGGGGGGGGGGGGGGGGGGGGGGGGCTTGGTCGGCTGTGGAGGAAGAGAAAGGGAGAAAGGAAATGCCCTAATGGGCTTGGGCTAATTGGGCCCAAAATGGCCAAAAAAATGGACCACGAAAATGCAACAAATTTTCCGAGAAATTTTAAAATTGCACACGTTATTTAAAAACATAAACTTAGGAATTTAAATATCAATTTCGAATCAAACATAAATTCCTAACACGTCTAACTTTTAAGATTGTAAGATAACCATGCTAATTTCATAATTTCTCTCATAGTTCCAAATTATCAGATTTGACGAAACTGACCAATTTTACAAATTGGTAACAACTGAGGTAGAAATACAAATTACTTAATTAGCACAGTGATATTAAATTCATGTCATTACAAAAAGGCTATCCAAGGCCACGGTTTTCTTACCTTGACGAACTAGGGTTCCGAAGCGTTCCTTGCTTCTTCTTCTCCTTGCTCGGCCAATCTCTAACTCTAGCCTCTATTTTCTTTCCTTTTCTTTTCGTTTCTTTCTTCCTCACTCAAATCCCTCTCTTTTCTCTTTTCTCTCTCTATGCCACGGTTTTTCTCTCAAAATTTTGCCAAGGAAAAGCAAAAATGGAAGCTTAAGTGTCAACAAGTGATGATAAAGAATACGCGTTCTCCTCACAATTTTCTACGATGATAAAGAATTATGATTACGAATCATAAACCTTAATCTAGCAGTATGAAAGCAGTCAAGATAATTAACGGGCCCTTTAATAATCTCAATCACAAAAAATATAAATTAAAGCAATAAAATCAAATAATCTCAAAATTATTATTAAAATCAACAAGTTAACAATCATCATACTAGAGTTTCAAGAACTCTTGACTACAAAAGTAAAATCAGGAACTCAATATATAATTAATAACCTAAAGAAATTAGGAGAGAAAAGAGGAAACTAGTGTAACGGTCGGCCTCCACGCAGTAATTTGTCTGGCTCCACTATGTCTTGCTCATGTTTCTGCTTCTTTGGTGAGTTTTGAGTTTCTAAGCTTATATTTATAATTTTAGACTTTATGGCTTTAAAACTGGGTCAAAATAGAATTTTCATAGTATGATGATGTCATAGCGCCGCAACACTATTTTTGGGTGCCGCAGCACCAAGAAACTTCACTTTCGACGATGCTGCACACCAATTTTTTATTTTTCATAACTTCTTTGTTTTAACTCTGATTGACGCATATGACCTACCGTTGGAAAGATATTTCAATGATCTTTAAGAATTATGTTACATAAATCTTTAATAATCATGAACATATTTCTTTTGTAAGTTGATTATAGATTCTTGACTGCACATTCCTATTTTTTTTTACTTGCTTTAACTTAGTTTCGCGTGCAATCTCAAATTAGGCCTATAGAACACAAAAGCCAATAAATAAACCAAAAATTAATAGTAAAAATATTTTGATTGTGAGAATATTGAATAACAAAATATATGAAATTATAGCCGTATCAGAACAAGTTTAAGAAATTCATTAATTTTCTCCTATCGATAGTCCTCTGGCATAGTATATCCGAGAAACATAGCCTTGGATTTTCACCATGTAGGGAATCAGCAAGTTCTCGCTTTCTCGGTATCTTTTGCACCATTGAGTAGTAGAGCCCTAACACAAATACGTGCCAAATCCCACCCTAAACTCGGCGAAGGTCTCGAATACATCATACTTTTTTTTATCATCGACATAGTTTGAATTTTGAACTCTATTACGATATGAAATCTTGGAGAGGTTCCTTTGACTCGACACTAGATTCAAGGTTTGATCAGCTTGTTCAAAAGGAAACCTCAGACAAGACTGCCACTTGGTTGAGATTGAGAGCTGACGTTTAGTCTCGAACATCGCGTAGTGGATGAGCCATGATGGCTGGTGATAGGGTTTTAGACATGGAGTGGAAATAAGTCAATGGCATTTCAAAACAAAAAATAATCGATACCATTATGAAAGAAAAGTGTGGTGTTGTACTCTTAAGTTACCGTAAACTAGGTTTTGATAGAAAATTCATAATGCCCATAGTTGAGGGTGTTGAGGGTTATAAGAAATGAATAATGCCAAAATAAGATATAAACGATTTCCTTAAATTTAAATAAAGATAAAAACAAAATATAAAATTCAAGTTGTAGCTGTAGGATCTATATCACCCAAAGACAACTCAAATCCATAGTTAATAAAACACCACAATAAATTTAATTATAAATAAAATTCAACAGTTTTAGTCATCACCATCAACTCAACCCTAGTTTGCAACTTGATATCTCAATCATAATCAAATTATGTGAACAAGAAAAAAGTTCTCGTCTAAACTTCATCAGACATGATACATTATACGCCACCTGAAAAGGGAAGGAGGAGATAGGGGTGAGTCTGCTTGGCGAGCACGTAGCGCTAATGTGTGAGGTTCATGCATCGATGAAGGTGGTGGTGCGTGGAGGTACGTGAGACGATAGGTGTAAGCGCAGAGCTCAAGTCCGATAGATTGAACCCTCCAAAGCTCAATGGCAGTGGTGGTTTGGACCAATTTGGCTCCGAACACGAAACTCGAGCACAAAGAATCCGAAACTTCCATAATATTTTCAGCCAATATATGGGGCTTCCCGACCAGCCACAACCAAACATTCTCTATGCACTGAGAGCTTTCCAACAGCACCTCATTTGCATCCATTAGACTCTATATTAGAAAGTTGTGGTGTTGAAAACTTTGATGAAAATTTGAAACTTTTTAGATGAGGGAGAGAGGTAGAGAACAAAGGGGTGAGGGAGAGAGTGAGATGAAAAGTAATAAATAAGGAGTAAGCCTATTTATTCAGTTGTTGGGGCATTTCAAAAGTGTTGCAGAAGTGGTTCCTCGATAATTGGACCGAGGGTCTAGGTTGTAAGCCGATGTTGACAGTATGGGCAGAGGTTATACTACATATACAGGAGGAAACTGCTTGCAAAATAAATATAAGTAGGCATGTATTCATTATTTTTGTTATCAATATTGGTATTTTTTTTGTGTTGTATAATTGGTATGTTTTTCTTATCTGTCATATAATGTTGTTTTTTTTTAAGGTTGATCCTATAAATGATACAGAGTTTGAGGTGTATAATAAGAGCATGCAAGAAACTGTTGATATCATTCAGAAGATCTATTTTGTCGGATTTGACAACTTAAGGATTTCTCTTGCCGCCACGCAATTGCGGCATTCTGGAAGAAGAAGTTAAGCCCGATGTCATATGTTTCTTCATTTTATTTAAAGGGGTCAATTTTTTTTTTTTTTTTTTTTGCACATACAATGGCAATATATACCTAAGCGACCTTGATTTATTTTTTTTAACAATCCTTATGTCAATCATGTTTCTTCTGATGTCCTGCTTCTGGACGAAGGAAAACCTCGTGGGAGGCCGAAGATGAAGAGATTTCTATCGATTGTCGAATATTTTTCGAAGCTTTTGCATCATGATACTTGTGGAAGGTTTGGACATAATAAGTAATCTTGCAAAAACGAATGACCACTTTACATTCAACAAATTCCCAAGAAGAAGAGGGGGCAACTGTATTGAAACAATGGACATATTTTAAATAAGATGGCTATATATTTTTGTGAATTTGCCTTAGTTTCTTACATTTTTTTTGTTGGTTTATTTGCTTTTTTGGATATTTTACCTAGATTGTTATTTTCTAGGTAATATGATACTTACTTGCTTAGATTCAAAGACTTAGGTCTCCATCTCTCTCTAGCTTGCTATTTCCCTATACTTCCAATTAAGAATCGCTGTGGGTAGTGTTGGTGGAACTTGACAGTGAATCTGAGTTCCTCAAGCAGCGGAATTGTCTTAAATATGAATCTAAAAACAACATATGGAAATCCTCCTAAGTGATATCCCATCAGCAATGGGTTGTCACCGGTTCGGTTATTCTTCACTGTATTTTGAAATACTTGAGTATGTCTTTGAGAACCACTCTTCTCAATGAGAGCAAGTAGAACTCGTAGACATCGTCAAGTAAGCTGACATGCTCCATGTCTATTAAGGAAGTGGACACCTTTGGTATGAGGATGGTTTCGAAGAAGTAAAGATTGACAAGCTTTACCAAGTCTATCTGAAATATTTTGGGTTGATGTGAACACGAACTTGACGTTCTTAATTTTGAGTTTTTAATCAACTAGGAAGTAGGTCTTCTTGAAATTTAGGGCCTTGGTTGGAAGTCCTTGTCAGGCGAATTCCTTTGCACCAAAAGTGACTTTCCTTTTGCCAGAAAGAAAGCATAGTTGATCGCCTGTTGCCAATATGAGACGTATGACAGTGTGATGCATAACCCTTGATGAAAAATCTTAACCACCTTCATGTTGAGGAATTGGCCTAATTCCTTTTTGGAACATTTTCAACCAGTTACTTTATGGTCTTAGCTTTTCAACAATTATGATAATGACATTTAAGATTTGTTTTGGAAGCACCTTCTACTGGGGGTTCTATTTAGTCTTGTCGAGTAAGTAAGTGAACGTCTGCAAAATAAGTGACATTTTATGTAACTTTTATGTATAAGAGCTGTTCATTTTTTTTTTAGGGATTATAAGTGTTAAATGATTCTATCGAGATGTACAATTGTAAATAAAATCAAGAAATTGATTTTGTTATAGTCCCTACAACTAAGGGATTAGATAGGCTATGCTTTCTTTATTTAGATTTAGTCAATTTTTCTATTTTTGGATGGTTGTATCCTTATAAATTCATGTATTATCAGTAATGTAATGAGACAAGAAAATTCCTATTCATGCCAGACGTTTTTTTACTGGTATCAGAGATTTAGGTTTAGTTATCGTTCTAGTTCTCTTCTTCCAGCCTCCATTGCTGGATTTTCTTTCTCTTTCTAGGATTTCCAATTGTTCCTATAGCAGCCTTCATCGTTGCAAATCACTCGCACTTCCTTCATTGCTGCGAGACCTTCCCCTGTCACTCTATCATTTTTTTTTCAGCCTTCTTTGCTGATATTTCCCTATAATCATTCACCATCATGTCGACTACCAGTGCAACCAACAACTCTATTGCTTTTTCTGTGCCTGAAGATTCAATCGCAGTCCAGAAAATCGGTGTATTGCAAAACATCACACTATCCAACAGACTGAATAGGGCGAATTATCTCAAGTGGTCCTAGCTTATTTGTACATACCTCAAGGGCAAAGGGAAACTCGGTCATATGCTTGAAACCAGCCCTTCAAAAACATATCCAACGTTTGATCCTTGGGATGAGGAGGACTCCGTGATCATGCCTTGGCTATTGGATTCCCTGGAACCAACAATAAGCAACACTTGAATGTTTTTGACTTCTGAAGAGGATATTTGGGAATGTACGTCGCACCTACACAAAGGCCAAGAATGCTGCCCAAATCTACGAGATTAATATCAAAGCAGGAGCCACTAAATAAGGGGATAAATCAGTCACTGAGTATGCCAATGCCTTGCAAAATCTGTTGCAAGAATTGGATTACTATCGAGTGTTGAAATGAAGTCTCGTAAGGATGCTACCATCTGGAAAAGTTTTATTGAGAAGGACTAGGTCTATGATTTTCTTGTAGGTTTTAATTTGGAATTCGATCAAGTGAGGATCCAAATTCTTGGGAAAGAAAGTCTTTCAACCCTAGAGAAAATTATTTCCTTGGTTACGGCTGAAGAAAGTCGAAGAAGTGTCATGTTAGAGCCAAAAGCGATGGATAGATCTACCTTAGCTATACTGACAAATTATCGAGAACCAGCGGAAGGACAATAGAGACAATCTCTGGTGTGCCTACTGTAAAAATAACCAGGCACACTAAAGAATATTGTTGGCAACAGAATGGTAAACCTCTAAGCCAAGAATGGGGAACTTAAGGACGATTGTGGAAGCCACAAGCTCACTTGATCGAGCAACTTAAGTTTGAGAACTGTCCTGCTGCTATTGTTGGAAGTCTTAATGGTGAAGAAATTGAAAAACTAAGGAGCTTGTTGTGGTCTCTTGACAAACCATCAGGGGCCTGCTCTTTAGCTTTATCAAGTAAAATTCCATATTCTCTTTGCACAATTGCCTCAGAAAAGTGTTATAATCACACTTGGATAGTAGACTCCAGTGCCATTGACCTTATGACTCCCACATCTAAATTTGTCCACACATATACACCTAGCCCAAGTAATAGGAAGATGTTTATTGCCAATGGTTCGTTAGCTACTGTTGCTGGTGTGACATACAAGTCACACCTACACTTGTGCTTAAAGTTGTCTTTCATGTGCGAAAATTGTTCACGAACCTTATTTCCATATGCAAGCTTACTCAAGACCAAATTTGGGTTCTTCAGTAGCTTTTTCTTTGGATTTGGATTTTTGGTTTTTTTTTTTTTGTAATTATTATTAATATTATTTTTTTTGTAATTACTAATCTGAGTTTGTTTGTTTGTTTGTTTTTATTTTTATTTTTTTTGCTGAGTTTGTTTAATCTTGTATATTGTTGTTATTAAAATGTGATTGAATTTCTAAAATATTATTATATTATGAATTAAAAGGATTGGGGAAAAAAAGAGTTGTTTGATGCATGAATAAAGAGGATTTTGATAGATTTATAGTTCAAAACATCAAAACGACAAAGTTTTAGATATGGGCATTTTTGACATTTAACATAATACTTTAACGCCAAGGCAACTTAAGGGTTGCAAATGTATTGAAATTAAAAACTACGTTGGAATTTCGGCGTTATGGTATATTAAGGGAGTATTCGTGGTATTATGCAAAAAATCAGGGGTCATTATGGCATTTTTACTTAGAACAAACTCATAAAAAAATGCATTTTTAAAAAATAAATGACCATGTAGCTAACTTGAATTCATAGCCTCAATTTCTCAGTCACATCAGATACATCAAATGTCTTAGACAACAACAATAAAAGCAATAGTAATATCAGTTACAATATTCCTTTTAATTTTCTTCACTACTATCCTCAAATGAGTAAAAGTAAACTAGATTGGTTAAATACAAAGCACAAGCTATCTGTACATTAAGTCTATGCACAATGCCATGATTTTGTTAGTTTATTTTGTGATATCAACAAAATTGAACAATAATTTTACTTTATATAGTAACAAAACTTGTTACTGTAAAATCTAAGGAAGTTTGCTAAACTTAAGTATGTTTGGTGGGTAGGATATAAGATAGGCTTGGATTGGATTGGACTATACAATTCTTATGTTATGTTTGGTACAAAAAATGGATGAGATTATTCAAAATTTCCTCCAAAAATAATCTCATCTACATGGGATAACTTATCCCTTCCAAAAGCATGGGATTACATGGGATATAGCCAAATAATATGGGCCCCACTCTTTTAATTGATTATTTAATTCATTGGTAAAAATAAAAGTGAAAAAAAATAATATCTTAATTGATTAATTAAATATTTTTTTAATTTAATATAAATATTATATCTAATCCAATCCAATCCATTACTACTCCAAACATGTGATAGTATTTTATACAATCCAATATTATCATATCCAATCCAATTCCATATATATTATCCAATCCAATACAGTACACCAAACGCACATTGTGGTTTATTTTAACAAATAGAGCAGAATTTCAAAGTAATAAAACAAGCAGGTTGTGCAGAGTATCAAATTTTGTTACTGCATCATCTAAACATAGGTTACAAATAATCTACATAGCAAAGTAATAGAAAAATATTACAATATCATGTTATGTTATAACAAATATACATAATTTAAAAGTAATAATATTTGTTACTGATTGTAACAGTAATTAAATGTAACAATATTCCATGAATTAAGAATATTCTCAAGTAAAAATTATTGTTACTGTAACATCTAAACAAGCACAAACAAAAGACTTACCAAAAAAATATTTAGTTACTCTATGTAGCAGAATCTTTAGTAACAAATTGTGTTACAGTTTGTAAAATACAAACAAACACATAGGAGGTTGGAAAATACATTGCAAAATACCAAGTAACAAATTATGTTACAGTTACTAACAGATAAACAATCTGAAACAAAAAGATTTAACAAATATCATTACTATCAAGGCTTTACTTGTTTTTGTTTGTACGTTTTCTTTTTTGTTACTTTTGTCATCTGCAAAATAATGAGTTACAAAAGAAAGATTTAGTAAATGTGATAATCAATCCAACATTATGGTTATTTATTTGAAAATTTCAAGTGTGGGATCAAATTTCGCTTGGATCAAAATCATCGTAACAGAGGTAACATTTGATGAATGAATGAATATATTACTCCCATTTTGAAGCCTAAATCGTTAAAAATATTAGATCAAAATCATTCTAATGGTGAGTTAGATTTTTTGTTATAGTTGTATTGCATATCTTTGAATTTAACAAATATCGATTTCCCTAGGTTTTTAGCATCAGAATTTCAACGACAACGAAATTGGAGAATGAGATTCGATTTTGTTACCTTTTTCCCAATTTTCGTCTACTTTCTTCAAGGTTTAAGGATTCTGCCATTTCTTGAGATTTTTGTATCATATTTTCGTGAATCGTTGGAGAGAATGAGCTGTTGCGAGATTTTTTGAGATTCGGTATCAGATTTTGGAAGTGTTGAGGACAAGATCGAGCTGTTATAGCGAAACCCTAGGTCCGTGGTCCAAAATTTGTGGGTTAATAGCGCAGAGTTGGTTTTTCTCATGGTTAGTGAGGGTTTCTATTTGGAATGTGTGTTTTGTTAGGTATCTAACATTTGATGGCTTTATGGACATTCCGAGTCTTTGAATATGGCCTAATGATTAATAAATATGTAACATTTTATGCAAATTGACTTATAGATATAATTTACCCCTTTAGTTTTGAGTAGAATAAAAAAATCAAATCAAATCTATAATCATCCACAAAATTTTTGAACCATTTCGATTTTAGTTTATCGATTTTTGACAGTTCACCGAAAAAATCTAATCATTTAGTTACATTGTTCTAGTTATAAAGAAAACTTTTGGTTCGGTGGAGTGGATTGGGAATAAGAATATGAATCGGATTACAATGAATGAGAATGAGAATATCATTTTAATTCTAGTATTTGGTTTATCAGTGGAATAGACATTGGAGTAAGGCCCAACGTATTTTAATAGTCTGAAAACTAGAAAAGATGACTATTCCATAGGTTAAGGAATGATGATTCCTATAACTGATGACAAGAGGATTCCATTGGAATGACTATTCCTGTGTACTTTTTGCTCAACCAAACATAAGAATAAAAATTATCATTCCATTCCATTCTCATTCCACCAAACCAAACGTGTCCTACACTATTTATTACGTGTTATAAAAATTAAACACGCAAGAAGAGTTTATGACACGTTAACTTTAAGTTTGATGTACATCTAATTTGTATCACAGGGTCCACACCACAAAAAAACAACGGTTATAATTTACAGCAATACCAAATTGGCGCAACATTTTGATTTTTGACCAATAATCCAAAAACAAAAAACAAAAATAATTTCTATCCAAAAATAACATCAACTTCTATCAAAAAAGGATCTGCTGTTTATAGAAATGATAACTCATCGTACTGCCAAATTCATCTGAAAACTTGCCAATCAAGAGAGTAAAAAAGAAACAAAGAAAAAAATCACCTCAAAAACTGTTAAGGAGAGGCATTTAGAAGCACTCTTCTCTGACGCTGTTCACAAAAACCAAAAACAACAAATGCCAGCCATTTTGACAAAAGATAACACCACTTTCTAGACAAATAATGGTTAGAGAAGCTCCCAGAAAAAAGTAGTAACAATCTCTGTTGTGGACTGGTTCTATCATCCCATGCATGAAACTACCAACCCGTGAGACGAATTTGGCCACAGCCTCGAGTCTTAGTTTGTCCAATAACGCCGTTCAATCTGATATTGCCTATAGCCATAATTGTGTTTTTCGATACTCGCGCACAATAACAGGTACACTTGTAGGTGGTATCTACAGTGACAACAGAAAGAAGAAAACTGTTGAGCTCGCAACTTAAGACTCGTGCAAAAAGAATATTGCGATCTATCATTCAGCATTGGCACGAACTTGAAAACTAGATTTATGACCAACAAAATATTGCTATTTGTTTGGACCAGGAACTGGCTAAACAGTAACATGAACTCAACTTGATTCACTCAGATATCTCATAGATTCTAGAGCTTGTTGATTGAAACGATGAAATTCTCTAGAATTTTGAGATCAAGACTCTAGAATGAGGAACAGAAGAATTCTATAAAAAGAAGGAAATTGATAGAAGAAGGGACTTTTTGAACCAGAGAGAATCAAGAGAAATAGATTGAGAAAGGAAAATTCGAGAGAATTTCCCCATTTCAAACAAAGAGTTCTGGAATCTGAGTCAATCAAGTCGAGTACACGCAACTGTTTAGGCAATTTCTGGTCCAAACACTATTACTAGATTGTTTATGAATTAACATAACGAGAACTCTTGCATTAGCTAATTAATGTTTTAAATAATACTGAGTTGACATAAAGCTTGGTTTTGAATGAAGACAGCAAAATAACCTACCATGCCATAATCTGTAATAATCATCGACACATAATCTGACGGAGTAGCATCATACCTGACACCAAATATAGAAAAAGATGGTCATCTTAAACAGTGCATTTTCTTCTCACATAATATAGAAAACTGATGTAAAAAGAATACAAGACCTTACATTAGATTTAATAGTTGCAGATTTTCCTTCTTTGCTAAATTGTCCACATAATTCACGTCCATTCTTCCAGGAACCTTTGCTATAGCGTCAGAATCACCTACGAGTAAAAAAAACAAAAAAGTCTATTAGCATCTCTCAGGGAAAAGAGTAAGGCAAAAACAATAGAGGTAGGAATGAAATGAGTTTTTTATAGCCAGAAAAGATCGAACATACCTAGCTCATTAGAGCAAATAGAATCAAGTTGTACCCTTTCATGAAATTTATAAGCTTCGCAACAGATCAAGACAGGTACACGGAATGCGTGTGCAACCATGGCAACAGATGCTGTCCCAACTCTAGAATAGACAGTTCCATTTGATAATACTGATGCGGCCCCTAAAAATACCCTTGTTACTTCATGCATAACATAAGAAACAGCATTTATATGGGTATAAGTACAACTCAATCCCTTTGTCACCAGCCTACGAAGTAGAGTTTGGCCTTCATACTTTGGACGAGAATCTACTACCACAACACGGAACTGTCTCCCAAGCTGATGGGCATAAGAGAGAATCATCTCAACCACACATGATGATCCATATGTTAGTAGCACATCACCGTCCCTAACCTTCGAAGCAGCATGCTCTACAATTACTCTGTCAGCAAGTATTATCTTCTCATTTATGAAGGAGTTAATATCTGCACAAAGTGCAGCTTTTGCTTCTGATTCAGAAAGAGACAAGGGTAAATTGGCAATGCGGCTCTTTATGAACCTAATTGCATTTCCCATGCTAATGGAGATTGGTCTACATTCAGTGAAAAATGAGACATAACTACTGATTTTGGCGGTTAGGTCCCTGGAAAGAGTTTTCTCTGGGGGTGTAGAATAGTCTCTAATGGCCTCTTGAAACGACAGAAGCATTGCAATGCAACGAGCATTTCCCCCAGAGATGTCGCCAGACAAATACTGTAGTCCAACCTGAAAGTACTCAAGCAAACATCATTACTTTTCTTCTTTTTCATCAATTTAAAAATCTTCGTGCACCGTGCAACTAAACGGTCAATACATTTCTTCAGAACCGTATCTATCATTCTTTGTTTCGAGGTGTAATCGCTAATTGATACCCTCATGTTCTCATGCATTAGTGACATATTCTAAACAAATTGCAAGGCAAGTGGAAAAATACTCAAGCTTTAAGTGAAAAACAAGTTTGCTTTAAAATTAGGAGATTTTGAGGAATGCCCCATTCTTGGCACAATGATAATCTATACCCCATGTGTGTTGCACTTTTAATTTATACTCCAAAATTTACACTAGAAACATAGAGTGGAAATAAAGGGAGCATACCATTCGGGGCATAGATTATTAAGTGGCATCAAGAATGACTTTATTTTGAAATTCTTCTTTAAAATTCAGCTTCAGATGATGGGCCTTAAATATACATTTCCCAGTACACAACACGGTAAAATGCCAAACATGTACATTAGTGCCATTTGTAATGATTGGATAAACATGTCTTAGACTACAATTCCCCTTCACCATATATCCAACAGTGATCTTTTTCGATTTACATATACAATGGTGATTCTAAAGAAATTTGCAAACGATTCCAACTGAAAAACATGGGAAAGTCGCATGTTTAAATTTTGAAATGAACTGGAATGTACCTATTTCACGTGCACGAAAGAAATTATTTTTCTATTCTCTTGTGTGTGTTGCGCATCAAAACTCAACAAAAGTGGAAAAAAATCATCACCCAAGAACAGTTTCATCAAACTCCAGAATTATAGTCAAACTCATTGTAATGTAGTAGCATATGTCCATACTTATGTCTGTTTGAGTGGCAAAGTTTAATCCATAAACTCGAGTAATGAAGCATTTATACTTTCTCAGATACCTTGTAAATAGCAGGATGCATTGGCTCAAGTTGGAAAAACTTTGACTGGAGATCAGGAAGTTGAGTTCCATGTTCGTATTGGGGTAAATGCCGAAACAATTCAACTCTATTTCTAGCTTCAGTTTGATGGAACACTGCACGCTTTTTTGCTTTCTCGACTCGATTTTTATCATCAAATTGCATCCTTGGAGGAGGAACATCTTTCTTCCTGTCTTTCTCTGCAGGACGATCTAACCCCTTCTTCTCGGAAGTAGAGACTGAAGGTGCAACTGAAGGGACATCTTTTCTCTGTGGAGGCTGCTTTGCTGGTTTGCTGGGCGCAACTCCAGCAGATTTTCCTCCTTCTGCAATGACAGAGTCTCACTGTGAACATGGAGCTTGCTCACACAAATGAATAAATCGTATTAAAGGATGCTGATTCCTAACGTGGGCTGATAAAAGTTTTTTTCTCAAAGATTGAATGATGCTAAAAACAATCTATAAACCGCATGGGAAATACATGTGGACACTTGACTCCAAACAAAAAAGCTACTTCTCCAACATGCATACGCTTATCAGTTACTATGAAGGTGGTCGTCGTATTTAGAAAACGAAAAACAAAATTATGTGTGACCATTCTCCTAGAGTGCCCAAAATTAAGGAACCATAAAACGTACTTGATACTGAACCCCAGAAATGCGAATATGCATGCTTGCCAGAAATACAAGAACGGTGAGTTGATAGTAATCGGAGCTATAATGCTTAAAAACGTGAAAGAGCACAATAAAGGTAATAACTAACAACCGAACCTTTTGCAGCAGCTTTTGCAGCGCGTTGAGCCTCCTGTAATGCACGTCTTTCAGCTTTTGTTGTATTGGCTTTTAAGGATTTTGAAGTAGGCTGGACCTCATTCTGCTCATCGGTGGCTACCCCACCATGCTTTTCTGAAAGAACTGAATAAATTAACCACTCTTCCAAAGAAGAGAGAAATATCGGACAAAGTATCAAATAAATACCGGCCACCTAAACGGCTAAACCATTGTCTCACGGAGCGCCAAAACTTACGACAAAAGGAAACAATCTAACAATCAAAATCTATATGGTAATTCCACGCATTTACTAACGCAAAACCAAAATACGGGTTTTCACTTTACTTTTCTTCAAGCAAAAAACTCGATTATTTTAAAAGCACCAAACCCAGTTCTCTCCTTAAAATGAAGTAAATAAATAAAATAAAAAATTATAAAAAAAAGCTTTCTGAACTACTTTTCCCTCCATCACGCCATACTTACATTAGGTTATATAACTATGGCTAATGTACGTATGATCTTAATCAAGCTAACATCGGTGATATTTTCAAATTTCCACTTTGTAAACTACGTAAACTATCCATAGACAATGCATTAAAGATTCCATATTTCAATTACACCAACTTATTCCACAGAAAAGCGATCACCGAAACCAATTCACAAGAAACAGAAAGTAAACATATGAAAAAATTAGCAATAAGCGTTACCAGCAGCGTCAAGAGGCTTCCTCAACTCCGATTCTGCCGCCAAATTCTTCCCCTTAGGGGCTGACGCCTTCGCCATCGCCTTTGTCGACTCAAAGCCGCCGCCAGGAAAGCTCGAAGCAAACTTTCCCGAATTGCTCCGCCGATGCCAACCGGCCGCGGACGACGAAGACTCCTCGGAGAACTCCAAATCCCCGTCGCCGCCCACGCTCGGCGGAGGTGACGGAACGGGCGAGGTCCCAAGCAGCGTCTCCGCAGGGTTGTAGCTGCCGACCGGCACGTAGTCCCCGGCGGCGTTGCGGCGGAACGCTGAGTCCGGCACAGGAACGGCGGCCGTGCGGGCGGCCACGTCGGAGAGATGTCGCGGAGGCGGGATCATGACCGGAGAGAGCGAATTGCTGGCCGGAGATTCGGAGAGCGGCGGAGAGCCGGCGGCGGGGGGGCCGGACTGCGTCCTTCCGGGGAGGGGCTGCGCGTTTGGGGTGAAGAAGCCGACATGGCGGACCTTGGGGTCGCTCACGGCTCGCGAGGCTGCTCGGCGAGCGTCCATGGAAGAGGCCGTTAGATCACGGCGGCGGCGGCGACGAAGAATACGAAGAGGAAGGTTTCGATCGGGATTGGGATTGGGATTGGGAGGCCATAGGAGAGGGCTGGTATAATTTGAAGCTAGCTGGGGTTTAGAGAGGAACAGGGTTGGAGTTGTGCCATGGAGTTGGGAAGATAGCGATGAAATGAGAGCAGAATAGAATAGAACACACAGCTTTGGCTGCTAATCTATGTGAGGACTTTCTAAAACACATTTTCGACTCCGTAAACGACACTCCCTAGCATGTCGTAACGTACAAAATTCTCCTTTCCAAGGCGGCTCAAACACATTTGGGTGCCTCGCGAAATTCTTAATAGAAACCTTTAAATTATATTTAGGGTTAATAAGGGTTAATTCCATAAACCCCCTCTACTATGGGCATTCACTTTGCCCCCTTAATTTTGTTTTGTAAGATCCGTTCCCCTTAATTTCTAATTTGTCTCATGTTGCCACCTTCCGTTAGAATTTCAATGAAAATTGCGCACGTGTCTTCATTTTGATGTGATAGGTTTGGCCTTCTATGTGTATTTATTATTTTACCCCTGCCTCGTCTGGTAGTTGCGAATTAAAAGGTTTTTCAATTGCTTGCAAAAAAATAAAAAATAAAAAAAATAATAAATAAAAAAAATAGCTGCTAGCAAAAAAAGAGAGGGCTTACCAAGTGTTTTCAAAAAAAGAGAGGGTTTTTCACCAATGGGCTACTAGGGTTTGTGAGGTTCTTCGATAAGAAATAATTTGGTGAATAGAAAACAGAGAGGGGAAATTTTTAGTTGCATACGGCCAGCAGTTCTCAATCAAATTTTGTTGCTAATATCTGGTGTCATTGTGGGTTGTTTGTTGTTCAACGTACGTCATGGACTAACGAGAATCCTGGTCGAAGATTCATTGGGTGTTATAGTTTTAAGGTAACATGATTCATGTTATATTATTTGTCTATGCTATCTATATTATATATATATATATATATTTATTTATATATATATATATGTTATTGATAATGTTTTCAATTTTTTTCTTTTTTTTTTTTTTTGAGTTACAGAGGGATGTTAACCTAGGTTGTGGATTTGCAAGTTGGATTGATCTTGAGATGTGTGAGAGATCGAAACGAATTATTCTTGATTTGCTTAGAAAGATAAATGCATATGAAGAGGAGATTGAGGAATTGAAGAACAAATGTGCAGGTCTAGAAAATGAGTTAGAAGGTTTGGGAAAAAGTGCTATAGATAAAGAGCAAAATTTGAAATTGCTTATAGATGATTTGGAATTGAAAAGTGACAAGGCATCTATACTTGATTACACTGAATCACAATTACTTAAGTACAAATTTGTAATAGAGCTAATGATTTTTATGTTTGTAGTATTATTAGTTTGGAAATAAAGTAATGTGCAATATATAATGGTTATAATGAAATCTGAAGGTTGATGAGCTATTTTGATTATCATGTTTGTAATGTTATTATTTTATAATTAATATAATTTAATGTTTACAATAAGCAAAACTAAATTTTGATAAAATTGAAGAAAATATGCAATGTTTATAATGCAACATCCTGTTTAAGAACATATGGCTTAATTATATTATAATACTTGTAGAATAATTCAAACCAACAAGTCCATGGCTGTCAAAATAATACCAAACAAGTCCACGCATGGTTGTCAAAATAATACCAAACAAGTCCACGCACGGTTGTCAAAATAATACCAAGCCAACAAGTCTATGCTTGTCAAAAAAAGTCAGTGCGAAGGTAACAAGTCCTAACTTGCACAAAATAGTAATAACTAAGCAAATAAGCCAAATCTTCTTCAAAATATTAGTATGTAAGCCCATGGTTCTCAAAATAAGTACGATGATTTTCAGATTATGAGGTGTTGTTGCTGTGCTTGGTTGCCTTTCTAGATGGTTGGTTGAACAAAGCCATTGGTCTGCATTTGAATGAGTCTTGTGGATTGTGGATCTCCGTCTTCAAACGAGGTCGTTGATTTCATCGATCATGCTGTGAGCTTGACGGTTGTGTGGTTGGCTGTGACAGTTGGGAGCTTGACGGTTGTTTGGTTGGTTGTGATGGTTGGGCAGCAGCTTCATTGGAAGGTTGAGCAGCCGGTGGTCGTTGCTTGCTCCTAGCCATCGCATTACTTGAAGCTCTCCTCTATTAAAATAAACAACAATATCAATAAGTCAAACTACTACAAATAGTCATACCAAGGGCTATAAATAAAAAGCCAAAAGTAATGTATGAAATTTACCCTTGTCTCGGTTTCTCTTCTGAAACAAGTTCTAGAATTATGGCCATTTTGTCCACAACTTTGACATGTCAGAGATCGATCGAGGCGCCTCATTATTGTTGAATTTAATGGGCAAACCTCGTCGTGTTCAAGCCGACAAAGTTGCTTAGGTTTTCCTGGCTTCATTTTATCTCCTGGTTGTTGCAGAGGTCGGTTTGAGCTACGTGGCCATTGATGTTGTGGTTGAATAGGAAATATTTGATGAGCATATGTCTTAATTGTTCGTTTTCAAATTACGTTAACCCGAAAAATTATGCAATTTTGATCAAATCATAGTTGCGCAGCGGAATAATATAACGTGGTAAATGAATTAACAATTAATTGGATACTACAAAGTGGATCTCATGAACATATTGAGCTACAAAAATTTCATCAAATAATTATCACATAATTTAGAGATAGGGTTTCGAAGAAATTATATTATAAGCTTTCTTCGATTCAGACGATCTTGATAAACATACACTGTACGTTGTGAGACCGCTAAGGTTGGGCTCGAGTTTTTGTCCTACGCTCACAATGAGTTTACCGGTCACTTCAATGTAGCACAATCTTTCACTCCAATTCTCAGATTTCGCTAGAACAGGAGTCTGGGCTTTCTTGATTGTTTTTCTCACTAAAAATAACAATAAATTAAATTATTATTTCTTGCTATAGGGGCCGCGGCTATGGTTTTTGGGAGGAGAGGAAAACGATTTTTACCAACAAAAACTAGAGAGAAAATTCGATATTCCAACACATGAAAAAACTGAGGTTATTTTGTGTTGCAACAAGTGACAAATTTACAGTCACATGGGGGTGAAAAATTCGGCTACTATAGTTAGAATAGTATTAGGATTAATCCAAAATCCAAATTAGGATTTATCCTAAACTATTATTTTCACAAAATAATATTTGACCAAATAATTATCTTAATAATTATATGATTTCAAATAAAATTAGAAAAATATCCTTATCATGAAATTCGGCCATTATAGAAAAATTGGGGCAAATTATTTTTCTAAAAAAATAAAATAGCTACTTCCATTTAGTATATTTAAATGGAACAAATTATGCATGCAAATATGGCGGTAATAACCGACCGAATAAATATTTGCCGGTTAAAATTCGGTTAATTAACCGGTATCACCCGGTGTTAATTTTCGGTGAATAACCGGTTATTAACCGGAAATTTACACCGGATAATACCGGTTAATTAACCGATTTTTTACCGATTGTTATTTTTTTTTTACCATTTTTAGTTTTAGCTTTATAAGTTTTAATTTTATAAGTTTTATTTGTTTTAGTTTTGTTTTAAAAGTTTTAATTTTGTTTTATAAGTTTGATTTGTTTTAATAATTTAATTAGGAGTTTTAAGTTATAATGTTTAAATTTATTTTGTTTAAATTTAAGTTCTAATTTTTAAGGTTTATGATGAAGTGTTATAAATTATAACGGTAATTGATAACAAAATTATATTGATAAAGAATAAGTAAATAAATTTATGTAAATTATTTTGTTAAGAAATAAGTATTAATTACAAAAAAAATTAATACTAAATTGTCTTAATAAATATTGAATAAAAGAATAGGATAAAATAAAATTTGTTTACATATGATAAGAAAATAAAAATAAAAAGACCAAAACCAATGTCGACAATCGGAGGGGGACGTTTGGGTGGGCGGGGGACCGTGCGACATCAGTGGAGCGTCCACTCTTCAAGTTGTTCAGCTAGGTCGACGTTTGCTTGTTCGACCGTGTTTTGCATGCGCATCCGAGCTAGTTCCCAGTCTTTGACCAATGTCAGAATCTCCACCATCTTTGGCGTTAGTCGGCTTCAATGAGGTTCTAAAATATTGCAGGCCATGCTAAAAGCAGATTCTGAAGACACTGTAGAGACGGGTGTGGAGAAGATGTCGCGAGCCAACGTGGATAACACTGGAAATTGGCCTTAATGATTACGCCACCACCTGACCAAATCCAGGTTTTCTGAACCTGCGTCCGTGAATTTTATATTCAAGAAGACGTTTAGTTCGTTGTGCTCGGTTCCTCCTGTGGGGCTGACGCTTGACGGCGACTCCTCTTCATCCTGTAAGTCTTCTCGGACCAACTTCCAACTAGCTGAAGTCGGCGACGTCTTCTCAGTAGGGGCCTGATCTGAAGTTACCCCGAACCGCAACTCATATACACTGTAGGCCTCTTGCAAGGCTGCAGCGTGGTCATCCACTAGGCTCGCGTAGTCTGGGCCGAGTTGTCTTGTTAACACTTTTAAAAATGACTTGAGGCCCTTATATCTATTACGCGGGTCTAGTAGGAAGGCAAAAGCGTACAGATGCGGTAAAGGATGAAAATATTTCAGGAACTTCTCCAGCATCTTATTGACGGCCCCTGCCAGACGTCGGTGGTTCTTGTATTTCTTGAAGACGTTGCCGATGATGACGAGTTGGTGCACGACAATAGGAGTAGTAGCTCGCGAAGAGGACGAAAAAAGATTGGTCGCTTCGTAGAACACCTGAAGGAACCCGCAGAGTAGCGTAGCGTCTTGCCAATGCCGTTCGTTGAGCAGAGAGCCTCTCTGCTCATTGTTGTACCAAACGGTGAAGCTCTCTGCATACAGAATGATACTTTGCAGCATCAGGTAAGTTGAATTCCATCGAACTGGCATGTCGTTGGCAATCATCCTCGGTCTCAACTGATTTAATTCGCACGCTCTCCTCCATCGGGCCTCACGTTGGTGGGACCCGTTTAAATAAGTTATGGCATCCCTAATATCTTTAAGCGTGGAGTCCATTTCCTTCATACCATCTTGAACTACAAGATTCAAGATATGTGCGATGCAACGGCTGTGGAAAAAGTATGGGTAGGAAATCGGGTTCAAAGCCCCTCGAAAAAAATTGATTGCTCGGTCGTTGGCAGAAGCGTTATCCATAGTGATAGAAATAACTCGTCCTGTGACGCCGTAATCATTAACGACTTGTAATATCTACTTAGCTATCATTTCTCCGCTGTGGCCATCTTCCATGATTCTAAACCAATGATTCTCTTCTCGAGGTTCCAATCCCCATCAATATAGTGACAACAAATGCTGATATAGTCGTGCGACGCCCCACTCGACCATACGTCGCTGGTCAATGCCACCCGTTGGCTTGCCTCCACAAAGCCCCCGATCAACTCTGTCCTTTTCCACTCATACCACTTGACCAAGTCGGCCCGAGTAGTCGTTCGACTCGGACGCTGATAGTCGGCGTAGAACGATAGTCGTATGAGCTCCTCCCAGTTTGGATTGTCTGCGAAGTTAAGCTCCAAGCCTTGCACTGCGATGAACCGAGCCAGTGCTTCTCTGTGCACTTGTTCGTCGTATAACACCCCTGACAACGGCCCGGCTTGGCCAGCCGCCCCCTCGGCTGGCAGAGGAATCCCGTTTTCCAATTTATGACATCTGTTAATGTGATAATGGAGGTGGCTCGTCCCTCGATATGATTCATCCCCAAATTTTTTCCTACAACCCTTACAGATGGCCCACACCTTGATGGTGCCGTCTGATTGCCGTTCTTCTGTTCGCGTCATACTGCGGCACACCTCAGACTTCCGTCTCTTTTGTCGCGTAGGTTGGACGTCGACTTCGTCGTTGACGTCGTCATTGCCCCCGTCATGTCCAGCGGCAGGTACAGCCGATGGTGCAGCTGGCGATTGCGGAGCTGGCGGTGGACATAGCTGAACGGTCGGGACAGGCAGCGGGCCGGTGGGGGCCGGAACCTGGAAACTGAAAGGCATGGTCGCCGGCCTAAATTGCGGTCTCCCGCCCGCAAATTGCTCAAAGGAAGGCATCTGATAGTAATCGACGGAAGGAGGACAATGTGACGAGCTACTTGGCTGCCCCGCTGGTCGGCCTAGCTGCAGATTAGTAGATGGAGCATACAATTTGATCTCGGCACGGTCCATGGCGCTATCCGTGTAGGGGGGCAACGGCCTTGGTGGGCCACCAAATAAATAAGTACTCTACTGTTGCATCGCCTCAATCCATAGATCGTGCTCTTGTGTTTGGCTGATGTGTGTGCCCTGAGTCTCGTCGTCGCTGTAGGCGGCCTGCGAGTCTTCGTACGGATACGCCATGTAGCTAAATTTCTAGCAAAGAAAAGACGAAAGTATGTTACTATTTAATTAAAATAATATTTAACAATTACTGATTTCATTTAATTTATGTACTTCAAATTGAAGTTCTTACAATAACCGAATTAATAACAAATACAACTAACAATTTAAGTAACAATTTAACGAATACTATTATAAGTTCTATAACTAATATTAAATTTAACGAAGGATTTAACTAATATTTTAAATAATTATCATAACTAACAATATAACTAATACAATAAATTATAACGGTAATTACCTGAACTATTACTAAATTAACAACAAAAAATTTAACTAGAATGAAATAAATAAAATAACAAGTACTTAAATAACAAGTACTTAAATAACAACTGCTAATTTAAGTATAATGAGATAAATAAAGTACGAAATAATAAATTAATAACTACAAATTTAAGTATAATGAGATAAATAAAATAACAAATAATAAAGTAATAATTACTAATTTAAGTATAATGAGATAAATAGAATAACAAATAATAAACTAATAATTACTAATTTAAGGCTAATGAGATAAATAAAATAACAACTACTAAATAATAACTATTAAATTAACTATAATGAAATAAATAAAATAACAAGTTAACAACTACTTAAATAAGAACTACTATTTTAACTAGAATGAAAATATAAAACAAGTTAACAAGTAATTAAATAATAAGTACTAATTTAACTGTAATCAAATAAATAAAATAACAAGTTACAAGTACTTAAATAATAACTTCTAATTTAACTATAATGAAATAAATAAAATAACAAGAACTTAAATAATAAATACTGATTTAGGTCTAGTGATATAAATAAAATAACTAATGCTAACAAATACTAAATTAAAAACTATTAATTTAATTAATTGTGTAACTAATTTAACTAAGAAAAAATAAAACGTATATAAGAAAGAAAAAATTTAACTAATTGTCTAACTAATCATAAAACTATATTTCACTAAATATTATATTATGAAAACTAATTTATGAAAACTAATCATAAAATATATAACTAATTATAAAACTAATTTAGTTATTAATAAATAGTAACACTTCAAATTAAAAAATCCAGCAAAACTTACATATGGCAGAATATGAAGCCGGCACAATCAAAGACGCAAAACAAAGCTGAGTAGTCAATCGATGAAGTCGGAGATGAAGTGAAAATCAAGTGAAAATGAAGTGGGAGGTGTAGTGAGAATGAAAAAATTTTCTTTGCCGAAGATTGAAGTTTCGGTGGAGAATGAAGTGAAGAACCGAAGAGTGAAGATTGAGATTTTATAGTAAAAAACTAACATTCCTACACTACACTGCACATTCACGGGCGGGGTCAAACACACTGCACCTCACAAGCTCACTGCACTGCTCACTGCACCTCACATGCACCTCACTGCACTGCATCATGCACCTCACTGCACACTGCGCACATTGCACCTCACTGCACACTGCGCACATTGCACCTCACCGAGCACCTGCACCACTTAACTTTTGAAAAGGAAAAAGACAAAAAAAAAATTTCGGGCATGACTAAAAATTGTTGTAATAGTGCGGTTAAAATCCGGTGAAAAATTTTTTTTTTGGCAAAAACTGGTGAAAATCCGGTTAATAACCGAATTTTCACCGGCGGTTAAAATCCGGTTATTAACCGAATTTTCACCGAAAAATTTCGGTGGTGAAAAATTCGGCCGGTTATTTGTATCATATTTGCATGCCTAGAACAAATCCCATTCCAACTATGTCAAGAAAATCACCCATCATGCCTTGCAACATTAATTTTATATGTTCAATCCTAATCCAATTAGGATTTGAATCAAAATTAAAATATCTCGTATTTTGCATTGTGATTATCTACTAACTAGATAATGAATACCAAAATATTTTATATTTAACATTTAAATATAAAATGTAAATATCTCGTATTTAGTTAATTTGTAAATTTAACAATCTAATTGTCAAATAACAAATTAATTTATCTCTAATTTTATCTCCTAAATTTGCCCATCACAAGGAGTGGTCTCTCCTTGTGATATTTTTCTTGTTCGTGGTCCAAAACACAAATAGTGAGAAAATAATTAACCGTTTAATTATCCAATGAGAATTTTAGCTTAATTTGTTGAGACGGAGCGGAGACCATGGACCTGTGAATTCGAGCTCCAATAAACTTGAAAAATTAAATTAAACTTTTTAATGTAATTAACTATTTATTAATCCCGAGATTACTCCACTATAAATTCAGGATTGAACTCTTAAATTACACGGATATTATTTATACAATTAAACTCCTTCGAATTGTCCATTGATATAATTATTTCATGATTGTCGATCTTTCACTAAATAGTTCATAATCTAAGCCAGGTGAAAGTACCGTTTTACCTCTCGATTATGTCTTGTTCCTTAGGTACTATTGAGTTCACTAGTAAATGGTTAATTCGTAATTACTTACGAATTAGAGTGCTCAAACCGTTTAGTTCCAGAAGTCAACAGATAAGGGAACTATTATTACTTATTAAATTGTGAATTCTATGTCCGTAATTCACATTCTCAGCCCCTACGAACTACGGGATCCCAAAGTGCAAGTTTTGAGCCTAATTGACTTTAGACTTTAACGAGCAAATTAAAGAGCCCGTCAATTCATAGAAGGAGTCTATGAATTACTCAGGATTGAGATCAACCATCATATGATCATGTATTGACCCAAGTTAGAATCTATATAACGGTGCTTAAATAAAGTTTCTACGTTAGGTCGGTCCAAGTCCTATCTAATCGATATTATATAAAATACCTCCATTCTAGTGTCTCACACACTTATCTTTCGGATAAGAGGGTTACGTTCATAACGTCGTGCACAGTATTAGTGCATGCCAATCAGAGAGATTCGTACTCACTGATTTATCACGGACTAGTTTAAATATGCTATCATATAATTCTAATCCTCATGTATGTAAAACTCTTCACATACTAAAATTATAACTGTTTAACATATTTTGGATTTTGATAAACATTCATTTTATAATAAAATAAAACATAACAAAATTCATAAATTGACTAATTCTTTTATTTATATTCAGAACATGATTAATACATCTGATTCAAAGAGCATATTCCTAACAATCTTCCACTTGTCCTAAAGCAGATGGGTCATGTCTCTAAGTCCCATTCCTAATAGGTGTTTGTTGAATACCCTTTTCCGGCAATGTCTTGGTGAACAGGTCCGCCAAATTGTCTTCTGAAGCAATATTGACCACGTTGACATCTCCTCTGTGCACGATCTCTCTGATGAGATGATACTTCCTCTCAATGTACTTGCCCCTTTTGTGGCTTCTTGATTCTTTGGAATTTGCCACATCTCCATTGTTGTCATAGTAAAGCATTAATGGCTTATCCATGTCTGAAACAACTTCCAGATCAGTATAGAACTTTTTCCAAACTGATTTCTTAGCTGCTTCACAAGCGGCTATGTATTTAGCTTTCATGGTAGAATCTGTAATGCTAGATTGTTTAACACTTCTCCAAATTACTGCTGCTCCACCAAGGGTGAACACTGAACCGGATGTCGACTTTCTCGAATCCTTTTCTGATTGGAACTCAGAGTCAGTGTATCCTAAGGGATTCAGGTCTCTACCTAAGTACACAAGCATAAAGTTTCTCGTTCTTCTAAGATACTTTAGGACGTGCTTAACTGCTATCCAACGTTCGATCCCCGGGTTTGACTGAAACCGACTAACAACTCCCACTGCATAGCAGATGTCGGGTCTAGCTGCACAGCATAGTGTACATTAGACTCCCAACTGTTGAGGCATATGGGATTCGTCTCATATCCTCCTCTTCTTGGGGATTCTAGGGTGATTGTTCCCTAGAGAGGGTAACTCTGTGTCGGGTCGGTAATAGACCTTTCTTAGAGTCTTGCATCGCAAAGCGAGCTAGCACCTTATTTATATAAGATGCTTGAGACAATGCTAGAAGTTTGTTCTTCCTATCTCATATAATCTGGATCCCAAGAACATAACTCGCCTCACCCAAATCTTTCATTTGGAATTGCTCGGCTAGCCAATTCTTTACTTCTGATAATTTTGCTATCTCATTTCCAATGAGAATGATATCATCGACGTAAAGGATTAGGAACACCACGCTTTTATTATTGATAAGCTCGTACACACAAGGCTCATCAATATTTTGTTCGAAGCCATAGGTCTTGATCGTCTCATCAAACCTAAGATTCCATGACCTTGATGCTTGTTTAAGTCCATAAATGGACTTGAGCAACTTGCAGACTTTCTTTTGTTGGTCATGTATCTTGATGAGAGGATGCGTATACACTTGAGCATGGCTACAGGAGAGAAGGTTTCTTCATAATCAACCCCTTCCTTTTCTGTATAGCCTTTTGCTACTAGTCTAGCTTTAAAAGTCTCTACTTTTCTATTGACATCTCTCTTTTCTTGAAAATCCATTTGCACCTTATGGGCCTGACATCCTCAGGTGGATCAACAAGTTCCCAAACAGAGTTGGAATATATTGATTCCATCTCTAGGTTCATGGCTTTGAGCCATTTGTCCTTGTCAATAGCTTTCATCGCATCATTGTACGATGTAAGATCATCAACGTCAGCATCGGCCACTAGAACATTTGTTTCGTCTTCATATCCGTACTGGATGTGTTGTCTCACAATCCTCCCACTACGTCTTGGTAACGTGATGTTTTGACTAGGACGTGTAGTGTCCTCTTCTTCCCTAATTTCAACAATTCTTGTTAGTTGCGGAGTGATCACATCACCTCGTATTTCTTCAAGAATAACTTTACTACGAGGTTTGAAGTTTGTTACATAGTCATTCTGAAGAAAAGTGTCGGTTGTCGATACAAATACCTTTTTATCTAGAGGACTATAGAAAACCTCCTATTGTCCCTTTTGGATACCCCACGAATAGACACACTTCTGTTCACAAATCCAATTTCTTGGTTCCACTCTTTAATATATGAGCGGGATACCCCCATATGTGAAAGTGTCGCAAACTAGGTTTATGACCATTCCACAACTCTAAGAGAGTCGAAGAGACTAACTTTGACGGCACAACATTCAAAATGTCATTTTCCACTTGAAGTACGTATCCCCAAAAGGATAGTGGTAATGAGGAGTAGCTAAGGATGGACCTAACCATATCTAACAACGTTCGGTTTTGTCACTCTACAACACTATTTTGTTATAGAGTGCTGGGTGCAGTTAATTGTGAGAGAATCACATTCTCTAGAAAGTAGTCCTTGAAGTGAGTATCAAGGTATTCTGCTCCTCGATCAGATCGAAGTTCTTTTAGTGATTTTTCTAATTGCTTTTCAGCTACGGCTCGAAATTCCATAAACTTTCCAAAAGTTTCAGATTTTCTTGCCATTAGATATGTGAAAGCATATCTTGAATTGTCGCCAATGAATGTGACGTAGTATTCATAACCTCCTCTAGCTTGTACATTAAATGGTCCACAAACATCTGAATGTACTAGCTCAAGTGGTTGTGTGGCTCTTTGCCCCTTTGCAGAGAAACGTCTTCTGGTCATTTTGCCTTCAAGGTAAGATTCACAGATGGGGAGAGTTTCAACAGTTAGTTCTCTTAAAGGACCATCCTTTGCAAGTCTGTTAATTCTATCAATATTGATATGACCAAGCCTAAGATGCCACAGATATGCTTCTAAATCACTATCTATCTTTTGTCTTTTGTTGGATTTAGGTTTATCTACTTTAAACAATTCGGTACTATATGAAATATTTTCATAGGTATTAAGCATATATAAATCGTCTTCTAAATTAGCATAAAAATCTTATTATTATTTAAAGAGATCCCAAAGGATTCTTCAGCTAACATTAAAACAGAAATCAAATTTCTACAGAAATTCAGAATAGAATAAACATTTCCTAAATCTAAATATCTTGCTCCGAATTGAAGACGAGCTTCTCCTATGGCCTTGGCCAAAACTGTTGCCCCATTGCTAATGCACATTGTCAGCTCCCCTTTAGCAAGTTCTCTAAAGGATCTAAGAAGCTACAAAGGAGAACAAACGTGGTTAGTCACTTCCAAATCAATTATCCAAGAGGAGGCATTAACCTCTACTAACATAGCTTCTAAAACATGCAAATCAGATTTACCGTTTTGACGCTTCTTCTCAGCCAGTTCGGCTAAGTATTTGGGGCAATTGCGTTTCCAATTCCCTTCCACATTGCAGTGGAAACACTTTCCAATGTTCTTGATTAGCCTCTTCCTTTTAGTTTTGCGGGGTTCACTGGATTCACCTTTGTCTAAAGTTTTTTTGACTTCAAATGATGATGTTTTAGTAACTTTATTTTATCATCACCAAAGTTATTGAGCTTCTCATATGTCTCAAATTCATTGGCTATAAGTCGTATTTCAAACTCAACAATGTTTGTTAAGTAATAGTTGATGAATCCCTTAAATTTTTCAGGAAGCAAGTTTAGTATCATATACACTCTCGTTCTATAATCTACGCTGAAGCCAAGGTTATCAGCTTCTGGCATCCATTTGTCCATTTGTAAGACATGCTCCCAAACACCACTTCCGGTAACATATTTGATGGAAGTGAACTTTAAAGTTCGATCAAATCGAACTTGTTTGCGATATAATCCCAACATGAGTTGGAGTGAGTCCATGATGTCTTGAGCATGTTTCTTGTTGGTCATTTTAATCCTAATCTTATCAGGCATATTGGTCAGCAAGATGTCTTGAGCATCTCTATCGTCGGACATCTAACGATCATATGCTTGGATGCGACTTGAAGAAGTTTCCGATAAATCAAGTTTTAGACAATCTTCATAGAGTACATGTGAAATTTCTTCCCAATCGAGGGTAATTTCAATGTTTTCCATCCACGTAGCAAAATCAGGGAAGAATAGTTCGAAATCATGTGAAAAAATAGATGAAATTTTCTAAATTAAACAAAAGCAGGAATAAAGAAATTTTGTGTTTGAATGTTTACGATGCATATAAATGCAATTTAGGAATTAATAATGCATGAATGCAATATATAAGGAAAAGAAACCATGAAACCTATTATTCCAACAATAATTCAGTTAACCACGTGTAAACCGCCGCCGTAGGATAGGTCAATTTACACACTTAAACAAGACTTCTTCTTGATTAAAAAGTATTTAACAATATCTTGTTTTATACTAGTTAGTTATCGAATAAGAATTTGGTCAATTGAAAACTATTTTATTTATTCTAAATAAATCATCGTTTCGAAACTAAAGACTTAACTCTAGAATGCCGCAGTAGGGTCGGTCAAACTAGAAATACATCTAAAGGTTCTATCCACTAAATAGAAATCTAGCCTTGGTTTTGGATTAGACAAACACCATCTGTAGGGGGACGATCAAGCGCCGCGAGGCATTGCCTAATTCTCACGATTGCTAGATTAACGATGTTGACCATTGGTTTTGTTTTTAAGATAACCATTATCTCTATGGTTTATAATTGAAAGAAAATAACAATATAAATTATTATTACTAATTAATATCTCATATTAATAATCTTACAATTAAATTTTAGAATTATGAAATTCTAATCTCACATTTTAATCGATTAATGTTTAACGTGAGTTTTTCATGATTATTATCCAATTTTAAACTCAAATCTAATTTAATTAAAATTTAATAATCATAATCTATGCGACATGTTATAATGCAAGGACAGGCATACCTAATCTATATGACATGTTATAATCATTCATATCATAAGCATACATAACATCAATAAAAATAAAATTATAGAGAATTGATCGGGTCCTTTTGGAAAATTACAACCCAAGAAAACTAAAATAATAATAATTTACAATTACGTCTTCTCGTTGGATCGGGCTTTAGATCTTCAAGTTCTCCATCGGGTCTAATTTTGATCTGTTTTGGATTTAAATCTAATTTCGGGTTCTAAAACCCTAATTCTAAATTTAACATTGCCAAAATAAATCATTTTCAAAAAATATTTTTTATGGCAATTCTAATAGTTTCAAAATTTGTGAATTTATCACGTAGGCGGAGTTCTCGGGACAATCCCAAGCTATTAACATGGCATTGCACGCAAAATGTTAAACGGATAAGTAGCAAGACAGGGCGAGTGCACGCAGAGTAGGCGGGTACGCGCGAACAAGCGGGGCAGGCATGCAAACAATCAACAGGGCGCGTGCGGGAACGGCATACGGGTGCGCACAGGAACGGCAGAGTCGGCGCGAGGTTTCGAAATCGTGCAGAAAGCTAGAAGGTACGAGGGATGGCGGGACGCTTGGCACGTGCGGCGCCAAGCGATCGAACACACTGGCAGGTGCACGGAAGGGCGGGCATGCGCAGGTTGTGTGGCTGGGCCGTGCGATCATACCACAGGACCTGTAGATTAGCTCAGCAAGATGCACGATCGTGTACCATGGTAGGCGAGCGTCTTTTCAGGCTGTTGGCCATGCGGGCGAGCATGCGCACAGGCACCTGGGTGATCGGGCGAACGGTAGGCGCGGGGAGGCGCTATGCCATGCGATCGGGTGTGCTGGAGCTCGGCAGGCACGGGCCTTGAGCGATCAGACTAGGCAACAACACTGTGAGGCGTGGTGCGGTGCAATCAGTCTTGGCCCATAGCGCGGGGCAGCAACGGTCCACCCGGATGGCTCCAACGAGAACTTTTCCTACTGCCATGGGTTACGGCCTAAACCCTAGGTTTTTGAAAACCCTAATTTTGATTCCAAATCAAAATTTGTACAAAAATTACATAATTTGATTCATAATAAAATTACATAAAATCCTAACCAGTTAAATTGGGCAAACAATTTTCTAAAGCTGGAAAAATAAATTCGAAAGGAACCATATAATTAACGATCAATCTCATCCATACATTCACACGTTCATCTCATGAAAAACAATAACACATTGACAATCAATTTCATATAATATATTTGTGCCTATCCAAAACATATCAAGCAACTAGTTGTAAAACAATATGTTTTGTAACATGGCTCTAATACCAGTTGTTGGTTTTCAGATTACGTTAACCCGAAAAATTATTCAATTTTGATCAAATTATAGATGCGCAGTGGAATAATATAACGTGGTACTTCAATTAACAATAAATCGAATACTACAAAGTGGATCTCATGAAAATATTCAGCTACAAAAATTTCATCATACAATTATCACATAATTTTGAGATAGGGTTTCGAAGAAACTATACCATAAGCTTTCTTTCATTAGGACGATCTTGATAAGCAGACATCGCACACTGTGAGACCGCCAAGACTGGGCTCGCATTTGTCCTACGCTCACAACGAGTTTATCGGTCACTTTAATGTACCGCAATCTTCCACTCCATTTCTCAGATTTTGCTAGAACACGAGTGTGGGTGTAACCCCGGCCTCCGGGGTTATCCTTTACAGTACTTTTCCAATAGACGAGGTTGTAGTTTTTGTAATTAAGAACCCTTCGATAATTTATTTATATTCCGTCTTGCGATGGGAACTCACTCTCATCGTTGTATTATCCAATTTAAAATTGCAATACTTGTGCTTAATATGGCCATTTAATTTGAAATTGACAACTTAAGTGCAAAAATTGCATCATGAGTCCCCAAACTCTTAAGAATTTATAAAATTAGCCCAATTTAGAAAAATGATCCTTTTTGGGTTGAAATCTATTTTCAAGGTTACAATATGATTTATAACCATATAATTAACCTAATTTTCAAATTTGAGACCATTCCGAGTTAAAACGAAGCCGGAATGGCTTAATCTCAAAAAGAACGGGTTTAGCCCGTTAGGTCGGGAATGCCTGAATTAAGCTCAAGCAACCACCAGAGCTTTTAAATCCATTTAGAAAACATTAATGTGCAATCTAGAGGTCTCGTTAAAGTCTCGGGTTCTGTATAATACCAATTAGGTCAAATCGAATTCTACAAGTCAGAATTGAGCGTTTTGAGCCCATTAAGAAAGAGGCGGGCTTCGAAAGCCCACCGAGCCCACAACCCGGCCCATGGCCGAATAGGACTTGTGTCCAATAGGCCTAGCTTCGCCAAGATACAAACTCAATCCTAAATTTGAGTCCAAAACCATGGTCACAAAAAGAGAAAACCCAATTAAGAATAAATTTAGCCAAAATGGTGACCAATAGAAAAATATTAGCCTTTTTGTGATTGGTTGGTAGATTAAGCCTATCAATGCATATAGAAAAGGCCAAAAGAAAAAGGTGTCGCCATTAGCTTAAAGAAAATTAGAGAGGAATTGAAAAGACAAGGGTCTAAATACTTTGTCTTATTATTAACCCTTGGATGAAGATTTTCTTTCCAATCAAGGGTTGAGATGAGTCTTGATACTCAAGTGTATTGCAAGGATTAGAAAATAAATGCCAAGTGGGAGAAAGGAGGGCCACGGCAACCAAGGAGAGAGAAGGTGAGAGTGTGCAATTCGAAGTTATGAGTAATAATGGTAAAACTAGGAAAACCAAAAGTTTTACTCTTCCTAAGCCTCCACTATTGGATTAAAAAGAAGTCGAGGCACTTAGTTTGTAACCATAGAGGGATTAAATATGGAATTGAAATTTAAAATTTAGAAAGAGAGAGAGAGCGATATTCGGCAAGATAGGGAAAAGAAAGTGAGAGATTACAACACTTTTTTCTCTCCATATATAAGGTTCACAACTTTTTTGTCTTCCACTTTTCACACTTTACCTCTAAAATCAAGAGAGAAACCGTGAGAAAGAAAAAGGAAAGAAAAGAAAAGGAAGAAAGAAAAAGAGAGAGAAGAGGCCGAGAAAGAGAAGAAAAGAAGAGCTTGAAAGTGATCTAACAATACTAAGGTAAATGATCAAAATCAAGTTTCTCTTTTCTATGTTTGCATATTCTCTCTTTAGCCTTATTATTCCTAACCTTCAACCTACGATTTTCACCCTTACTAAACCTAGGAAAATAGAAGGGCAGCGTGGTATGTGTGTGCATTGACGTGAAAAAGAGCAAGGGTCAACCAACATACATGGATTCAAACCAAGAACCGAGATCCCTAGGTGCCATCCTTATAGGTATAAAGTTTTTCTTAGACTTTAGATATGAGTTTTTAGGTAGAAAGATCTCCATGGAGAGTCTTAGTTGTAAAAGGACATTTTAAGGACTTGGGTTGTTTTTAGTTTTCTTGCTTGCATGGTGAGTCGCCGAGCACATATTCGAAGAAAGCCCTAGCTTCTGGGATTGCATGGTGCTCAGCCTATCATCAAGTTTTGCTATGTGTTCGGTTTCATAGTGTTGTGTGGATGTGCGTGTTCGGCTATTTTCTCACTTTGTGTGTGTTGGACTATCTTTGAATGCATGCTTTAGACACTCGACATCACACACACACGGTTTCGAATTTGAAAACCAAACGATGCACACCGATATCCAACAGATCGGTGTGCCCATTTCTTTAAAAAGATAAAAGCAAATTGTTTCCTTGCGATTGCTGAATAACCTAAGAATATCTAAGTCAAGTTTTAGTTAATGAGGTATATTCTTGTAAATTGATTCAAGTGTATGTTCACAACCTAGAGATTTGCAAAGATTTGAAAAATCTAGCAAAGGTATGAACAGACCCGAAAACCCTAATATGAATAGCCAAAGGAGTTTAAATCTTTGTGATTTTTTAAAGAACTTAATGACATGGTACAAGGCTTTTTTTTTATGATCTTAAAACCTTATAAACTAATTTTGAGTATGGTATTAATTGGCTTGAACATGGACTTGGTCTACACGATTTTTCTTTAGAAAATGAGTGAAAGTATTTCAAGACAAAAACCCAACCAAACTAAACCCTTCCTTGAAAATTAATGAAATAATTAATAATTGAAGCAGAATAATAAAGGTTTGAAGTTTTTGAGAGAAACTTTATTTACAAGGATTGTATAATTGTGTTGTCACGACCGGTCACTACGAGCGGCGACATCTCTACTAGCTATTCTTTCATCATACTTTAATCCATCAGTCTTAAAATATAATATTAGAATATACACATGCAATTTTGTTGTGTTTTTTTTTTTACATTGCGGAACTTAAACATTTAAAGTATATTTGGTTTTACTAATTATTACAAAACCAACACAAAAACATATTATGAGCCAGGTCGTTCAACTCTTCCCACTGGTCTGGTCCACATGTGTTCTTCTTCAACTCAGCGTCATTTTCTGTACTTACTTGATCTTTGTCTTTCCTTTATCGATAACATCAAGATACTTAATGAGTTGATAAACTCAGTAAGTGCGAAACTAACTAATTAATATTATGCATATGCCATGACATTCATATTGTTCACAATTCCCCTAGCAGGATTCTAATGCATCAACTTTCACCCATCCGGGTGATTTAAAACTTATTCTATCTAAGGAAACAATATATAGAAACTAGTCGTCCCATACCAACTAGTTCTTTCATGGAACAAAATCTGATTCTAACTTGTTCTTCTTCTGATCGTTCCAACCTTGGTCATACTTCGTTCGATCATTCTTTCTCTTCTCTTATATCTGGGATCCACTGATGGTACTTCTGTTCTACTTATGCTCGCGTGTCGGCAGGGAGTGAGTCAGCTCGCCTGATGGAGCATCTCCCGGCCTATATACTCGACTCTACTCCAGAACTGAACCCAAGTCTTGCGAGGAGTTCTGAAGTGATTACTCACTTTAGTACCATTAACACCATATATTGTTTCTTTACTCTTTCTTATATCTCCTGCTCTTTATATCACGGTGACTTTGTAACTTTTTGACTGTATACTGAGCCTATATTGTTGACTGTCAATTAACAACCCCCGGTTCTTATTATTTCAAGAAACCGAGCCACATGATCACACGTTAGAGGAAATATCGTTCATCTCTGGATTAAATCACGAGGTATCTCAAACTTAACCTATATCGGGTGGTTATAGTTATTCGGAATGTCACACCTGAACAACCCCGACGTTCCACTCGTTCTTGAATCTGGCAGTTATATACGTCGGCTCTAACAATCCTTTGGAAAATCTCAACCTATCGATCTGAGGGCATTTATTCGTATATATATGGCAACATAATCAAAAGAGGCTCAGGTGCTTATAGTTCATTAGTACAATATGAAACTTTGCTAAGTTTTATGAGTCACAGTTATTTTAGATTGAGAAAATATATTTCCCTAATCAATAATGTTTTAGGGACGCGCCTGTTTATTTTACTATCGGGAGAAGTATAAAGACATCCTATCAATCAAGCAAACACATGCAATCTTGATGTCGTAGGTGCATTGCGACTTGTTATATTCTACCTTTGTCGTGCGTTTGGTTCTGATACCTTTACGTCACACTTAGTTCCGACTCGGATCCAACTTCCGTCTTCGTCATAAATATGGTTCCGGCACTTGTAACACCCTTAGATCTGGCTCGGATCCTAAAGATATTTACATTATTAGAAACTTTTAAGGGTATTTTAACATTAGCTTCAACCTTAGGTTTCCGTAGTATTATCCGATTATTCAATTTTGATCATATTTCTTTAATTAAGTGTCGGATACCTTAAACCATCTTCCGACATCATACCCGGACCTAAAAACTTGTTTAAATATTATTTTAAGACATCTGGCACATGTAAACATCTTTTCATGCGAAAAAAATTTGATTCCAGGCAAAATTGGTCGGACTTGGCACATTTGGGCGCTGGCTGCAACATCTAGGCAACCTGCGCGTGCACTAGGGGCGCTGCGCGGTGTGCGCGCCAAATGCACGGCAGGTACGGCTGCGCACGCCTGGTGCCTGCTGCGCGCGCCAGATACGAGCTGGACGCCAGTGTGCGTTCTGGAAGGGCCTGTGTGCACGCCGAAAGTGCATCATACGTGCGCTAGATGGCCCCGTGTGCGCCTGTGGATGCCCGGGTGGCCCTCTGGTGCGCCCAGTGCTGCAAAAATCAGTATTTCTTGCTTATTTTTCACTCAAACTTATTTCAAACCACCTCAAGACACTTTATAACTCTACAAAGCCTTTCATTATGATATGTGTGACTTCAAACACCTTTGGCCAAAATTTCTCTTTTAAATTTTGACCCGGTTTGCTTAAAATTTTACAATTTAGTCCAAAACTTCAACTTAACCAAACTTTTATTTTCTTGAACAATTGACTAAACTTTTTGACATCCAAAATTTTAGCTTCTTAGCTCAAGTTTTCCACTTTTTTAGAACGTATCGACCAAACTTTTTCTCAAACTGACTTCTTTGTAATCTAACACTTCTCCCAAAAAGTTTAAGATCATAATTTAGTCAACAGATTGCTAAGGAAATTATTTACACAGAATCTTGGTACTCAAATTCTTTTTTTTTTCCAAGTGTTCAAACTTAGGAGCAAGATTTTTACCTTTGTAGAAATCTTCAAGTAATTTTCCTTTTTTTTTTACCCAATTCTTTGCTCTTCTTTTTTCTTATCTTGCATGAATATAAATATACTTGAGATTTGAAGAAAAGAAACACTATAATAACATCATGGAATAGCCAAATCCATTTAATTCTTACCTTTGTTCTTTGTTCTTTTTTATCTTTGTTTCTTTCTTTCCTCTCTCTCTTTCTCTAACTTTGATCTGCCAAGAAGGCTTCCACTTCCATTAGGAGCCTTTTTATACTAAGTCAAAACCCTTAAGCACTTAAACTATTGCATTGACACTTAATCTATTTGTTTTGACACTTGTTTTAAGCCTTTTTGACACCTAAACCTTTTTATTGACATCTTGACTTGTCAAGGCTTAAAATCTTGACATCCAACTTCATCTTTCTTGTTGTATGGAATCTGATGACTTAGTTACTCAAATCATTTCATTTGGTTTGAACTCAAAACTTGGTTCCAAAGTAACCAAGTTCTAACTAGATCTAATCTATGCTTGACACCTCAAAATTTTAGCAACCGTGGCTTCTTCAAGTGGTGATAACTCAAAAGTAATCATTTCCATGCAAAAGTGGGCTGTTCAAAAGCTGTCCTTAAAAGTTTGCAAAAATGCCCCTTCGGGTGAAATTTTTTGCATTTTGGTCATTGTGAGAAATCCGATTCCTATCTGAATTTTATTTTTGAAATATCTTTGTATATTGCTCTCCTTTATGATAAATAAAGCCTTTCTAAAATTTTTGAGATTTTTTTGAACTCATTTGCTATTTTTTTTCCTTATTTTACGATTAGGTACTAATTTTGTTGAAATTTCATCGTTACTAATTCGATACAGATAGTTTGGCCTTGAAATTTTATTTATAGGCTAATTATATCCATATTAGCCTCCTATTAAATCATGTTTTAATTTGGTGGCCATTTACTTAATTTTTCCACCTTAGGGGTAATTTGTAATTTTTTGAAAGTTCAAGGGCTCTTGGCGCAAATTCAAAGTTCTTCCGAGTTTGATCCCAAAATCATACTTCAATTACTTTTAGGCCATAATAATACTTGTATAGACCTTAAAATTGATCTATCGTTGTTTCCTTCGAATAACGAAATTATCGACTAAGACTCGGTTATTATTTTTCCGAGTTATTTTCTAATTTTAGGCTTTCTTAACCTAGATTGTAAAATAACTTCTTTATACATATTGATATGTATACTTAGAGGAATAAAGAGATAATATGACTGAAGCAAGCGTTATTTATTTATCACTGCGGACTTTACAATCCATGATATATTTCCAGGTCTCGGTCAAAAAGTTAACTGGCTTAAAATTTCGTGGGGTGACATGGGTAAAGACGAAACTCAAACAGTTTCTCTGAGCCTAACCATGAACACAAGTTTGATGAAATCTTAAAAGTGTATGACGGATGTGAGACTTAAATGGGCCAAGCCCAGCCCAAACACATTGAGATGAGAATGTTAAAGTAAAAGTGAACTAAACGGATTGTTTTGAAAAACAACAAAGATTCGGATATCTTTTAATCCGAGCAACTTTCTTAAAAATAGATAAAACGAACACCTATGGGACTTGAGAAAACCATGAAGGTCATTTTGGGTCTTCACCTTATTGAAGGCCCGTCTATGTTGGGCCGGCCTATTTTGCAAGCTGTAAAGGCCATTTTGGCCTTCACCTTGTTTGAGGCCCAGATCTTGCTGGGCTTAACTATTTTGAAAACTGCAAAGGTCATTTTGGGCCTTCGTCTTATTCAAGCCCACAACTGTATTGGGCCTAGCAGTCGGAAACTGTGAAGGCCATTTTGGGTCTTATTATAACCCAAAGCACAGACCATCCTTTGGGCCTCGTGTCTAAGTCTAAGCCGACGGTAATTAGGACACAAATCATTGATCAGGCCTTGAACCCAAGTATTGGGCTTGTTAAGAGTATCTTAGTCAAATAAAGACTTACTAGAAAGCCCATTAAGCCTAATTAGATCCTCCTAGGCGTCGACCCCAAAGTAGTTTGAAACTTTCGAACGAAGAATGTCCGCTTAGGAAAGCTTATCTAAGGAATCCAAGCACTTGAGAGTTAATCTATGTATTTAGCTCTCGTGTTTACGAGATAAGCGAACTGACATGACCATGTCTTTTGTTCAAGGACAAGGAGATGAGAAGGTGGTCGGAGCTCAAAGTAAGTCTCCGAAGAGACCTCGGAACCGTTGTGACGACCACGAAGGTAAGTGGCGATGCACCTATAATGCCGAGTATATGTGTGACAAGTTTGCTATTATTAGTTAATGAATAAATGTTGTGTAACTGTTGTATCTTTGTGCTGTGTAGTATTTAAACTATAATAGCCGAAGGAAAACCCTAGCATAATGTTCGCTCGAAAACACACGCGAATTTGTAACCGCAAGTGCACGGGTCATTCAAGTAATAAAGTGGATTGTGAGTCCGAATATCGTCCCACGGAGAACAAATGCCTATATCTAATTACCACTATTAATAAAGAATTACTTTGCCTAAAAATCGAATTTAGATGAATGTTGTAAATTAAAATAAACAAAACAATGAAATTAAAATGACAAAGAACTGAAATTGTACGGATTCACTCAATTAACTAATTACTAGGGTCGATTGGCTTCCCTCGATGCTTCCTCAATTCAATCCTTTACTAACTCATTACCACAATTTTCAGTTCTATACTAGTCTAAGAGATTATTAATTACGTCGCAGCTTTCGCTTGTTGACCTAATTATGCATTTAACCCTAACTCACGCGTCCGTTTGCTAGAATTAAATACAATTACGCTCAGCTCTTATAGTTCTAAATCGATCACCTCTCGGTCCCTACGATTTATAGCTAGACTACCTAGACTATCAATCACCTCTCGGTCCTTATGATGTCTAAGTTGTGTTCTTACTATTCCCGATTCAACTCAATTTCCTCTTTCGAATTTAATTAAATTAAACCTAAATTCTTCTATTCAATCTTTCAATTGCAACAGAAAATAAATAAACCAGCAAGAATCACAAGCATATAAACTGAATATTGCAGAAATTTATTACTTAAAATTGAAAAGAGTCTACATCGAGTTTAGCCAATCTCTCCTAGATAGAGAGATTTAGCCTCTCATAATTATGTACATCAAATAATAAATTCTAGAGTTCATGAATAACATAGAATTAGAAGAGAAGAAGATACGAAGAGAATAAGAGTAAGAAAAACTCTGAAAATCGATGATCTTCGCGAATCCTTCAGCTCCGATGAACGCTCAATCTTCTTCTTCTTGTTCTCTTGAGTTTCTCCGAGTCAAAGTCTTTCTTTTTTTCGTCCAAGTCCCTCCTCTTCGTCCAAACTGTGTTCTATTTATAGAGCACGAAGTTTGACCTAATTTTGGAGGAATTTCGGAACCTTTCGCGCTTGGAAAACGACGTCGTTCTGCTTCAGGAGGTCTAGCCGATCGATCGGCGCTTAACTTGCGATCGATCGGCACTTATGCGTTCTCAGGAAATCGTGGCTCCCGATCGATCGGCTTGAATGCCACGATCGATCGGCGTTGCTTCTGTGTGAGTTGCGTAGTTGAGCCGATCGATCGGCTAGTTTAGCGCGATCGATCGGCATTCCTTCTGGCTTCTCGTGGTGTTCTTTGAAACTTTGGCCGATCGATCGGCTAATGAGCCGCGATCGATCGGCAAGTCCTCTGCCTTTTTGTTCTCGTCTTTGCAACTTCTGCCGATCGATCGGCTGCTATGCCGCGATCGATCGGCGATGGCTCTGTCTTTGTCTTCCTTTGCTCCAAAATGTTCCGTTTTGTGTACTTTTTCATCTCGGTTTCCGTACTTATGCTTAAATCACCTGTACACTCACAAAACTCATTAAATAACATAAACTTGAGGAATTTAACAACAATTCAAGCCTGAATTTGCGATATATAAGTGAGTATTTTGCTCGCTTATCACACCCCCAAACTTGAATCATTGCTTGTCCTCAAGCAACAATGAAGCACAAATTTTAATTCTATGATGCATGACTCCTATCTTAAACATGAATGAATGAATGAATAAGTAAATAAATGAATGAATAAATGAATGAATGAATAATCCTAAATGAAAACAAAGCAATGTATGATTCTAACTTCAACATCCGGATTCTTTGTCGTGCATGGTATGGATAGTTCTCAGGGACATTTCACCGATTCCCTTGTAGTATCGAAGTCCTAATCCTCCTAGAGTTTTTACAGATCAAGCTTACCTCGGAATGGCCTTTCAAGTGTGTGTGTGCGATTCCTCTTTCATCCAACCGACTACTGCATACTCAAGAAGACTTAACGGTTCATACCGAAGAGAATCACCATAAGCCCGACCTGGTCGCTAATCTCCACTAATGTAGAACACAAGTAACTGAGGATCAAAAGGACTTTTCGGCTTGTAATATTACGGCCTCGGCTAAAGTAGGTTGAAGGTTAATTTTAAGCTCGATGTTCACCTAGACCCATGCCTTTACGTCAACACCACTGAATCTTTTTACACCTTCTTTTCCTTTCAATTTTTCCACCCGATTACCAAAACACCAAACCACCCTTCCCCCAAACTTCGTTTTGACTACTCTTGTTAAATTAGAACATTGGATACTTTTTTTTTTTTGGATCCAATATTTTTATTGTTGATAGGGGTAACGACATTGGGTTTTAGGCTCTACATTGTTAACATAATCACTCTCCTTCATACAAAATTAAGCATTGCAGTCTAGGTGAACAAGGGTGATTGTGGATAATGTAAGGCTAGTGGGTGTGTAAATGTCACAGGTTGGTAAAATCTGAAATAAATGGTGGTTATAGGCTCAAAACTATGGGTGCAAAGATATATTGTCAAAGGTGTGCTATTTAGGCTCAAACGGTCCAAATGATGGCCTTAATCATTTCCTCAAGTTCTTGTTACTAGGATTTCGCCTCGAAAAGCAACTAAGGTCGGGTTCTAGAGATCTCGAACAAGTATTATCAGAAATAACTTCTATTGCATACATTCATCAGTTGAATTTCAAGAGAAATATTACGTGCATGGAATGTGAAATAGCCAAATCCTAAGTTTACTATCAATGTTATACTCAAAGAAGGGGAGAAACTTACCACACAACGCAGGACTGGACTTCGTGCCAGTCCTCATCATTGACTCACGCCATTGCACAAATGAAAGAAACACTAAACATTTCGTTAGAATTCATACAATAGCCAAGTTTATTAACATGCGTAAATGAAAACAAGCTACATAAAAATAAACCTAATAACCTAAAAATAAAGTAAATGAAAATGAAAATTAAATAGTTCAACAATAATTAAAATACAACTAATAGAAAATAAAGATAAAAATGTGCCTCCTCTCGCTCGGGTTGCTGCGGCGCCATGCAATGGAAAGCACCCCCCCAAACTTGGAATAGACAGTGTCCTCACTGTCTCAAATAAAGCGGTGGAAGGGGGGCCTATTCGGGCCAAGATTCCCACTCAACGTCGGGTCGGTCTGGGGACGGGCTGCGGTATGGCTGCAAGAGGAAGTCGGGGAATGGCTCCGGCGGTTGGTGCTGCAGGTCCACCTCCAGGTTGTGCACATGCTGGGCGAGGTGGTACTGGCGTTGCTGTAAGTCGGACACACGGCGAAGGAGGCTAGCTTGACCCAACTGTAGAGACTCCTGACCCAACCGCAGAGTCTCGAAACCTTGAGTCATCAGTGCGGCAATGGAGTCAAGTGAATGGGGCTCTGGTGGTGGGGCACCGGAAGAGGAGCCCTCGCCTGGCTGGACTTGGCGACGCGACCGACGCGCTGCTTGACGGCGCTCCCGTTCTTCATCAACTCCGGCGTCGATGTTCTGCGTCGGGATCATGTTCATGTTCCGAATGCGCGGTGGGGCTGCGGGTGGTGGCGGTGGCGGAGGTTGATTAGGGAAAGGCACAAAGCCCATCCCGTCAGGGTCGGGGGTACCGCCGGGCCACTGTTCGAATCTCATCAAGCTGTCGTGGTTAAACTTATTCGGCCCCAAAGTCATCTCCTCATCGCTCATCGGCACACCGGCCTGAGCACACAAGTAGGTGATCAGAATCGGATGAGTGAGTGCCGCCGGGTGCTGCCCCAGATTCGCCCGATGGCAGATGGAGTCCTTGATGATCGTGGCGGCGTCGACGGAGCGGCCGGAGCAGATGCAGTAGGTGAGGAGGGCGCGGTCTGTGGTAATTTCCGATCTCTGGGAGGTCGGCATGAGATTATGGCGGATGAGATGATACCATGCATGCGCGAAGCGGTTGAGAGTGTTAGCACGAACATGCAGTGGCTTGGTCGGGTTGGAGGCCGAATAAGACCAATGGGAGCCTGGGAAACCCATCTCCTGCAAAATAGCCTCATAGTCGGTACCCTCGTTTAATAAACGATGGAAATCGTATCCGCGACCGTGGGGAGGTTGAGAATGCTCCGTAGGGTGGCCGAACTGAAGGACACGTCCTTGCCGCGAACCAACACGACATTGCCCGGTCTGTTAAAGTGTGCGTTGGCATAGAACTCCCGAACCACGACCACATTGGCTGCGCAAGGTTGATCGCACAACCGTTGCCAGCCGAGCCGGCGTATCTGAGCCTGCAGATGACCGTCGCTGGGCTCGGGCGCGAAGTCGCACTCCACGTGCGTTGGTTGGCCAGACTGCACAAAGTGCTTATAGAGGCGTTCGGCATCGGCATTGACAAACACTTGAGAAAAGGCCACGGCGGGTCGGCGCACCATCTCGGCCGGCACTCTAGTTTTTCTCTTAGCCATGACGGAGAAGTCGGTAACTGATCACGACAACCACAACAAAGAACCACACACGAACAAACCCGCAGCAATATAACGGTAACACCAACCCGCAACACGACCAGCAAAACAAAGCCAAAATACCCAATAACGCACCAGAATCTCTACTCCCACCCCGCAGAGCAAATGTAGCAGAAATAATCCAAAGAAAGAACCACAACCCAACCAACAAAGCGTGCCGACAACCAAAAGGCTACGGAGAAAAATTGGCAAACCTCTGAAGAGTGCGAGATAGCCGGCGGTGAAGGCGGTGGAGGGTGGAGCGCGGACGAAGGAGGGCACGAAGACGGGATGGCTGGTACAAAGACGGGATGGCTGACCGGCGTGGAGGGCACGGAGCGGCGGCAGGTTAGGGTGCGGCGAGAGGATGAATGGGCTCGCGAGGGTGTGCTTGGGATCGCGAGGGTTGCTGGTTGGGGGGATTTGCTGGTGGCGAGAGGTGAGGGACGAGCGAGAGGGTATAGCGTTTGGGAAAGGAGGAAGTAGAGAGAGGGCGAGAGGAACGATCGGCTGGAAGTAGAGGAACGATCGTGATTTTTGGGCGCTGAGCGTTTGTATTTGTGTGAGGGAGAAGGAGAATGGGAGGAAATATGGCGAAGTGGGGAAATAAAAACCCTCGAATTGAAGTTAAACGCACCGTTTCAGACATTTTCGCGCCTTGCCGATCGATCGGCCAAAGTTTCACGATCGATCGGCTGCCCTCAGTCCCCTATCGCGATCGATCGCAGCAGAAGCAGCCGATCGATCGGCTTCGTATTTGTCTGTCGCTAATGTCTTCTCGCGATCGATCGGCGATTTTCTCCCGACCGATCAGCGATGGCTCGGCCGTGGTAAAGGACGTGATGGAAAGAGCCGCGATCGGTCGCCCTTAGTTGTGCGATCGATCGGCGATGAATCTGTGTAGCCCTTTTTTTTTTTTTTTTTTTTGCATCTGAGAATCAAAAACAAAAAATATTAGTAATCATATCGAACTTCAAACTAGAAAATGAAAATAAAACAATAAAAATGGAAATAAAATAAAATAAAAATAAAAAGAAACAAAACTTAAAAACGAAAACATAAAATACTGCTCGGGTTACCTCCCGAGAAGCCGATCCGTTTAACGTCCATCTTGACGCTGCGTTCTCTTCATCAGAGGAATGTAATGACAGCCACTTGTCGAACTTCATTGCCCATATACGGTTTGAGTCGTTGACCGTTTGCCTTGAAAGTCACCCCGTCGTCGCTTTTTACTTCAACGGCACCATGGGGAAACACTTTAACCACTGTGAATGGTCCCGACCATTGGGACTTCAACTTACCCGGAAAGAGTTTAAGGCGTGAATTGAACAAAAGGACCTTAGCACCTTCTTCGAACTCCCGTCGGACTAAGTGTTTATCGTGCCATCGCTTTGTCTTTTCCTTGTAGAGACGAGCACTCTCATAAGCCTCAAGACGCATCTCGTCAAGCTCGTTCAAGTCTAGAAGACGCTTTTCACCGGCGGATTTCAAATCGAAATTTAGCTTCTTGATTGCCCAATAGGCCTTGTGTTCCAACTCCACTGGTAGATGGCAGGCCTTTCCAAACACCAACCGATACGGTGACATTCCTATAGGTGTCTTGAAAGCGGTTCGGTAGGCCCATAGTGCATCATCCAACTTTGTCGACCAATATTTTCTGTTGGATTATACCGTCTTCTCCAGGATCGATTTCACTTCTCTGTTAGACTCTTCCGCTTGGCCATTTGCTTGAGGATGGTAGGCTAGTGTTTTCTTGTGCTTGATCCCATACTTTGCCATTGTGGCATCGAACACCTTGTTACAGAAGTGTGTGCCCTCATCACTAATAATAGCTCGGGGAGTGCCGAATCGAGTAAAGATGTTCTTGGAAAGGAACTTCACCACCACCTTCGCATCATTCATTGTTGTTGCTACCGCTTCCACCCACTTGGAGACATAGTCCACGGCTAGCAAAATGTATAGATTCCCGAAAGAGGGAGGGAATGGTCCCATGAAATCAATACCCCAAACATCGAATATTTCAACTTCAAGAATGGAGATTAATGGCATCTCATGTCGTCGGGATATGTTACCCGTCCGTTGGCATCTATCACAACTCATAATAAAAGCATGGGCGTCTTTAAACAATGATGGCCAATAAAATCCAGACTGTAACACCTTATGAGCTGTGCGAATGGCCCCGAAATGTCCTCCATATGGTGCGGAGTGGAAATGGTATAGGATATCGAGGAATTCTTCTTCAGGAACACAACGACAGATGATTTGGTCGGAACACCGCCGAAACAAGAAAGGCTCGTCCCAAAGGTAGTAGTTGGCATCATGGAGGAATTTCTTGCGTTGTTGTGTTGTCAGATCAGGAGGAAGCACATGACAGGAAAGGTAATTCACAAAATCTGCAAACCATGGGATGTAGTCACGAATAGCCATTATCTGTTCATCCGGAAATTGCTCGTGTATAAGTGAGGTTTCAGAATTTTCTCTTGTGCCCTCGAGACGCGACAGATGGTCAGCCACAACATTTTCTACCCCACGCTTATCACGGATCTCCATATCGAATTCTTGCAAGAGAAGTACCCACCGAATGAGACGAGGTTTGGCATCCTTCTTTTCAAGCAAATAACGGATGGCGGCATGATCAGTGAGTACTACAACTTTCGATCCAATTATGTAAGCTCGAAACTTGTCACAAGAATACACAACTGCCAACATTTCTTTCTCAGTTGTAGTGTAGTTTCCTTGAGCCTCGTTCAACGTTCTGCTAGCATAATAAATAGCTCGAAACACCTTATCCTTCCTCTGACCCAACACGGCTCCTACGGCAAAATCACTGGCGTCACACATAATTTCGAATGGAGACCCCCAATCTGGTACTGCCATAATCGGTGCCTGAATCAGTTTCTCCTTGAGAATGTTGAATGCTTGTAGGCATGACTCACCAAACTCAAATGGCGCATCCTTATCTAAGAGATTGCACAATGGTCGAGCTATTTTAGAGAAGTCCTTGATGAATCGACGATAGAAGCCAGCATGACCCAGAAAACTTCTAATTCCCTTTACATTCACTGGTGGTGGTAGATGTTCTATCGTAGATATTTTGGCTCGATCAACTTCCAACCCATCTTTTGAAACTCTGTGGCCCAGAACAATGCCCTCTTTAACCATGAAGTGACATTTCTCCCAATTTAAGACCAGTTGCTTCTCTTCACATCTTTTCAGCACCATACCCAGATTGGTCAGACAATGATCGAAAGAAGAGCCAAAAACAGAGAAGTCATCCATGAAGATCTCCATGACATCTTCAACCAAATCCGCGAAGATAGCCATCATACAACGCTGAAATGTGGCAGGAGCATTGCAGAGGCTGAATGGCATGCGGCGAAAGGCGAATGTACCATACGGGCAAGTAAATGTAGTCTTCTCTTGGTCCTCAGGAGCTATAACAATCTGATTATACCCGGAGTATCCATCTAGAAAGCAGTAATACTGGTGGCCAGCCAACCTGTCAAGCATCTTCTCATTCTGTCACGGTGCAGATACGCCATCCTGTCACGGTGCGAGTGGGAATTAGCTCATTCTTCTCATTCTTCACCACTGTCATGCCACCCTTTTTCGGAACAACTTGAACTGGACTGACCCAAGAACTGTCTGATATTGCATATATGAACCCCGCGTTTAACCACTTCAAAACCTCTTTCTTTACTACTTCTTTCATTGCTGGATTCAACCGCCGCTGATGCTCAATAGTGGGTTTCTAGTCATCCTCCATTAAAAGCTTATGCATACAGATCGAGGGACTGATTCCTTTTATGTATGAGATCGACCATGCGAAGGCAGATTGGTGTTGGCGAAGGACCTCAAGAAGCTTTAGCTCTTCTTCTTTAGTTAAGTCAGATGAGATAATCACTGGCTTCGTCTCGTCATCACCCAAAAAGGAGTAGCGGAGGTGTTCTGGCAGTTGTTTCAACACTAGACCGTCTGAAGTCTTTACTTCCTCCTCAATCACTGTCTCACCGTCTTTGTTTTCAAGGGCAAGTATGGTCTCAATCACTCCATCGACACAAGTTGGAGTTTCTTTGTCAAGATCTACCTCTGATAAAGACTCACTCAAACACTTCTCCAACGGATCAGTATGAATCAACTCCTGAAAATACTTTTCTGCACATGGCTTTAACACCTCAATTCGCTTGCACGAGGGTTCTTCAGATGGAAATTTCATAGCCTGAGGGATGTTAAACTTCACCTCTTCACTGTTTACTCGCAAAGTGAGATGGCCTTCACGTACATCAATTAATGCTTGTCCCGTTGCTAAAAACGGCCTGCCAAAGATAATGGGGACGTCCCTATCTTCCTCCATGTCGAGAACCACAAAGTCCACCGGGAAAATGAACTTATCTATTTTCACGAGCATGTCCTCAAGAATCCCTCGAGGGAAGGCAATAGACCTGTCTGCCATCTATAAAGAGATCGAAGTCGGTGTGAGGTCTCCGATGTCCAGCTTGTTAAGGATGGATGAAGGCATGAGGTTGATACTAGCTCCAAGATCGCACAGTGCCTTCTCAATAATATGGCCTCCAATCGAGCAAGGAATAGTGAAACTTCCTGGATCTTTCAGCTTTTCTGGTAATTTTCTCTGAATGATGGCACTACACTGCTCTGATAAGTTGATCATACCTTGTTCTTCAATCTTCCTTTTCTTGGTCATTATCTCCTTCATAAACTTGGCGTAATGGGGCATCTGTTCCAAAGCATCGGCAAACAGGATATTCACCTGTAGTTTCTTGAAAATGCCCAGGAACTTGGAGAACTGTTCATCAATTATCTTCTTTTTGAACCGCTGGGGGTATGGAAGGGGATGGGTTATCTTTGGCGGCTTGTCAGGAAAAGTAATGTTACCAGGTGTGACAATTATAGGTTCTGTGACTTGGGTAGTGTCTTCGTTTACCTTCTCTAATTCACCTTCTTTCAACTGTTTCTTTTTATTTTCTCCCAACTCCTTTCCACTCCGTAGAGTTACAGCTTTACATTCCCGTGGGTTTTTCTCTGTATCACTAGGAAATGTTCTAGCAGATTGTTCTTGAACTGCTAAAGCCAACTGACCAATCTGAGTCTCTAGTGTTTTGATTGTTGCCCCCATGTTCACACAATGAGTCTCTAAACTGTTGAAGCGCTTGTCGTAAGCGTCCATTCTTTTCCTTGACTCGCTCACAAAAGCATTCATGTTTTCCTCTAGATTCGGCGCCCTCTTTTCCACAGGCGCGTTATAATTCGAGGAGGATTGCCCTTGGAACCCCGGAGGTGGTGCATTCAGAGCGTTTCTTGGGTTGCTATAAGAAAAGTTCTCGTGGTTTCTCAACCCTGGATGATAATGTGCAGGCAGATTATTGTTTGGTCGAAACTGATAATTCATGTTCCCCACAAATTGAACATCTTCTACCCCAAACTGTTCCTCTGAATGTTGTGCCTGCTCTGGCTGGCCCTGCATCATCGCTACTTGTTCCATGGTTGGCCCTTTCTGGTTAGCAAGTTGATTGGTCAAGGACGCAATTTGTGCTTGAATTGCAGACAACTGATCGACTTCTAAAACCCCTGCAACTCGTCTACCCATGTTTCTGTCTGAAGGTGCCTAATAATGACTTGTGGCCATCTCCTCATACAAATCACAAGCTTCTTCAGCCGTTTTGTTCATCACAGAACCACCCGCTGCAGCATCCACCATACTTCTAGTGGCATAGTTCAACCTATTATAGAATGTCTGAGCTTGAAACCATAGCTCAAACCCGTGTTGTGGACACCTCCTTAACAGGTCCTTAAACCTGTCCCAAGCATCATACAGTGATTCGCTCTCCCCTTGTCGGAATTGGCTTATCTCAACTCTCAGCTGCGAAGTCATCTGTGGAGGGAAGAATTTTGTGAGAAATTTCTGCACCATGGCATCCCAAGTTTCAATGTACCCCTTTGGTAGAGCATGGAACCATGTGCGAGTCTTGTCCCAGAGAGAGAACTGGAACAATTGTAGCTTGATTGTGTCATGGGGCACACCATTATATTTTACGGTGTCGTACAGCTCCAGAAAGGATGATAGGTGGTTATGAGGATCTTCAGACGGCAAACCCCCAAACTGTTGCTGCTGTACCATGGCAATCAATCCGGGCTTCAACTCAAAGTTGTTGGCATTGATGGCCTGTTGCCGAATCCCCGAATAATTTTCATTAACTACAGGCCTCAAGTAGTCTCGAAGCGTGCGGGCTTCATTCTGAGGTTGTTGCCCCTGTTGAGCCTGTAGAACATTGGCATTCCGTGCTTGTTGCGCAGCCGGTAAGTCGTCGGCCATTGTGAACTCGGATGACAAGTTTCTGTTGATCTTCCTCAACGACCGAAGTGTGCGTTCAATATCTGGATCGAGCGGTAATATGTGGTGACCACTCAACCTTGGCATACACCTATGAAGCAAATGCACAAAAGAGACCGGCAAACGTTAGTTAAGTAAAAATAAAACTCTAAATCAAAATAATTCTCGTTTATTATAGTATTAATCAAAGTTAGACGCTTTGTTCCCCGGCAACGGCACCAAAAACTTGTTCGCTCGAAAACACACGCGAATTTATAACCGCAAGTGCACGGGTCATTCAAGTAATAAAGTGGATTGTGAGTCCGAATATCGTCCCACGGAGAACAAATGCCTATATCTAATTACCACTATTAATAAAGAATTACTTTGTCTAGAAATCGATTTTAGATGAATGTTGTAAATTAAAATAAACAAAACAATGAAATTAAAATGACAAAGAACTGAAATTGCACGGATTCACTCAATTAACTAATTACTAGGGTCGATTAGTTTCCCTCGATGCTTCCTCAATTCAATCCTTTACTAACTCATTACCACAATTTTCAGTTCTATACTAGTCTAAGAGATTATTAATTACGTCGCAGCTTTCGCTTGTTGACCTAATTATGCATTTAACCCTAACTCACGCGTCCGTTTGCTAGAATTAAATACAATTACGCTCAGCTCTTATAGTTCTAAATCGATTACCTTTTGGTCCCTACGATTTATAGCTAGACTACCTATACTATCAATCACCTCTCGGTCCTTATGATGTCTAAGTTGTGTTCTTACTATTCCCGATTCAACTCAATTTCCTCTTTCGAGTTTAATTAAATTAAACCTAAATTCTTCTATTCAATCTTTCAATTGCAACAGAAAATAAAATAAACCAGCAAGAATCACAAGCATATAAACTGAATATTGCAGAAATTTATTACTTAAAATTGAAAAGAGTCTACATCGAGTTCAGCCAATCTCTCCTAGATAGAGAGATTTAGCCTCTCATAATTATGTACATCAAATAATAAATTCTAGAGTTCATGAATAACATAGAATTAGAAGAGAAGAAGATACAAAGAGAATAAGAGTAAGAAAAACTCTGAAAATCGATGATCTTCGCGAATCCTTCAGCTCCGATGAACGCTCAATCTTCTTCTTCTTGTTCTCTTGAGTTTCTCCGTGTCAAAGTCTTTCTTTTTTTCGTCCAAGTCCCTCCTCTTCGTCCAAACTGTGTTCTATTTATAGAGCACGAAGTTTGACCTAATTTTGGAGGAATTTCGGAACCTTTCGCGCTTGGAAAATGACGTCGTTCTGCTTCTGGAAGTCTAGCCGATCGATCGACGCTTAACTTGCGATCGATCGGCGCTTATGCGTTCTCAGGAAATCGTGGCTCCCGATCAATCGGCTTGAATGCCACGATCGATCGGCGTTGCTTCTGTGTGAGTTGCGTAGTTGAGCCGATCGATCGGCTAGTTTAGCGCGATCGATCGGCATTCCTTCTGGCTTTTCGTGGTGTTCTTTGAAACTTTGGCCGATCGATCGGCTAATGAGCCGCGATCGATCGGTAAGTCATCTGCCTTTTTGTTCTCGTCTTTACAACTTCTGCCGATCGATCAGCTGCTATGCCGCGATCGATCGGCGATGGCTCTGTCTTTGTCTTCCTGTTTTCCTTTGCTCCAAAATGTTCCGTTTTGTGTACTGTTTCACCTCGGTTTCCGTACTTATGCTTAAATTACCTGTACACTCACAAAACTCATTAAATAACATAAACTTGAGGAATTTACCAACAATTCAAGCCTGAATTTGCGATATATAAGTGAGTATTTTGCTCGCTTATCACATAAATAAAGTACGAATAAAGCGTGTTTAAATGGATATAATCTGATCTTTAGATTAGACTTTCATAAGCCTCGATAAGAGAAAATATGCTATAATGAAACTCATTGGAACGAGTTCGCTTGTATCCGATCTCCATCGAGTTTATAACTCAAGTGTGAGGAGAAGTCGGCTTTAAGCCGAACTTATAACTAAAAGAGAAACAACTATATGACAAAGGAAAGCAGTCTTAAGCCGCCAGTAATAACTAAGGCTGTGAATGCCAAGATAGAGGCTGAATTTTTAATTACTAAAGAATGAGTAATTCTTTAAGAACTACGAAAAGAATTAGAAACCGATCCCCGAGATCGATAAAATTTAATACTAACGACATAGTTGGGTCCTTACCCATATACTGAGCCCTACGGACTCTGGTCCATCAAAATAATCTTATAGGAAAACATACCCAGCCTATTGTATGTTTGATGTGAACGAGGAATGATTAAATCAAGGGTCTTGTACCCAAACGCAAGAGGCCTAAGTGTGGGACTCGTGAGTAGTCCATTAATGCGTTATCTTTAAAGATAAATAAGTCTAAATGAAATCCAAGGCCTCTCGCAATATCCCAGTTTCCTTAACCAGTTAACGAGGGGATAAATAATGAGAAAACCTCAGTCAACTATGTGATCAGACAAGAGGGGTTCAAACATACTTATCATCCCAGTCCGCTGTGTGAACGGGCAAGGGAATGGTTATCAGATCTAGAGTCCTGATTCCTTGCAATGAGATGGAAGGACAAGAATCTGAAACAAACCTCAATCCTCCGACAGAAGTCGATAAGAGGTAAACGAAAAAAACCTAAATATCAAAATGAATAAAAGTCGATGGTACCGCTAGGCTACAAGAAAAAGAGCCCTGCTCCTTGAGGGTGAGCTTATTCCTTACACAAAGCCGCCCAGTTGAGTGTGAGATGAAGTCCGAAGGACTACCGGGAGATAGGCCGTCTCCCCGCCTGCGCACAAAAGAAATCACGATGACCATCAGTGGATCCCAGACTTGAGAATGATGTCGAGCTCGAGTAAACGTTTAATTAACGAAATGATTTTTGTGCGAAATCATTAAGTCTGGAGAAAGTCTGAGAAGATAAATCCTCTAAAAGGACTATAAAGAAGCGTGGTGGGTCCATAACTGATCATGAGACTTCAAGGATATGAGGAGCGAAGCTGTGTGCAAGGGACTCGCCAGTGAGCCCGAGTAGTCTCCTTAGAGCAAGGCGAGTCAGGGGTATTATGCGAGTATGCATAGTGCAACGAGATCAAGCTACCTCGCATGGGTAGCTCGATTTTGTAAACCATACTCGGCTGTGAAAAAATGAGAAATAACAGACATCGAAATACACGAGGGTAATAGATCAACTTTTTTTAAATTTGATGTGTAAAGGGTGTTAGTCGGTATGGGATGTTAACCCTCTCCGTGTGATTGTTGTAATACGTAAAATTGTGATACATATCATTTAGGGTAGACTAGTTCGCCTTTATTGAGTTTATCAACTCATAGATTTCTCGATGTTGTAGGTTAGAAGCCGATGAAGACTACTGAATAGGAGCTGACAAAGATGGTGTGTGTGGCATATGTTGAAGATGAACACCCGCGACATTTTATTCCGCACTTTTGTTATATGATAAGCAATCTATGTTTTTTATGTCAGGACGAGATCCTGAGAGCTTTACGACTTGGGTTTGTAATATTATAATGCTAATAGGCTCTATATGAGTCATATTCTATTTTGAGACCGAGACGTGATCTCGAAGACTTCTAAACGTACAATTATGTAATATTATGGTAGCAACCACGCTCCAACAAATTTATTACCTTACAAATATTAAAAAAAATTATACAGAATTTTCGCTTTCAAAGTTTTAAAAGAGTTTATGAGACTATGAGAATGAGTTTGTACTCTCCTGTCGCGGGCCTGGCCCAGCCGGCGGTTCCTGACAGCGGGCTCTCTCGATTTTTTTCTCACTCAAAATAACAAGAAATTAAATTATTATTTCATGCTATAGGGGGCAGCGGCTAGGATTTCCGGGAGGAGAGGAAAACGAATTTTACCACCCAAAACTAGAGAGAAAATTCGGTATTCCAACACATTGAAAAACTTAGGTTATTTTGTGCTGCAACAAGTGACAAATTTATAGTCACACGGGGGTGAAAAATTCGGCCACTATAGTTAGAATATGATTAGGATTAATCCAAAATCCAAATTAAGATTTATCCTAAACTATTATTTTCACAAAATAATATTTTAGCAAATAATTATCTTAATAATTATATGATTTTGAATAGGATTAGTCCTAATCCTTATAATTAAGACCATCCGACTCAAAAGACTCTCGCATCGCTAGTCGTCTAATTAAGACCATCCGACTCAATTCTCTGAGACCCCTTAATTAGGGCGGTCTCTCTCACCATTCATTATCACACGGTTCTTTCTTCGATAATATCATCGTAGAGGATAGAAGTTCGATCATTGTAGGACGATCGAACACTTACCATGGTCTCAGTCCATGGTGTCACCCTTCAGAAGTTCTTAGTGGGTTATAGGCCCACCACGCTTCGTGTAAAGTCCTTCTAGAGTGCTCTATTTGGAGCTAAATCTGAACTTAAGTTTTGCCTCGATAACTTATCGTTACGACGGCTCATCACACAGATGTCTTTATTCTTTCACTTTACTTTGTCTGGGATCTACTGATGGTTACCGCAATTTCTCTAGCGCACAGGCGGGGAGGCGGCCAATCTCCCGATAGTCCCTCAAACTTTATCTCACACTCAACTGGCCGGCTTTGTGTGAGAAATAAGCTCACCCTCTGGGAGCGGGGCTCTTTCTCTTAGAGTCGAGCGGTGCCATCAATATTTTTACAAATTTATTCTCGTTAAGCTCTTGTCAACTCACTTGGAGTACTGAGGTTTATTTCAGATTCTTACCCGTTATACTCTTATCAAGAGGACTAGGATTTCTATCTGTTTTATCCCCCTGTTAGATTACACAACAAATTGGGATTTTATTGTTCCTTATCCCTCGTCAAATTACACAGCAGATTGGGATTTTTATTGTTCTTTATCCCCGTGTCAACTCGTTAACGCCTTAGATTTGACTAGTTTCAACAATCTTAAATAACATAACAGTTAATGGACTACTCACGAGTCCCAAACGTTTTGGCCTCATGTGCTTTGGGTTTGAGAACACTTACTATCTCGTTTAGGGATTTCACAGCAAATATAATAACAAGGCTTGGTGAGGTTTTGATTCTAACTCTTACTTTTACTTTTATCATTTTCTTTCCTTCTCTTATGATTGTTAATAAGAGTGCTCAGGTTAGAACCCCGCTTATGTTTTCGGCACGGGCTAACGCCCGGCTTTGACTTCTCGCACGGGTCGAACCCGGTGAGGATTTTAACGCGGAACGAGGTCCGTTTCTTTAATTAGTCTTATTCACATTTTATTCAGTCTTATAAAGACTTATCTTAGTTTATTTATAATATTATACTCATCTCTTTATAACTCTCTTCTAGGGTTTTCATCCAGCTATTATCTAATTTTAATGCCACACAACATATATAATCGATATTATATAAAATACATGCATTATAATGTTTCACACGTTGACCTTCCGGATAAGAGGATCACATTCATAACGTCGTGGACAGTATTAGTGCATGTCAATTAGAGAGATCCGTACTCACTAATTTATCACGGACTAGTTTAAATATACTATCATATAATCTTAACCCTCATACATATAAAACTCTTCATATACTAAAATTATTACTGTATAACATATTTTGAATTTTTATAAACATTCATTTTATAATAAAACAAAACATAACAAAATTCACAAATTGACTACTTCTTTTATTAATATTCAAAAAATGATTAATACATCTGATTTAAAGGGCATATTTCTAACATTAATGTGCATTTTCTTTTTATACCACTTGTTGACATAATCAACTGGATCTCCACATATATGCCAAATATAACATATCGCATGCTCGCATGGAATACCTGACAGATCCCATTTCTTACAACTATAACTCCTTCGTTCTAAATCCACCGAGTGCATTCCACTGTATAGGGTGTGTTTGGGGGAAGGGATTAAGGAGAGATATGATTGGTTTGGACTAAATTTAGTCCAATCCTATGCTTGTTGTATTTTTTTGGTAGGATTAATTAATTTCGGGCCCACACTTATATCCCATGTTCATGGGATAAGTAATCCCATAGAAAATGGTGGGATAACTTATCCGCTGGTGGGACCCACATTAAAAAAATAATTTTTTATTTGTTTTAAAATTAAATTTAAATGAAAAATAATAAATATTAATTTTATAATATTTTTAAGTGCACTTATCATTTATTTAAAACTTTTTGAAATATAATTATAATCTAATCCAATACTTTACCAAACACATCATAACACTAAATATAATACAATACAATGCAATCCTATCCAATCAAATCCCATAGAACAAGTCCTATCCAATCCAATCCTATCTGGTGCGCCAAACACACCCCCTATGCCTTGGACTTGATATATTTGCCCACCTACATAATTTTCAATAAATTTTCAACTTTCTTCCTTGCTTGCTTCTAGTTGCGTGTGCACTCTTGGTCCAATGTCTAAAAACCATTTGCCATTCATAGTTCGGTGTCGAGTAAACCTTCTTAACAAATACATTCTTATCCACTATAACATCAACAATATGGGCTTTGTTCTCGCCAAGACAATGGTTTTTGTTCCGTTAAAGCTTTCGCACAAATTATTAACAATCAAATCACATACCGGTGTGGTCCTAAAATGTGACCTTGCCCAATGCCGAGGACTTTTTGCTATCAACAACTCATAGGCGTCTTTATCTTCAACTTTAATTTCCTCCATGATGGTTCTAAATTCCTCAACTGTATACGCCTTTGCAGCGATCATCATCTTCCTTTTCAACATCTAACTTTTTGGTGAAATTTGATAATAGGTGTCGAGCGCAATATCTATGCTCTGCCTCCACATCACCTTTCCATATCTCTTTAAGGGATTCTGTAAGAACTTTCTGCTTGTCTGTGATAAATGTCCAGTGATGAGGATTGTTGATATGCACATCTTCCCTTAAAATTGATAAAAACCAAGTCCACGAGTCCTTACACTCAGACTCGATGACAACAAACGCAATGTGCACCAAACTGTTGTTAGCATCTGTGCCTATAGCATTGAGAAGTTGTCCTGTGTACGACCCTTTCATATGACAACCGTCCAACCCAATCAGATTTCTACACCCCTTATTGAATGTTGCTTTGCACCCATCATATGCAATATATAGTCTCTTGAAGACTGGAGTACCATCGGCCGCATGATCACATTGAAACTCAACCGTTGAACCAACGTTTGAGCACTTTATCTCCTCCGCATAATCCCATAGCAACGCGTATTGCTTCCGGTAGGTTCCTTCGATTTGTTCTTGGGCATCTTTGTGAGTTTTATAGGCCTTCAATCATGACACATCAATCACATAATCCTCTTTCACCTTCTCCATAAACTTGTTCACATCCCACTTATCACCATCTTTGAAGTGCAAAATATAGTTCTTTACAAGTCATTTAGAATTTGCAAAGGGAAAAACATCAGTCCTCTCGCAATTGTGCGCTCCGTTAAACGTTTTGATGGCCCATGTTTTACTCCCATAAATTGGTGCTACTAGACACACCCAATTACAGTTGGTTGCCCTGCAAATTGCTCTTACTCGATTCAAATCATTTTTCTTGAACCATATGTCTTTTCCTTCCTTAATAGCATGTTCTCTCACAATATCTCTAAACGTTTTGGCATCAGGAAATACCAGCCCCAAACGTAACTAAAGGTCTCGGATATCCTTATCTGGCCTAAACTCTGGCATCCTAGAAAGAGGTCGCTCACGGTTGCTGGCCTTTTCATTATCACTCACCGAGTCAATAACAGGGCCAATGTCGTCTTCTCCTTCGTATACAGACTCGTCATCCACTGCATCGACCTCATCTTCACTCATGTATGCTACCTTCTTCTCTTTCTCCGAATGACCATGTGCTTCCTCGGCAACTACTTCCTCGTCACTGTCACATTTCTTGATCACGTTCCTCGTCTCCTTCCTCGTCCCCTTTCTCGTCACATTCCTCATCCCCTGCCTTGCTCCCTTCCTCGTCATCATAAGTAGCTTCTTCGTCTTCAACTAGTTCCTCCAAGCTGATTGGATGTTCAACCGAAATCTCCACTAATCTGCCTTTCTGAAACGCTTGGTAGAAAAACTTCATGGCCAAGTTGTCAGTGCTCATGTGCATCAAATCATCGTTACCTTCCCACTTTGAGTAATACCGTCCTGCCTTGCCGTACTTAACTTTGCTGTCCAAAATAGCATCCAACTCCAACAATGACATTCTGTCCAAATCATAGTTGTCAATGTAGTCCACTTTACCTCATAAGTATGTTTTCAATCTCTTAACCATGACTACTTGACCCCCATGATGCAGCTTTATAGTGAACAAAGTTGATTTACGATCTGTGAAAAAGCAAGTCCATACAATAATTAAATGCTATAATAAAGTCTACTAATGAAATAAATAATATAAAATGATATTAAGATATTATAAAGTATATACCATTTGTAGCTAGAATCCAAGACAAAAAATAAAAAATACGCTGAAGTGGTCCAGCAATCAACGCATTATCAAAATAACTACATAAAAATTTTACAACCACGCGCACTCAAACCATATAACAAGAAGACAAATCATATTCTATACCCATGTGGTCCCCGAATTCAACATCTAACCCTAACTACCAGATATTACATACATAGGAGAAATTACTAAAACACTACTGACGATTAGCATGAAGATTATCTACTATCAAACCTCCTAATTAGTCAACAAAAATTTTAAAAAATCACAGCACAATGATGACCATAAAAATTTACAAAATTCGTAGCACAAAAACTCACCAAATTCACAAAATTCGCGGCACAAAAATTTTGAAAATTTGCACCACAAAATCGCCCACAATCAAGATGAAGAACATCAACCATTCATCAATAAGTTTCAAAAATCATATATCGTAATCTAGAGGTTTAGGATCACCATCAAATTTTGCCATTTTTGCTTACCAGTCTTCAAATTTCGACCTTTAATTTGTTTGAATAAACCCCCAAACTTTCGGTATGAATAAACTCTAACTCAATCCCAAATTCTTTTGTGTGGTGCTTCATTAATTTCGCGCAAAAAAAAAATATTAAACTCGCTAATTTAGGGTTAAAATCGTGTATGTGGTGCTATTACATATATACCCCCACACATGCATCTCACGTGTGCAATTTCCGTCCAAATTCTATCAGAAGGAGCCACAATGAGACAAATTAGAAGTTCAAGAGGAATGTATCTTAAAAAAAAGTTAAGGGGGCAAAGTGACCCAGCGTCTGTAGTAGAGGGGGATTTATGGAATTAACCCTTACGTTTAAAAAAGAAAAAGAGAAATTTAAGAAAATGGTCCCTTTTTAAAAAATGACTTTAAAAATAATCACAGTTTTAAAATTCTAAGAAAACAGTCATTTTAAAAAATTATTACCTACTAAGAAATCTTTTTACAGTAAATCTTATGTGTAATTTTGTTATCGTAAAAAATTTATTATCTGTATAAAATATCTGTTATGGCTAGATTTTGGAAAAATTACCTTTTTGCACCATATTTGTGATACATTTTGCGAATGCACCCTATTCTTTAATTTCGTTATGTTTGTACCCTGAATTATTTCACTTAGATCATTTTGCACCCTCTGTCAACTTCTTTTTGGTTTTCTTTCTGAAATGTTGATGCGACCTGGAGATAGGTACTTTATGAGACTCTTTCAATTACATGGAATGCCCTTTAGGGCTGTAACCATATTTTGGCGCTAAGATCATCTATTGTCCTTCCATTTCTCAACCAAACTTTTATTTATAGGGTATGTGATATTTTCTACACTGATTTTTACTGGTTACAATACAAGGGTAGAAATTTTGGGCAACAAAGCAGTTTGTGTGAATGTGGTAGTGAGAAAGTGCTTCGAACCGCCACAACTTGGAAGAACAAGGGTAGATGTTTCTGCGGTTGTTCTAACTAGAGGGTGAGTGATTTATATTTTAACCTGTATAAATTGGTAGGTTTGGCTAAAATTTGTCCTTTTTTTTAAATTTTCTAAAAGATGTCAGTAAAGGATGTAATCTATTAGAGTGGGTTGATCCTGAGATACATACATTCAAGTAGTCATGATCTTGGTTTGCTAAGGATAATTCGGATAATGGAGAAACAAATTGACAAAATGAATGAAAAGCTAGTGGTAAAGAATGAGAAAGTACATGTATTGTAGGAGAGAAGTTACTCTAAAGATATGAAAATTGGGAGGCTAAATGGAATAGTGAAGAGCTTGAAGATCATATTACTTAATGTATTATTATTATAATCTGCTTATTGAAATTATAATGCTATGTTGCTTTTTATTTTAGTTGTTGGAAATATAGGCTATATAGTGGTTTGGTTCTTTTGATGCTTGAAAACTGTAATGCGTTTGTTAGTACTGTAATGCTTGTTCTCATTTGTAATGCTACGATATTTTGTCGTTTGCAATAATATTAGTATCATTTGCAACAAGTTCTAGCCCAAAAGACTTTCTAACAATTGTTTTACTGCAAGTTCTACTAATTTAATTAGTACAAGTTCGAACAAAAAGAAAAAAAAAATATGAACTTTGTGGAAAATATTTTCCGAAACCAGAGATCTCATAATCAATCGTTTTCAATATTCTTGGACTGGTTATCAAAAGCGATGGTTCACTGTAGTCTTCCTCGTTAAACATTCTCCTTGGGGTGACACTCTTCCTTGCTTGAACTTTAAATCTTTTCATTCTCTAAAACATTGACAATAGAAAAAATCAGTCAACAGTAAAATTAGTAACAAATCAGTATACAATTTTCATAGTACTTATGGGAGTGGTATGTGGTTCATTAGTTACGGCTGATTGTGTAGGCTGCAAGGGGCTGCTAATGGGGATTAGAGCAGGTGGCGGGTTGTTCTTTCTAGTGGGTGGTGCAGGCTGCGTGTTTCTATTTCCAGTGACTGGCGGGGCTGTAGGTGTTAGGAATCTGCCGTTGAAATCAGTTGTACCAAACACTTTTTGAATATCAAATAAAAGAAGTAGTTATTTGTAAATTTTTTTTGTTTTATTTTATTATAAAATTGAATATTTATCAAAATTCGAAATATATTAGTATGATTATAATTTTAGTATGTAAAGAGATTTAAGTACGAGATGATTAATATTTTAAACTAACATATTTAAACTAGTCTTTGATAAATCAAAGAGTATGAATCTTTCTAATCAGTATTCACTAATACTGTCAATGACGTTCTGAGCGTGACGGTTTGATCCAGATGGTTAGTGTTTGTGACACTAGAATGGAGGTATTTTATAAAATATTGATAATATCAAACTTGAACTGGCCCTATTATAGAAACTTCATTTATCGCGCCCAATTCATAGACTCCTTATATGGATTGACGAATTCTTTAATTTGCGTGTTACAACCCAAAATTAATTGGGCCCAGTACTTGTATTTTAGAAGCTCACAATTCGTAGAGGTTGTGACTGTAACTTAAATATATGAAATTCACAGTTGAAAAGTTAAAGCGGTTCCTGTTGCAAAAATATTAAACTATGCTTGCAAGTACATAAATCGCTAAGTAATAAAGTAGTTCAAAGACCGATATCGTCCTACGAGGATCGAAGGATTAAAAATTAAAATGTCTTTCGTAATTCTCTATCTTATTTTATTTAGGAAAATTGTAATCCCGATCCCCAGAGTTATTTTACTTACCTTACTTCCTCGATATGATTAGAGAAAAGACGATTTGTAATCAATTTTAGATTCTGATGATTGTAGAGATTAATTGACTGAGGGATTGTTTTTGCAATTAAAATTATCGCCAAATATATATGATTTTGTTTTGTTTATGGGGTTTTTCTTTTTTTTTTTTTTTTGAAATAAGCCAAATACATGATATGAGTGAGATTTGGTAATTTAATATGTGTAATCTGGGTAAACTCTAGGTAATCTTAGAGAGATTTATCGCCAAAAGTTATAGGGAAAAAAAAGGCTTAAGTACTTTTCTTTAGTTGTTAATTTATTTTTAGTTAAAAGGTTATCTATACAATCGCTCTTTAATGTTGTGCTATTGTTGTAATTTGCACCTTAATATTTAAAAACTGTCATTTTTACCCCTTAAAGTGTTAAAAACTTATAGATATGCTCCATCTGTCACAATTTGTAAAAAAATAGATTAAATTAATAACGTAACATTAATCTATTGGCGCATGTATAAATTTTTAAAGATGAACCGCCTTCAAATTAAGAAAATTGTAGTAATTAATTCTACATTTATTTTTCCAAACATCTTCTTATGTTATCTTTTTTTTTTTCTTAAATGTACCTCGATTTTTTTAAATTTTGTATTCATACTTCTGATTTTATCTATATTTTATCTTAAAAATTTATACGGGCACTAACAGATTAATATTTCGTTATTAATTTAATCTATTTTTTCATAGATTATGATAAAGAGGGCATATTTATAAGTTTTTAATACTTTAAGGGGCAAAAATGATAATTTTTAAACATTAGGGTGCAAATTGCAACAATAGCACAACATTGGGGGGCGTTTGTATAGATAACCCTTAGTTAAATTGTATGTTTTTTAAAAAAGAGTATTTTGCACCGGTGTCCCTTAAATTATACGGGATGTGGCAAGTTACTCCCTAAATTTAATTCTTGGCATATTACATTCTAAACTTGAAATTCTTGACGAATTACTACAAATTGATAACTTCTGTTAATTTTTTTGGATGAAAATCGACATGTGATCGGCATATGACTAAACATTAAGGGTTTTTTTTTTTTTGTCATTTCTATAGTTTTCTTGTTCCTCCTCTTTCTTCTTCTTCTTCTTCTTCTTCTTCTTCTTCTTCTTCCCCAATCTTCCATTTTTTTTTCCTGACTAAACGTCAGTTACGTGCATACTGCATACATAAATATGATCACATAAATAATAGTCAAGATATTTGATGAATCGTAATTTTACTTATTTTTAAGCATGTATTTACCCCATAATTAATGTCAAAACACTACATTTTAGTCTTTATTGATTCTTTCAATGATATGTAGGTTAATTGGGAGCAATGAGAGCAAATGGAATAAAAACAAGAAAATTCAGAGCAATTTGAGTTGAGGAAAACAAAGACTTTACTATGTGACAAAATTACACGAAGATTTATTGCCGTTTTGTGCAGCATAATGCATATCAAATTAAAGATCTTCGAAAGAGCTTTCCAACGGCGTATCATACGCGTCATTTCGACAAGTAACGAAGGAGATATGGTATTTCAAAAATCAGTGCGCGCAGAGTGACGGAGACCCGCAAAATCGCAGCGCCGCAGCGCTACTTCGAAAAGATGACCCGTAAAGTTACGAAAACACTTCGAAAAGGCCCAAATTACCCTAATTTGACCTAAAACTATAAATAAGATACTTAGAACTCGAAAAAGCATTCTTCTTTTCAGTTTAGAGTGTATTGGAGGCGAGACGAAGGGCGTTCCTATGACGGAGTCTTTCCGAGCCATCAATAGTTCTTTCTTTCTCCTTTGCTTTTCTTTTTCCTAAATTTGTTTTTTAGGGCTACGATGTAGCCGGACCTATTGCTATGTAGATGTTATTTTCAATTCAATTGATGTTTCTTATTCCATTATATGATGATTAGTTTGATTTGTTCTTAATGCTTGTATGATCTTGATCAAATTGTACATGATTAATTGGTTCTTAATTAGAGGTCGAGAGATAATAATTGGAATGTTCTCTAATCAAATTAACATAAGAAGGATATTAAGTTAGAGATAGCTAATACGCTTGTGTGGTACTTTGAATTCCCGTTCGTTATGCAATCTAGTATTAATGTTTGAGATCGAGAGATGAAACTTGATATTAGTATTAGGCTAGTCGATGCTCGAGAGAGATTGGTTAGTAAATTAGCGAATTCGCCATCATCATAGGAATAGAAAATCAATTGATTGAATTAACGGACACGAGCAATTGGTCTAGGTGAAATCGAAAGCCCTAGGTTCTTTTACATTGCTTTATATTTATTTTTATCGCATTCTTCAATTATATCTTCTTGCTTTAGTTAGATATTCATTCTCTTTCATTGCATTATTCAATTAGAGTTAGGATTAGAGTAGTTTAGTACTTAGTACACAAGTCCTCGTGGGATCGACACTCTATTTATCACTTTATTACTTGAAACGATATCGTGCACTTGCGATTTCGCACATCAAGTTTTTGGCGCCGTTGCCGGGGACTTGTTTTTACTAATACCGAACAAAATAATTCCTTCACTAAATTGAACTCTTTTCTTTTCATATTCAAGCTTTGCATTTAAATTTTTTGCATTCATTTTTTTTCTCGAGATACTTTAAGATGTTTCATCAAAGAGTAATCTTGAATTTTTTTCAACTTGACTCGGAACCTTTGTTTGTAGCTTGGGAGAGATTTAAAGATTTGCTTTGTAGGCTTCCTATGCATAAATTCTCTAAGGAATGTCAACTACAAATATTCATCAATGGTTTACACAACACAATAAGAAATTGGGTTGAGAGAGGAGATGGTACCACCTCTTTTTACCAACCAACTATCGATGAAGCCTACTACATGTTAGAGGATATGGCCGAGTATGACCGGTGGAGTATGAGTCATTCGATGAACAACTACGGTTGGGAGAACGATTCAAATATGACGGGGCCATGGGTTGACAATGAATCAACAGAGAAGTTAAAGACTCTTGAAGAAAAATTGGTCAATTGGCGAATACGACTAACCAATTCATGTTGGAAACCAAACAATATCTTCAAATACAACAAATGGCTATTATAAGTTTGGGACTTCAACTTGATAACTTGATCGCAAAACGCATGATTAATATAAAGGATCACCCAGTTGAAGATTCTACGCCATTGGAGGAGAAACTTGAGATGCTTCAAGAAGAGTCTACAAAAGAGGAAAGGACAAAAGATTTAAGCTTTAAAGAGGAATTACATGAAGAAATCTACGATCCTAAAGTTGTTGAGCCAATGTCATGCATAGATGTCAACAAAGATCTTATATGGCCAACATCCTCTTTGCCTACATTGAAAACATTGTTTGAACCCCAACAACCATGTGCACTAAAGATGAGTTATGTTGGAAGTACGTGCCAAAAGTTATACTATCATGCCAAGCTTGAGGGCAATCCAATTCAAGAACCATGGGTAGTGTTGTATGACACTTACTATGGGAGGAAGCCGCTTTTTGATGAGCTAGGCATGACACCAACACCGCTCCATCAAGAAGACGTCGCCCTTTCAGACTGTGAATCCACAATGCATCCGCTTAGATGGGCGGTACCCATACATGGAGTAGTTCTTTCTCACTCGTTTTAATTGATATTGGGGATAATGTAGATCTTAAGTGTGAGGGTAGAAATTTTCTTGGATGTTATTCATTTTAAGTTCTTGCTTTATTAGTTTGTTTTTCTTAGTTTGATTTAAATAATTGCAATATTAGGTTAGGATTTCTCTTTGCATTTGTGTGATTGCTTTGGTGATTGTAGCCAATGATAGAAAACAACAATTTTTTTTTTTTATAAAATCCTATGATGACCACTTGAGTGTTTGATAGTTAGGCACTTGTTAGATGATTGAAAAACTTAATTGTTGATCTTGTCTTTCGGTTTCTCACACACATTGAGCACATAGCCATGACCCGATAGTTAAAATCCATGGAGTAAAGTTGTTATAGACTACATTATTCTAGAACTTGCTTGAAAGCTCTCTTGAAGCTAAATCCTAGATCGCACACGATTAGGGGGAGGACGTAGGCCATCTTTTGATCGTTTGAGCCTTTCTAGCCGACCCGGTTAACAATTATATGTCCTTAGTCACCCGTTTTGAGCCTTAAGTGATATTCCCATTTATTTGTTGCCACCTACATGGAAGCCTAGCCTTAAATTTAAAAAAAAAAATCAAGTCATAACGTTTGAATCTTAAGCACATGTACTTCAAAGAGGAGGAGCAAGAAGTGTAGAAAAGTAATTAGCACCGAACCGAAGCATCATAAAGAGTGTAAATTTTGGCCAAAAAAAAAAAAGATCAATTTCTAAAAAAAAAAAAAGCCAAGTGTAACACTCAAATAACCAAATAAGTGCTAATGGCAAACGACAAAAGTGGAGTATTAATCGGGTGAGAAGAAAGTGAAAATCGAGGTGGTTAATGTGCTTAAGGTATCAACCTCACTTAAATCCAAATGACACACCTTAGCCGAGGCCTACATTATAAGTTATCTAAGACCTACCGACCTGTGATCGTGATTGTGACTACATTAGTTGAGAGAGAGTCTAGAGCAAGCCTATGGGTTAATGACTTATATAATACATCATTTTATTTTAGTCTGAATAAATTAATCCAATGGTAAATGACTAGAAGTGAATGGCTAAAAACACACACACACACGAGAGACTAGAGGTAGGAGAAAGCATGAGTATAAATCGAGATTCGACACTTGTGTAAAGCTTGATTTCACTTTGAGTTGGTCTATGTTTTCTTTAACTCGCTTATTGTTAATTGAGGCATTCATACTTGAACCTTAGCTTGATCACTTTACTTAGAGAGTTTAGTCCATTCATTTGTTGAGTCTTATCTTAGCTTTGGTTAAATGTTTTGCTCGAGGACTAGCAAAATCTAAGTGTGGGGGTATTTGATGAATCGTAATTTTACTTATTTTTAAGCATGTATTTACCCCATAATTAATGTCAAAACACTATCATTTTAGTCTTTATTGATTTTTTCAATGATATGTAGGTTAATTGGGAGCAATGAGAGCAAATGGAATAAAAACAAGAAAATTCGGAGCAATTTGAGTTGAGGAAAACGAATACTTCACTTTGTGACAAAATTACACGAAGCTTTCTTGACGTTTTGTGCGGCATAATGCATATCAAATTAAAGATCTTCGAAAGAGCTTTCCAACGGCGTATCATACGCGTCATTTCGAAAAGTAACGAAGGAGATATGGTATTTCAAAAATCAGTGCGCGCAGAGTGACGGAGACCCGCAAAATCATAGCGCCGCGGCGCTACTTCGAAAAGATGACTCGTAAAGTTGCGAAAACACTCCGAAAAGTCCCAAATTACCCTAATTTGACCTAAAACTATAAATATGACACTTAGAACTCGAAAAAGCATTCTTCTTTTCAGTTTAGAGCGTATTGGAGGCGAGACGAAGGGCGTTCCCATACGGAGTCTTTCCGAGCCATCAATAGTTCTTTCTTTCTCCTTTGCTTTTCTTTTTCCTAAATTTGTTTTCTAGGGCTACGATGTAGCCGGACCTATTGCTATGTAGAAGTTATTTTCAATTCAATTGATGTTTCTTATTCCATTATATGATGATTAGTTTGATTTGTTCTTAATGCTTGTATGATCTTGATCAAATTGTACATGATTAATTGGTTCTTAATTAGAAGTCGAGAGATAATAATTGGAATGTTCTCTAATCAAATTAACATAAGAAGGATATTAAGTTAGAGATAGCTAATACGCTTGTGTGGTACTTTGAATTCCCGTTCGTTATGCAATCTAGTATTAATGTTTGAGATCGAGAGATGAAACTTGATATTAGTATTAGGCTAGTCGATGGTCGAGAGAGATTGGTTAGTAAATTAACGAATTCGCCATCATCATAGGAACAGAAAATCAATTGATTGAATTAACGGACACGAGGAATTGGTCTAGGTGAAATCGAAAGTTCTAGGTTCTTTTACATTGCTTTATATTTATTTTTATCGCATTCTTCAATTATTTCTTCTTGCTTTAGTTAGATATTCATTCTCTTTCATTGCATTATTCAATTAGAGTTAGGATTAGAGTAGTTTAGTACTTAGTACACAAGTCCTCGTGGGATCGACACTCTATTTATCACTTTATTACTTGAAACGATATCGTACACTTGCGATTTCGCACATCAATATTTTAAATGAAAAAGTGAAATCATCCCAAAGGGTTATACATGGATCATACAAGATATATAGATAAACAAGCATAATAAAACTGAACAAATTTATATCAATTATAAACTCATTTAGAAAACAATGATTCTAAACGAACGAAGCTGAGTTTGGAAAGAGGAGTTTTAGATATTTGACTGATTACCAAGTTCCTGTTCTTTTTAAAATTTTGAGAGATTACCAAATGAGTTTTGAAAAATTTTGGTCAAATCTTGTTCAAACAAATAAAAGTCAAAAAACAAGAGTGTTATCAAACAAGCCTCAAATCTCACTCCTGTTTGATGACTTTTGAGAGGATAATAAGAAAACTTTTATTTAACCCTCCCATCCATCTCCAACCCCTTCACCGGCCCCACATTGTGCCCCACATTGCACGACCTCGAACCCGACAACCATATGTACCCCATCACATTGGAGCCCGTCTTCGGCCCAGCAAAAACCCCTCTGCCACCTCGGTCACGAAGAGGAACTCGTTTACGAAGAGGAAAATGTCAAACTCATTCACGAAGGTCCAGAACTTGTTCGGAGAGTTCTCAACTCTGTCGCCCATGAGATGCTCGCTAAGGTTCTCGGCGCTGTCCTTGACTCCGTCGTTGGGGCGGAAGAAGAGGAGACTGTAGTGGCTAAGGGCATTTCAGTGTCGATGAAGGCCAACGAGTTGACCTTCACGAAGAGCTCGTCGCCGATCTTGTGCTTGTGGGGGTAGCTTCCGGGGAGGTAGAAGCCATGGCTAGGGCTGAGAGCTTTTGTTTTGTTTTTTTTTTTGGCTTTTTGGTTAACTGACCTGGGTTTTTTTTTTTTTTTTTTAGGAAGCTGTGAATTTTTTGGGACAGGTATAAGCCATGAATTTTCTTTTAGAAAAAAGAAAAAGAAAAAGAATAAGAAAAAAGAAGAGGGAGATTAAAGATGGAAATGAATAGTGAAATGGCATAAATGCCCTTCAGAATGGGTCATGATACGCGTATGTTAAAATTCCCTATAATTTTTTTTACGAATGTTATTAATTTGTAGTAATTTGTCAAAATTTTAGAAATTAAGGTGTAATTTGCCAAAAATTCAAGATTAAGGGCAACTTGCTAAACGCGTGAAGTTGAGGGGACACTAGGGGAAAATACTCTGGGTAATCTCGACAATCATGTAATGATTATATTAGAAGACAATTCGCATGGATAATCAAATAAATATTGTCCATGTATTTCGAGAGTTCAAACTTGAATTTTTAGTGGAGTAATCTCAAGATTAATAATTGGAGAATTATGTGAAACAGTTTTAATTTAATTTTTGAATTTGAAAATTCCTTTTTTTTTTTGTCTGTTTATATATATATATATATATATCGGTAAAGCATATAATGACACATTAGTAATTAGTACTTACAACTTAAAACGGTTAGTTTCTTGACGTTTTCGCCTCACTAGCCCATGAATGTATCATTCGCAAGGGATGTGGAGACACTCATATTTAACTTCTTCTTCTTCTTTTTTTTTTTTTCTATTTTCTAAAAAAAAAAAAAAAATTGGCTATCGTCATTCTTAAGAGTTTTGGAGCTCCCTAATAAAAATGTAAGGATTAGGCTAATTGCGCTCAAAACGATGTGTATCGTTTCATCTCTACAAATTTAATACCGCACAGTCAATTAATGGGATAAGATCTCTTAAAGTAGAATTTTAGAGACTCGAATATGAGTGCATCATGGGAGAACAAAGCGTAAAAAATCCTTACCGCTACATTAACCCATTATTAGTAGGACACACGTCATTTTATTGCCTCATGTACTATGATACTACAAAAACAAAAACAAAAAACCAAAAAATCTTCTACATCCACTAAACTATTGGACATGTCACGTATTCTTCGAAGCAACAAAGTTATATGTAAGTACTGTTTTCGTAAACAATATTTATCATGAATACTCTAATTATTCTATGGCTTAAAACTCTTATCACTAATTATAGTTTTTTGGCATTCTAAACTGTCTAAATAGATATAAAGAGCAGATTACGATAAATTTTCTTGATTGATGCACTTGTCTCATCTTTATTAAGTGTGTGTGAGTGTGTCAGCAGAAATAATAGACATAGTAGTTGGTTTTTCTTATCATGAACACCTAATTAGCTTTTAGGGTGGAATGAGATAAAGGCACTAATACGTTGGCACTTTATATAAATTGCTTATGATTATTATTTTTCTTTGATCTTTGGACTACATTTTTTATGAATTTAGCCATTTAACCACGTACTCATTACATACCCATAAAAAATTATAAACATATTATATAATATGTCCGATCTGACTATCGACTCGAGCCACTAGTTGCTTGTTGAAGACTCTGTAGAAAAACAGTCATCTATTCTATGTTAAAGGTAGGCTCGGGTTCAGGCTCATCAGCGTTTTGTCGAGTGCGAGGCATGATGACTGAAATTGAAATTATAATCAGAGTTAGAAAGTGACCGATGGTACGTCAAATCGAACCCGGTTTGGCGTAGACGTCGAGACGACCGGTACGTTGTGGGCTCTCAAACCGTTCTCCTATACTATTCCAGTACCTCGAGTACTGCGGTCATCCCGAAGCATACTGTGTAGCAGCCAGCCACTCGTTAGCAGCAATCGCGGTCAAAGTCAACAGGTCACATTACGCGTCGAGGGTCCGCGTCCAAATTCATAAAGTCATAATGTATAATAATAAATGGGTCGGGGATATCACACTCACGACCTCACAATCACAATCTGATAATCATTTATTTCATTTTTCATTAACCGTCTGTAATTGATTAGTCTAATTAGGTATATTTTATTTGTTCGAATCATAATCCCTAATACCAATCAATCATATATATTTAAACTGCCCTAAATGTAAGTTTCTAACATTCATAAACCCCATCAGATAAAAGGACAAGATTTGATAACTGAACCCTACCTCGATATACGTGTAAGAGTGGTCAAATAGTAAACTTTTCCACTGGAGCCGAATTTCATGAAACGGAGGTCACAGCTGGGTTCGTCTTGTTGAACCAAGTCCGATGACTGTCCTCACTCGACAATCGGAGACTGGGCCTGTCGGGCGACCCGGTAGATTCGCACGGCGAAGTCGGCACGTAAATCGAGGCAACTCCAAGAGTAGAATCTGCACAAACGGAGACCACCGTTGCGATTAGTACGACGAATCGAGTCAAACGGCAATGTCAGTTTGCAAAACTGAGGTCCGGATGTACATGTTAATTTTAGACATAACCGCTATTTTTGCACGCAAAACGAGACGGCTAACCAGATGTTTTCTGGACCTGCAAAAAGCTTACCCAACCTATTTCGACCCTTCCGAATCCAATGGTAAGGTCAATTTCATCAAACAACAACCACAACATGTCCAATTTCATCAATAAAGTTATAAACTTCAAACTAAAATTAAACACTCACCGAGCATTGGATTGGAGAAATTCTTGAGGACTTTTGCTGCCCACGGCTCCCTCTACAAAACCCCTCAAAATTTTCAAAAAAAGAGGCCGGCGGCGACGGGCGATGGCGGTGAGGCAGACGGCGGCGGGCGGCGGCGCGATTCCGGTGAATTCCAGCAGTTTCCGACGACAATCCATCGCTCAAAATGTTCCTTTCATCGAGAGCTTTCCAACGGTACCAAGTATGCGTAAATCGGACATCGGATGAGAAAGTTATGAGTGTTTGAAGTTTGAGAAAATTTTTTAAAACAAAAGATGAGAGAGAGAGAGAGAGATAGACGGAGACAGTAACGAGGAAGGGGAAGGAGAAAAGAAAAGAAAAGAAAAGGAAAAAGAAAAAAAAAAGAAAAAGAAAAGAAAAAAGAAAAAGAAATGATGTTTTACCAATTTTTACCCAAAATAAACTAAAAATTGTACAACTACCCACAAAAATTATTTTATTTGTACCAAAAATCCTTGTAATAATTTAATAATTTTGAGGGCTTTACAATCGTTAGAAAAAGTATATCTATTTGAGATTGTAATTGCGAAGTTTTTTTTTTTAGTAAATTTTCTAATGGTTTTATCGTTCGAGAATTTAAATTTCCACTCGATTTGTGGCTTAAAGCATTGCGGCAAATGTACTAATTTGAGTTAGTATGTTTTTATGGGCTTGGTGTTTTATTATGTTTCGTGGCCATGTTGAACTTGATAATTCGAGTGTTCTGGCATTACGAAGCTTTGTGAATTTGTGCCGTTTTGGAAATTTATAAAATCCAGCAGGAAATGTCGTTTTTAATAAAATATGACCCGAGCATGTAGCGAAGCAACATAATTTCCTATTTTGTGAATGTTTAAAAAATTCGAGTGCATTTGATTCATTATCTTAATTGGCAAGAGATTGAGAATTCTTAAATTAAGAAAATAATTAAAAAGAAAATTGTGTGATCTTGAGGATTTGGTCTTGCACAAGCCTTGGTTGTATTGGATTGTATTTTTTTGTAAACGTGCCCGTTTGAGCTTAAAACGAGTATCGAGTCATAGGTCTGAGCATTTTGCGTCTTGGTTTTGTTTAAGTTTGAAACTTGATTCGATTTCTTTTATTCTCGTTCATTGCGCAGGAACATCAGCAACGCAAGTTCGAATGCTCAATTCTTCACCGTCCTTTGTCTAAAGATAAAAGCGGGAGGTTGGAAACAAGATCCAAGTATTAAGACTCGATGACATCTTATGTGACTTTTGTCTTAGTTCTCGACTTACATCAATATCTCTTTTGTGGAATCCGAGTCATTGCGGCTTGGTGTTGAAATATTTCTTATGTTTTAAATTCGATTTCAGTAAAATGAGAAAATTTGTATACGTGATTGTTGTGATGGATTGTGACCTAAATTAGTTCGGTGCTGAGTTGAAATTAGGTGAAGGCTTCGGCCAGGATATCCGAAAAATAGAAGAAACTCTGCTGAATTTTTGTCTCGAAGTTTAGACACTTTTTATGGCTAAGTCAAGGACCATTTAAGTCCAAGAATTTCTTTCTCACTTAAACTGGTCAAGCGACATAACCATTAGTCGGGATTGACGGTTAGTGATGAAGTGACAACACTCAGGACGGGAATACCCCTAGAGTCCCATTCTTTTAGTCTATAAATACTTAAAGTTTCTTTCCTCTCAATAATTAGTGGACTCGACGTTCACCTTCTAATTCTCGTGTTGGACAGAAGTGTCACACAGCAAAATTCAAAGAGGAACGTTAGGAGAGAAAGACTGCGAGGGCCGATTCAGGGAGCTTAGGACCTCAGGTAAGTGGATCTCCACTGTGACACGGGTAAACTTTACCATGCTTGAATTAATTGTGCATGTTCTGAGATTATGTTAAGCATACGATGCTTCTAAAATGGTGGCTGTTAAATTATGTGGATCTCTATTCTAGCTGGGGCCGTGAATACGAGCTCTTGATCATGTTTGTCTTATTTGTGCAACGAGCCTGCAGGTATATGACTATCGATTTGTGTATGATTTGTCTGTTTTCTAAGTGTATATTGGTGCTTGTGTTCATTTATATATTTATTTGTCGGTGGGTATAAGACCACATATATAAAACTACTCAACTTTGTGGTTTAGGTTCTAGTGTAGGGTGTGTGTCTGCTCGTATGTGTATATGTTAGTATGACTTATCTGTCAGTGGGTATAGGACCACAGACATAAAACTACTTAACTTTTGTTGTTGAGATCGGATGAGCTAAATTCCAGATTGGCCCAATGGGGGTGCTTGTGCAATCAATCCGAAGCAGTCTAACAGAACCACCGATCGTGAGGAGTTCAGATCGACCCTCAGACGGTCTAGAATGATAGTAGTTCTAGAATGATCATAGAGGGTCCAGAGTTGTATTAGTTCTAGAACGACCTGTGGAGAGTTCAGAGTCGCATGAAATCTAGGACGACCCGTAGAGCGCCTGGAACTGTGTGAGTTTTATCACGACCCACTAAAGGGTCTAGAGGCACGTAGAGTAATTGATCGTCAAGCCCGACCTAGTATCGTGTCACAGCTCCTTAGCAAGTAATGTGTCTTTCGGAGCTTTAACGCCCTATTACTAAGTCTACTCCGCAGACGAGTTTGCTGTAGAGCGACTCTAATCTTCCGGATTGTGATGGCCTGATCGTCGAGTCCGTCTTTTTGTAAAACTGTTGTGATATAGTGCCCTATTTCGGTGATTATGTTACTTGTGTGTAGACTTAGAAATATCTGTATTCAATCTACTTACTAAGCTATTAGCTCACTAGTGTACTCATGACGCAAGTATCTTGTCACGAAAGCAAAAAGAGCGAGGCGACAATGAGGGAATAGCGAGTGTATACGGGATCGACCTGTAAGACCTTACGTAGACTACCAGCTAATCGTTGGCAAAGAAAAATTTTAAATTTCGCAATATTTTGTAAATGTTAAAATTAAATCCATTTTGGTTATGGTGAGGATTGATGAACCTTATGTTTGTTATCAAAAGCTCAATTATGTAACTTAATTTAAAAGTTCAAATTTGTTCGTATTTTTCGGAACTGAAACATTGTTTTGAGTTTTGGGTTGTTACATGAAGACAAAAGTATTGAATTTACTCGAGAGACGGTAACTCTAATTCTTCAAAGGGGAAACTGAAAAAAAGAGGAGAGAAGTTTATGAAGAAGGAGAAAATTTGTATGATAATATATATGATGCAATATTAGTCTACTTTATTAACAAACACACATCCTTAATGACTTGTCGTACTCTATCAACGAGAATGTTTTTTTTTAAGGAAAAAAAATCAAGTGGTACCGCAGTATTTGCATCAAATAGTATAATTTATTACAACAAAGGGGACCTTTGCCTGACTTCCTATCGGCATTCAATGTAATAGAAGAGCATTATGAATTCTTCGATAGAACAAACTCAGCTCTTTAGTTTCAAAAAGACAACAACGCTTTTATATTTTATTCGACAAGTTTGGTAAATGTATTGGAATTCATTTTTGATCATCCAAATGAATTTATCAATTTAAATTGTCATTTGGGAACTCTTTATTTTTTTATTTTTTGATAAAATCAAAATCGTCAAAACTCATTTAAACCCAAAAAATTCAAATTCTACCAACCTTCAAATTTTCAACAATTTAGATCCATTTTCAGTATAGTTCTTTTTTATTTGACATTTCAATCACATTTTTTATAATTTAAATCACACATTTCTATATCTGTCCAAACAACAATTCATATAATATTTTTAGTTTAGATTATTTAAGCCAAACAAGATTGTCACGACCCGCTTGCTCGGCCGTAGCCGCGACAAAAGAGTTAAACTCTTTATTTCTACTTTCTTATCACTTTAAAACACTTTCAATGATGTCGCCATATATATATTTTTTTGTAATGCGGAAGTTTTAAAACCATTCTTAAGTAAAAGCCGCTAAGGCAAAAGCAAATACGTTTTGCACACACGTAATAAATTCTCGAGATCTCATCCTTGATTCAAAACAAAATATTATCTTTCAAATACAAAATGAAGAAATATAATTTTAATTGCCACGGGTCTTCACTTGCTCCTCGAGCATACCACACGTATCACCCCTTGTTAGCTCATAGCTTTCGATTTTTACTGTCTTCTCACCTACAACACCGAGAAACCTGTGAGTTGATAAACTCAATAAGGGCAAACTACTCTACCTTAAATATGCCATGCAATATTCACAAAATAATTCACCATACAATACAAATAGAGAATTAGGCATCCCGTACTGACTAATTCTCTTCACACAGTACTAAGCTTTCTACTCGACTCTTCACCGTCGTTTTTCATCTTTTACTCTTTACTCATATAGTCGTTTACTTACTAAGGTCCTACCTTTAACTAGGCGGCCTCTCGCACACAGCCTTTCTCATTTTACTCTATCTTTGAGGACCTACCTTTAACCAGGCGACCTCTCGTACTTCCAGCCAAACGACCCAGACTGTTCAACCAGACTCGGGAAGGTCCCCTTATTTCAGGTAGACTCTCGCACTGCTAGTCGTATAATTAAGACCATCTGACTCAATTCTCTGAGACCCCTTAATTAGGACGGTCTCTCGCACTATTCATTATCACAGGGTTCTTTCTTCGATAATATCATCATAGAGGATAGAGGTTTGATCGTCGTAGGACGATCGAATACTTACAATGGTCTCAGTACATGGTGTTACTCTTCAGAAGCTCTTAGTGGGTTATGGGCCCACCACGCTTCGTGTAAAGTCCTTCTAGAGTGCTCTCTTTGGAGCTAAATTCGGACTTAAGTTTTGACTCGATAACTTGTCGTTACGATGGCTCATCATATAGATGTCTTTATTCTTTCACTTTATTTTGTTTGGGATCCACTGATGGTTACCGTAATTTCTCTAGTGCACAAGCGGGGAGGTGGCCAATCTCTCGACAGTCCTTCAGACTTCATCTCACACTCAACTGGCCAGCTTTGTGTGAGGAATAAGCCCACCCTCTGGTAGCGGGGCTCTTTCTCTCAGAATCGAGCGGTACCATCGATATTTTTACAATTTTATTCTCGTTAAGCTCTTATCAACTCACTTGGAGTACTGAGGTTTATTTCAAATTCTTACCCGTCATCCTCTTATCAAGAGGACTAGGACTTCTATCTAATCTTTTATCCCCCTGTCAGATCACACAGCAAACTGTGATTTTATTGTTCTTTATCCCTCATTAGATTACACAGCAGACTGGGATTTTTATTGTTCTTTATCCCCATGTCAACTTGTTAAGAGGACTTGGATATTGCAAGGGGCCTTAGATTTGATTAGTTTCAACAATCTTAAATAATATAACAGTTAATAGACTACTCACGAGTCCTAAACGTTTTGGCCTCTTGCGCTTTGGGTTTGAGAATCCTTACTATCTCGTTTAGGGATTTCGTAGCAAATACAATAACAAGTCTTGGTGAGGTTTTGATTCTAACTCTCATTTTTACTTTTATCATTTTCTTTCCTTCTCTTATGATTGTTACTAAGAGTGCTCAGGTTAGAACCTGGCTTATGTTTTCTGCACGGGCTAACGCCCGGCTTTGACTTCTCGCACGGGTAAGAACCCGCCGAGGATTTCAACACAGAACAAGGTCCATTTCTTTAATGAGTCTTATTCACATTTTATTCAGTCTTATAAAGACTTATCTTAGTTTATTTGTAATATTATACTCATTTCTTTATAACTCTCTTCTAGGGTTTTCATCCAGCTATTATCCAATTTTAATGCCACACAACATATATATAGACACACAGTCTTTACCCGGGAATACTAATGCAACCCCAGCAAACAAGCACAAACAAACAAACTCGGTGCCATTGGTGCATCGCCACTTACTTGAGCGAGCTTTCTGACTATCCAAGATCGTCTTGGAAGCTTGCTTCCAAGCTCCGAGCACTTACTTGTTGACTTGTCCTTACATAATATAAAGACATGGTCTCGTTAGTTCGCTTGTCTCGTTACATCGGGGGTGAATCTGTTCTAAGTCATATTTCGACATAACAAGGCTGCCTTAAATGGTAAGTAAGGCTAAACAAACCTTTAATGGGTTCGGCGGCTATTCCAATACCCTAATGAGTGTTCCCGTGCATCTCAGGGCTTTTTGAGCTACTCCGAGCGTCGTATAGCACTATATTTAATTCTTAAGCGCGGGAACTAGTCTAATATATTGTTTAGCCATTTTTCTAGGTCGTTATTAAAATATAGGACCATTTTAATCCTTTTTTCTAAAATAGGGTATAATTTATGAAAACGTTGCTACGTTCGTTTTAGTGGTGCAAAACGTTTTGGGTCCACTTTAAGGAAAATGCTCGGTTTTAAGGAAAACCGAGTCTACGTTTTGATTAAAAATACTTGCTTAGCTCATTTTAACTTTCAATGTTCTGATCTCAATATGTTAGGGTTGTAAACAAGTCCATTTAAGTCATAACACCCATTTTACACAATCATGAGATTTCATCGAACTCTTAATTATGATTCGACTCGAAACCGTAGTTTGAGCTTCTAACTCTTAATTTGTTCTTTTATCATTGTCAAAATATTTAAGGGCAGCAACCTCTAGGTTTTGAAAAGATATTCCTTGATTTTAACCATTTATTGGGGTGTTGAAAAAGCCCGTAATACTCAACTTTGCAAAATAAGACTTTTTGGAACTAGTTTTGCAGTCTCTAGCGAAACCGTTGTTTTTAGCTAACATTTATCTTTAACGTTTCTTAAACAACTTTATTAATAATAAAAACAGTAGCTTCTAGGTTCTAAGGAGGTTTTTTCACTCCTTCTTGTGACCTTTCATCGAAGCTTGAATCTTACATGAAAACGATTCTCAAGATAAAAGCTTTTGAACTGTTTTAATGGATTTTATCCGAGACACTCGTTTCAACGTGTCTTTTCGGTTACCATTTGTTTTCTAACACAAATTATATTTCAAAACAGTAACTAAATGAACAAACAAGAAATCAAACAATCCATTTCAATTAAAACAAGTTTAGGTTTGGAATTTTGGAGGAAAATCACCCAATTTTGTCTTCTTAGTGGTTACGTTGGTCCGTTGGAAATCGTGCATGATTGTTTTGAAACTATTTTCACATTTTTAACACATAAAAGCAGCCATGCAAACATGCAAAAAGCAAAAACAAGAAATGGAGAGTCACGGCCAAAAGGTAGCCGACCCTAGACACGTATACACAAACATATCTAGCCGAACAAAAGCTGAAATATCCGAAAGCTAGCTTTTTTAGCTTCCTTAAACTTGTGTTTGGCAATATTTAAACCAAAAGAAGCCATACACAAAACTATTACAATCCAAAATCCTAAATACAAACATGGTTAATCTAAAAGAAAACCTAAGGCTAGAAAGGAGACCTCACACCACTCAAGGTTAGAAGTTATACCTAGCTCTCCGGTTTGAGCTTTCCTTTGGCGTGTTGCCTCCTTGGCCAAATGGTCTTCTAGGTTTTGGCTCCAAACCACCTTATATGGTTATTTAACCTCTTAGAGCAGACGGTAAGGGAGGTTTTGGTTAGTCTTTTGAGAAACAAAACATGAGAAAAGCTAGCATAAGGGCACGGTTTTACCTTAGTGTAAGCTAGGGTTTCTCCGAAGCTTTCCTTGCTTCTTCTTCCTCCCTTGCTCGGCCTCTATCTCGCTTTCTCTCTCAAAATTATTTTCTTCTCTCTCTTTCTCTCTCTCGCTCTATATTTCTGAAATGGGAGAGCAAAAATGAGGGCAAGAGGTGTTCTAGTATTTTTATAAACAATCAAAGATTTTTTGGCAAGCTTTCTATCCTTTCACCTTCCTTCTCTCTCTTGACCTCTCTTGCCGTGCCCTCTCTCATTTTTTCATTTCAACCTTAAATCAATACATTCACATGCTTCTAGGCTCTTAATCTCAACCCTCTATTTTTTCACATCAATCCATCTAATGGCCTAGATTTAGCAATAGTAAAACGCTTTTCATTTTTTTTGTCTTTTTTCTTTGTCTGTTCCTCTTGTCTTTTCTTTTTGGCCTTTTCTTTTTGTCTATTCATTCCTTTCTCTTCATTATTACTACCATCTTCTCTATCTCTCTCTTGAAATTTGCTCCAATTAAATAATAATTTATTAGTCATTCACCACAATTGACCAATCTCGGCCCTTGATTTTATTCTTAGTGGTTAAGTCTCTTTAAAGAAGAGTAATAAAGCTAAAACTTTTAATTTCCCAAAGGTCTCATAAAGTTCAAGGACTCACGGTATAATCTTGCACTTTAAGGAGTCGAATTCAAATCTAATGACCATTAAGAATTCAAACACAAATATTCCGATTGTAAAATGGAAAATGCAATAATGAAAATGAGTTCTAATTACAAGACGAGATATTAAATTAATTATAGAAGAGTCGATGATACAATGATGTTTATCTAATTCTATTGAGGAAGTACCGTAGAACGGTAACCCCGTGGGCAGGGGTACAATTCCCTTACATATATAAAAAGTCCGCGAAGCTTAGAGTAAAGCCGGGTACTTCTCTCAAATCTCGCCTTCTCGTTCCCATGTTGCTTCTTCCATTGAGTGGCTTTCCCATTGGACTTTCACCAATGGTATCGTCTTGTTCCTCAGTTGTTTCTCGCTACGAGCCAAAATTTTCTCAGACTGCACTTCATGTTCTAGATCAGAAGTGATTTCAACTTCTGGGTGCTTTAGAATATGCACAGGGTCAGCGATATATTTCCTTAACATCGATACGTGGAATACGTCATGTATTCCAATCATCGCGGGTCGTAGTTCCAACCTATATGCTACCTTGTTGACTTTCTCGAGAACTTCAAAGGGTCTGATATATCGGGGGTTCAACTTGCGAAATCTCATTACTTGCTTTACGGGAGATGCCTTTAGAAATACTTTGTCTCGCACATCGAACTCTAATGGACGTCTTCGTTTGTCGTCTTTGGGTAGTCTTCATTCTCTGTCGAATCTTCCGTATCGCTTCTGACGCCTGTTCCACAAACTCAGGTCCTAAGTATTTCTTTTTCGCTCTCTAGTCCCAATGTAGTGGGGGTCGACATTGCCTCTCATACAGGGCCTCATAAGCCGCCTTCTCCATTGTGGCTTGAAAATTATTGTTGTAGGCGAACTTGGCCAACGGAAGGAATCTTTCCCACGCTCCTATAAAATTTATCGCGTAGGCTCTCAGCATATCTTTGAGTGTTTAGATTGTGCTTTCAAACTGTCCATCTGTCTGAGGGTGGTATGATGTGCTGAATTTTGAGTCATGTACTAAGCACGACTTGTAAACTTTTCCAAAATCGGGAGGTAAATTGACTGTGTCGATTTGACACGATCGAACGAGGCACTCAATGTAGTCTTACAATGTTCTGAATGTAAAGCTCAGCGAGCTTATCCATGGTATAAGTGGTGCGAAATGGAATGAAATGAGTGGATTTTGTGAGACGATCCAAAATGAGTCATGATTTCGGCGGGTTCTGGGCAACCAGGTCAAAAAATCCATCGTGACTGGATCCCATTTCCACTCTGTGATTTCCAGCAGTTGCAACATTTCTACATATTTTGATGTTTTGGCTAATCATAGTCCATCTGCTAGTAATTCTTTAACTCTCTTCGGACTTTTGCCAGGAATTTATCCTTTGATTGGGCCTCTTAAAGTTTGTCCAGTATCACTGGGGGTACTTGTAAGCTAGACAGCCTTCCATAAAATATCACTAGCTCGAAATTTACTATCTCTTTTGCCAATTTGTTTGGTAGTCCTTGTAGTATTGCTAATGTCCCTGTTGATTTATGGCTGAGTGCATCCACAACTTTGTTTGCCTTTCCAAGATGGTAATTGATGGTTAAGTCATAATCAGAGAGGTCTCTAACCATCGTCCTTGACACACATTTAGTTGTTTTTGTGTGAACAAATATTTTAGAGTTTTATGACCTGTAAAGATCCAACAATGAACACTATAGAGATAGTATCGCCAGGTCTTGAGGGCGAACACCATAGCTGCCAGCTCTAAGTTATGTGTGGTATATTTTGTCTCATAATCCTTGAACTGTCGCAAGACATAGACGACTACCTTGCCGTTTTGCATGAGTACGGCTCCTAATCCAGACTTCAAGGCGTCACAGCATATGGCAAACCTGGCACTTACTTGTGGAATGGTGAGGACAGGTACGGTAGTCAACTGTTTTTTTAGTTCTTGAAAGCTCCGTTTACACAGTTTTGTTCACGAATACTTGTGCTCCTTGCGGGTTAATTCCATCAATGGGTTTGCTATCGTAGCGAAACCTTCTACGAGTCTACGATTGTAACCAGCTAGTCCTAGAAAACTTCTAATCTCGGTCACGTTCTTTGGCTGTGGCTAGTTTAAAACTGCCTCAATCTTAGCAGGGTCCACTGCAATTCTGTCCTTAGAGATGACGTGACCTATAAACACAACTATATCAAACCAGAATTCACACTTCTTAACCTTGGCGTAAAGCTCTTTCGATTAGAGTCGTTGTAATATTAGCCGTAGACGCTTGGTATGATCTTCCTTATTCTTAGAATACACCAAGATATCGTCAATGAAGACGATGACAAATTTGTCCAAGTAGTCTTCGAAGACTTGATTCATCAAATTCATGAATGCTGCAGGAGCATTGGTGAGTCCAAACGACGTTACTAGAAACTCGTAATGTCCGTATCTTGTTCGGAAAGCCGTCTTCGGCACATTTTCGGCACACCTTTAGCTAGTGATACCCGAATTGCAAATCTATCTTAGAAAATACGGCAGATCAGGCAAGCTGATTGAATAAGTCATCGATTCGTGGGAGCAGGTACTTGTTATTGATGGCTGCCTTGTTCAACTCCCTGTAGTCAATGGACAATCTCAGCGAGCCGTCTTTCTTTCGGACAAACAGGACTGGCGCTCCCCACGGGGAGTAGCTGGGTCGAATAAGGCCTTTTTCTAACAACTCTTCCAGTTGTGCTTTTAATTCCTTTAGCTCAGCAAGGGCTAAACGATATGGAGCTCGGGAGATCGGTGCAGTTCCATGGATCAGTTCTATGCAGAACTCTATTTTTCGATCAGGTGGCAAACCTACCAAGTCGTCCGGAAATACGGATAAGTATTCGCGTACTATAAGTACGTCGTCCGGCACTAGCTCTCGCTCATTCGTGGAGTCGATGATGTTGGCCAAGTACCCTCAACATCTGCTATTGAGCAACTTCTTGGCTTGGAACGCAAAAATGGTCAGAATTGTTCGACCGTGCGTGTTTTCTTGGCATCGAATGATTGGGCATTCAGAGGATTGAAACGTACACGTTTCCTTCGATAATCTCTCAGCACAAAATGGGTGGTAAGCCAGTCTACTCCAATAACCAGATCGAAATCGTACATTTTGATCTCTATTAGATTTGCATGAAGAATAAACTCCCCAATCTTGATGGGTACATTCTTAAACTAAGATGTTGACTTATAAACGTCTCCAGCTGGAGTAACAATAATGAACAGACTACTAAGCGTTCTCATGTTGCCCTCAAGCTTGTCGCCAAGACGCTTAGCAATGAAAGAGTGAGTCGCTCCTGAGTCTAGAAGCGTAAACAAAATGAGATTAGAGACAAGGAGCTGACCTGAGACTGACGTAGACGGCCCAGCCACTATGTCTCCCTCGTTAAGGTTGTAAACTCTAGCATTTGGGCGCCCACAGGGTGATGGCTTTGTTGCATTAGCTGGCGCACTCTTGCAATCGTGCGCAATATGGCCTTCATTCCCACAGTTGTAGCAGTCGCGGGTGGTCCCGAGGCGGCATTCTCCAGGGTGAGCATTATGGCACTTCGGGCACTGTGGAACTAGTACCGTCCTGTCTTTGGCATTTTCCTCACGGGGCATCCATCGCCCTTTCACATTTCTTTATTTAGGCTTCTCCTGTCTCCTCTTACTACTATCTCCTTTGTTTCTATTCTCATATCTCGGTCTTGTGTCATTATTACTGTAATTTGGTCTCTTATAACCAAACCGGTTATCCTTACTAAAGTTCCTTGAACGAAATGAAGTTTGTCCTCTTTCCCCATAACTATTCTTCCTCTCTCACCTTCGCCCCGGCGAGTAAGATTGCTCTCAGTGCCCTTGACTTCCTGCATGTCCCATCCATCATTTCGCAGGGCTCGTTGGATAGGATCGGCGTAGAATTTAGGTCTTTCTCTGTCGCTGTTTATTTGTTTTGCGATCTCAGGGTATAATCCATGCTTAAACTTCATCTTTCGAGCATTACAAGATCTATGAGATGCGTACCAATAGGCAACACGTGAAGTACAATAGAACAACACCGAGAGACAAGCTAGAGGGCGACATGAGAACGCTTAGTAACACATTCATTACTGTAACCCCAGCTGGAGATGTATATAAGTCAACTTTAATTTAATAGTGGTCGTTCTGAGTTTGTTCCATTCTTTAACCTCGCTTACACAGTTTTTCTCGACTTTTCGAGTTTAAGCCGTTCCGGTTTCGTTCTAGCTCGAAATAGTTTCAAATTTGAAACTATGGCTAATTATATGATCATGGATCATATTGTGGCCGTAGAAATAGATTACAACTCAAAAAGGGTCATTTTTCTAAATTGGGCTAATTTGTAATTATTTAAAAGTTTAGGGACTCATGGTGTAATTTTGCACTTGAAGGAGTTGAAATTCAAATCTAATGACCACTAAGAATTCAAACACAAATATTCTAATTGTAAATTGGATAATGTAATAATGAGAATGGATTCTAATTACGAGACGATATATTAAATTAATTATCGAAGAGTCGAGAATACAGTGACGTTTATCTAATTCTATTGAGGAAGTACCGTAGAAGGATAACCCCGGGGCCAGGGATTACAAATAATTTGAATTCTTTTTTCAAACTGCTAAAATTAAATTTACCAATTCAAACGAAAAAAGTTCAAATTGCTACAATTTGAGCTGTTGGTCAAACATTGTGCTCTTCAATTTTTTGAGTTGTCGCCAAGTTTTGATCCTTATAGAAATATATATTTTTTTCTTTTTCACTAAGAATAATAGAAATTGCTTGAATCTAATGTGACAAAACATCAACTAATAAAAGGCTCATTTTGCTGATGTGGCAAAATATTATGCTCGTCTAACACAATACAATACAATACAATATAACAGGATACAGTATGATATGATAAACTAAATGTGCCCTAATTATATATATATTTTTTGTGCATACACTGTTTGATAATTTATTTGAATACAATACAATACAATATAATATAATAGGATACAGTATGATATGATAAACTAAATGTGCCCTAATTATATATATATTTTTTGTGCATACACTGTTTGATAATTTATTTGAATGAGGAGAAGAGGGTGGAGGAGAGGAGAAGGAAGAGTGGATTGGATGAGACTTTGCGGTATACGACCTTCCCATTGTAGCTGTAGATGAACTTTGTTTCAACTGAAAAAATGAAAATAAAAGAAAAGGGGAAAAACTTGTGTGGGATGAGAAGTATAATAATTTTTATGCACTTTTGTTGGATTGGATATTAGTCATAGGATTATGTTGCATCAGTGTTTTTTTTTTTTTTTTAATCATATCCCAATTTAGAATCCTCATTTTTATGCCTTTTTGTTTCTTTCTTTTTTTTTTTTTAGATTTTAATCATTTTCAACATTTCATATTCTCAAATTCTTTCTCTATAATTTTTCTACCTAAAGTCCTAAAATTTATTATTCTCTATTTTCTTATAAATATTTTATTAATTATACGATCAAAGACTTTTTTTTAAAAGAAATTTTAAGAAAATAGTCATTTTTTAAAAGAGTAGTTTTAAAAAGTAGTAAATATTTTATAATCTTAAAAAGATAGTCCATCATAAATTTTATTATATTGGTAAAAAATTTATTACGGTAAATTTTATATATAATTTTATTATGATAAGACATTTCTTAAATTTTTTTAATGAGTACTTTTAACTTTTCGAAATTGTGGCTAGTTTTTAAAAGCACACCATCCAATATGATTATTTACTTAAATAACTCTTTTTATTAAAAAAAAAAAAAAAAGCAAATGTGTCCAAAGAATGAGATAAAAAATGAAAAAGATTATGTATATAAATATTCGATTATCAGCGCAAATATGTAATTATAGTTAATATATCTGATGCTCTCTTGATTAATTTCAAAAAGGGAGAATTTCAAAATAAAGACATTCTTGATACCACATAATAATCTACAGCCCAAGTGGTATGCTCCATTTGTTTCCACTTTATGTTTGTAATGTAAATTTTAGGATATAAATTAAAAATGCAACACACATGGGGTATAGATTATCATTGTGATAAGAATGAGGCATTACTTAAAACCCTCCTTTCAAAAATGTCTCCAAACACACTTGGAAGCAGCCAAAAAAAAAAAAAAAACCCTCAAATCGAAACATTATTAATTTCCAAACAATCAGTATAAGTGGTGTAGGCAGGCATGTTATAATTTTTGGTTTCTTTATGGATTAAAAAAAAAAAAAGCCTTCAACGTTGAAAATTAAGATAATCTCATTGTTCTTTCTCTAATGTTAAAGAAAAGATATTTGGCATTACACTTGTCTCATATGAGTCTTCTCCACTTGGGTCTTTATCACGAGGACCCCTTGATTTTGTGTTTATGGACCACCATGAAATGTGGCACATTTGTATTTGTGTTCCTAACCCATGATATTATCAAATATCCAACTTGTCCGTGTCCAATTGCTATATATTCTTCATTTGTATTTGGCTCTTTTTATTTTATTTTTTTATATTTTTTATTTAGCCAATTCTTTAGCATGAACTTCTAAACAAATATCTATTTACTTGCTTAAAAGGTGTCATTTTCCATCTTTGCCCAAGAGTAGCCATTAGAGGAATGTCTTCAAATATGTTTGTGCTTTCTCCAATGTGCATTAAATTCCTTTGTCTGAACAAGTTCTACCACTACTTATTGATCATAAGCTGAGCCAAACTAGTAAGATGCATTCCAGACAAAGTCCAGACACTTTAATAAGAATATTTAGTGATAGTGAAACAACAGAGAATTCTGAGAGCTCTTACTTAGGCCATGCCCAATTTGTTCTTTGAGCTTTTGCTGACTCAGTTTAGGCCTACTTATGATAGTCAAAGTCAGCGTCCTTGTGGCAGCTTCTTTTGCAGCCTTTGCAGTTTCACAAATAAACAGCAATTCCACAAGGAAGCAAAACACTCTAGTTGAGCTTCAAGGTGTGTTTTTGACTGACCCACTTGTGAATTTTGTTCCGACTTCTGATTCAGACAAGTGATTTTTTCAGTGACCTTTTTTCAGATAAACTCATTTTATCGGTTTTCTTATGTGGGTTGCCCTTAAATTTCAGATGGTGCTTTAATGGAGTCAGAGAAAGTTGAGGAGAAGGACGAGGAGAAAGCAAATTCTGATGTTCTAGTTCTCTCTCTCTCTGCACTTACATACAAAATATATACATGTTATACTCTTGATTTTGCAATATATATATATGTATATATATTATATACACATATATAGCCTTCATATATATATATATTTTTTTTTTTTTTTGTAGAAACTACTATTTTACAATGATAAATTTACTGATTACCCAACTAAAAACAGCTAATAAATTTGCAAATTATTATGCCAAGTCACTATTTACAAGATGCGGTTAAAATACTATGAAAACATATTCAAAAGTAGTTTATATTTAGGACACTTATGCACATTTCCCTTTGTTCTGTATAGACTTGATGATAAATTTGAGATGCTGCAGGATGAAGATAAGGAGAATAAGCTCAGAGGCAGTAAAGTGTTGAAAAATGTAACAGAAGATGAGAAATTAATAATAAGTGATTTAGCAAGTGAAATAGAGCAGCGGAAAGTTTACCTTCAAGGGAAACTCCTAGAATTGTATGGTCTCAAAGAAGAGAAACAATACTTGGCCAAATTGCAAACACATTTGGAGGAAAAGTCAGAGGAGATTGGCATCTTAAATGTCACCCTTGCCTCGTTGCAATGCGAGAAAGAGTCTCTCGAAGAAGAGACCAAACAAGGCGCTTTGGCAAAGAAAAATCTGGAAGTGGCGAAGAAAATGATAGTCGAAATAGAGAGAAAAATGGCCGTGAATGCAAGACGCATGAAGGGTCGGGTTTCGATGATCGAGGATCGAGTTTGTGGATTTCGAGGAGACGAAAGCTCTCCAAGAGATGCCCTGATTGAGAAGAAGCTCAAAGCTCTTAGGAGTTTGGAGTTGGAAGCCGCTAAGACAAAGAGGAGAAACAAAGAGCTTCAGTTAGAAAAGAGGGCATTAACAATTAATTTAGTTGCTGCTCAAGATAAAATAACTGCACTCTCCGACGTCACTGAGGTACGTATACATTTTTAACTTATTCTTTTCAATTCACAACAATCTCAAAAGTAGTTCTATTTTCACTAGACTAACTTCAATACGACAAGATTATTACACATATTTCCATTAGAGATAAAACTTTGTGCAATTAATAGTACGACATTGAAATAAAAGAGTGTAAAATTTAAGCGCAAGGAGTTGGAGATGAGAATATAGTTTAGTAGAAAAATTATACATTTTAAGTTTTATGTCGGTGGTCTTCACAAAACTTTTATGTTTCTGAGATATCTTGTTTGGAAATAATGCTAGTTCTATTAAAAATTTTGATAACAAATAATGTGACAAACTGTATAATATGACAATATACATGTATCGTCTAACCAGTTCCTAATATTCATTTTTTTTCAAACGAAAAACGTTACCAAAGTTAAAAATTAATAAAATAAATATAAGATTCATTGAATCATGCTTAAAACTTCCAAACACCTTGCTCTGTTCCAGGATCAAGTCATGGACAAGATTGAAGATGAAACAAGCGCATTGAAACACAACAATGAAGATCTATCAAGAGAAATAGAAAAACTGCACAAGGACAGATTTGAAATGGTGGAAGAACTTGTATACCAGCGATGGCTCAACATTTGCTTGAGATTTGAAGCTCAAAACAAAGACAACCCACTAGCACAAACCTCCAAAAATGATAATCTCAACAACAATAGTGAATTGACAAATTCGGAGGAGAAAATCAAGTGTCCAACTTCATACCCCAGCTCTTCATACAGCTTCTCATCACTTACTTCCTCGACTGAGAGTGACCCAGTTGAGACCACTACTTTCGGAAGCTCTTCGACTGAGAGTAGCCAAAACAGTTCAAGGAAAAGCTCTAGCTTCATGAGAAGAGTCATCAGGTGGAGATCAGGATGTAAAGATGACTCAATTGTCACTTCCTTGGCCGAGAAGAGAAAGAGTCCAACGAGCAAGGGTGGCCTAGTACGGAGATTTTCCACGTCAATGGTTCCGGAGAGCTCATCATCAATGAGAAGAAACAAAGGCCTTGATGAGAATGTGATCGCAACAAGTCCATTTGTTAAGAACAAAGAGCAGTATGGCTTTGCCAAATCCTCTGAGAAACTAAGTTGCAACACACTACGAGTCAGGAGAGTTTCATTCAGTGATCATTTGGTCAAGAAAGTTGGTGATGATGATGATGATGATGTGCCAAGTATTAGGTCAGTTGATAGAGTGTTAGGTCATCGAAGTGATGAGAAATCCAGCCACATGCTAAACTCTACTGGTTTTGAAGGAAATGAAAACTCGGAGGAAAAATCTGAAAGTGGTGTGAATGGTGGGGTATCAATTGATGACAAAAGGCTTGAAAACATTGAAGGTGATGTTATAAAGAATGAAATGATTGGTGGCTTAAAGGAAAACAAGGTTAAAGAGGACCAATTGGTGCACTATCTCTTTGCTCTGTTGGGTTTCTTGCTTTTCATTTTTCTTGCTTATATGTTACACACTACAACAAGATTTCTCTAAACTTGAGATTCAAACATGTATGCATACATGTATGTGGGTGATGAAAGTATATTTTGTATGAATCACTTTTTAATGGTACACGTAAACAGATGTCATATAACGTATTATTAATTTTTTCCTTGTGTCATATCTTTAATTTATGCGCCTATTCCTACTCTATAAACAAATAGTAAAAGCTAAAGTAGTACACTATCTAAGATATAGAATATTAATGGTACAAAAAATGAGGGCATTATGTATTTTTGAGATCTAAGTTGACAATACCTACCACCTACCACTATCGCAAATCATGTCACTTTGGATATTAACATATAATATTATTTTTCACTTCATCTTGTCTTTTTCATTTGTAAACAAAGAGATTTAGTCAAATTTGCCACTAAAAATGACATAAATTGCAATCTTTTTTTTAGGTGGCAAATTTTGTAACATATTGTTCAGACTAGGCATTTTCAATTAGAAAACTGTAAAACAAGACCATTTTAAGTGTTGCTTAATAATCTATACTCCTAATGGTGTACTCCTTTTAATTTTACCGTATGATTGTAGTATAAAAGTGAGAGTATAAATTAAAAGTACAATTCGAAAGGGGCATAATGTGTCTATTTTGATATAGGAGATTTTGAAGAATGACCATCTTTTAACACATTAATTGTTGGAATTTAATGCGAAGCGGAAGCGTGGATTTTATAGAAAAAAAATTAATAAACACGAAGATCATATCACATATGAACATATAGCATAGAATTCACAACAAAGCATAGGATCAAAAATTCATATAAATGTAAAATAAGAAGATTAAGAGAACAAGATTTATACCGAGACGATCGGACTAAATAGGACTCCTTCAAAAATCCAAACGATTCTAAATCCTTCCAAGCTCCTTGATTCAGAATCGAATTACAGGACGTTGGTGTAGATCGAAACCACAATCTTCCAAACCGATCTCCAAATCAATAAAGAACAAAGGGTGGGCTTTGTATTTCAATCACACACGGGGAAAACAATTTTCTAGCCCTTGTGGGAGGGGGATGGGCAAATTTTGAGAGAAGTTTTTCTCTGAGAAAAACTGTTTCTCTGATAGCTCTCTCTCTGAAAAAATGTTACGTCTGATTGAAAAACCAAGGCTAGGGCTTTTTAAATCAATCTGAGAGGAGTGGGTTGTGGGCTAAAATTTTGGCCCACTAACCCATGTAAATGGCGCCATTTAGGAGAGACTTTTCCCTTTTTTTTTTTAATTACGAATTTTAATTTATTTCAAAAATAAATTAATTAGATAATTATCCAATAATTATCTTTAATCGAAATTAAAACGAAAATACAATATTTAAATCAAATTTAAATATTTATATTTATTCATATGATTTAATCAATCTCATTAATTAAATCATGTGCACCATTTATAATAATTATTTAACACTTAAATAATTAAAATAAAATAAAATAAAACTCCTTTTATTTTATATTGAATGACCTTGTGTGTGAACATATAATTAATCACATTAATTATAATTTGCTTTCTTTATCAATTTGTTCGGAGTCGGTCCGGGGACCATGGACCCGATAATTCAAGCTCCAATAAATTAAGAAATTAAACTAAAGCTCTTTAGTTAAAAATCTAATTTATTAATCCCGAGGTTACTCCACTATAAACCCGAGATTGAACTCTTGAGAATATCAGAATAATTTACTCGATGAGTACGTCCACTGATTTAGTCATTACATGAGATTCAACCCTCCAGATTGGTTCATATCTTGAGCAGGTGAAATTACCGTCATACCCCTCGAGTCACATTTATTCCTTAAGTAACTAATATTAACTTCTTTTAATTAGAAGCTAGATTCCGTATCTGCAAATCCCATTCCTCAGTGATCTCGCCTCGAGCTCCCAAAACGCAAGTATTCGTCCCATTGCGAGATAATGGTACTTAACGAACGAATCAAAGAACTTGCAAACGAGACCTAGAGGTCTGTGATCACTCAGGATTGAGATCGATTCTCATATTACCGTCTTTTGACAACGAAACGAAATGTCGTAACGGTTCTTAACGACACTTTGTAACGAGTCGGTCCTAGCCGTGTACAGTCCAACTATACATAACGCTCCCACTATGTATCGCTACACGATTAGTGTTCTGCGTATGTGATTTCCAATCAAGTAATCCAATCTTGATTAATCACTGACTTAATTTTAAACGTGTTAATTTTATAATTCGATATTTCATAAGACACTTATAAATATCGAAATAAAATTTTTTAGAACACGTTAAGGATTTAGATGAATGTTCGTATAAAACAATATTTCAAACAAAATAATAAAAATGTCTTCTCATTTTATTAATTGAAGCAAAATAATAATATTACAAAAATCCTTTTCTAGGGAAACATCCAACAATCTCCCACTTTGCCCTATAGCAGATGAGACATTTCTCTCAGACCCATTCCCTCTAAGTGTTTGTTGAATTGCTTCTCAGTTAGAGTCTTGGTGAAGGGATCTGCTAGGTTTTCCAATGTCGGGATCTTCGTCACGGTGACATCTCCACGGTTGACGATCTCTCTAATGAGGTGGTACTTCCTTTCTATATGTTTTCCTCTCTTGTGGCTGCGAGGTTCTTTTGAATTAGCCACAGCACCACTATCATCACAATAAAGTGTGATGGGCTTATCCATATCTGGAACAACTTCCAGATCAGTCAAGAAATTCTTGAGCCATACCGCTTCTTTAGCTGCTTCTGAAGCTGCTATGTATTCAGCCTCCATAGTAGAGTTAGCAATACTGGATTGTTTGATACTTCTCCAGACTACCGATCCACCACCAAGAGTGAACACTGATCCTGAAGTTGACTTTCGGGAATCTTTATCCCCTTGAAAGTCAGAATCAGTGTATCCTAGTAAATTCAAGTCCCCACTCGAATATACAAGCATATAGTCCCTCGTTCTTCTTAGGTATTTGAGGATGTATTTAACTGCTATCCAATGTTCTGGACCATAGTTTGACTGGAACCGACTTACCACTCCCACTGCATAGCAGATGTCCGGTCTAGTGCATAATATAGCATACATTAGACTTCCAACTGCAGATGCATATGGAATCCGTCTCATGTCCTCCTCTTCTTGCGGTGTCTTCGGACACTGCTGTTTAGAGAGAGAAACTCCATGTCGGGTCGGCAAGAGACCTTTCTTGGAGTTTTGCATCGAAAAACGAGCAAGCACCTTATCAACATAAGCTGCTTGAGACAGTGCTAGTAGCTTGTTCTTCCTATCCCTAAGGATTTGGATTCCTAGAACATAGCTCGCATTTCCCAAATCTTTCATTTCGAATTGCTCGGCCAACCAATTCTTCACATCTGACAACTTTGCTACATTATTCCCAATAAGTAGAATGTCGTCAACATAAAGAATTAAAAATACCACAGTTTGATCCTAGATGAGTTTGTAAACACAAGGCTCGTCAGGGTTCTTTTCGAAACCATAGGTTTTGATGGTTTCATCAAACCTTAAGTTCCAAGACCTAGAGGCTTGCTTAAGCCCATAAATGGATTTAAGCAGCTTGCAGACTTTCTGCTCTTGGCCTTCTTTTATAAACCCGTCTGGTTGAGACATATAAATCTCCTCTTCAAGATAGCCATTCAAAAACGCCGTCTTGACGTCCATTTGCCATATCTCGTAATCAAGACTGGCAGCTATGGACAGAAGTATGCGAATGGATTTAAGCATGGCAACAGGAGAAAAGATTTCCTCATAGTCAATCCCTTCCTTCTGGGTATAACCCTTTGCCACCAGTCTAGCCTTATAGGTTTCGACCTCTCCATCGGCACCTCTCTTTTTCTTGTAGATCCATTTACATCTAATGGGCCTGACATACTCAGGTGGGTCTACAAGTTCCCAGACAGAGTTGGAGTACATTGACTCCATCTCTTGGTTCATGGCTGCTTGCCATTTCTCCTTGTCAGAATTGACCATAGCCTCTTCATAGGAGACTGGGTCATCGTCATTCGTATCAGATATAACAACATTTGCCTCATTTTCCTTTCGATAGCGAATGGGTAATCGTATTTCCCTCCCACTACGTCTAGGTTCCGAGGGTTCCTGACTAGGAACTGTGGTTTCTCCTTCTTCTCTCAAATCAACAACCCTTGTTGATCTAGACGAAGAAGGTTCTGCTTCTTCATCTCCCAATCCAACAACTCTTGATGGTTGAGGAGAAGACGTGGTCCCTAACATTTCCTCGAGTATTACTTTGCTTCGAGGTTTGAAGTTATTCATATAGTCGTTCTCAAGAAAAGTGGCGTGCGTCGACACGAACACCTTCTTCTCTTTTGGACTATAGAATATACCTCTTCTTGTCCCTTTTGGGTATCCAACGAACAGAGACACTTCTGTCCTTGATTCCAACTTTCCCGCCTTTTTCTTCAGCACGTGTGCTGGGCAACCCCATATGCGATAATGGCGCAAACTGGGTTTACGACCATTCCATAATTCCAGGGGTGTTTTGGGAATAGACTTAGATGGCACGACATTCAAAATATCAACAGCCGTCTTTATTGCATAGCCCCAAAAAGATACTGGTAGTGAAGAATAGCTTATCATAGATCTAACCATGTCCAACAAAGTTCGATTCCTTCTTTCAGCAACTCCATTGAGTTGAGGGTCACCAGGAGTCGACAATTCTGACACAATTCCATTCTCAATGAGATGGTCAGTAAACTCAGTATCTAGGTATTCACCTCCCCGATCTGATCTGAAGGTTTTTAGAGTCTTACCTAATTGCTTTTCAGCTTCTGCACGAAATTCTTTAAACTTCTCATAAGCTTCAGATTTTCGTTGCATTAGGTAAATATATCCATATCTTGAGAAGTCATCAATGAAACTGATGAAATACTCATAACCACCACGAGCTTGAACATTCAAAGGTCCACAGACATCTGAATGAACGAGTTCGAGAGGTTCCTCGGCTCTTTTCCTTTTACCCGAGAAGGATCTCTTGGTCATTTTTCCCTCTAGGCAAGATTCACAGACGGGTAGGGTTCCAACACTTAGTTCCCTCAAAGGACCATCCTTTGTTAATCTGTTTATCCTGTCTAGACTAATATGGCCAAGTCTAAGATGCCATAGATATGTTTGATCATCATTAGATACTTTTTGTTTCTTGTTAGAAATTGGATTAGCTATTCTAAACATTTCAGTGTTAAAAGAATAAGATTCAAAAGGTCACAAAACATAAAGCCCATATTCCAAGTGTGCAGAACAAATATTCAAACCGTTGCGAGAAATAACAATCGCATTATTATTTAACGAAACTGAAAATAATTGTTCACATAATCCAGAAACTGAAATCAAATTTCGTCTGAAACAAGTAATGAAATAAACTGAATTTAAAAATAAATATTTATTCGTAAATACGAGCCGAGCTTCTCCCACTGCTTTCGCTGAAACAGACTCTCTATTTCCCACGGTCAGTGTAAGCTCTCCTTCCTTAAGCTCTCTCCATGAGCTAAGTAGCTGCAAAGAAGAACAAACATGATTAGTCGCTCATGAATCAACTATCCAGGACGAGGACAAATCCTCAGCTACATTAGCCTCTAAAATATGTAAGTTTGATAGTGGTACATTACCAGCGTTTTTCTTCGCTGCTAGCTTTGAAAGATAAAGAGGACAATTCCTCTTCCAGTGACCTTCCCCATCATAATGGAAACACTTTCCCTTTGCAGTAGGTTGAGCTTGAGGTGGTGGGTTTGTATTTGCGGGCTTTTTGCCTTTCTTATCCCTTTTGTTGATTTTCTTCTGGACGCCCAGCGCGGGACCCTTCTCCTTAGACGATCTGGCTTGCCCTTGTCCTTTACCTCTTTGGGCGGGCCCTTTCCTCTTTCGAGGATTGGCTCTTGAGGTGGAGGCCTTGTCAGCAATGTTTACTGACCCAAGCTTCTTCCCCAGCCTTTGAATCGACTCAAAGGTTTGCAGCTCATTCAGAAGCTATGTTAACCCATATTTCAGTTTATTCATTATGTAGTTCGAAGTAAACTGAATGAAGTCAGACGAAAGAGAATTCAGAATAATTCCCACTTGTGTGACCTCGCTGATTTGAGCCCCATGGAGTTCTACCTCCGTGAAGTAGTTCGTCATCATCATGACGTGGTCCCTCACATGCGTGCCCGAACGCATCTTAGCACCAGAGTACTTGTGCGTTAGCTCAATCCGAGCTTGTTCACTCTGCTTCCCGAACATTTCTTGCAGAGTGTCGAGCATTTCTACAGCAGTCTCCTTGCCCTCCAACTTGGCCCGCAACGCATCAGATATGCTTGCTAAAATATAGCCTATGGCCTTGTTGTTAGAGGTGACCCATCGGTCATATTCATCCTTAGCCGATCGCGAACTATTCGCGGTTGGCGTAGGTGGACGTACCTCGGTAAGCACAAATCTAATGCTTTCCGAGACTAGGACTACGTTGAGGTTAGACTTCTATTTCTGGAAGTTTTCACCCGTAAGTATGTCCTTAGACAAGAGGGCGGTGATTGGATTTCCCGTAGACATTGGTTTTGCTGATAAAATAAGAAACATAATTAAAATTTTCTTGAAATAAAACATCCATCATGATTTCGGGAATTTAAACGTGAATGCATGAATGCAACGGATAAATGCTTAGAAAAAACCTTTGTTTAAAAATCCCTCGATAATTCGATTAACCATAAATGCAGTGCCGCCGTAGGGTAGGTCACCACACTTACTTAACCAAACCGAGACGTTCTCGATTAATAGATACGACCGAAATAACTCTTATTTCCATATCTACTAAAAACCGATACTGGACTTGGCCAGACGACTCAACACTTGATCGTCTTGTGAATCGACCCATCGTTTCGATTCATTCGGCTTAACTTAAATATGCCGTCGTAGGATAGGTCATACTTGAAATACACCAAATTAATCTATCATGTGAATCGAGCCTTGGTATTGGGCAAAGAGAACACCTTCCGTAGGGGGACGTTTAAAAAAAAAAACGCCACTAGGCCCCTCTCAACCCTCACGGTGCTCGATAACGATGGAGACCTAAGATTCACTATTCAAATAGTATTTTTATTACTAGTTCAATTAACTAGGTTAAATTCATTTTTAAGTTAACTAATCTCATTAATAACTTAAATTTGAATTTAGGTGATTCTAAGCTACCCATTTAAAACCCATTTTAAAATTGCTTAGAATGAGTACTTTTCGTGATATACTAATTGGAATCTAATCATCTCATGTTTAATTATCCTAATTAGTACTAAGTAGTTTTACTTAGAGTCTCACTTCACGAAAAGAACTTCCAGATTAAAGGAGGGACTGTCGTCCGCTTAAAACCCCAAAACCTTAGACCTCTTATCGGTCTTTGTGTCAAAGTCTTTCCGATCCGTTCAACTTATTCATTAAAAACTATCCTAACAACTTAGATAATTTTCACAAGAATAAGCCCGCAATATAAGGTTTGTTAATTCAAAATATATTAAATTAATCAAACTATTATTAATCATATTCCAAAAATATCTCATAAAATTGAATATGAAAAATAAACATGTGAATGCGGTATTTGATTGAATGGCACTATCTATACTATATGACATATGATTATGAATGACATGTTATAAAGCATAAATAAAATAAACAAATAATATAATTAGTTGGCCGGGTCTCCATGATTTATTTAAATTACTACCCATGAAAAATAATTTAACTTAAACTAAAATAAGTAAAATAATAATAATAATGATAATTGGGCACATCTTAGACGTTTAAACCATCACGTGGGATATATAAAAAAAATTTCATCAAAAGCCCAAAATGCATATACATCACGTGGGCTTCTCTGTTGCATGGTTATTTAAAAAAAAAAAACTTCATGAAAAAAAGCCCAAGACATATATCACGTGGTCTTCTTCTTCTTCGTTGCATGGGATTAAATTAAAATCCCACGTGGTCTTCTTCTTCATTGTAGCACGCCGAGTGAAGTCCAACGAAAAGCCGCCATTCTCGCTCGAAGACCGAGTGATCCTCAACTGCCCCTTGATTGTTTCCACGTTTCTCGGCCACAATCTCTCAGCCGAGTGAAGATCGCGTGGAGTCCGAAGAATCCGCACCACGTTCGCCGAGTTTCTCGCACGAAGATCAAGCCGTGCACTACCACGTCACCGGAGATTTCGCATCTCAACGTCTCAGCCGATCGCCATCGCCGAAACGCCGCCGTCAAGCCGTGAATCACCCGACGGTCACACCACCGTCAATCCGTGAAGCGCCGCTATGCATCGAAGAGAAGCCGACTCCGCCACAAGGTCGCCGCTGCCGTCGAACCTCCTCGACTATGCGGCGGCTTCCACCGCGACGTCGAGACCTCTCGCGGATGTTCCCACGGCCGCACCATGATCCCGGAGGAATCACGGAGTTACCGACATGTTCGCCGGTCACCACCGCTGACACGCCGCACGTGCCGTGATTCTATGGTTGCTGCGATGCCTCCGCTGAAGTACGATCACCACCGCTGTCACACCACTGTGAACACGCGGTTGTTCTCGCTCCCCTTGCGAATTCCGACGTCGCCAAGCCGAAACTCGTAGTTGAAGCTTCCATGCAAGTGTTCCGGAAAACGGCCAATCCGAGGCAGTTCAGAGGTGGTTTCTGCTGCCGCTCCTCAGCGGCGATGCAGTCACCGCCACGTCCCCGCCACCGACCCAGACCCGCTGCCGGATCCGCACCCCGTCGTCGTCGTCGTCGGATCCGAAAATATACGAAGCCGAGAAAGCCAACGCCGGAAAAATTGTTGGTGCAGAATACGTATTTTACAAAATTTTGCATTAAAAAATAAAATAAAATAATGCAAAAATTACAGAAAATTCATAACCCAATTTTAGGGCGAACAAAATTCTAAAATCATGGAAACCATACAATTAACGACCAACCAAGATCCATTCATCAAACATGAATAAAAAATAAATTCACATCAAATGCAATTCATTTATAGTGCCATTCAATCATGCAAAACGGATCAAAAAAAATTATTTTACATGCGAATATGAAAAATCGAGAACCTAAAGCTCTGATACCAATTGTTGGAATTTAATGCGAAGCGGAAGCGTGGATTTTATAAAAAAAATTTAATAAACACGAAGATCATATCACATATGAACATATGGCATAGAATTCACAACAAAGCATAGGATCGAAAATTCATATAAATGTAAAATAAGAAGATTAAGAGAACAAGATTTATACCGAGACGATCGGACTAAATATGACTCCTTCAAAAATCCAAACGATTCTAAATCCTTCCAAGCTCCTTGATTTAGAATCGAATTACAGGACGTTGGTGTATATCGAAACCACAATCTTCCAAACCGATCTCCAAATCAATAAAGAACAAAGGGTGGGCTTTGTATTTCAATCACACACGGGGAAAACAATTTTCTAGCCCTTGTGGGAGGGGGATGGGCGAATTTTAAGAGAAGTTTTTCTCTGAGAAAAACTGTTTCTCTGATAGCTCTCTCTCTGAAAAAATGTTACGTCTGATTGAAAAACCAAGGCTAGGGCTTTTTAAATCAATCTGAGAGGAGTGGATTGTGGGCTAAAATTTTGGCCCACTAACCCATGTAAATGGCGCCATTTAGGAGAGACTTTTCCCTTTTTTTTTTAATTACGAATTTTAATTTATTTCAAAAATAAATTAATTAGATAATTATCCAATAATTATCTTTAATCGAAATTAAAACGAAAATACAATATTTAAATCAAATTTAAATATTTATATTTATTCATATGATTTAATCAATCTCATTAATTAAATCATGTGCACCATTTATAATAATTATTTAACACTTAAATAATTAAAATAAAATAAAATAAAACTCCTTTTATTTTATATTGAATAATTCGACCTTGTGTGTGAACATATAATTAATCATATTAATTATAATTTGCTTTCTTTATCAATTTGTTCGGAGTCGGTCCGGGGACCATGGACCCGATAATTCAAGCTCCAATAAATTAAGAAATTCAACTAAAGCTCTTTAGTTAAAAATCTAATTTATTAATCCCGAGGTTACTCCACTATAAACCCGAGATTGAACTCTTGAGATTATCAGAATAATTTACTCGATGAGTACGTCCACTGATTTAGTCATTACATGAGATTCAACCCTCCAGATTGGTTCATGTCTTGAGCAGGTGAAATTACCGTCATACCCCTCGAGTCACATTTATTCCTTAAGTACCGTTATTTCACTATTGAACGATTCATTTACAATCTTATTGTAAATGTGCGCGCAACCATTCAATTTCAGAAACAACACTTAAGTGAACCAATATTAACTTCTTTTAATTAGAAGCTGGATTCCGTATCTGCAAATCCCATTCCTCAGTGATCTCGCCTCGAGCTCCCAAAACGCAAGTATTCGTCCCATTGCGAGATAATGGTACTTAACGAACGAATCAAAGAACTTGCAAACGAGACCTAGAGGTCTGTGATCGCTCAGGATTGAGATCGATTTTCATATGACCATCTTTTGACAACGAAACGAAATGTCGTAACGGTTCTTAACGACACTTTGTAACGAGTCGGTCCTAGCCGTGTACAGTCCAGCTATACATTACGCTCCCACTATGTGTCGCTACATGATTAGTGTTATGCGTATGTGATTTCCAATCAAGTAATCCAATCTTGATTAATCACTGACTTAATTTTAAACGTGTCAATTTTATAATTCGATATTTCATAAGACACTTATAAATATCGAAATAAAACTTTTTAGAACACGTTAAGGATTTAGATGAATGTTCGTATAAAACAATATTTCAAACAAAATAATAAAAATGTCTTCTCATTTTATTAATTTAAGCAAAATAATAATATTACAAAAACCCTTTTCTAGGGCAACATCCAACATTAATAATCTATACTTATTTCGTGTTGCACATTTTATTAATAATTTAAACTCATTTTGTGTTGAGCATTTTATTTATACCATAAATTTTATACTATAAAAATCAAAATAACACAGCACTTAGGGCTTAGAATTTTTATGCTACAAAAACAAATGAGTTATTTACACATTTACTCAACTTTCAATCATCTATTACATATTTGTTTCAAATTTGAATTAAATATCAAATATATTCATTTTGCCTGCGTGGCATAATTTTTGCTTCCAAAATTGCCCTTAGTTGATACATCTAACCCATTATTATTATTTTTAAATTCTCCTTAATATATGCTCTAAAAATAACTATCACCCATTTTATTCTCCACTACCTTCTCAAATTCTATTTTTGGAATTCAAAATACCCTAAATTATTTGCAAAAAAAATATAATGAAAACTATTAGTCTTTACAAATAAAATAATAAAAATGTGTATCACAATATTGCATTATTGTGAATATGTTTATTCCAATTCAAACAAAACAAAAAATAGCCTAGAATTTTTTAATATTAATTTAGCAATGTAATATGAAATGAAAATGTTCTGTATTGTAGCACAAGTTTCATATTGTAATATAATTTTAAATTTCATTATGATATTGTACGCAAAACAATGTTGTTAATGTGTGTAAAATCACCAAATAAACAAATAAATTTAATATTATATTACAATTTTAGAATAAATAAAAACCATGATATGATATTAGAATTTCAATATGAAATCAAGAAAATTGTATCCAAACGTGATGATATTTTTACCTGTCCAACACACACATTATGTCTTTTGTAACCTTTAATTCACTTTAAATGGATTACTTCCCTTGCCGGCCTCTTCTCGACGACGATCAGAGCAGTCGTGGCCTCTAAACAGATACAAAGGTGGGTTTTGCGAATCACGAAGTAGGTGTTCACTCGAAGGTGCTTGCGTGGTGGTTCTCTTGTGCTGGTAGTCGGACGACGGTGTTCAGCGAAGAAGTGCTCGCATAATAGTTCTTATGTTGTGCTAGTCAGACGACAGTGTTCAATGAAGAAATTATCCCTTATTCTTTTATTCAGTATCGTTGAAGGTGTGCTGAATCTAATTTGTGCCATCTAGTCGTTAGAGATGTGCGGAGGTGGCATATTATTATTATTTTTGTTTTGTGTTTTGGAGAATGTGGGGAGAATGAAAAGTATCTAAGTGTGAGGTGAATCTAATGCTTTTGATAGTTTGTATCACTTGGAAGGATATTTTTGGTGGTTATGCAAGAAATAAGTTTTTCTCGAGGATTTGTTGGTTTATATATTCTTTTTAGTTTCATTTAAAAAAATCGAATGAAATAAAAATTCCTTACATTTTGCACCTATTTTCAACTAAATTTTGTTAGTCATGTTTTAAATATATGTGATATATATATATATATATATATAATTTGGTTATCATTTTAAAATTAAAAGAATCATGTTGTTCATATGATAATAATATAGAATAAAAAGATGTTTATATCAAATTTAAAAACTGTAACAATGTACTAATAATATATATCATTCATCTTAATATCCAAAGAATATGCCAGAATAATATAATCGATTTCAATATGGTAATTATGATATTTAAGGTTTAAAGTGTATATTATCTCTATTTATTCGATGAATTTATTTGAAAATTCATTAAACGGGAGAATCATAACAATCACACAAAAGGAGGACACTAGATAAAACTATATTAAATAGCTAGGGCCACAAAAAATTAGAAGTAAAGGGCCATAATTGAACTCACATAATCATGAGAAAATGTCAAAAATATCAAATCTCACAAAGGAAAAAAAAACTAAATTGTGCAAGACTCAACCTTTATATAATACAAGTGGAGCGTTTAGAAATTCAAGGGCAAATATGCAATCTCAATCTTGCCTCGTATGCAAAATAAATAGATCTTATATTAAAAATGATTGTTGACAAATATGTAATATGTGGCTGAAAGTTGAATAATTATGTAAAAGGTTCAAAACAAAAATAACCCTGCATTTAGGGCGTAGAATGTCCTTATTTGAGAGATTTTTAGCTAAATGACATGTTCTTAACTTTAGTTTTAAGGAATTGACATGAGTTTGTTATAGTTAAGTTATTATCCATTTTTTCTTCGTTGATTTTTTAGACAATATGTATTGACTTTTTTAAACATTTGTTAGAAATTTTGATACACATACAATAAGTAACAACTTTTGATACAGATCGCGTCAGACAAAATTTATTACACATATGTAACAAAATGTCTAAATTTTATGGGAAGATTTGGGTTTTAGCCATTTTTAAGCTCATGTTTCAAAAATTTAGCCATAGTTTTACGAATTTAAGGAATTAGCCATTTTCTTTGTGTAACAGTTTTCGTTACACGTGTAACAATTTTCGTTACATGTGTAACAATTTTTGTTACCCGTCTAACAAAAATTATTACTGAGCGTAACAAAATTTGTTACATGGGTAACAAAATTTATTACATGTGTAATAAAAACTGTTACATAACGAAAATGGCTAATTCCTTAAATTCGTGAAACTATGGCTAATTCTTAAAAAAATTACCAAAAATTTGGCTAAATCCTTAAAAATCTCAAATTTTATTTCACATTTTTTGTTATGATTTGTATCAAAATTTATTACATATCGTAACAAAAATTATTATATAGCGTAACAAAAAAAATATACTTTTATTAAAGACCCAAAAACATGTGAGTCCAAAGAAAAAACATCAAACTATAATAAACAAAATGGACCTACCAAGCCTGACAGCACTTGCGATAGACCAAGCCAATAATATATTAAGTGGCTAATTGAAAAATAGTCTGAATATCAAAGATCTTGGACTGCTCCACCTAGGTTGGTTGGGTTTAGCCCAATATGATTGGCCAGGAGTTCCCGGCCCAACTGCATGTTAGGTTACACACTAGAGCCTTTCTTCTTCTTTTCGTTGGGATCGTCAAGCTGTTCTTTCACCACCAAAGCCACCTTACATTATTATTCGCCATAGCCGCGCCGTCCATGTCTCCACCGGGGGTTGTCAAGAACCCCTTCCAAATGCCGCCATCTTTCTCTTCATTGTTTTTACCATTATAGTGCCATGTCGTGGTCTCAATCTCGCCTCTTTTGCCACCATTTTTTACTTGTCGTTCTTTCGCTTTCACCACAAATCAGTCGCTGACAAAACTTCGCCCACTTCCTGCCGTCGTTGAACTGCCCTCATCTGCTTCCAACTCCTAAGATTACTGGACTCGGGCAACTTGTCGCGCTAGCCACGAACATACTCGGACGATGATGAATCATCTCGAATTATCGCCGATGGAGAGACTTGCATGATGCCATCCTCACCAATCTGATCATCACTGAGCAGCTTCGGATCGACTTCATCAGTGTTCGAAAGCTTCACTGCGATTTCTTCACTTCCAACCGCCCATGAGCGAGGTTGGGGTCGAATTAAATGGAAGAAGGAGATATTTTAATGGTTTGGTCAGGTCAAGTGAATTTTTTAAGCCCAATGGCTAATAATTGAATTATTGAATTTCCAAGCCATTTTCTTAATATTAATTCTTAATATATTTTTGTTTCTCTCAACACTTGTATTATTGATTTCTATATGTTTCAATTAGTTTTCGTATGTGTTGGTGTGGAATTTAAACCAACGCCGTGATCCGTACCTCTAGTGTGTGATACGGCAATTAAAGTAAAGAAAGTAGCCGAAAAAGTAAAGAGAGGGAGATTTTTAGAGTGGTTCTGCCCTCCTTCCGGAGTAATAGCCTACGTCCACTGTAGTTTTATATTTTTCTTTGGATATCCAAGTACAAATTCCGGCCAAAGAGGAGGAAAAAGAAGCCACTTTTCATGGAGTTATCATCTCCCTTTTATAGCCAATGGAGAGAGGTTGTGTGAGTAAGTGGTCTGACACCCTATCCCTCAAAATCCGGGATTAGGTGACCAACTATCTCTGCAGTCATACATTGGGAAAGACATCTACAGTGATAATCACTGACTCTCATCTCCGACCAGGGATCGCCAGCTTCGAGGCTGTGGATCATCTTCAAGGATCCGCGGTCTTCTTGTCCATCAATCCCTCTTCGAGGGTCTTCTCGTCCATCAATCCCTCTTCGAGGGTCTTCTCGTCCGGGGGCAGCTCCTTTGATGACGTGGCGTCCACTTCTTTCGAGGCTGAGGGCTTGTGCACTCCTTTGCTACACCTCGAGGACTTCGCCCTCGAGGCTACATTCCTTGACGAAAAATCACCTACAACATCTGCCCCCCAATCCCGAGGGTACGAACTGTGCTGCTCGGGATTTCTTCCGTGAAGCTACGACACCTCTGGGGACTTCCTCCGTTTGACGTCAATCTGCTGGGGATGCATCATTTGCCGCGGAGGAAGCCATTTGCGGAAGCGACTCCGGCTACGCCGAATCCTCTTGCTGCCTTGAAGGAAGACATCCCTCCGGTCGAAGACTCCGTAGAGAAATGGGGTCTGACCCCTTCGGAGCCCGACGTCCCAGCGGTACTAACTCCGTCGGCTTTGGCACCGACCCAAACTTCGCCTGGGTCGGGGTGCTCGTCTCCGATCATCTCCGATGGTGGAAAATGGATGTTACCTATAAAATGATCACACGTTACGCGAAGTATATTACGAGTTTAAATACTACCTGCTTTGCGCTGTTGCCACCGACTACACGATCAAATCCCTTCGGGATTATCCATGCAGTCGCACGTCGTGTCCTATTCGAGGACTACAACTCGTCTGAATCATGCCCTCTTCGAGGGTCATGATCGTAACAAATTAAGCGTTTGATCAGACCGCAACTAGAACGAGCTCTTCTTCAAAAAACTGCTCTGAGTCGCTCTGGGTTCTTCCTTCTTCGAAGGATTATCCCGAACCAGGCCCCTTCTTCGAAGGACTGCCCTCAGTCAAATCTAACCATCAACGAAATTTGTAAGCACCCCATTGCTCGCACCGGTCCCCGGCGCTTCTGAATGAGGTGTGGCCTCTTTTCTTTTATGCTTTGGCAAGTTTCCTTACCTCAGAGTTCCTCTTTTAAGCATACCTAGGTCTTCCACTTTCTTCGAAGAGCAGAATGGTTCTAGGAGAAAATTAGCCAAATGCCCCCCAAGTTAATCTCCGAACAGGGTCCCTTCTCCGAAGGGATGGCCTGACAAGAAAAACCTTTGTGCGGTAGGAAGCCTCAACGGTTGAAGCCTACGTAAGCTCTTTGGACCCACGCGGTCTAGCCTCGCACGTCTTCGAAGTACCTATAGGGCGCACCTATTTCTTTATGGTACCACGGATGCCCCCCAGGCTGCCTGAGCGCTTCGCGGTCAAAAAGACAGTCGAGGGTGGTGCTTTTAGGAGTCATCCGCTTCGCGGTTCACTCCTTCATACACCGAGTTTATAGTCCACTCCGCAGACTTTTATGAGTTTATAGTCTACTCCGCAGACTCTTCGTTGTCTTTTTAGTGAACTTGCTAGACGGGGGATCAATCTCGCTCCGCGAGATACTAATGGTGTCCCCGGTCCTGACGGTCTCTTCCTTCGGGAGAGTCCGCAGATCTCTTCTTCCGTCGGTCCCCTTCGAGGTCTCCTTCGGAATTCTTCATGGCCTCGGACTTCTTTGAAGTCGAAGCCTCTGCATTGATGTAACTCCACGCCCGGTTCAGGAAATCAGAATACATCCGCGGCGGTTTCTTATTGACAGAAAACGCGAACGGAGTATCTTCGCGGACGGCGGAGTTCGCAGCAAGCAGTAGGGCGTCATCAGCCAGAGGCCCTACTGCGACTGTGGCCTTGGTGAATCTCTTCAGCCAGGCCTGGAGTATTTCGCCGTCCTGTTGCTTCACTCGAAAGAGATAAGCAGGGTTCTTAAGGTGCCTTCGGCTCCCCAAAAATTATGTGGCGAACTTCGTCTTCAGGTCCTGCCAGCTCCCGATTGAGTTGGCAAGGAGTCGATACCACCACCTACGTGCTTCGCCCGCAAGGGTGGTGTCGAACAGTCGGCACTTGATGGCATCAGAATAGCCATAAGCGCGGGGTCCACGAGGAGTAGATCCCCACGTGGTCAGCTGGATCCCCGGTCCCATCGAACAGGCTTACCTTCGGTAACCTGAGTTGATCGGGCACGGGGGCGCTGAGAAGGTCTTCGGTCAGGGGAGTGAAATCCCCGTCCAGAATTCCTTCGCGGGCAGTCCCACCAAGGAGCCCTCGGAGTCTCTCGATCTCCATGGGCGAGAAGCCTTGGGATGCCAATGTCCGCCTACTGGAAGCAGTGGTAGCCGATCCACCGGCTCGGACCCCCAGCAACCGCGCACCTCCGGTGCGGGCTGAACCTTCAGCTACATCGGCGGCAGGTCGCGAGCCTTCGGCTCGAACCACAAGTGGACGCACACCTCCGGTGTGGGCCACGGGCTTGCGCACCGTCGTAGTCCTCCGGCGGCGGGGGACGCGGGCTGAACCTTCGGCTACGCCAGCGGCAGGTCGCGAGCCTTCGGCTCGGACCACAAGCGGCCGCACACCTCCGGTGTGGGCCGCGGGCTCGCGCACCGTCGTAGTCTTCCGGCTTCGACTGTGGTGGACTGGGGCGTCTGATCCGCCAGCAGTCGCCTCCTCCAAGTCGGCCTCAGTGGTGCCTTCGGCAGCCATGTCAGCCTCGGCCCAGAGTCGCGCCCGGAGTACGTCTGTTTGCTCCTTGTTGGTGAGGAGCGGCGGTCGACTCTGGCTTCGAGCTAGAGTCTCCAACGCGCCGCTCATCCGTGCCATGAACTGCTCGATGCTCGTGAGCCTCTGCTCGAGCTGCTCTTACTCGGAGGTCTCGGGGCTTTTTCCTGCTCGTCTGGTCGTCGGCGCCATGATCTCCGACCACGGGTGACGACAAAACTTCTGGAAGAAAGCTCGAAAGAAAAACTGGAAAGAAAGGGCAGAGGCCCCCCTTCCTCTAGCGCCAAGCTGTTGATGTGGAATTTAAACCAACGCCGTGATCCGTACCTCTAGTGTGTGATACGGCAATTAAAGTAAAGAAAGTGGCCGAAAAAGTAAAGAGAGGGAGATTTTTAGAGTGGTTCGGCCCTCCTTCCGGAGTAATAGCCTACGTCCACTGTAGTTTTATATTTTTCTTTGGATATCCAAGTACAAATTCCGGCCAAAGAGGAGGAAAAAGAAGCCACTTTTCATGGAGTTATCATCTCCCTTTTATAGCCAATGGAGAGAGGTTGTGTGAGTAAGTGGTCTGACATCCTATCCCTCAAAATCCGGGATTAGGTGACCAACTATCTCTGCAGTCATACATTGGGAAAGACATCTACAGTGATAATCCCTGACTCTCATCTCCGACCAGGGATCGCCAGCTTCGAGGCTGTGGATCATCTTCAAGGATCCGCGGTCTTCTTGTCCATCAATCCCTCTTCGAGGGTCTTCTCGTCCATCAATCCCTCTTCGAGGGTCTTCTCGTCCGGGGGCAGCTCCTTTGATGACGTGGCGTCCACTTCTTTCGAGGCTGAGGGCTTGTGCACTCCTTTGCTGCACCTCGAGGACTTCGCCCTCGAGGCTACACTCCTTGACGAAAAATCACCTACAACAGTATGTAAATATTTTATTAGAGTGAAAATATTTGTTTAAAACCAATTCAGATTTTGTATCAAGCTAAATATTTATGTAGAAATATTTTATTTCTAATAAATTCAATTTTTTATGTAAATATTTCTTGTCTAACCAATTTGAATTTTCTATCAAGATATATATATATATATATATATATATATATATATATATATATGAAAATATTTAATCTTTAACCAATTTTGATTTTATATGAAAATATTTCTAACACAAGCTATGAAAATATTATAATATTATAATAGAAATATTTTATTATTGTTAAATATTTTATTTTCAACCAATCCGAAATTTTTCTTTAAATAATAACTTTTAATGGATTTATTAAAAATTTTTAAACTTTATTTTTTAAATAAATTAAACATATATATTATTTTTGTTATTTTTAATAATTTTTTTATTAAGAATTATATTTTGTATATACTTAAAACTAAGCTCATGTATAACTTATTTGATATTTGAGTATTATTTTCACAAAAAATATCCATGTCTATATAAGTGATTTTCACAATCAAATTATGTATTTGTAAAGAGTCTAAAAAATAAATAAGATTTATAAATGTCTATTCATCTCCTATTTTATATTAATTCCTGTTTTCGACAGTAATATTGAGTTTCACACAATTGATTAATATAAAACTGAGACATAGAGTATTGATTCAACTTCAATTTCTTGTAATTCGAGTATATTACGTAATCAATTGAAAACAAAAATGGTTAATAACTATACAAATAAAAAAATATCGTATAGTCTAAAGATAAAAAGGAACCAAACCTCTATACGTGGAGTTTACAAAGAAAATACACCTCAGCGTCGATCTCGAATGAGACTGTAATAATAAGGAAGTAATCAATTTTCAAACAAAAAAGTGGAATTTGTTACCAGTTTCATGCAATCAATTAATTAAGTAGTATAATATAATCAATTTCAAAAGGATACAATCCTGAATATATTATATAATCATAGACACGCACTTGGTTAATCAATAAATAAACTGACAAAATTATCCACAAAGTATCACTATCAACTGGCAATTTGTAAAAATATGTTCAGAACAAATGTCAGAAAGTAAACTATAATAAATAAATACAAAAAAGAACGTAAAATGTCTTTGATTAATGCATAAAATCTCTTACAAACGGATTTAAGAGAAATTGATTATGGTAAAAAGTGGAAAAGATTATAAATCGGTTTCTCGATGGTGGTGTGCACGGCGATTCCAAGGTATGCGAGAAGTAGATGGTGCTGTGCGACGGCAAAGTTAGAGCTCGGGGTGCGAGGATGTACAAGGACAGGTAGGCAGCAGTGGTGTGTATAGCGAAGGTGGAGCTCCGAGTATCGTGGATATACGAAAGCAGGTGGTGTTTTGATACGCTGAAGCGAAATTTAGAGCATGGAAGCTCCGTTTTTTTTACACTATGTGTTTGAAGATTGAGGTATATAATTTAATTAGGCTTATAAAAAAAATCAAAATAGTGCATTGTGTATACGAGAATGTTGCTATCTTTTGAATTTTTAGGTAACTTCTTTTTGTTTTTGAAAAAATATATTTTAGAACTCAAATTGGAATCTCCCCAATTTAATTGCTGAAAAACCGATACATCAACATTAATATGTCATGTTTTAATTTTAAGAGAATATTATAAATTTATATTGATTTGATTCAATATTTACAAAAATATTAGAGAACATAAGATATTCTTATAAATATTCAATCAATAATCAATGTTTCCTTAATTAAAATATGTATTTTTTATATTACGTTTTTGAAACATTACTACGTGGGAGTTGGAGTTTAATAATAAAACAATCATAGTAATAATGTAAAACATAGGTTCACAGTTTAAACACATGTCATTAACATATCAAATGGTTTTCTAAGAGGAAGTCTAGGTATTTCAAACATTAAAATACTTAAAAATAAACAACATAAATTCCATGGTTTAGTACAACACTAAGTATAAGTAAAATAAAAATAACATGACCAGTCATAAGTGGATGGGCACCATAATTCTAAAATAAAGTCATACCGTCATTCTAAAGTAGTTACATTCTTACACAAAAAAGTTAACACAGTTAGAGATTAGCGATTCAAGCTTAACTCTGGTCCAACGCTCCAATCACTCTCCGTCAGGAATATTACACTAAACTTCGCTTGAGAGGAAAAATAAAAGGGTGAGCTAACGCGCTCAATTACTCACTTTTCAATTTTACCAATTTTGCTTTAATTATTGCCAATTTACTATTTATTCGCAAAACATCTCACGAAAGACAAGTAATAGAATACCTACCTCTTTGGACCAACCAAAAGGTTAGAAAAATTTATAGATCGCCAATTCCCGTTAATTTTCTCTCATTTCTGCGCCGCAAAGAAACTTCGAGTCGACCGAACTTCTCGACTTCGTTGAAAATTAACCGATCTACGCCGGTTAATGGCAGCCGACAACGACGGATTCGACGAGGAAAGAATGGACTTTGAAGATCTCGGCTCCCCAAACATAGTGGAGGTGGTCATTTTCTCAAACTCTTCACGAGGTGACCAGGGTCTACGTCGACAATCCAAAACGTCATTTTTCAGCGAAGCTCCGACGATGGATGGAGGACTTTGACCAAAAAAATTTACAGACTTGTAGTACTCTTCATGAGGAATCCAATGCTCAAGAATCACGTCCATTGGAGTTCGGACGGAAAACTTATGGCTTGTCGAAGTTCCGACGACTAAAAGCTCCGCCATGATTTTCTCCGAACTTTCTCCATGATTTTCGACGAGCCACGGTGTACCTAGGTCGGAAGGTGGGTGCTCGATGTTCACCACCACTTGTACTTCGATTCTCTGTTGGTGGTTCACTCTGCCTCTCACCGGGGTGGCCGAAAAGAGCATACAAATATGGCACGATGGAAGAGGCGAAAATGGGTAAGTGATGATAGGAGAGAGGACAAGGAAGAGAGAAACAGGAGGAGGAGAAAGAGAGAGAGAGTTCTCAAAAATTAAGTTTTAATCCCAAATTTTAAAAATTTCAAGAAACTCCCAAAAAATATCTTTCTATTACAATTTAGTCCAAAAGTAAAAATTTGGGCTTTACAAACCCTCCTTAAGAAATTTCGCCATCAAAATTATTGACCCATGATAGGCTAACCGAGAGAGAGAGAGAGAGAGAGAGAGGAGGGGGGTGGGGGAGGGGGTGAATTGGTTTTTAAAATTAATTTGAGTAAACTTGATTATTTTAAATATTCTTGTAGGAAATGTATGTAGGGGATGATATGTGCTATTGTATTAAATATTAACTACACGACTAATAAAACAATTTAGTAAAAAAGAACAATCAATAAAAAGATATAAGGGATAAGAAGGCAAACTATTTGTTTATAGAGGCTCGATCTAAGGATGATCTACATTCCCCGTCACCAAGCTCTCCATCACGAGCTAGGCCTTTATCCATTATAGAGATCGAGTTGTGGTTCGATGAACCTTGTACAATCATCAAACACTTGGTGGGCATACCTGAGGATTCCTAAATTCTCCTCACAACAAAACCCACTTAAACCCCCTTAGGGATTCTTGCTAACCACTCTCAAGATACAATGAAGTGATATAATGTCAGCAAGACTCACAAGTTCTCACAATATGAGTGATTTTATAATAAAGGTCTATGAGAGAATCACTAAAAAGATTGTGATCATAATTAGCTCAAAGGAAGTTTTTGGTTCTTTTTCTTTTTTCGAAAAGCTCAATAGTAATAAAGAATAATCAAGAGTAGAAGATAATGTATGTTTTGCTTTTCGTCAGTAAAAAATATGATATTATCGTATGCTTTCCCTGTTTGGCAAAATAATAAAAATCTTTTTATATTGCACTTCAAAATAATGCTTACAGCAGACCAACCGATCGATCGCTTCCTCAACTGGTCGATCGGTTTGCTGGACGGAATAGTCTAACAAAATGGTTATTTGGCAACAGCTCTTTTGATCCCGTTGCACCTAGACCGGTCGATCGGTTCCACTAACCGGTCGACCGATTAGTCTTTAAATGCTTAAAATTTGAAAGTAGTTATGTTCTTAAGTATCAAAAGACGAACCGATGTGAAAATGTTTAAGATCTAACAATATTTGTAATATTTTCTTGACATAGCCATTTTTAAAAGTTTTAAAAATAATTTTAATTTTTAAAAGAGTTTACTTTGAAATTTATGAATATGGTTCAAGAAGAGATGTAATTTCAAAGTGTTAAAAAAATCTTTTCAGCCAATCATTGTCATTTTCTTAATAAGTGATTTTCTCTTACATTTAACGATCATAATCTTGAGCTTCAAGCTTGAACAATCTTGATTTGAGAATATTGCAAATTTTAAACGCTCGACGACGCTTTCACACACTTAATAACATTTAACAATTATGTTAGTAATAAAAACTCATTTTGTCGGTGATTATCAAAACCTTAATTTCATTTGGTGATGTAAGCTAACAAGTTCCCCCCTTTTTGATAATGACAAACAAAATGATTGCAAACATAAAGAATAAGTAAATTGTAGACTTTGTGTGATAGTTTCAACTTTAAACCAAGATTTTCCCCCTTTGTTTGTGCATCTAAACAATGAAATAGCAAGTGCCAAGGATAATAATATTCCTCCTTAGTTTGTGCATCTAATGCCAAACACAAATAATGCAATCATGCAATATTTTCCCATTTTGACATTAGTAAAAAAAAAAAAAGAAAAATATAGAGAAAAGCATGAAGAGTAAATGAGTATTGAAACTTGAGACATAAGCAAAAATAATAAGTCCATTAGTCCAAAAGCATCAAAACAAGTGTTAATAGGTCCATAGCCATTAAACAAGACAAAATAAGTCCAAGGTCCAAAGAGAAAATAAAATAAAGAGTCCATGCATCTCAAATAAAAGAAACAAACTATAATAGGATAAAAGGCTACGGAAAGTGATAAAGCAACAAGGATAACATGAGGAAACGTCTAGGTGGAGGGCGGCGGCGGTGGTGATGGAGGGAAGTGACGATACATATTGTCAAAGAAAGCTTGTTGATTGAGAGCCATGGTGTTGAAGGAAGAGGAGAGCTCAGTAAGTAGTGCATCAAAGTGATCAAAACGAGAGTTGGCGGCACATCGAAGCTCATCAACCGAACGGATGAAGGAGTCAAGACGTGCTTGCATCATGTTGTAGTTCTCTTCGGTGAACCAGAAGGTACCCATTTGTGGGCCAATGGGATCCGCATCGTGATCTTGCCCTGGCCGATATCTAGCGACGGCGGCGTCATGCTCCTCTTCAATTTCATCTTCATTGTCACCTTTGCCGCGAGAGGAGGAGCCTTGATTCTTTGGAGAGATGGACCATTGACCATCGGGACCTTCAACGATGTGCATTTTTTGTAGGGTAGTCACATTCATCGTACTAACCTGTGTCATTTGGGCTTCATTGACTTTTACAAAAAGAGTAGTATCCACTTTTCTCATTGAAAAATCAATTAAAAACATGATCTGGATACTTATGATTGTAAAAATCAGGTGGTTGTTCTACATATACTTCCTCTAAAATGTATCCATTTAGAAATGCACTTTTAATATCCATTTGAAATAGAGTGAAACCTTTATGACACGCAAGGGCAAGTAGCATTCGAATGGATTCTAATCTTGCAACGGGTGCAAAGGTTTCTTCATAGTTGATACCTTCTTCTTGATTAAAACCTTGGGACACTAGTCTAGCCTTGTTTCACACAATCACACTATTTTTGTCGTGTTTGTTTCTAAAGACCCACTTGGTTCCTATAACGGATTGACTACTAGGTCTAGGAACTAAATCCCAAGCATTGTTTTTTCAAAATAGTTTACTTTTTCTTGCATAGCTAGAGCCTAAGAATCATCATGTTCGGCTTCCTTAAAATTCTTTGGCTCAATTTGAGAAATAAAAGCAAAGTTGTTACAAATGTTGCTAAGTGAAGTTCTAGTAAGCACTCCTTTAGAGGGATCACCAATGATAATATCTTTAGGGTGATCTGAATTATACCTTCATTCTTTGGGTAGGGGTTCATCATTTGAGATGTCAAGTTCTAAAGGTTCCTTTTGAAATTCTTGATGACTCTCCTCGTGAACATCCTCAATCTCTACTTCTTTTCCGGATTCTTTCTTATCCGATTGAATGGTAAGTTCCTCAAGTGCGATCTCCGAATCTGCATCATGAGAAGGACTACCTTTCTCTTCATCAAGTGAGTTAGATTCATCAAAACTAATATGGATAGATTCGTCTATAACTAGAGTTTTTTTGTTAAACACTCTATAGGCTTTGCTAAAGTTAGAGTACCCAAGAAAAATACATATGTCGGCTTTTGCATCAAATTTTCCCAACTTATCTTTCGTGTTTAAGATGAAACATTTACATCCAAAAAATTAAAATAACGATATTGGGTACTCTATCTTTCCAAAGCTCATATGGAGTTTTAGACATCTTTTTAGCTACGAAGACTCTATTAATAATGCAGCAAGCGGTATTGACCGCTTCAGCCTAAAAATATTTAGGAAAATTATTTTTATTCAACATAGTGCGGGTCATTTCTTACAATGTACGATTCTTCATTTTAAATACACCATTTTTGTTGAGGAGTTCTAGGAGCCGAAAAATAATGATAATAATAATTGATATTACAATAAATTTCATAAACATCACTATCCAATTCTCGTCCATGACTCATTCTAATGGAAATAATAGTATAACCTTTTTCATTTTTAACCAGTTTACAAAAGTTTTCAAATACTTGGTAGGCATCATCTTTAAATTTTAAGAATATGACCCAAGTAAATCATGACAAGTCATCAACTATAACAAAAGCATAATGTTTCCCCCCAAGATGTGCGATCCTAGAAGGACCAAATAGATCAATATGTAAAAGTTGAAGGAGTCTTGTAGTAGAAAATTAGTATTTGCTTTTGAAATATGTTCTAACTTGTTTTCCCAATTGGCAAGCTTCACAAATTTTGTCTTTTTTTTCAAAAATCATGTTCGGCAATCCTTTTACATAAATATTTTTTGAAATTCTAGAAATCAAATCCGTACTTGCATGACCAAGACACCTATGCCAAAGCGAAGGATATTTTTTAAGATAGCAAAATATTTTTCATCATGGTGGTCATGTTCTATATTAATGGTATAGGCATTATCGTTTCGGCTACCCATAAAAATAACTCTTTATCACATATTTTGTAAATTATGTAGTATCTTCTATTTTGTAAGATGAAGAATCAAATATTATACGATAGCCTTTATCACATAATTTACTAATACTAAGTAAATTATGTTTAAGGTTATCAACCAATTGAATATTTTCAATAGAGGGTGAAATAATTAATAAATCAGAAAATGGTGCTAATCTCCTAAGGTTTACCGAACCTTAGCTCTGATACCAATATTTGTAACACCCTTATGTTGAGGTTGGAGTTTAAGAATGAAAACAATCATAATAATCATGTAAAACATAGGTTCACAGCTTAAACACCTATCATGAATATATTAAATGGTTTTTCCCGAGAAAGTCTAGGCATTTCAAACATTAAAATACTTAAAAATAAACAACATAAATTCCACGATTAAGTGTAGCACCAAGTATAAGCAAAATAAAAATAAGATGACCAGTTATCATTGATAAGCGCCATAATTTAAAAATAAACTCATATAGTTATTCAAAAGTAGTTAGATTCTTACACAAAAGAGTTAACGCAGTTAGGGATTCGCTATCCAAGCTTAACTCCGGTCCAATGCTCCAATCACTCCCCGTCAGGAATGTTACATTGAATTTTGCCTGAGGAGAAAAATAAAAGAGCGAGCTAATGCATTCAGTAGGGAAATGATTACTCACTTTTTGGTTTTTCCAGTTTTACTTTAACTATTACGATAAACTTGTATGGTTAGAGTTTATAAAATAATAATAGATACATAATAATTTCATAGTGTGTATTATATGGATGTTTCTCTTTTCTTTTTTCCAAAACCATTTATACAAATCACAAAATGAGATAAAATAAAACAAACATCCAAATCATCAACCCACATGTGGCACGAGGGTCAACTAGCGTGAACTGACCAACCTCATACCATGACTCACCCCGTAAGGACTCGATACCTCATAGACTTAGCCTGCGTAGTAACTAGCGGCACATGTACTTTGCCAATGTGAATCCCATGCGAACCAACAATTTCAAACACACACAAATTTTTTCATTTTCAAACAACCATGCAGTAATATTTCTCATAAATAACCAAGTCATCTTAAACAAGAACAAATATTTCATATGTGATGTATAAATATAGAACAAAATAACATAATTTAGTTTTCGTTTTCTTTCTAATTTATTGTTTATTCGCAAAACATCTCACGAAAGGCAAGTAATAGAATCCCTATCTTTTTTGACCACCTAAAATATTAGCAAAATCTACTCATCGCTAATTTTAATTAATTTTCTCCCGTTTTTGCACTGCAAAGAAACGTTGAGTCGACCGAACTTCCTGATTTGGCTGAAAAGTTCACCGGTCAATGCCGGCCAATAGTGCCGGCGGTGGCGGATCCGACGAGAGAAGGTTGGCGTTTGAAGCTCTCGACTCCCCGAACACAATGATGATGGCCATTTTCCTAAACTCCTCCAGAGGTGACTGAGATCTACGTCGAACATTCAAAATGCCATTTTTCGACAAAGCTAAGGCAAATGCCTTTTCGGAGGATTTTGGCAACAAGGCTTTACAAACTTGTAGTACTCTCACGAGGAATCCAATGTCGAAAGAATCGCGTCCATCAGAGTTCAAAAGAAAAAGTTATGGCTCGTCAAACTGTCGGCGACCAAAAGCTCCGTTGTGGTTTTCCTCGATTTTTTCCATTATTTCCGGCGAGGCACGGCATGCCCAAGGTCAAACGTAAATATGAAGTATGGCGATAGTGTAGAATTGAGAAAACACACAAAAAAGTTCTTAAGATTTGAAGTTTTTTTTAAAAAAAATTTTAAAACAAGAATTTTTTTTTTATTTCATCTATCTTTGAAAATAAGCTTCCAATTTAATAAAAAAACATTAAACGAAAACAAATTAGCAAAACGCGTTTTTAAAAATAAAAGTGCACTTTTTTGTTTAAAAAAATAAAAAAAAAAAACAGAAAATGAAAGTGTTATCAAACACACCCTTAGTGATTGGGTATCGATGTCCGTATTAGTAGTTTTCGCCATCAAAGTATATTTTTGTAAAAACCCTAGATCTAAAATTAAATTTGTAAATATCTCCTTATATTGATATAGATATAATATTCTCCCTTTTTTGGCTATATTTTTCCATTTTTTAATTTATTTTTTTAATTATATATAATTTAAAATATATTAGGTGCAATTTAGACATTTCATCATTGTCTTCACTTTATATGTAATTATCTTTATTTTTGTTATTCGGATGTAATATTCTCTCAGTCCAAGGTCCAGCCCATCTCTTATTGGGACAGGCGGGGTCCACCATTATATGTCCAAGGGGCATATTGGTCCTCTAAAAAACTAAGTTTAATTATGCCTCCAATTAAAAATATAATTTAAAATTGTCATCCTATTTCTATACTACTTTTACTAAGGCACAAAAGTTTTTAAAAACTTAACCACAATGCGCCGCGCGTCACTTCATATGAACGACACGTGCGCTTTGTGGTTATCTTTTTTTTTTTAATTTTTAAATTTTTCTTAATTGCATGGTTTCATTTAAGGGTTTTTTTTGTTTTTGTTTTTTTTTTTTTTTTTTTTTTTTGCAAATTTGGAGTTGTTATTTTCAATTTCATTTTTTCTTTCTTTTATTTAATTTTTTTGTTTTAATAATTTCAGCCACAGTTTTTTTTACTAAAACGATCTTATAATTTTTTTTTATTTGCACAGTTGGATTCAAAATCCTTTTCTTAATCTTTTGACACCCATTGTCATATTTTTTTTATATAACTATTTTTCATTTATTTTCTTTGTTGTAAGCTTTTCTTTGTATTTTTTATATGTAAAAAAATTATAGATATATTCATGTGTTTATATTAAATACTAAAATTGACTCTTCACTTAGTCTAAATAGCAAAAATTCAATTAATTTTTTTGAATCTTAACAAAAATATACTTTATTATTATTTCTAACTTTTTACTTAAAAAATTCACACGTGCTATAAGCAGCGCGTGTGTAAAACTAAGTAAAACAATAAGTATCATTATTTGACTTAATCTAATAATTTACATTATTTTTTCGAATTATAGAATATTTTTTTATATGAAGTTTTTACTCATGTTTACTCCATTGCTCCTTAATAGGAAAATTGTAGTAAATAACTAATTTTTTTAGGGTCAGTTAGGTAAATAGCCATTTTGAACTGTGTGTTTTCAAAAAATAGCCACAGTTTCAAAAAATTTAAAAACTAGCCATTACATAATGTAAGAAATTTCTGACAATAACAAAATTACACATAAAATATGCTGTAAGAAATTTCTGACACGTCTCAGAAATTTCTGAAAGGGCTAATTTTTAAATTTTTTGAAACTATGACTATTTTTCAAAATTATTTTGTAAACAGTGGCTATTTTCTTAAAATTCCCATTTTTTTATTGTTTTAAATGATAACCTATGTTTTAAAAAAATTTAAAAAATAGTCATATTACGAATTATATAACAAAAAAGTATCACATAAAATATTGCATATCTGTAAAAATTTATAAGATATTTTGTAAGACTTTAACTTTTACTTATCGTTTTTTGAAGTATTAAACAATATCTTATAAATGTTTAAAAATTTATAAATATTTATTTAATATTTTTTATTATAAAATTCTTTACAATAGTTATTTTTTAAATTTTTCAAAAAATAAACTATCATTTAAAAAACACATTTAATTTTAATATATTTTTACAAGTCACCCATAATTTTTTAATCCGGGTTTTCCCTTTATATTTCAAAGAAAAAGAGAGGAATCAAGGAATAGTTTGTTGTTAATAAAATCAAGGACAACATTGTTGAAAAGGTCTTAGTAGTTTCACACTCCGCATGACTCGCACGGTCGCACCGCAACAAACTTCTAAAAAATACCAAATTCCATAAATACTCTATATATTCCCTACACCTACACGTGCTTCTCTGCATGTCCCTCAAACAGAAACTCTCTCCCAACAACACTACACAGCACACCTGTCATGTCATCAGTACTCCTTTCCTTTTCCACATACAAACCAACCCTAATCAATCGCCAAACCATCTCATCCTTCCGATTTCTCTCAACGAGCAACACAGAGAGAGAGAGAGAGAGAGTGAGTCCATGGCCGATCGTCAGAACCAAATCCGGCCGCCGTCGGTGCTCCGCAGGCTGCAGGAGCACTCGCCGACGTCGTCGCAGCTGATGGGCTTCCTCACGCTCGCAGTCTCCGGCGGAATCCTTCTCCTCCTCACCGGCGCCACCGTCACCGCCACCGTCCTCGCCCTCATATTCTTGACGCCGCTCATCGTGGTTTCCAGCCCCATCTGGGTCCCCGCTGGCTTCGTCCTCTTTGCCGCCGCCACCGCCTTCCTCTCGCTGTGCGGCTTCGGCGTTTGCGCAGTGGCCGGCCTCGCGTGGATGTACCGCTACATCAGGGGGCTCCACCCGCCCGGCGCCGAACGCGTCGACTACGCTCGCAGCAGGATTTACGACACCGCCTCACACGTCAAGGACTACGCCCGAGAGTACGGCGGCTACTTGCAGACCAAGGTCAAAGACGCCGCTCCTGGGGCTTGATCCCTCTAACGTGGCATGAGATTTGTTTGAAGCTCCAACCTTTTTTTTTTTATTTTAAATATTGTTTCTTCTTTTCTTCCTTGAGAGAACTTTCATTTGCATGCTGTTGTTGTTTTGTGTGCGTTTTAATATTTAGAAAGTGAAAAACCAAACAAAGAGAGAGACCTCTGTGTTTGTATGAAATATGGGGACTTTGTTGGATCTTTTCGCTTTTGTTTTGGGGTTTGAATGACATAAAGATATGCATGAGAAAGTAAAATTCATTCACTAGCTAGATAGAATATGCAAACTGCAAAAGTAAACTTAACTTAGTCTTTTGCTGTTGATCTATGCTAGCTAGTACACGAGGAAAGTAAATTCTGTTGGAAAAATTTTGTTTGTAATTGTCGTTTTAGCCTTCAAAATACATTCAATGCATTTAATTAGCATATTAATGGTTTAATGCATTAAATCTATTGTTGGCTTTTAATGCTTTTTAAAAGCCATTCTTGAAAAGGTTTCATGAAACCTTTCTTCTGATGGCACTTAATGGCCATCGTAGCCATATAACATTAGAGATACTGTTTGGCATTTAATTATTTTGATGGCTTTTATATTATGTGTAACGTGTGTTTTTTAATGCACGCGGTTGAATATTTTTAGCAAACGTTGCTTAATTAGTGTGTGTATATTTATATACACAAAATCTTGTATAATGTGATCAGGGGAGAAATACACATGAAGAAGAAATGAGTCTATTTGTTTTGAGTTTTTCTTTGTTTTAGAGATCGGTCACGATTCAAGTTCACCAAAGACGATACTTTATTATGCTCGGATCCACTGTTAGTAGTCGTTATATCCTCCTGGGAGACAGATACCGCGGAAACCTCGAGCACCGACAGCGAGGGGCGATTTATTTTAAGGAAAGCGTGTAATACACGTGTCTCGACTAGTCGCCAAACCGTTTTTTCTTCGTCGTCGTCGCACCGTATTATGGTTTGCTATTTTTTATTATTACAAATTTATTGTCATTTTATTCATGTGTAATATTGAATATTTCAATTCCAGTTTCTTGTTCAGTTTCTATTATTATTACCATCATTATTTTTTTCTATTAAACTTAAAACAGATTCGCCTTCTCACCGTCAGTGCTCGAGATTTTCGCGTCGTCTGTCTCCGAGGGTACAACGACTACAAGCGGTTGTTTGAGCACGCAAATACTGTTTCTGGCGAATTTCAATCGTTTATGCAGAGTTTTGACTATCGAAATCTATCACTAAAATGACGTCGTTAATTTCTTGTTTTATTCTGAACAATTTCATTCATGTGGGGATTGTTAGAAAAATAATTGAATGAAATTATATTTTACTATATACGTTAATGGGTTTTGATTATAATGTCTAGCCATTAAATGGCTACTAGTTTTCGTTTCGCTTTTATGGCTAAATTAATGGCTTCGATGCCATTAATGAGTGGAAACGTTTTGAACGTTTCTTGTGTTATGGCTTTTAGCTTTCAAGTGCTTTTGAAAGCTTATATGTTTTGTGCAACATATTACTTAATTTATTTCTCATATCAAACGGATGCTTTTATTGATTTTGTTCTCCCATGCACCGTTTGAATTTTATACTCGTAATTGCCTTAAGCAAACGGTTTTGCTTCTATTGTCTATATAATAGATCACTTGTGTTTATTATATCACAGAAATATACTGGACACAAGAAGAGAGTACAAAATAAGGAAAAATATTTTCCTAATTTATGTGTTTTGTCTAGATTCATCCTTTGTTGTTTTTATTTGGCGATAAAGTTTTGGTCACGATTTAAATTCGTCAGAAGCGGTATTTACGTGCTAAAACAACCGTTTGTAGTCGTTGTATCTTTTGAGACAGACACTGCGGAAATCTCGAGCACCGACGGTGAGGGGGCAAATCTGTTTTAAGGAATGCGTGTGATATATGTGCCTCGACTAGTTCCCAAATTATTTGATGTATAATTTTGATTATATCAATTCTAATTTCTCTTATTGTCTCTATAATTATTACCTTAATATTTTATCTAGCAAATACAACTTAGAAATGTAAGAGTTTCGCCAGCAAATACAACTTAGAAATGTAAGAGTTTCGCCTCAGAGAGGTAGACAGGTTTGTCGTGTTAAATTAAGATGCTCTAGGTTCAAGGCCTCATTCCAACTGTGCCGAAAATTACGAATTGGATTTATGAGCGCAACCAAATATTTTTTGTAAATAAGTTAAAGGCCTGATTATTACAACTGTGCCGAAATTATGAATTGGATTTCTAAGCGCAACAAAATTTTTTGGAATTAACTTACATTTTACTTGCTAACTGCCGTCATTTGAATAGAGAATTTTATCAACTTAAGTCACTAATTTAAGTCACTAATTAATGAGTCAATTGCAAATTATGTCATTTTTATTAATATTTTAATATTATGCCTATTGTTTCCCTCATTTTCTTCTTGAAAAATTATAAGCTCATACGAAAAATGAATTTTTATAATTAATTACATAAAGTTTAAAGTATATTTTAAGTGGGGTAAATTGAACAAGTGTAAAAACTCTATCCTTCTGCTTCTCAATCGATGTGAAACTTTTTCTTTCTGTTTGTCAAAATTCCAAAACATAATGGTCTTGCCAAAATTCTAGTTTTAGATATTCTTTTTGTTACTATTGAAGCGTTTTTGCTCAACTCATTCTTCTCTTTCTTGTCTATCATTTTCTCACTTTATCTTCATCTTCATCTTCTTTTTCCTCTCTACTCGACCTTGTTCCTCAAAAGAGCCTTGAAGCTCTAGTTTCTCCTCTGCGTGATTGCCAACAACTGCGATAATTTTTGCTAGTATTACAAATAAGATCTTTTGTGCACATAAATGAGTTTATATTCAATTTGTTAGCCCTGGACACAAAAGATTGGACCGGGATTAAAGATCGTGATGTCATATGATTACTTAGATACAAGACCTAAGAGTGGTAGGACCATCTTTTTGGAATGCCAATGGAGAAATGAGGCGCCATAGTAGACGGCTTTGTTTAAAAGCCAAAGCTTAAGAGGCTAGAAAACCTTGTGATGAAGATCATTTTAAAATGAATTCTCAAGTTTTTGCGCTTTATTTTCTGTGGAACATATGAATAAATTTCTAAATGTACAAGAATTTGAAGAACATACGGTTTTTTGACCTTTTTATTCCATGTATTCATTTGCTTTCTTTTGTACTATATTATATTCATTTGGAGATTATCATAACTGTCAAGAAAAATTGAAATTGTAGTCCTCATGGGTAATTTTGGACTATTTTTGTTCACAGATTTGTTGCATATTTCCGTAAGGAACAAGCTACTCACTTTCAAGGGTAACTTTGGACTCTAATACGACATAATAAATTTGATCAACACTTTCATATAAAATTATCTTTTATTGAATTTTTATTTTACACCGTTTGGTAAGAAGGAAAAAAATTAGATGGAAATAAAAATATGAGATGATAGAAAATAAGAAGAAAAGAAAATAAAATAGTTTGCTCTTTTGTTGTTTGGAATGCTAGGAGTAAAAGAAAATTCTTAATCTATACAATTACCATTTTACCTACCTATTTAATTATTTGATCTTTTTGAAAATGGACAAAAGAGTAAAAGAGTAATTACACTCTTTATTGTGTTGAAAAAAGATTTCCACTCATAAAAAATTGTGGGTCTCACTTGTTATTTTATCCTTCCTCTTTTCCTCCCCTTTCTCTTTTCCTTCTTATCAAACAACTTAATTAAAAAACGACTAATCAGTTAGGTGTACCTGACGGGTGATCTATAAAATGAACGACATCACGAGTACACCCGTACAAACAGTTTACGAGACAGAAAAAAAATTACGAACATAAAGAAAATTGCAAAAACTAAACGACACTAGAATTGGTAACGCAGTTTGGCCATTCGCCTACGTTCATGGGGCCTCGCCCAGTTTATGGAAAGTCGTTCACTACAAGATGCGTACACCCGGGCTTATACTAGTTGGACTCCCTCCTAACTCCATCGCCGTTTTCCTCCATCTGCTCCGTGAACTCCAACACAAGCTTCCATTGTGTCCGAGATCCCCTCATTTTCACAAGATCTTCTCCCGAGACTCCTTTACACCCAATTCACTCTAATGGTCTCACAAAATACAAGATGAACACAAAGATATTCTCCCCCAATACAATGGAGACCTAAGAAACTCTCTTTGTTACTATGGACTCTCACACTCTTACTATGAGGAATCAATGAATACATAGCAAACCCTAGCAGAGAGACAATCGCACACCCAAAAGAAAGAAGGAATAAAAAGTCAGAAACAATCTTCCTTTTTATATGTCGATCTTCTAATTTGAATGTCACCTCTTTTATCTTCTTAAATTTTGATAATCTTGCGTATTTATCTTGCTAAATTCGAACTCCATAATATCAAGGATAAGTGCTAATTCAATATATCAGATTAAATTCAAATCTCGGAGATATAGTCGCCTCCTCGAAATTCGGAGTAGCGAGGAACATCTTCTGATACACCTCGAGGTACACCTTGCCAAAGTCTTCAAATCAACAAAATCTGCTATGGGATTTGTGCTAGAAAATTATAGATAATATATCGGAAATATATCATCTAAAATCAAGCATGATCTTCATCAAACAACTTCTTTTTATGTGTGCCTCCCAGAATCTCTAGAAATCATTGCATAATCTAGGCACAAATCCGGCGGATATGATTCTTTGAGAAGTCAAGTCACTGATCCTCTCAAATCTTTGTTTTAAACTGCACAAGTTCGTAACTCAAAGTATAACTGATTTCTACAAAATCTGGAGTGAACACCTTCTGTATCATCTAGTGGAACACCACGTGGAACACTTGTAGAAGTTCCATTGAATTTGAGCAGAGTTAAGAACACTGGAATGAACGTCAGGTTTCAAAAGCTCTAATGAATAATTTCTTGCTCCGTGATGAACGCCAGAAAATCATAAGACTAAAACAAACCAAATATTAGCTTTAAACAAAAATATATTTTTCCCAAAATAATATGCCAACACTAAATGCACTAAAAATTTTCCCATTTGGCATTTTTGAGCAAACCACATAAGCTAATATCCTATCAACATATTCAAGAGATACATACATCTAGTCCCCCTTTTTTTCCTAATAAAATGACAAAGAAACACTACAGGCAAGAAAAATTTTGATATTCAATCTTCAAGCCTCATTCATCTTCATCTTTATCTTCATCTTCATCTGCATAAGGCTGGGTAAGAGGAACATCAACCTGAGCATGGCCTGGAACTTCAACATGTAGAGCGGAAACATCAGGTACATCTCTAGGAACATGAGCAGGAACACCAATAAATTTTGCAAGGACATCATCGGGATCTACAATGTTAGCACATTGAACATCACGAACAGCATCAGCACTGCTCCCTCCTTCAATATTTGCTCTATAATATATAATGGATGGCTCAACACCTGTAGGAACATCAAAAGAAACACCTGCAGGAACACCATGCTGAACATCCCATGAAATACCACATGCAAGCACACTAAAGGACTTCATATCTTCAAATAGGGCTACCACCTTTTTTTTTCATGTCGTGGTTATCTTCAACTAAGAGTTATGAAACTTCAACTCTGCCTCCAACTGCTATACAACTCTAGAATGCATCACGTCAGGGATGGTCTTGGACTAACCTGAGCTACTTGTACTCTGGTCTAGACATGTCCTTTGGAACATCATCAGATCTAACATCATCTCCTCGTCCTGACTTCTACAAATCAAGATCCCCTTGAATATCTGCAACATGCTTGCTTGAAAGAACTTGTGGGTGAGTTTAAACTAAACACAGATCAACTCAGCGATGATCGAGTCATACAAAGGAACATGATATCGAATATCTTCCGAAGAACACTCCAAGAACTCATAATGAAAAACTGAATACATGCCATCTCATAAATACTTTTTAATAAATCTTATCGCCAACACTAGTCATGCTCTTAGACAAGTTCACATAAAACTCATAAATCACTTGTCTCATAAATTTCTTTATATTTAACATAGTACCCAACAAATTTATCTCCTATATATCTTTAAAATCTGGCCCATGAAGTTTTATCTCATTCAATAACTTCCATTATGACATAGTTTAACCATCCATTATACATATAGTCAGATTCAAAGATAATATTCTTAATGGTACCTTGCTGAAGTAGGAACATCCCGTTGAATATCAGCACGATGAGTAGCAAACCATGTAGTCTGAGTGCGGGATGAGTAAACAACAACCTTTTTTTGATTCTTCGTTCAAATAACCATTCAAGAAGACACTTTCACATTCATATGTTCAAAAAATGAATTTCACACTTGATTCCTCTCGAATTGCGCTTGCTCTTAACATTCAATCATCTCCATGTAGTTAACCTTCAGTTTGACCCTGATCTAGATTCCTTCATCCCGACCTCCAATGACATCTACAGTGGGATGGTTCTTCGGCACTCTTCTAGATGATTCCCGAGTACGCTACTCATCTTCTTCACTGTTGGAAGCATCTTCAAGAATATTGTCTGGATCATCTGTTGTTATATCTGCAGGAACATCAACAGAAGCATCTAGTTGATCACCTTGTTTAACATCTTCAAATTCTAGCAAAATGCCTTGATCAAGCCTAGTAGCCACATTTTCTTCTACATCACCACTACATTGATATACTCCAAGACGGTCTTGGTGCGTTTGTTGAACACCCTATAAGCACGACTATTGGTGGGAGAGCCAATGAACATTGCTTTATCATACTTCGCATCAAGTTTATTCTTTAGCTTCATGTTTCCAATACTCTCCACCAACATAAAACTCATATGATCCATCTGAAGCAGTGCTAGAACCCGGGTGGTCACCAAGTGCTGGAACACTTTATGAGACATCTTCTTTCACTTGCCAGCATCATATGGTCCACACATTCTTCTAGATTCTAGTTCCATTTCTGGAACATTTCGAATAACTCCCATAGAAACAGCTCTCCTTAGACTCTAAAAATTCATATGCCCCAATCTTCGGTGCCTTAATTGGATGTCATCTGCAGATAATCTACAACATGTACCAGGAGATGATAAGAGATAACAGTTGTCAGAAGACCGTGTACCTTCCATAATGCATTGATTGGAATAATCTATAACCATGCATTGATTGAAATACATCTTCAAGCTTAGGCAATCCAGGTACATCTAAGAGACCTATTTTAAGAACTTTTCCTTTGACGCTATCTCCAAAGGTAACGTGTCTGGTCAAGCATGGTTGGATATTCTTCAAGAATTGCTTTTGTCCAGTCATGTATTGGGAACACCCGCTATCAAAGTACCAATTATGTTCTTCACTTGCCTTCAATGACGTGTATGTAACATAAGAACGAACATCACCTTTCTTTTTCCACACTTGTTTGATGGTCTTCTTTCCACGAGGCTTCTTTTCTCCAATCTTTTGCATATAAGCAAGATACTGAAAGCAACAAGGTCAGGTATGCTCAACACGCTCACAATAATGACACATGGGAACCCACTTCCTGCCAAATGCTCCCGAACGTGTTCCAGTCTTCATCTGGTTTACCTTTGGTTTCTCCACTTTGATAGCAGGAACGAAAACGGTTTTCGTACCTATATGATCAACTCCAACCGTCCCAACTGTAAGGATTTGATCTAATTGTAAGGACCCCGAGTTAAGCATCCTCACGGTCTTCTTCATATGCTTCAACTCACCACTGAGATCACCTTTAAGACCCTTAATCTTCTTTAACTGATCATTCTTCTCTATGTTGAGTTGAGTAATCTGCCTTGAGAGCTTCTCATTCAACTTGACCACCTACAACCACTTTTGATATATGTCCCTATAAGATACAATTATTGCTTCATCAGTAATTTCTTCTCCATCTTTGCTATCGTTGTCTAGTGTTGGAGCATATTCATGATCATCAGGCTGAGCATCGTCTAGACTATGTTGGAAAGCATGTTGTGGATCATAACCAGAAACAGTCTTCTCTACTGCATATCGGGTCGTCAGAGCAATACGATAAATGACATGAACTTCTTATTCTTTACTCCCATCATAATCTCCATCACTCCTTGTTGTGTTGAAGGACTTAATTCTTATTCTTCAATGTGTTGGCACACTCGGATTGGATGTGGCCAAAACCAACACATTCGCAACACTGTATCCTAGATCTTTTGTATCTATTGTCTAAATTTGGTTATGCAAGCTTGTTCTTTCTTGGAGGTTTGTAATTCCTGATGTCCTGCAAAGAACTAGGAGCATTGTGGTACACCATTATTGGGTCTCCTATTCATCTTTTTCTTAACATGTCTCATATTCTTCAATAGCATTTCAAATGATTCGATCAGGTCTTCATCATCATTATCATACCTCAACTCCAAGTCATTCTGTAATGACCTGAATTTAATATCACTGTGCTAGTTAATTAATTTGTATTTTTGCCTCAGTTGTGACCAATTTGTAAAATTGGTCTGTTTCCTGATCAATTTGAAACTATGAGAGAAATTATGAAATTAGCATGGTTATCTTATATTTTTTGGAGATTTTAGACGTGTTAGGAATTTATGTTTGATTTGAAAATGATATTTAAATTCCTAAGTTTATGTGATCAAATAAGGTGTGTAATTTAAAATTTCTCAGAAATATTTGTTGTATTTTCGTTGTCAATTTTCGGCCATTTTGGCCCAATTAAGCCCAAGCCCATTAGGGCATTTTTCTTTTCTCCCTTTCTCCTCCCACAGCCAACCAAAACCGTTTTTCCTCACAAAAAAAAAAAATTATTTTTCTTCTTCTTCTTTCCTTTCTTCTCTCTCTCCCTCTCTCCGCCGGCCAACCTAGCCCTCCCCCACCAGTACTGTAGCCCCTCCGCCCAGCTCACGTGTACAGTGCCCTGTGCCGTCCCGCCGCCAGCACCGCTCGACTCCGAGCCTTCCCAGCCCGTATGCGCCGCTCTGCCAGCGCGAGCCCCCGCGCGCCTCTCCCTCCCTCTCGCACCCCCGCGTGCTTCCTCCGCACGCCGAGCAGCAGCGCACCCCTCCTCCCGAGCTCGCCCAGCCTCCGCGTGCTCTGCCGGCGCCAATCCAGCCACGCCCGATCTCGCCAAGCGCGCGATTGCCCAGCCCGAGCTCCTCGCGCCCCTCCGCCGAGCTCGCTCAGCCTCCGGGAGCTTTTCTGGTGTCGACTCAGCTGCGCCCGAGACTCCCCAGACTCGCGCGCCGACCCAGCCTCTGAGCACCTCAGTCCGAGCTCCTCCATCGCCGGCTGCCCCAGGTCAGGCCACCGCCGTACAACGCCGGCCAGCCCCTCCCGCACAGCTGCGTAACCACACCGACCCTCGTCGTGCCGTGGTCTCCTCCGGGCAGCAGTCGTGCCCTTTTCTCGCGTTGAACTCTTCTCGTCCGTCGTCGTCGAAGCTGACGTCTCTCTCGCACCGCCATTGTTTGAGTTGTCGCGTTACCAAGCCGACAACGAGGTAAGCTTTGTGTCCGCTGCGTTGTCGTCGAATGTTCATCTTAGATCTTGATTTCTAGCGGGTTAATTCTTATTTTCGTTGTTGTTTAGAGCTCGTCGTCCCTTCACTCCGCCGCTGAAATATTCCGACAGTCGCAACGCGCTTCTTTGAGCCTCTTTACTTTTTTTTGGTTGTTGAGAAATACTTGATTTTCGTCGATTAAGATTTTGACGAAGTTTTATCTTGTCCGCCGCTTGTTTTCGTGAGCATCGTAATGAGATTTATGTTACGTGTTGTGGGTGAATAAAATTAGTTTGCGTTCAAGAATCGCATCATTATGGGCTTAAACTTGTTAGACGCCTAGAGGTCATTCTTTTTTTAAATCGGTTTACCTTGAGCTTTTTGACATCTTAAAGTGTGCTAACTTAGTAAAGGTACGGCAAACTTTACGCGATTAAGTGTTTATTTTTTTAACTAATTTGTAGTCATTGAATCTCTCGATTTATTCGTGCTTAGACCAACGCGAACTTAATTTCTCTTTTAGACGTGGTTTTGGAAATCAAAAATTTGCCAAGTGATGTTGTTTTGAAAGTTTGATTTGGAGATTTAGCGGATTCGCGAAGATTTAGTTGTCAAAATCAAATAGTCTTGAATGAGCCTTTTCGAAAAGAAAATTATGCACGTTATTGGTTATTCAACTGTGTGAAGTTGTATTTTGGCAAGTAGGCCATTCAAGTGTGAATGAGTTATAAATTTGGGTCACAATTCCGAGTATTTCTCATCGTGTTGCATTTAAGTTCGAAATTTGATTCGATCATTTTATTATGCCAAATTGTGCAGGATCACCACCGAAGTACTTAAGGACGCACGACCCCTCACCGTCGTATACTAAAGGTATAACCAAGCGGCCAAAAGAAAATCGAGTTCTTGTTGTAAAATAATACGACGTTGGAATTGTGACTTGAGTTAGGATATTGTTGGAATCCTTGGGAAAAACATTATGAGATAAGCCTTTGAGGCTCGAGAATTTTTGTTATTATGAAATTTTAAAAATGTCTAGATATTGTGTTAAATGACTCTAGTTGTTGTTATGATGGATTGTGACCGAAATTAGTTCGGTGCTGGGTTGATATTAGGTGAAGGCTTCGGCCGGGATATCCGAAAAATAGGGGAAACTCTGCCGGACTTCCGGCTCGAAGCCTAGGCACTTTTATCGATTTAATCATTGTGCGTGTAAGGCTAAGAACCTGTTCCTCACCTAAAATAATCCAATGACAACACTTAGGACGGAAACAACCTTAGATAGGGCTTTTTCAACGAATTATTAACTGTCCCACTAACTAGAGTCACATTCTTTAAGTCCATCAACCTCAAGTTCTTCCTCTCCCATATTTAGTAGTAAACCTTGGCATTAATCATTAATTGCTCGTGTTGGACAGAAGCATCTCACGCAAAGCACGAGAAAGGACACCCCAGGGAAAGGATTTCGAGGACCGAAGCGAGGGGCTTAGGACCTCAAGTAAGTGGATCTCCTCTGTAACACGAGTAGACTTTACCTTGTTTGGTTGTTTCTCCTTATCGTGATATCGTGAATGTTTAATTATGATGTTTAACTTCCTAGGTGCGTGAGTATGGGCTCACGTGCTTATACCTTGTCTTCTAACTCACAATTATGGGGTTGCGAGTCTGCATATATTTTAGGTACATGTGTGATTGCGTGTATGAGTCTCCTGTCTGTGGGTATGGGACTATGGACATAAAACTATTTCTGTTGTTGTTGAGAATTTATTATAGGTAATAGAGAAACTCTAAGACAAGCCAAGAGGAGTGAAAGCACTGTATGTGTACGGGTAGGGCCTGACGGGGCCGCAAGTCATGATCGGTTCCGAAATAGCCCGACGGGGCCATTTATCACATTTCGGGACAGCCTGAGGACCTCAGGGAGGTCGGTGGACGACCTTCCTCTGTGTAAGTACTTTGATCATTTGAGTAGGGCCCGACGGGGCCGCGATTATGATTTGGTTCCAAAATAGCCCGACGGGGCCATCAGCCATGTCAAATTTCGAAACGACCCGAGGGACCTCGTAGAGATCGGTGAGCCACTTACCGGTAAAATTCAACAGGCCCAGTTAAGAGTTATTAAGGATCCTTTAAACTTGAAAGTCGTGTGCACATGTAACTCAATCAGGGAGATTGAATTCTTGAGTCTTGTGTTGAATCCAACGTTGGATGATCTTGAGGTATAGTCATGATCGAGCCGTCGGAGGCTCGATTTTAGAGGAGGGTAGATTATTCTGACTCAATTATAAATTCTATGTGCATATGTTTAAATAAGTCTCGATGTAAAGTATTATACATCTTTAATCCACTTATTGGGCTATTAGTTCACTAGTGTGCTCGTGTTGCAGGTAAGTTGAAGGGGAAGCTGGAAAACTAGGCGACATGGAAGGATAACGGCGAGTGCATACGGGACCGACCTTGGGAGCGTCGGGTATACCGCCGGCTAGCCGTTGGCAACTATTTTGAGAGTTGATGTTTTGTTTTGAAAATCCCACGTGAAAACTCTTTTGATGGTCGTGTGGTCACGGTTACATCCCGTGTTATGCATTTAAATGTATTTTCCTATCGTTTTGTAAAAAGTTCAAATTCTACCGTATTTTTTTAAGACTTGAAAAATACTAAACTTCTTATGTTTTATTACGAATTTATATTACTTATTACGTGTATGTTTTGGGTCGTTACACATTCCTTGTCGTATTGACTTTCAACGCTATCCCTTTTGTTTTCTTCTCGACTCGTTGTTCTTCAAAGTTCATGTCAAATGTGCGAAGGGAGCCCATCAACTCCTCAAGCGTCATAGACCTCACATCTTTGGCTTTCTATGTGGATGTCACTTTGTATGCGAACCTCTTCGACAATGATCTAAGAGTCTTTCTCATCAATTTCTCTTTTGACATCTTCTCACCGAGCATGAATATATAATTGGCTATGTCACATAGTCGCGCAATGAACTCACCAAATCTCGAGTTTCTCAAATCTAGTCATCAGGATTTGCAGTCTTGACAACCTAACAGAAGTTGACCCTTCGAAGACCATCTGTAGGATATCCCAAGTCTCATTGGTTGACTCACAAGTAGAGATATGCTTGAATTTATTTGGATACCATTCTAATTCAGGATTTCGAATTTTTTTCCTTCAACATCCGTAACAATTGGTGGCTTCCATGCGCTCAAAACTGATCTCCATACTCTCTCATTAAAAGCCTTCGTAAACGCTTTAACTTGTCTTCCAGTACGCGTAATTAGACTGATCGAGCAATGGCAGACAACTAACTATGCCTCATTCCGTCATAGAATCCATCAAAAACAAAAACAAAACAAAAAAAAGACATCCTTACAGATCACGCTCAACAAGTTAGAGTGACTCTGCTTTGATACCAATTGAAAAAATGATTAATCTGTTAGGTGTACTTAACGGGTGATCTATAAAATGAACCACGTCAGGTGAATATAGTCGAACAAACAGTTTACGAGACGAAAAATAAAAGTGTGAACATAACATATAGTGCAGAAAATAAATGACACAAAATTGATAACGCGGTTCGAAAATTCACTTACCTCCACGGGGCCTTGCATAGTTTATAGAAAGCCGTTCAATACAAAACACATAGACCTAGACTTATACTGGTTGGACTCCCTCCTAACACCGTCGCCGTTTTCCTCCGTCTGCTCCGTGAACTCCAACACAAGTTCCCCTTCTATCTGAGATCCCCTCATTTCCACAGGAACCTTTCCCGTGTCCTCTAGTCTCACAAACTACAAGATGAACACAAAGATGTTCTCCCCCAATACAATGGAGAACTAAAAAACTCTCTCAGCTACTATGGACTCTCACACTCTTAGTATGAGAAATCAATGAATACACAGTAAACCCTTGCAGAGAAATAATCGTATACCCAAAAGAAAGAAGGAATAAAAAATAAGGAAACAATCTTCCTTTTTATATGATGATCTACTAATTTGAATGTCACCTCTTTATCTTCTTGTCTCTTGGATAATCTTGCATATTTATTTGGCTAAATCTAAACTCCATAATATCAAGGATAAGATGCTAATTCAAATATATGATATCAAATTCAAATCTCGGAGCTGCAAGGAACATCTTATGATACACCTCGAGGTACACCTCGCCGAAGTCTTCAAATCAACAAAATATGCTCCGAGATTTGTGCTAGAAAATCATAGATAGTATATAGGAAATATATCATCTGAAATCAAATGTGATCTTCATCAAACAACTTTCTTTTATGTGTGCCTCCCCGAATCTCTAAAAATCATTGTATAATCTAGGCACAAATCTGGCGGATTTGATTCTTTGAGAAGTCAAGTCACCGATCCTCTCAAATCTTCTTTTTACATAGCAAAAGATCGTATCTCATAATATAACTAACTTCCACAAAATCCAGAGCGAACATCTTCTGTAGCATCCGATGGAACACCACGTGGAACACTTGTAGAAGTTTCATTGAATCTAAGCAGAGACATCTTCGAGAACACCCGAATGAACATCAGCTTCCAAAAGCTCTAATGAATGATTTCTTGCTTTGTGATCAACGCTAGAAAATCATAAGACTAAAACAAACTAAGTATAAGCGTTAAATAAAAATATGTTTTGCCAAAAATAACTTGCCAACACAAAATGCACTAAGACTAATTTTAGATTTTTCACTCTAAAATCCACTCAAAGTTTTCTTTCCTTCCAATTTTCTATCATACCAAATGGACTCTTAGAGTTTTTGAAATGTTACAAGTGAGATTTATCTCTTCAACATAACATTGTCACCTTAAGAGACCTTATCACAATCAAATTTCAAATTAATTTGGATGGTGCAATATCATAGATTCTAAATCAAGAAATAAAAAACAAAAGAGCATAAACAAAAAGTAGAAAAATTAACTTCTCTCTATTAATTCTCATAATTACTACCATGTTTTCATTGAACTACAAACAAATTTTAAAAAATAACAAAATTTCACCCAAAAAAATAAACACATTTTTTTTCTTCCAAGCATTTTGTTGCTCGCAAGTATATGATTTTTGTAACCAAGTAATATAATGATGAGTTAGGATCGTTCCCACGAGAAATTTGATCAAAAAATCTCACCATTTTAACCCTAATTCTAATTGATGAGTGAAAATGCAATAGTTGGAATTAAGAATAAAATAAAAGTGATTAAATTAACGATTAAATAACTAAAAGTAAATAAAGTAATAAAATAAGAAGTATATCAATATCAAAGATTTTATCCTGATTCAATGATTTTATATCACAATAAGAAACATGGGTTTTGGCGACGACATTTGTCATCGCCATAAGTCAAAATTTCGTTGTCGTTACTCTTTTGCGACAACAATTAGCGACGACATATGTTATGTCGTTGCCAATGTCTCGTCACTAAAAGTTACTAGCGACAACAAATGTCATCGCCGCCGTTACGGGCGACAACAAGTCATCTGCAGTAGGTTTAATATCATCGCCGTAATGTCGTCAGAAAATTCTGGCTCACGGCGACGATAAGTTCAAAATCATCATCGCCAATACACTTTTTTTTATAAATTATTAATTTGTAGTTATTGCAAATAAATTTAAATTTATTTATTTTTATTTATATTGATTATTTTGCAATTAATAGTAATTATATATGAAAACTAAATATGAAATGAAACATCATCAATCAAATAATCCAAACATTGACACAAATTTTCAACAAAAGTAACTAGAAAGCCAAAGTACTAACATCTGATGATAAAGTTTCTAAACATAAAGACATACACATAAATGAAAGTAAGATAACTAAAAATTGTTGAGGGCAACTAAAAGAGTATCAACGAGAATTCTAAGTAGGCGTCATCATTGTCACTGTCAACGGCGTCGCACATCTGATGATTAACTGGCTGAGGTAGCTGGGTTCTGGCTGTTATTGGATGACCAATTGAGAAATAAGGTGGTAAGTTGATGGTCGAAGCCTAAAAGTCCGGATTGAACATACAAAGCTCGTCAATCATCACATATTGCGTTGCTATGAGAAAGTCTATAAAATTGCTGAGGCTAACCTATATCTCAGGTGATAGCGAAGGAGCTTGTGGTAGCGCTGGAGTCGATGTAGATGGAACATCAAATAGATCTGTAGAACGATTAGCATTACGTGTCACTCTCTTTGGCAACGTGGGACCGATGTCAGTGGTGTGGTCGCGTTGTTCCAGCAGCAGTGTCCATGTGATAATGTCCTCATCAATGATGTTGATGGTAGTATTCTGAGTCTGCTGTGTCTAGGACTCGACCATTCCCTCTTATAAAAAAAGTTTTAAGAAAATCCGTATCAAAAAAATTTAAAAATATTGAACTAATGCAATTTAATTGTAGTAATTAGGCTATCATACATGAAGTTTCTTAGCACGATCATTGTTCCAACCTTTCGAAGTCATATGTCAATCGCGGAAACAATCGATCAGACTCTGTATGCGTACAGTTGCATCCTTTTGCATAAGACAAAGATACACTACTAACAACAACATTTTCTTTTACAATTTATGTAATAGAAAAAAATATAACCACATTTATTGCAAACTTTCTCAGACCAAGGCCTCGGGACTAACTTCAATCCATGCTGACTAACTATATGCACCTTACTTCGGTTGCAAAAATTTCTCTTAGATATTTTCTAAATCACATCTAATCGTGTTAGTTAAATTATACTTAGATGTTAATTAAATGTAAATGAAAATCATTAGTCATTAAAAGAATGAAATTACCTTATACTCATCTAATTGTATCCATCGCAACCACTTTTCCCAGAGCTCCTATGTCTTCACAGATAAATTCTTTATCTTCTCACCCTCTTCTTCACTGCCCAACTCAGTGAGCATAGCTTCCCCCACTCAAACAGGTTGTTCTTCAAGTCTTGTAACGCCTTTTGGCCTTGTCAATCCACTGAAGCCTGATGCTCCGCGTCATCTAAAAGCTCAAAAGCATTATGTGTCCTATGCCATATCTGGTGTCAAAGGTCCATACGTTGCAAATCCCATTGTGCTAGTTATGGATTCACAAGACCTCTCACACACGAACCAATGTGGTATTTGAAATTGGCGTATGTGTCGCTGATAGCTTTATAGGTTTTGCCTTCGTCAAATGTAACAAACAACTTGTTTCCTGTCACGAGGAAACACTCGACATCCGACCCCTTATTGCGTCCATGATGGATCGTTTTGCGTTACCGTCTGGGCCACCGAGAACCAACTAAAAAAACAAAATCAACTCAAATAGTCTAAGACTTTTCTATCGTCAAACATTAATCATACACTTTACCTTCCTGCACTGCGTTGTTCTTTCACGTGGCCAGCAAGGGTCCTCGCCACCTCCATTTCCGCCAGGCGAACGAGATATAATAGAAGGCATAACAAAAGGAACGCACAAGATAAACGATATACGTTAGTTTCTTTCAAATAGCGAGAACAAAACAAATATTTAGTCTTACATCGACAAACCATTACATCTACATGCAAATAATCTACTCATCATCTTCTGTATCAATAGTCAAGGAGACGTCAACCTATTCATAGTTTAAATCCTCAAAATCTTCATTGTCAATGTACTCAACGACTGTATCATCAACTACGATCTTTTCATCTATATCTTTATCATTAGTTTCTACTATGGATATTATTTCGCCATCAAACACAACTGAAGACGTGGCATCTTCTCGTTGATAAGATATTGACTCAATATTTGCTAGATTGACTACTAATTAAAAGTTATGAGTGCTATCATATGGATTAAGTATTGTCGTCATACTCAAAGTTATCAGATCATTGTTTTCTTCTATATCGGGATAATTTCCAGAAGTGATGCTGTGCGTCCATATGGGCTGCCTTCCAAGAAGGGCCATTTAGTAGATCAACTGTATATAAAACTTGTTGTGCTTGAGTGCACAAGACAAAATGTCATTCTTGTACCATTAACACTTGTGACGTTCTTCAAAACCTTAAATTTCTTATTTCTAGGGGTCGGTATCAAACATTTTTCAACGAAAAAGTACTGCACGACACCTTTTGAGTTACTGCATCACTAAGATTTCTTCAAGCTCGCCATAAAAAGATTTATAGCCAACACTGCAAACATACGCTCTACTAATCTGAGTCTTACAATTCACATAACAGCTCTTGAAATCATATTTGACTCCATTCTACTCAAGCTGTATATATTAGAATTGTTTTTAGTGACCCAAACGCCAAACTAAACAACTCTTTTGAAATCGTCTCTGAGTTATTGGCCTTTAGTGCACAAATTCATCTCAAGAACCAACTCAATAAGAATTGGCAATAAAAAATTACGTTCTTTACGGTGCTCTCTAGGCAATAAAAAATTGCATTTGTATCAATTAAAATTTCATCTTAATAAGTAATTTCAAATTTTAACTTACTGTTTAAAGTCGTCAATCTGTTAACAACTTTTTAATATATACCATTTTACTTTCTATCGTTCCTCCTTTATAAGCCGTAAAGGAGTCGATTTCCTGGCTAACAACAATGAGAGAATATACAAAAATTTCAACCTTCATCATCATCACTGTTGTCCCCTATATGTCAATCAGCTCAGTTAAATCGTGTTTCAGGGCCGTAAAAGTATATTGTGTAGAATGTTAAAGCTTCGTTAACAAAATAACCTTCTGCTATCGATCCTTCTGGTCTTACCCAATAGCGAACGTATTTCTTAAGAGCGCTAATGTACCTTTCAGTAGGATACATCGAACGATTACGAACATGTCCACCATTGATCGCCTTCTCCGACAAATGCAACACTAAGTACACCATTATGTCAAAAAAATACCGGTGAAAATATCAACTCCATACTACATAATATTGAAATTATGTTATCCTATGCTGTCTTCAAGTCTTCAACACACAATGTAAGAGTGCAAATCAGTTGAACAAAATTATAAAGCTCGATTATCGTCTGTCGTACCTCTTTTCTCAAGTACGGCCTAATACTAGGTACAAGAAATCGTTGCATCATGACATGACAATCATGTGGTTTTAACCCCGATATATTTCCATCAGCATCGCTAACTTTTTTCGTAGGTTCACAGCAAAACCATCTAGGAAACAAAGTGACTTAATGTAGTTTGAAAACTCTTTGCACGCATGAACTGTCAATGCAAAATGAGGTTGTGGTATCTACCATCGATTACCTTCTTTTTAAAGGTGCAATTTGACCGAATTCCCAAGTCCTATAAGTATAGATGATCCTTATCTGTATACTTAGACTTTCCCTCGATGTTCAAAAGGGGACTGAAAAGGCTGTTGCATACATCTTTTTTAATATGCATGATATCTAAGTTATGCTTAAATGATTGATGTGGCCAGTACTCTATCTCGAAAGAAATACTCTTTTTCGACCAAATTAACTCATTTGGATCATGCTTATTTTTATGTCCCCCATATTATTGATGTTTTCCAGGAGTTCTTATTGGGATTTTTCGAAGTGGCTCAAGTATTTCTATAGCTATTTTTGACCGCAGCAAGTTGTTTTCTCTAATTTACCGTTAAATTTTTTTCTCATGCGATAAGAATGGTTTACCAAAAGCAAACGCCTATTACTAACATAAACTATTTTGCTTCTACTTTTGACATTAGGCGTATCTATATTGCATATTGGGCAAGCTTTGTAACCACGTCCACTCAATCGCGATAAACTACTCCAAGCTGAGAAATCATTAATTGTCCACAATAAAGCGGCTCACAACTTGAAATTTTTAACAGTCATTGAGTCACGAGTCACAACTCCTTCTAACTATAAATCCTTTAGCTCATATACTAAAGGATGAACGAGCATATCTATGTATTTGCCTAGTGATGATGGACCTAGAATTAACAATGTCAACATTAAGTACGACTCTTTTATACATAACCAGGGTGCAGATTACAAGTTGTCAGAACAACCCGTCACATATTGTAATGAATCGCCATATTAGCAAATGGATTAAATCTCTAAACTGTGAGGATTGCGTCTATCCGCTGTGAAACTAGTAAATCGTCGATCAAATTTTTTTCATACTTCACTGCCAACAGGATGCCACATAACACCTCCTTCTGTTGATCTACCAATACGATGCCACAATATATCTTTCGTTGTATGCTTTGAATTGTATAGTTTCAGTGGAAAGTAACGAAGCACTTTATGCGGAACTTTTTTCTTTTTTTCGATTCATTCTACCCATCGACTCGTCTCACAAATAAGACAATGTTCCAATTGTTCAAATTCTTTCCAAAATAACATGCAACCATATTTTCACACATGGATTAATTAGTATCCGAGACTGATACCCCATAACTTCTTTTTTGCTTTATAGTGCGAGTCTAGTATTTTGATTCTGTTCTGATGTGAAATCTTAAGTAAATTGAGCAACTGGTCGAACGAACTATTGGTCCTTTAATTCAACACGTTGATATGCATCAATTTTACAGTAAAATTCAAACTAGACATCTTCGTAGAACCAGGCCATAGCTTTGCTTATAGGTCGCCAAATATTTCTTATACTCTGACATGCCCTCATTGATATACTCACTACCATCGTCCTTGTCCCCATCACGGATGATAAATTCATTTGCTAAGTCCATTAGGACATTTATTAGTCTATTTGATTGTTAGCTGACAGGGAAAAGCGCAAAACAAGTTCACATGCCGTACAAGTAGTAAAACGGATTATGAGTCCGAGTGTCGTACCCACGAGGACTTTTGTTAATTACCGAACTATTGAATCTAAATCACTATTTGAAAGAATAATAATTTGATTTGTTGCAGAAATATAAACTGAAATGCAGAAAATAAATGAGATAGAATTGAATATTAAAGAACTTTAACGCATACAATTTCACCTCACCAGGCTTCGATTATTTGCTAATCCTAATCAACAAGTGTTATATTGCTCTTAAAGATGACAACTCTCACATATGTTTGTTATATCTTTCGAAGATAAACAAACATAAGCTTAATAAACTAATCTAGTCTTTCGAATTTTCAATTAAGTTCATTAAACTAACAAGAAATACAAGAATTTAAAGTCACATAACTGCGTACAAGACCCTATTAATGGGGAAGTATGCACAAAGAAAATGAACCGTACGAAACCCTATTAATAGGTAGGGCACGCTGAAGGCAGTACAGTACCCTATTAATGGGGAAGTACGTATTAAAAAAAATCGTGCGAAACTCTATTAATGGATAGGGCATGCAGAAGACCGTACAGAACCTATTAATGAGGAAGTATGCATAAAAAAAATGTTGCGGAACCCTATTAATAGGTAGGGCACGCGAAAGGCCATACAGGACCCTATTTATAGTGAAGTACGCAAAAAAAAAAAATACGGAACCCTATTAATGTGTAGGTTACGGAAAAAAAAGGGCAATGTGGAACCTTGTTAGTGGGTAGGGTATGCAAAATGACATTTTATTACATCTTATCATATAAGTACATATAGTATATCAAGTGGAAGATGCATTACGGAAAAATAACATAGCCTGAAGATTACAAACAACTCGCAATTACGGGAAACAATCAACACAATGACACCCGCAAGACAAGAAACTGAGCAAAAATCAACAAGATAGGAACAATATAAAAAAAAGTTAGCATCTTTACAGCTTGAGTAATGAAGTAACGAAAGGCAATGATAGCTGCAGATCACATCAATTAGCATGATCGGTAATTAAAGTCAGTTCGCAAAGCAAAATTTATTATAGGCTATTAGGAGTTACATCAATGTATGAAAATATAGGTACATGCTACAAATATTTATTAAATATTTCATAGTTAAATAGTGCATATAATATTCTACAAATATTGTCTTTGAATACAAGAAAGAAAGTAGATGGATAATAGTAGCGGATCAGCAAGCAGATCAAAGTCAAACACTTCACTCCTCTTCCAACACAACAATGCCAACCAACATCAAGGCTTAGCACTCGCAGAGGACATATCATCCTGAGAACCAATAATACAATCAAACTCTATAAGTAAAATATCTTCTATATTTAAAATTATTGTCATATTAACATAATAGTGTCTTGCCACGGGCAGAAATAACAGGTCTATGGAAACAAAATTACACCCAAAAAGCACAAAATTACAAAGGAAATCACTGCGCGGGATCATATGCAAAAGAGCCGTCTGGATCAAAACTGGAAGATCCGAGCAACGAAGGATCAAAAGATGGAAAATGAGCCAAAGTACTTACGGAACGGTCTACGCAATTGTACAACCCAATATGCTCCTCATAATCCTCCAAATATTTACTGTTTCTCTCAATGGGGGGCTGCGATGCCTCATCAAATCTAGAGCGAAAGGCTTCACACTTCTGCTCCTTTAAAGTCTGTTTAAAAATAGACTTTTCATGAGTAAGAGTAGCCTCGGCAGAGCCCTTAGCAGAACTAAGTGCGGGCTGAAGGCCCTTGATAACATCTTTGACAGATTGAATCTGATTAAGAACGCATTGCTTGGTGGCCACAATTGAAACCACCTGAACTTTATAGTGAAGAACCTTGCGTTCCACCTGGCCCTTCTCGGCTTTAGCCTGAATCGCCTTCAATATCTTCACTACATCATCTCGCCCTGACGAGGAAGTAATAATCCCTTCTAACTTCGCTATGACAACGTCCTTCTCTCCATGGCAGTTGTAACGCCCCTAAATGGAGGTTAGGAGAAATAAGAATAAATTAATTAAAAATAAAATTTAAAAACGATAAATACGTTTTAAGACCCTTAACTAGGTTCAAAACAAAACTCATTTAAAATAATAAGAAAACGTACAAAACTATAACCATGGGTTTTCATTTCACATAGTCAAAACATTTGGAACTAATCATTTTCACAAAACTAGCTAATGAATAACAATGAGCCCATTTATATTAAAATCCCAGAAGTTGACCAAATAGGGATTAGGGTCCATGTAAAAGAAACAAACTCACAAATACAGTTTACCACTAAATGACATAAACTTAAATCCAAGGCTAAGCCAAATTCCTCAACAACAAAAGTTGAAATTAGTGACAAATAGATTGATAGAATAGCCATGAGAAATTCCAAAAGCTCATGAAAATAGATTGTTGAATGAATTTACAGATCATAAAAAAAAAATAAGTTAAATTTACTTTAACGCCTAAAATAAAGACCAAACAAAGTCTAAAATCAATTTAAACCCACCAAAATATCCTTACAACTGAGAATCCAAGACATAATAATCAGAAAAAAGAAATATTTTACTTCAATTATACTTCTAATGAACATATACAAAAAGCCCCAAATTCTAGGGTACACACCCACAGTGAAAAATAAAAAGGAAACCTCAATTTTAATTTGGGTTAATAATACCAAAGTTCTAGCAAGAAGATTCTATAAAAATAAATCAAAAAGCAAGCAAGTTGTCGTGGATTATCGAAAAAAAAAAAATGATTGTGTGCTCAACACCATTCATTCCATGATTTATGGAAGAAATCAAGACAACTATTTGCTAGACTAGTTGACATTAGAACACAAAATGAATTCTACTTGTACAATCATAGGCAAGACATTGGGGAGTGGAAGAAAGAACGGAGAAGTGATTGAGAGAGAGAGACAGAGAGCTTGCTTAGTCGTGGAAGAAGGAAGAAAAAGAGATGGAGTGAGGAAGAGGTTGGTCGTGAGGTTAGGACCAAAGAAAAGAAATATGGACTTGCCAAATTAAAATCCCAAGTAAAAATACTATGGGCTAAATAACAAAGACATGGGTTGGGGGAATGCATAAAAAGACTTTGGGCTTTTCTTTTTCAACTAAATTAAAATAAATATTGCTTAAATTGAAATTAAAAAAATGGTTGTTACAGCAATGTCCTTCTCTGCTATGGTAGCATCCTTCTCTGCCAATAACTTCTTCACGTATGCTTCATGGGCGATAATCCTGGAAGCAACGGCCCTCAAACCGGCCGCAAAATTGTCACTAGTTGCATAGAATAGGAAATTACTCACAAAAACACAACAACACAATCTAAACCATACAAACACGGGCAGAAAGCAAAAGGAAACATGCGTAACTAGTTCAACCAATGGGGAAGCCATCTCAAGAACTGGGGGAAACGAAGAAGTACCGGGTTCATACTCAGCATGGCGCACCGATTTCGAAGAACTGGGAGCAGTAGAAGGAATATTCTAAAATAAACAAAACAAGGGATCAACAAACAACACTGAACATAAACCACAAAAAGGGGTAAATATATTACACCACATCCTATTCATAAAACAATGCACATACCAATTGGTCTGAAAGAAGAGGATCGGAAGCAACAACAGTCGGCACTTCCCCGGATTGATTCGAGGGAACGGGAGGAACCGCGAGAGTTTCCTCCACCTGAAAAGACAAACACACAGCCATGAAAAAGAGAAAACATAAAACAATAAACAGCAAGCACATAAATCTGAAAAGTACCTGTGCAATTGCTGGCAAAATCACAGGAAGTGTCCTTTCAACGCCTTCCATCGGCACAGCCGTAGTCTCCGTAGGAACGAATTCTCGGACTGGAGAAGGAACCCCTGGAGGAAGATCGCTGCTTTTTGACCTTCTGACCACTGTCACCTCCTCATCCTCCAAACTGGCAGGAGGATTAGCAATCTCAACAACAGAAGATTCCTCAGTTGGCAAAGGAGTAGTCGGAGTCGGAGTCGGAGTCGGAGTCGGAGCCTGCGCCGGAGAAGGAGGTGGGGAGTGTCCTTTCTCTCTCAGAAAGAGATGCAACATCCTGGGAAGAAGGAATGACTTTAGATGAAACCCCAGCCTTCTATTACAACTTCTTTCCAGCATCAAAAGGTGGCTGATCTAACCGGCGCTTAGTGCGGCAGGCCAACGACACATCATCTTCTGTTTCCGATCTAGTCATCTGAGTCGGAGGCATTGGACGCTTCATGGCCACAACCTTTCTTTTCCTTTTCTTTTTTATTTCTTCGAGGGTCGCTGCAGTAGCAGCCAAGGAATCCTCCGTACCGGGCATGACAGGAATGTTGAGATACGACGACTCCTCCTCTGGTTTCGAATCTGGAGCAATCGAAATTGGAGCAGAAGGAGGTGGGGCCAGAAAAAACTGAGGCAGCCACGAAGTGTCAATCAGCAGACCATTTGAAAGAGGGCGGAGAAGGCTAGAAACCGTTATCCTGGCTTTCGCAAGTTTGAAGGCATGCGAGAAGGAGATCCTATCCACCTCTGGCAAGAAGAAGTCCAACGGACCGTGAACTTTGATCCGGTGGAGAAAATCAAGCACCCTAGGGGTGCAAGTAACGGTGGAATTGGGGGGGGGGGGAGGGGGGGGGGGGGGGGGGGAGGGGGGGGGGGGAGGGGGAGGGAGTTTATGATTGCAGCCAGAGGATACCCCGACTGAGGTGGAAACGACAGTTCCGACTACTTCGAGTTGTAGTAGTCCTCGGTGGGAGCGGGATCTTAAAACAAGACCCATAATTGAAATTTCTTGATACATCATAGATGTGATGGGCCTACTTCTTTTGCTATGAATACGCCGTGTTGTCAAAAGCACCATAGTCCTCGGCGGGCTCGGCTGAAAAATTAACTGTTAAATATTTCGTCAGGGACGAAAAGTAGCCGCCTTTGCGGTGCTTTATGTGGTACAAATACAAAAGATCCTAAGGACAAATATCTATGTCCTCCACAGTGCGCAAGTAGATTGTACAAGATAGAACGGGATAAATGTTCGGGTAGACGGTATGAGGAAAAGTCTGGAGTAGAGAAAATAAAGAACCGTATAAAGGATTAAGGAGGAAGCAAATGGAAACAATTTGAGGCAGAAGAAGGTCAAGGGTGTTTGGGGGGATCAGATTGTAAATCTCTAGAACAGCCCGTATTTCCACATCGTAAAGATTAAAATAATCCCTGGCAATGTCGGAAATAGCAGGAGCAGAAGAAGGATACATCTTGGGAGAAGGAGCAGCTATGGCAAACTCGAAAGCAAAGTTGATGGGAAAGAGAAAGAAGTCGATGGAAAAAAGAGGACTCGGGAAGGTGAGAAGACAAAGGGTTTGAATGCAAGAAGACAAATAAGGGCAATAAGGGGTACTTGGAGAAGAATGAAGGTTTTATATCGGGGGACTTTCCCTTAAAAATGGTATCTTTGCTAAGGAAAAGTACATTTGGGCCGCAGGAGGAAAATGGGCAGAAGCGGCAGATGAGGACTCGTGTTGCTTACCAGAAAATATAGGAGCGGCGGAAGCCATCGTAAAAGTATGATCCAATGATTTGAAAAATTGAGAAGCTTGACAAACAAAACAGAGCCAGAGAGTTCGCTGAACAAATGTCAGAGTCCGTCGAGCAAGCGTCTTTCTTTTCTGAAAAAGTCACTTCGAATATCAAAAGATTTCTTCTTTGTGACTTCTTGAGAAAAAAAGAGGGCTTATGTATGGGTCAGACACTTTCAATGCTGAAAACGTCACTATTTCGCTTTATGTCAAGGCAAACATGTAAAAATCCTAGAAGACTGACCAAACTCGAGCGTGCAGATCTGGCGTAACCATTCCTCATGTGAGGATCCAGTAACGTGCGCCTTATACGTGAGAGTGATAAAAAATTGTCCTCAACGTAAGATACTTAGCGTGAAGGGAAAAAGAGCGGGAAATCTAGATCCCAATGCAATCGAAACTCTACAAACAGAGATCACTTGTAATGAAATGTAACTTTTTGCCCAGAGAGAATTTCGGGAGCGATCTTGTCTTTCTAGATCTGATCACCCATCGCTTACCTTGAGTCAGAGCAAATGAAGCGGAGTACAATTAATGTTTAGCCAGATTCTGGCACAAACAATGTGTTAGGCTCATCGTATTATATTTTATTATATTGTATTGTATTGTTTTATACGCGTATAAGCTTATACAATTTATATAGTCTAAAATACTATATAAAACAATGAATAAACGATCTTAGACATTAAAGTTGATAACATGGTCCAATATGAAAGATTTCTTTGATCCTAGATAACACAATTTGTATTACATAAATTGTGTTTTTCGTATTATGCAATATGATAATTTGAACAAACCAAATATCGTATTATATTCTCTTAAAATACAATATAACGAGATTATATGATGCACTAAACGTGCCCCTAGGTGATTAGGTATATTATAATGTTTTTGCTTATATAGCTGCTATAAAGTAAACTCTTCATTCTTTGGTCGATGACAATGCTACTTTTCCCTTTTTTTTCAAAACACATAATTGGCTTTAAAAAAAATATATATATATCGGCTCTCCGGAGTATACTTGGGTGTAGCCCAATCCTATACGAGAAAAAAGAATACGCTTTGAGTCTTACCTAAAATCGCTTCACGTGTTTGATCAATTCTAATTAATTTTATCCTTGTTTTTTCTTTTGTGTAAACCTTTTAGCAGTTCACACGGGTTTGGTCTTGAATTTTCTCTCTTTATTTATTTATTTTTTCTTTTTAATTTGGTTGGTTTACAAATCGATTGTCTTGAATAAGGAGTAAACTTGTATATTGAGTCCGATCATCCCTTCAAAAATATTCCTTTAATTTGTGACGTAAAAGAAGGTCAAGTTATTTTCACTAAAGAAAGTCATAAAGCTAAATAAATGCCATATTTTCTTGTGTTATGTAAAGGCCGTCCTTCTTTGAATTGAATAATTTTTCTTTTCCTCTTCATGTTCTTCTATATATCTATCTAGAGTCCAGTCTATAATACTCCATATAGAGTTCTGAGAATTGACTTATAAATTGATCATTTAATAATCATACAGTTAGCTCTAACGTTACACTTCATTTTCGTTGACCTTTTCTCTTCCGTAGACTTAGAAGGCTCTATTTCTTGTCTTCTGTTTTCTCTGACCAAATTGTTTGGCTTACTAGCTAGCTAGTCAAAACTAAAAAAGTATGCAATTTGATAGAGTGGAAATGGAATCAATTTTTGTTTTCCAATTTAGTATTCTAATTTCTAAGTCAAAGGTGGATAGAAAACCAACTTGGTGATGGCGGCTTCTTTGGTACCTTTCTGTTTTCGTTTTCAATTCCTTAATTAGACGTTAAATATGTTGTGGGTATTATCTCTTAAAGAACTCCAAGCTGGCATATGTAGCTTGAGAGTCTTAGTATGCAAATATTATGCAATGTTTATCAAATTTTAGATACTAAATAATGTAACAACTAATTCAAGCAATAGTTTCAATTAATCATGTTAGTTTTACTAAATTTAATTTTATTATTGGAATTTGTTCTGCAACACAGTACTGCTAATAACTCAAGTGGTATTCAAATTTTTGCTCCGTGGATGGTTTTTTTTTTCTTTTTATAATTCCCATTGCAGAAAATTAAGAAAAACAAAATCCTACAACACATCTTGCAAAGAGAAGTTCGAGAATTTTAAGAAAATAGCCACTTTTTAGAAAATAATTTTAAAAAGTAGTTTTAGTTTAAAAAAAATTAAAAATCAGTCATTTTATAAATTTCTTACACGTGTCAGAAATTTTCTTACAATAATTTTTTTGTGTAATTTTGTTATCGTTATAAATTTTTTACATGCGTTATGGCTATTTTTAAATTTTCCGAATGGCTATTTTCTAAAAACATACGAACCAAAAAGACTATTTACCTAACTAACCCAAAAATAAAAGAAAAAATTTAGAGCCGTTAGGTGGAAATCCCATGGTCTAATTAAAAAAAAATTATTGAAATGGATCTTGTATTTTCAGCTCTAAATTTCTACTTAAAAAGCTTGTGTGTTTGATAACATTTTTATTTTTTATTTTTATAACAAAAATTTAGAAGTTTTTTTTATTATTTTGATTTCAAAATTTTAAAAAATACAAATCATGCTTTATGATCACTATTTGTTACTTTTTTTTTAAGAATAAAAATAAAAATAGTAGTTTGTTACTAATATATAAAGACGGAATAAAAACAGATGGAATGTAAAGAGAAAGTACACAAAAAAATTTCTAAGTTTTGATGTTTTTCTTAAAAAAAAAACAAAATTTAAAAACAAAAATTTTTTGTCACTTCTATTTTCGAAAATTTATTTTTAATTAAAAAAACAAAATAAGAAAATGGATTTAATATTTTTTATCAAATTTTTGCTTAAAAATTTTAATTAATCTTTTGTTTCAAATATAAAATTTTGTTTGGAATAAAAGTGTTATGAAATGAAACCAAAATAGTTGATCAAATTATAACGACATGTTGTACTTGTACCTAAGCGTGGAAATATGGAATACCAGGTATTACCCGGAAATTACCCAGGAAAGATTTTCGGGTAATACCCGAGAATATTTTAGTGGAATAGCCGGGTAATTTCCGGGTAAATCCGGGTAATTGCCTAAAAAATTACTCGGTTTTCTTTTTTTTTTTTTCCGATTTTTTTTAGGGGCCAGTTAAGCAATTAGCTATTTTAAATGTGAAGTTTAAAGGATTTAGCCATAGTTTCACGAAATTAAAGATTTAGCCATAACATGTAACATTTTATGTTACATGTAACATATATACGTGTAAGAAAAAATGTTACATGCAACGTTAAATTTGATGTTGCACTTCTTATACGTATATATGTTACATGTAACATAAAACGCTACATGTTATGGCTAAATCCTTAATTTCGACATTTTAGGGCTAAATCCTAAAAAATTACCCACAAGTTTGATTAAATGACTAAAAACCCTTTTTTTAATCGGTTTTTTTTAATATTTGTTTTTAATAATAAGGTTTTTAACTGGATAATTCCCAGGTAAGAAGCGGGATACTTAGGAATAAGAAAATTTGAGTAATACCCAGGATTACCATTCGGATAAAAATCGAGTAATACCCTGATTTTACCCGAAAATTCCACTGGGTAAAAAATAACCCGGATTTGTTCTACCCGAATTTGCATGCTTACTTGTACATGCTAACATAGGCAAGAATAGAACGGTTCAAGAATGATGAATAAATTCAAGACGAATAGATGATTCTAAACAATTGAAATTAAAAGAAATCCAAACAAGAAAATGCCGAAGCTCTGATACCAATTGATACAATCCTCGTAGCGAGAACCGGGTTGACGATCGTTTTCTTGTTGGACGACACGAACTAGATAGGAGCCCCGTCGAATGACCCGGTTAGGATGCTTGAATTGACTCCACAACGGATGTAGAATAGCCAATGATAAGTCGGGGATCGATGGACGCCACAAACGGTCGTGGAATTACCGTTTGATAAGTCAATTAAACGCCACAAGATTATCCAATCTTGATAAGTTCATAGGGTGATTCATGGAACCTAAGAGAAAGCTCTCACAAGTGTTTGCCAATAACATAGTATGATATTCTCATTGAAAAGAGCCTTTAAATAGGCTTAATGTTTACAAACCTAATTTAGAAACTAAAATAATTAAAAATTCGAAAATAACCTAAATAAAACCTAAATTGCTATAAATAACACATGAAAACGCGTTAAAATTAACTCGGACAGAAAACTGGGCTGAGGCTCGATCGATCTGTTGTGTTGGGTGATCGATTGGTTGGCTGGGCGATCGATCGGCTGTGTTGGGCGACCGATCGACAAATGCTCTATTGGATGCGCATCTGATGGGCTGATCGTTCGGCTGGAATGCCGCGAGTGATCGGCTACGTATCGGCTCGTGCTTCGTAATCCTGCTTTTGATGGGCCGTTTGATCGGCTGGAACCTCGCGATCGATCGGCTAAGGTTCAGGAATCCTTGTACAAAGTTCCACCAAAAACCCTCTACATTGTTCTAAATGACTCTATGTTTGCACTTAAACAAAGTAACTAAAAATTACATTAAAAAATAACTCTAACAAATACATAAAACCTTAAACAACTCATCAAAAACTCTAATAAAAAATAGCTCGAATCTTGATGTCGGATTAGCTGACGGTTTGTTGACTATGATCGTATCATGCAGAGTCGCAGAGTCTCGAGGAATCAAAGGGTCGTCGGGGGGTCGCAGAATACGACGTCGCTGGCGAGACCTTCCCACCGAAGTACGTTTCCATTGCCACGAAGAGATTCTTGCTTGTCAGGACATTGAACTTGTACGACAAGAAGTCATTGAGTTACATGACTCTTTTTCCGTCAAAAATCTAACGAAAGTTATCAATTTGTAGCGAACTGCCAAGATTTTCGAGCTCAGGGTGAAAAATGTAAAAATTTAAAAGTTTGGGTGTAAGTTACCACACCCCGTAAAAGTCAATGGCCACAACAGTGCAAAAAAACTCAAAATTATACTAGTTGTCATATGGAATTTTCAGAACATAGTTAAGTCGTAGAACAAAAACAATCTTATTAAAAAAGAAGAGACACACACTGAGGAATGTCAAACAGGGTGGGTTTCTTCCGCCCCGCTATACCCCGCCTAATCTACTCACCCTATTTACCCCGACCTGTTTACTATGCGGATAAACGGGATGGGGGACAACAACTCCCATTGGGGTAATGGGTACCCGTCCGTTATATTTATTTTTTTTATACTTTTATGCTTGAAATATTTTTAAATTTTTAATTTCCCTTATACTGTTATACGTGTTGTAGTACCAATTAATTATAACTTTAAGTAATATAAATCTCAATTTAGTAGCTTTTTGTGGCTAAGAATCTCAATGTAGCAGAGACAAACAAAATAAATGCTCCGTCAACATCTTCGCTCACACCACTCACAACGACGCCGTTCTCAACCTCCTTCCTCTCCTCGTCGTACGGCCATTCTTTTTCTTTTTTATTTTATTTTGGGTTTTTGGAAGCTTTTTGGGCTTATGTTTTTCTGTGTTTTCCTATCACTATATATATATATTATATATATATAGATATATATTTTAAATTTCTTCATCAAGGTCTGTCATTTTGATTCTTGAGGAAGCAACAATGCATACTACGAAATAATAATCTAATGGCGTCTATAACCTTCAATTTTCACGAGCCTAGCTTGAGTGCGACGAAGCGTGTCTTCAATGGAGATTGGAGATTGGATACAAAGCAAGAGAATGTACTGTGGAGACGAGAGAGAAAGCAACGAAGAGTTGCGTAATTTTTTATTTTTTTTTTTGCAATTGGGGTGTTTTTAAAAAAATCCGGCCCGCCCCGTTTAACAAATGTACAAGCGGAGAAAACTCCGCCCCAACACATAACCCTAATAAGGTGGTGTTATTGCGACCCTAATAGAGTGGGTATCGTGGGAACCCGCCCCATTGAGTTTTTTTGCCATCCCTCCGCACACTCCACACGAATGCGCCAAATCACGAACTTTGCTCAAAAGGCAACTTTTTTTTTTTCTAAGAAATAAATGCAATTTGCATAATTAATTGATCATATCAAGCTTCCTAAATTATGCTCAAACATCATGGTCTCCCATTTTCTTGGTACATCGTAGGAATAATAAATTTAATGTTATACCATAATTACAGGATCTGTCGTTTCATAGACGTACACCAGGAATATGCCATGCAAATGCAATATAGATATATGTATGTCTAAATTCTAATATTAATTTCTTGTCGTGTACTTGAAAATTTCTTGTATTTTTTATAGATAGACTTGCCTACCAAACAGTACCTAGCCCAGAAAACACTTCTCTATGTTGAAATTGAAAACATAAAGTTTATAAATTCTCACAACGCTTCGTCATCACATCCATATGAAGACAATTTTAATCAGAGTAATAAAAGCATTCAAATGTGAAAGTGATCAAAATACTCCTACCTACGGTTAAATCATATTTAACCGTTTAAATATTTAGCTGAAATATTTAAGAAGCATTAAATTGAATTTGCAGGATCTGTTGCTTATTTAATCTTGATTTGTATATTATTTAATCTGTATATGTGTGTCTATCTCTTGACGCGGTCTAGGCTATTTTAAGTGGGGCTGAACAAATAAATGAATAAGTGGTTGATCAAGTTTGGCCTTTCAATACTTACTCTCTTTAAACCTAAAAGCTTTGTCCAACAACTAACTTGCAATTCCTAACTGTACGTATCTTTTCCAATCAAGAAACCAAAGTCAGTCAAACTCATGCATACAAATATTACGTTATCGGACTCCTAAACTCATAAACAATCTTCTTTGACTTGATACAAGAGAGCAAAACTTTGTTTTCCCAAATTTGGTCAAAGTGGTTGATTAAGGACCTTATTTTAAACACACCATTCCCTCCCCCCCCCCCCAAATGACAAGTCAATAATAATTGCATTATACTTTTGATAACTTTTATGTTTTTAATTACAAATTCTCCCCAACACCCACGGAAAATCGTGTTGGGAATATGTCTTTCAAATAAGATGCATTAAACATTTTTTGAAAATAAGTAAAATAAGTAATTATTTTTTAATTTTTTTAGTTTTATTTTATCATAAAAATGAATATTTATTCAAAATCTACAATATATTTGCATGACTATAATTTTAGTGTGTAAGATGATTATAATACTTACTAGATTGACATATTTAAATAAGTGCATGATATATCATGAAGTAAGGATCTTCTTGATTGGCATTTACTAATTCAGTCCACGATGTTATGAACGTGACGATTTTATCTGGATTGAGTCTTTATTTAACTACTGTTACAAAGACTCAAGATCACATATTAGCTTAGCTTTTAGAATCCATGGAAGTCGAGAGAGAAAGAGAAAAACTACGAGAATTGTATATTACTGAACTACTAAGATCACAAGCTAAGCTCTGTAATAAATACTCTGTTACTCTAACAAACCATCACAGTGCCAGCTCATCAATACAATTAACTAACTCATTAACTAAACGGACTAATCAAACTAACTAATCCTAATACTCCCCCTCAAGATGGACGGTGGATATCATACATAGCTATCTTGGATAGTAAAGGAACTAAATCAGAAGAGCCTTGGTGAAGATGTCTGCAAGATGATTCTGAGAACTAACGGGAAGCAATTTGAGATCACCACTTTGTAATTTGTCACGCACAAAATGACAATCAATCTCAATATGTTTCGTTCGTTCGTGGAAGATAGGATTGGAGGCAATATGAATTGCAGCATGATTGTCACAAAACAATCAAAGCTGGTGAAGCAATTGGAACTTGGAAATCACACAGAAGTTGCCGAATCCATGAAACCTCACTAGCAGTGGCCGCAAGAGCTCGATATTTCGCCTCAGTTGAACTACGAGACACAATGTTCTGCTTTTTAGCCTTCCAGGAGACAAGAGAGTCTCAATAAACACACAAAAACCAGTCACTAATCTTCGCGTATAGAGACAAGAGCCCCAATCAGAGGCGCACCAGAAAGGAGGCATCAGAAAAGGCTCGAATGCAAGGAGAGGCAGCAAAAGAAAATAAAAACCCTTGACCCGGAGTGGACTTCAAATAGCGCAAAAGGTAATGCACAGCCTTTAAGTGAGGAAGATGAGGCTGAGACACAAATTGGCTGAGCCGATGAACGACAAAGGTAATATCAGGACGCGAAAGAGTGAGGTAAGGAAGACGACCAACTAAGCTACGATATTAAGAGGGATCAGTAAGAAGATCACCATCAGTGGAAGTTAAAACAAGCTTGAGATCCATAGGAACATAGACCGGCTTGCAACCAAGATAACCAGAATCTTCCAAAAGTTGAAGTGCATATTGGCATTGGGATAAGAAAATACCCTTAAGAAACGCGCCAATTCAAGCTAAGAAAATACTTCAATCAACCTAAATCCTTGAGCTTCAACTTAGAATGAAGGAAGGCATTTAACTCGTCAATACGTTGCAAGCAAGGTGAGGTAAGCACAATGTCGTCAACATAAACCAATAAGGCAATAAACTGATCGCCATGACCAAAGGTGAAAAGAGAATAATCAGCCTTCGACTGTGTGAAACCAAAGTCTAAGAGAGCTTGAGTGAACTTAGCGTTCCACTGGTGAGAGGCTTGCTTTAAGCCATAGGGAGATTTATGAAGCCGACAAACAAGCTTAGTACCGTCGGATTGAGGCTTCCCCTTCGTTGATATCCTAATAGTAAGTCCATATAGACTTCCTCAAAGAGATCACCATTCAAAAACAGCATTGTTGACATCCAGTTGGACCAAATGCCATTTTAAACTAGTCGCCATGGCCAGCAACACCTTAACGGTCACTAATTTTGCAACCGGAGCAAAGGTGTCAAATAAATCAAGGCCCTCCTATTGTGTGTACCCTTTGGCAACAAGGCGAGCTTTATAACGCTCAACACTGTCATCAACCTTATGTTTGACCTTATACACCCACTTACAACCAATAGAATACTTGTTAGGAGGTAAAGGAACAATAGACCTGGTATGATTCTCTTCAAGAGCGAGGATTTCATCAGCCACGACTTATCGCCATTCTGAACATCGAACAGCTTCATGAAAAAAGATGGCTCAAACTCGGACAAAACAGCCAAGGAAAAAGCTCGATGAGCAGATAATAATGTATCATACGAGATATGCGTAGAAAGTTGATATGAAACAGAATGCAAATGTGTAAGGGGTCTATCAAGGAGCAAATTACAGAGGTAATCTCGAAGATATGACGGTGGCTTGCCACACCGGGTGAAACGGTGAAAAGGCAATGAAGTAGCCAATACAGCAGGTGGAGACGTTGATGCAGGAGCCAACCCAGAAGAAAGTGGCACTGGCATCGGAGAAGAGCCAGAAACATCAGAGATATAGGGAAACTCTTGAACAAAAACAACGTTTGGTAAAACCAAACCAGGGAAAGGATCAACTAAGGTCCCCGCCGGTGTCACAGTATGAAAAGGGAAGATATCTTCACGAAAAACCACATCGCGAGAATTAAAAATTATTTTGTAGCAACATCATGTAGTTTGTATCCTTTGACTCCTGGAAGGTATCCCAAAAATACACAAAGCCGAGCACGAGCTTCAAACTTAGTGCGACGAACGGATAATGTGGACGTAAAAGCAAGGCATCCAAAGACTTGCAAGCGAGAGTAATCAAACTTAGACTTGTATAAAAGCTGATAAGGAGTCTGATGTTTGATTAAGGGTGAAGGAGTCCGATTGATAAGATAAGTCGCAGTCAAAACACACTCACTCCATAACGAAATCGGAACGCGAGACTGAAAATACAATGCTCGAGCAACATTAAGAAGCAGTTGATGTTTCCGTTCAACCACAGAATTCTATTGAGGGCGCTCGACACATGAAAACTGATGAAGACCACCACATTCAGCGCAAAATTCATCAAGCTTTAACTCAGGCGCATTATCAGATCGTAACATCTTAGTCCGAAATTGAGTGAGAACCACTGCAAAGAACCGAAGAATAATAGTTAACAAATCAGACTTATGCTTAAGCGAAAACAACCAATAAAGTGAGAATAGTTATCGACTAATGTGAGAAAGTAGCGATAACCATTGTATGAAGGAACATGATGAGGTCCCCAAATATTGCAATGAATTATCTCAAAGGGAAATTGAGACATGTGATTGTGCGAAACGAAAGAAAGTCTTCTCTGTTTAGCTGATGGGCAAATATAGCAAGGATGTGCCTTATTCAAACAATAAACATCACAAAATAACCGATCTTACAAAACTTCAAGTCACTTCAGAGATAGATGCCCCAACCGAGCATGCCAAGTGTACGCAGAAACAACATTAACAAAAGCAGTCAGTGAAGCAGAATCAAGAACATAAAGGCCATCATATTTTTCACTCTTGCGAATCATCTTCTTGATGTGCATCTCCTGAATACAGAAGGAATCACGCAAGAAAGATATAAGAAGTCCATGATCATCAACATTAGAAGTTAAGGCACCCACGAACAAGAGATTGAATTTGAATTGTGAAACAAAAAGCACATTCCGCAATGTCAAATAAGAACTGAGCATGATATCACTAATACCAGAGATAGAAATAGTAGTATGATTGGGCAAAGTGACAATAGAATCCACTAACGGCCTTATGGTGGTGAACAATTTAGCATTCGAACACACATGACTTGTAGCCTCGGAATCTAGTATCCAATAATTTGTGCATGAAACTATTGGACTCGAAGAAAAAGATAGACATATACATGCATAGGCTAAATTTCCCTGAGGAGATGAAGAAGTGCTTGGTGAGAAGGAAGCTAAATGATGGCTCAACATGGACATAAGATGCTGATATTTACGAGAAGACAGATTCTGCAAAAAATTTCCAACTTCAAGTTGATTAGTCAGCGTGACAGAATGATCATCAACCGAAGCCACTGTATTGACCACTTGATTAACAGAGTTTCCATGACGAGTTTCCTTAGGACGAGGCTTGTAACCAGGTGGATAACCATGTAATTTGTAACATCAATCAATTGTGTGGCCAAGAGAATTGTAGTGCGTGCATAACGGCCTTTCTTTCTTCCGCCCTTTATGTCCATTATTCCCATTAGAATACGTTGTAGGTCCACGAGTAAAAGAAGCTCCATTCGAGTCTAGTTTCTTGTTTGGATCAGCACACATAGCAAAAGTAACAGAATTAAACATATCAGAAGCTAAAGAGTCCCAATCTTCTGTTGGTGTTCTTCTTGAGAAATTAAAGAAAACACCTTGTTTATGGGTGGTAAAGGATCCATGAGAAGCAACTGACCACGAATCTGAGCATAGGATTCATTAAGACCCATCAAGAAGGACATGACATACTCCATCTGATGATAAGCAGACAAATCCTTAATTCCTCCACATGTGCATTTATTACATGAACAGACAGGTTTGTAATCAACAATTACAAACCTGTCTGTAAAGGTGAATATAAATTCTAAATTCTGAATAAAGGTTAATCTATATTTTGAATAAGTCACAAAATCATCCTTTGGATTAACGAGCTTTTTTATTTCTTTATTATCGTCCACGTTATGAACGTGACGATTTTATCCGGATTGAGTCTTTATTTAAGTACCGTTAAAAAGGCTCAAGATCATAAGATGATCATATAAAGGTTAATCTAAATTGTGAATAAGTCACAAAATCATCCTTTGGATTAACGAGCTTTTTGATTTGTTTGTTATCGTCCAAAAGAAACTAGGCTTGATACTTGTAATAGATCATAGTTTTAGCTACTTTTAGCACAAAATTACCCCAAAAATTATGTCAATGCACTTTAATTTTCTGTCTTTACTAGTAGCTATTTTTATGTATATGTATGTTGATTGGAAGCAACGAGAGAAAATTAAACAAAAAACAAGAAAATTCGGAGCAATTTGAGTTGAGACAAAAGCAACTACTATTTTGTGGTAGAATTACAGAATGATCTATAAAACATTATAAAGCTTAATGCATATAAAATTGAAGATCTTTGAAAGAACTTTCCAACAGTATATCATATGTACGATTTTGATGAGTAATGAAAGAGATATGTCCCATTGAAAATCAGTACATGCACATAATAATTTGTGCTCCGCAGCACTACTCCCAAACCCGACCCAGAGAATCGTAGCTCTACTTCGCGAAGATGGGCCGTCAAGGTCCGATTTAGCCCAAAAAAAGTTTGAAAAAGCCCTAGCTCAACTTAATTTGACCTAAAATTATAAATAGGGAACTTAGGACTAAAAAAAAAAGCCGAATCTTCCACTAAGTTTAGAGCTTATTGGCGGCGAGACAAGAGGCATTTTCGCGACGGATTAGTTACGAGCTACCAATAGTTACTTTTTTCCTTTTTTGTCTTCTTCTTAAATTTGTTTTCTAGGACTAAGATGTAGCCAGACCTAATTGCCGTGTAGAAATTATTTTCAATCCAGCTGATTTATCTATTATATTATATGATGATTGGTTTGATTTGTTCTTAATGCCTATATAATCTGATCAAATTATACATGATTAATTGATTTTCAATTAGAGGTCGGGAGATAATAATTGAATGTGCTCTAATCAAATTTAGATAAGAAGGATATTGGGCTGGAGATAGCTAATATATTTGTGTAGTATTTTGAATTCTCAATCGCAATACAATCTAGTATTAATGTTTGAGATTCAGAGATAAGAGCTTGATATTTTAGGCTAGTCGATATTCGAGAGAGACTGATTAATAAATTAACGAATTTACCTTCATTATAGGAACATAATATCATTAAATTAAATTGAATTGAATTAACGGATAATAGTAATTGGTATAGGTGAAATTGGAGGCCCTAAATTATTTTACATTGCTCAACATCTCTATTTTTATCACATTATTTAATTGTTTATTATTGCGTTAGTTAATTTTTCACTCATGTTCATTGCATTGTTCAATTCGAGTTTAGATTATAGTAGTTCAGTAATTAGTGCACAAGTTCTTGTGGGATCGACACTTTATTCATCACTTTATTACTTGAAATGATATCATACACTTGCGATGACATATATAGTATTAGTAAATTTCTTATATGAAAAAATAAAAAGGTTATAATTTTCATATTTTTAATTACTGATATTTTCACTAACATTGATAATATTTCCTGTAAATACGAAGCTATGTGGTTGTTGTTATTTTTTTCTTCCCTTTGTGTAGTTCAAACTAGGAAATCTTTTCTTTCTTCGCCGGAGGACAAAACTCTTTTTTCGGGATTATACGTATATATATAAGGAGGATTACTTAAGAGAAGATTCTATGTATAGCACTTGACCATGAAAGTGACGTGTATTCTTACTTTACCCTCTTGACCTCTTCTAAGTTCTAACACCTTTGTTTATTTATTTATTTTCCGTAGAGGACTAATGGCTTATTTCTAAGAGCAGTTGAACACTTGCAACTAATTTCTGCACAATCAATCAAAATAACATAACATCTCATAGACTTTTGAGGAATTATAATTTTATTCGAATCACTTAGGTAAATAGTCATATTTTATGGTGTGCTTTTAAAAAATAGTTACAGTTTAAAAAAATTTAAATACTAGTCAAAAAAAATTTCTTGCATGATAAGAAATTTCTTACCCTAACGAAATTACAAATAAAATTTACTATAAGAAATTTCTTGCCAAGATAATAAATTTCTGAAATGATTATTTTCTTAAAATTTTAAAACTTGGTTATTTTTTAAAATTATTTTCTAAAAAGTGGCTATTGAATTAAAATTCTCATTTTGTTTTCCTAATTTTATAACTAACGCTGGTATTATCCCTTTATACCCTACTTTTCAAAACCGAACAAGTATGTGAATCACTTTTTCCTATGTAATAACTTAGCATCTGCAATTTATAGCCAAAAAAATCAATCACCTGCAACTTAAACCAGTAAATGACTCCAAAACCCTAAAAGAGTAAACATAACGGCTAAAAGCAAAAATATTAAACATCCATCTGAATTAAAATAATGTAGCATGGCAAAAAAAAATGATGTAATTAATTGTACCACATAATCTCAAATTGAGTTGGATATAGCAATTTGAATCCCAACCTTCAATTATTTGTTGTGGATTATTGAGAAGCTACCTAGCTATACATATGAGTCATGACTAGATATATCGGCTATCGGCTATAATATGTCTAAAATGAAATATGTCGTTCAAATGGTTTCATTATTTTTCAGAATCTCCATTTTTCCATTTGGGACCGAACACTTAAAAAGATCTTGTCCCACTTTCAGTGGTTGTAGATTTGTTTCGTAAAGGTGATCATGAAGGATAGCAATTGTTTCTATATGTATTTGTGGAATGATACCTATGGTAATAGTAAGTGGGCTATGCTTCTTTTTCTTTTTTCCATTTTTACCCTATATATACAACAACATGAAAAAGGTAACGATAATGTTGCGCTTGACAATATTAATGGCTAGCTACAAAAGGAAGATAAACACTTTGTTTACTAAGATCCTCCCATTTATTTATTCGAAATACTACAATCCTCCTTTTAGTTTTTAGAAATACAAAATACTACTATTTTTTTTTCAAAAATTATTATTTTCGTTAATTTGTCAATGTATTTGTATATATGAACCCTAATATGGTAAAACTAAGATAATAAAAAAAGACATTGAAGGAAAAAAAGAGTACCTAACACTTAGGGCTTCATTGTAATATATCTATACAACATATTAAATGTAGTTTGGGATGGTTTTTTTTTTTTTTTTTCCTTTTTTTGAGTTTTTTCTTTAGAGAGAAAAAAAAAACATTTTCTTAGGGCAAAATTAAAAGTTTCCCTCTAAAATTGGGTCCTACTATGAATAAGACAAAAAAAAAAGTTGACCAATTAGTTGTTAAAAACAGAAAAAAAAAATCGGCTTATTTGCCTAATTTTGGTCCCGAAACATCCCTTAAATTTCAAAGACATGCATATTACGTGGTCATTTAACCTAAAAATATAGACGAAGGGGGCTAGCTGAAACTTTTTAAATTTTTTAGGTGTCGGTTGAGATGTTCTGAAGTAAGGGGGCCTATTGACACAAACCCTAAATTGGAGGGGTATGTTTAAAATTTTTCCATTATATATCTTGGTAAAACAAGCCCTTAATAAGATTAAATAATTTGTTGCTCTTTAAATTTATATATAGAACCTAATGAATTATCAATATCAATGATTAATTAAAACATTATTTGATTCATTATCAAATATTTGATACGTAGTAAACTTATAGAAATTTAAAAAAAAAAACCATAATAATATTAGTAGAAGTCTAATGTAAAAATAAAACATATTTAAAAAAATAAAAGTAATTGAACGCACATTGACTCAATGTCAAAAGTTAAAAGTATGGTTTTTAAAAAAAATAATAATGTAATGACAGTACTCCATTCATACTTTTATATGACTTTTTAATCAAAGTATGATAAATATTTTATGCATGAATTTAATAATATAATATTTAGGGCAAGTTAAGCAATTAGCCATTTTAAAGGTAAAGTTTAAAGGATTTAATCATAGTTTCACGAAATTAGGGATTTAGCCATAACATGTAACATTTTTTGTAACATGTAACATATAGAAGTGTAAAAAATATGACGTTACATTTAATGTTACACTTTTTACACGTATATTTGTTAAATGTTATGGCTAAATCCCTAATTTCGTGAAACTATAGCTAAATCCTAAAAAATTACCCAAAAATTTGGTTAAATGCCTTAAAAACTCTAATATTTATTACTTTAAAGGGTTTAAGAAAAATATTTTCAAAGTGTATATTTATTTAAGGAAAATTTTTAAAATTACCCCCTCTACTTAGGGTGTTGTGTCAACGTGCCCCCCTATACTTCAAAATGTCTCAACCGACACCTTAAATATTGAAAAATTTTCAGTTATCCCCCTATACTTCAAATATGCCCCTCTCTCCTTAAAGTTTTGTATCAATATGCCCCATGTGCTTAAAAAATATCTCAATTTACACCCTAAAATGAGTATGTAACACTTGAAACGTCACTTAATAACCAAGACAAGTTTGAACTTTCATTACATTCAAAAAAGAAAATACAGGAAACCAACACACACATATACTTATATATATTACAATGAAGCTTTAAGTGTTATATATGCTCTTTTTAGGGTGTCGATTGAGACATTTTTAAAGTACATGGGGGTATATTGACACAACAACTCAAGTAGATGGGGTATATTTGAAGTATAGGGGGGTAACTGAATTTTTTCAATGTTTAAGGTGTCGGTTGAGACGTTTTGAAGTATAAGGGGGTACATTGACACAACACCCTAAGTAAAGGGGGTATTTTTAAAATTTTTCCTTTATTTAATTTCTCATGAGATTATTATTGTAAAAAATGAACATTTATTATTCATTAAAAGAGGGGTGTGAAGAGCTAAAACATGGATACAAAATACAAATAGAAGCACTCTTTTAAAGAACTTAAGCCCTTTGGTTGACAAGAATTACATTTTTGTTAGGTTTTATAAAAATTAGGGTACTTTTTTGTATTTTAAGAAATTAAGTGATGATTATAATATTTTGATCAAATCAAAGGAAGAATTGTAGTATTTTCTCTCTCTCTCTCTTTTTTAATTTCATAAATAGGGATTTTTCTATTTGATAATTTTAGTAAACAAATAAACTATTAGTAAGTCTAGGAGATATCACATTAATAGTTTGTGGAATTAAGAAAGTTGCCAAGTATTGCTTGACAATCTTTTGTTGAAAAAAAAAAAAAAGAAAAAAGAAAAGCAACTTTCAAGGTATATACATATGTATCTTCTTCTATTTTTCATTCCCAAATTAAATGCCTCCTATTTATAACTGATCTGTGATAGGAGTCAATGTTTCAAGGTATATACAGAACTAGAAGGCAAGCAAGTGTATTTGGTGGAAATTGCATACTATATTTTGTAAATTGTGTATGGGTTTAGAGATTTTGTGAAGTTTTCTTTCACTGATGCACTCTAATTATGAAATTAATATAAGACAAATTCTAGTTCCTTCTCAATAACAACACACTGTTAATTTCTCCTTTGGGATTTTTTTTCTTTTTCTGGTAAGCAATCACAATAAATTCTACCAATAAATATTTTGGTCCTCATCTATTTTTTTCGTTCCCCTATTTAAGCAGCAATTAGATAAGCGAAGTCCATGTTTCCATTAAATGTCAGCCTATATACATACTTCAAAATTTTTAAGAGCGTGATTGAGAACCAGAAGTGGCCAAAATGAAAAATTCATTTCCTTTTGATAATTGATGCAAACTCAACCACACGAAAAGAAAAAAAAAGTCTCCGCATGCTTTGCAATTAAAAAAGAAAAGAAAAAAAGAAAACTTTCTATATATATACTTACATAAACACATACGTGTAACACAACGAAACAAAAATATAACAAGTGACCTCCACATCAACTCGACGACTTAGTCACGAAGATGGCAAAACCACGAAAACACCTCTCTCTCTCTCTCTCTCTCTCTTTCTCACCCAATAAATTCACGCCACGTTGAATCACTGACCTAAACTCCAAGACAAACAAAAAAATAAAAAAGAAAAAGAAAAAGAAAAAGAAAAGGTGGACTTTGACGGAGTTTGGGGAGGGAGGGTGAGAGAATCAGCAATTGGGCTGGGCTTTGTTGTAGAGATAGGAAGGCAAAGGACTCGCTCTGGGCGAGCGAAGCGGAAGCTCGTTGGTCTGCTTGCCGTGGGAGTCGTAGTAGATGACGCCCGAGAAATCCAACGGCTGACACTTGTCGCCCATCAGGATGGACCTCTGCCACACCCCTCCGTCGCCCCAGTCGAAGCCCTCCTCCTCGTCGTCGTCGCGATCGCAGGGCTTGCTCATCTTCTTGTTCTTGTGGACAAGAGTGATGGCTTTGTTGCTGATCGTGGCCAAGAGCTGCTTCGGCTTCTGAATCATCATCGCCGCCCTCGGCGACGGAGGAACCGCCGCCGCCGCCGCCTTCGGCTGCTGGTCGTGAGCCCCGAGGAGCGCCTGTGGCTTCGTCGGCTTCAGCTTCTTGCCGACTCGGCTGGCTTGCTTCGAGCACATCGAAGCGAACGCCATCACCGCCGTCTTCACGCGCTTTCCGCCGCCGGAGGACGACGACGACGACGAAGACGATGAAGACGATGTCGAAGAAGATGAGTGGTGTTCGGGGGTTTTGGGAGCGAACGCCATGATTTCTCTCTCTTGATTGTTTGTTTGGCGAGAAAGAAAATGATTTTTCGCGGGGACTGTGTGTCAGACAGGAAAGGCTAGTAAAATGCTAGTTCTCCTTTTTTTTTTTTTGGTTTCAGTGGAGTTTGGGCTCTATATATATAAGCGAGGAATGGGTCTCTGTGACCGGTAATACCCGGTTTTCCTTTCTTTTCTTTTTTTTTTTTTTTTTTTTTGATATTTGGTTTTGGGTTGCTTTCGTGTTTTTAATTTTTTTTAATTTTTTTATTTTATGTTGGGAGGGAAGAGGGGTGGACTTTGGGGGAGGGGTGGGGCTGACTTCTTGGATAGAGAGAGAGAGAGAGAGAGAGATGATAATGACAAAGAAGTAGGGAATTTTGTTGAATTTGAATGATACAATCTAGGAATATGTTTAGGTGATTCAAAACATATTCAGGAAACTTTATGATATGGTAAGATGTTTATCATAAAAAAAAATGCTTACCAAATGAATGCATTGTTTTTGTTGAAATTAAATTTGACAGTGTATATATTATCAAGAAATATTTGAGCAGTTGGTTTTACTGAAGTGCAGTTTTTTTTAAGAGTGTAAAAATTACAACTACATTGATGATTGAAGTAACAAGAAGTGAGACCGGATATTGTTATATACCCAATGATTTTGCAAGAAACGATTGGTTTTGAATGATAAAAACTATGCTGATGGATATTGTTAGTCTTCTTGACTATATTGTTTTGCGAAGTGTGAACTAGTACTAGTATTCATATTCAGTCTATTATGAGACAAAAAAAAAAATTTATATAAATTTTGGGAAAATTGTTATTTAAATTTTGCGATCGTAATGTTAGCTAGATGTTGGATTACTATTACCTCAATAATGAGCATGGTTTAATGATGATAAGAGAGGAAGTAGATCAGAAGTCTCGCAAGGTATATACAAGTACAAGTACGTATATATAGTCACAAAGTACATAAAGATAGATATACAATGCACTAATATATCATGATATGATGACAGATGAACCACTAGGCTCAACAGATTCATATAAAACATTTTAGCAATACCTTTTACATATTGTTGAGCTAATTAGATGAACTTAGCTTGTGCAATAGTATTTTATCACTTAGGGAAATAAATTAAAATGGAAAAACAAAAAGAAATAGATGTTGACAGGGACATTTGGGAATTTAAAGACGGAAAGGAAACGACACATGGACCTCAATAACATTGCGATTAGAGACCAGAATAACACGTTAATACTCCTGAAACTTTCACCTAATTAACTACAATGGAAATGGAGGATAACTTTCGACGAGCACTTTCCAAGAAGCTCAGCGAGTGTTGGCATCAACATCACGATATCCACGTGTCGTGCGCTCAGCATTAGCACAAAGACTTTTTTCTTTTTTTTTTTAAACTAATTTTTGCACCAGCGCTCTGCGTAGAACATGTGTAAAATAACACAAAGGGTAAATAATATGACGAAAAAATTATAAAGTATATTTTTTTAATTTTTTTTAAAAGGATTGATAATTTTGTAATTTTGAATAATTAAGGGGTTAAATTTATCATTTAATATAAAAATAGGGGCTTTTTAAAAAATTTTTAAACTTAAAAAATATAAATAAAAGCTTAGAACAAAGAAAATAAATAAAAAATAGTTATGATAAAAAAAAATATATGACAATAAGTATCAAAAGATCAAGAAAAATATTCTGAATCCAACCGTGTCAAGAAATTTTTTTTTCGAGATCATTACGTCAAATAAATAGTCGTTGAAACGATTAAAACAAAAAAGAAATGAAAAGAAGAGAGAGGAGAGAGAATTTGCAAAAAGTCCCCAAGAATTTGGAAAAACGCCCCCTAAAATTTCTCAAAAACCCTAAAAAAGAGGTCCTAAATGTAATTTTAAAAAAAATATCAGTTAGGTAAATAGTCATTTCAAACTATGTGTTTTCAAAAAATAGCCATAGTTTCAAAAAATTTAAAAACTAGCCATAACACAATGTAAGAAATTTCTGACAATAACAAAATTACACATAAAAATTATTGTAAGAAATTTCTGACACGTGTCAGAAATTTCTAAAAGGACTAGTTTTTAAATTTTTTTGAAAGTGTGGTTATTTTTTAAAATCATTTTGAAACAGTGGCTATTTTTTTTAAATTCTCAATAAAAAAAATAAAGAAAAAATAGGGGCGCCACGTGTCGTTCACAGAAGACGTCACATGTCGCCCCCTCCTTATTCGTTTCTTTGGCAACATTGGAGAAACCTATTGTGACTTAGTATACTTGTATAGGGACGCCACGTGGTGCCCCCTCCTTAGCCGTTTCTTTAGCAACATTGGAGAAACCTATTGTGCCTAAGTATACTTGTATAGACAAGTTTTTTAACACGTGCAATTTTTTTAAAAAATAAACTTATTAAATTATGAAGTAAATGAGAATTAAAAGAAAAAATAATATAAATATTTAATAAAAAAATTACAAAGCAAGGTTGTTGTCAGTGATTTTTCGTCAACAAGTGAGTCCAAGGGCAGTATCCTAGCCATTCCGAGAAGTCTAGAATCCCTGACTCCACAGAACCAAGCGAAAGTCACCACAACTCCCTTCAGGATAAAAGACGGGCGAAGATTATCGAAGATGACCCCCGATCCTACACCCCCGAAGGAAGAAGACCACCAAGAGAGGGAGCTCTTGGAAAGCCCTTTAAACGACAGGCCGGCGCATAAAGACTAAAGATCCCCAAAGCTAATTCACCCCCGAAGGAAGGTGCCGCGAATGAAGGATCAGTCGACGTAGACCCGGCCCTCGGAGTCATAGAACGTTCGACCGCGGGGTCATAGACCTCAATTATTCTCCCCCGAGCAGGGAATTCACTATAGCAAACAGCTTTATCCTGCCGAATTCAGGATAACTGCTCCCGGCAGGTGGACAGCTTTATTAGGTGAACCAAACCCGTGACTCAGGGGATTTGACATTTTGTCTTGTTATAACTGTAGCTCCCTTCTTCGTTTATAAGAAGAGAGGGAGCGAAAGATGAGGGGGCATGAAAAAAAGGCAGGAGAAAAAAGAATACTCTCTGTAAACAAAAAGATTCAAAGGATGAAATATCATAAACACAGTGGACGTAGGCTATTACTTTTGAGGAGGGCCGAACCACTCTAAAAATTCTCCGAGTGTTTATTTTCTGCTCAAAAACTTAATTACTTTTCATTGCCGCATCACACACTAGAGGTGCGGATCTCGTCGTTGGTTCAAATTCTACACCAACAGATTGGCGCTAGAAGGAGGGCCTCCGAATCTCCGGGCATGCCCTTCCATTCCAGTTTCATTCAAGCTTTTTTCCAGGAGTCTCGTCGTTACCCATGATCGGAAATCATGGCGCCGACGGCCTGACGAACGGGAAAGAAACCCCATGAATCCCAAGCTGGGTCAAATCTAGCATAAAAGAAAGAGCGTCCAAAACCCCATGTCCTAGATGAACAACATGGTGAAGATCTTCGATTCATGACCACCAGCATCTGCAGTTCATCACCAGCAAGGGACAGACGAAAGAGCGCCAGACGCGGCTTCGAATGGGACGGGAGAAAGCCGCAGCTGAGGTGGCTGCCGAGGACATCACCTGGACGGACTTGAAGCCAGCAGACTGGCGGATCACATGTTCTGGCCGGCCACCGTGGCAGCCGGAGGTCTGGCGATGAACCATCCAGAGGCCCCGAACCGTAGGAGCACAGCCGCCAGTGGCCCAAACCTGAAGATCACGACCACCACTTACGAGCAAAAAAGATCGACTCTTTCCACATCAGGCGAACTGGGTCTATACCCCCAAGAACCACTGAGGCATGCTCCGTCACAGTCGGAGGATCGCCTCGGATGGTCTCGATACCCAATGATGACCTGGTTTCGCGAGTAATCGCAGTCTGAAGGACTGTGGGAGTTAGCCTTGCCACTCCCACCTCTTCCCTGCCCTCGGTATCATTATACCCCGAGGTTTTTGTTTGGTCGCAGACCAATGGCGCAGAATAGGCGATTTGGGGGAGATAAACCTGTGATCTTAAACCACAGTCGACAGAGCGACTTTGATTCTCAAGGAGAGGTGGCCACATCCTATTGCCAAGCACAGAATGTCCTCGTACGCTCCGAGCATGGCTCTAGGCAAGCCAACAGAAAGTCAGCGTAGTACTAGCTCCCGAAGGAGCTATCGAGGTCAACCAAGAAGATATCTCTATTATCAGGGCAGATCACAAGACCCGCGAATCTCACCTGGGCAGCTGCTAGCAAAAAAGAGCAAGGTCACCTCGACGACCATACTCGAGGTCCACGCCAAAGGAACGCAGCAGCCGAATATCCCGGAGAGGACGCGCCATCATCAGCATGACTGACCCCGCGGCACAAAAGCGAAGTGCTTGATCGAAGGACGTCCCAGGAGATAGTCAACCGCCTCCTGGAGTCACTTCTTCGGCAATCCCTACTCTTGCCAGCGCGGAGCGCCCTCGCGCACTTCGAGCGCGGTTCTAGGCACGCCAAAAGGAAGAGACGGCTCGTTCGAGTACCAAAGCACATCTGATGGCAACCGGGTCGCCCGTGATCAAGAGAGGTCCGCGGGACAAGACCCCCGTCTCGCAGGGACTTTCCCTAATGGCCAGCTACTCAGTCTACAGAGCATAAATGTGGTGTATAAAGGATAAAACCGCGAAGCGGATGAATCCTATAAACATCACCCTCGACGGCTTCTTTGACCGCGGAGCGCTCAGGCCGCTGAGGGAAATCCGGGGTACCAGAAAGAAATAGATGCGCTCTATAGGCACCTCGAAGGCGAGCAAGGTTAGAACGCGTAAGTTCCGAAGGGTTTGCGAAGGCCTTGCTCACTAAAGCTTCCTACCGCACAAGAGTTTATCTTGTCAGGTCTTTCTTTCGATGGAAACCTGTTCGGAGATTAACTTGGGAAGCTGGGCCAATTGTCTCCTAGAATCATTCTATTCTTCGGAGAAGGTAGAAGACCTAGGTGCGCTCAAAGGAGGAACTCCGAGGCGGAAGGGACTAAAATCCTTCAAAGGATAGTCTCGCCGCTGGTGCATGAGGCGAAAGGCCCTACCCCATTCAGAAGCATCGGGAACCGGTGCAAGCAATGGGATACTCACAAATCTCGACGAGTATGATCGGACCAAGAGTATATCCCCGAAGGAGCCTGGTTCGGGACAATCCTTCGTAGGAGGAACAACCCGCAACTAAACAGCGCATTCACGGAGGTATGCTCAGGTCCCGATCTGATACCTAATCGTCTAATTTGCTTATTATAACCCTCGGAGAGGGTATGATTCAGAAGAGTTGTAGTCCTCGGAGAGGACACGACGAGCGACTGTAGGAATAATCCGAAGGGACTTATTCCTATAGTCGGGGGCCACAGTGTGAAGAAGGTAGTATTTAAACTTTAAACCTTAATACTTCGCGTAACCAATTCTCTTTTTATAGGTAACCACTGTGTTCCACCATCAAAAGAAGCGCGGACGGACTCTCCGGCAAAGCGAGGTTCAGGATGATGCCGGAGCCAGCGGGATCAGGGCCGGAGGGACGTTTGATTCCGTAGGGATCAGACACCATTTCTCTACCAGCGAGAGTGTCTTCCTTCGAGGCAACAAGAAGATTCGGCGTAGTCGGAACCGCTTCCGCAAATGGCTTCCTCCGCGGCAGGAGATACATCCCCAGCAGATTGGCTTCAACCAGGACAAATCCCAAGCAACGCGATTCGCGCCGCTGGGATTGGGGGGCAGATGTTGTCAGTGATTTTTCATCAACAAGTGAGTCCAAGGGCGGTATCCTAGCCATTCCGAGAAGTCTAGAATCCCCGACTCCACAGAACCAAGCGAAAGTCACCACAACTCCCTTCAGGATAAAAGACGGGCGAAGATTATCGAAGATGACCCCCGATCTTACACCCCCGAAGGAAGAAGACCACAAAGAGAGGGAGCTCTTGGAAAGCCATTTAAACGACAGGCCGGCGCATAAAGACTAAAGATCCCCAAAGCTAATTCACCCCCGAAGGAAGGTGCCACGAATGAAGGATCAGTCGACGTAGACCCGGCCCTTGGAGTCATAGACCCTCGGTCATAGAACGTTTGACCGCAGAGTCGTAGGCCTCAATTATTCTCCCCCGAGCAGGGAATTCACTATAGCAAACAGCTTTATCCTGCCGAATTCAGGATAACTGCTCCCGGCAGGTGGGCAGCTTTATTAGGTGAACCAAACCCGTGACTCAGGGATTTTACATTTTGTCTTGTTATAACTGTAGCTCCTTTCTTCGTTTATAAGAGGAGAGGGAGCGAAAGATGAGGGGGCATGAAAAAAGAGGCAGGAGAAAAAAGAATACTCTCTGTAAACAAAAAGATTCAAAGGATGAAATATCATAAACACAGTGGAGGTAGGCTATTACTCTTGAGGAGGGCCGAACCACTCTAAAAATTCTCTGAGTGTTTATTTTCTGCTCAAAAACTTTATTACTTTTCATTGCCGCATCACACACTAGAGGTGCGGATCTCGTCGTTGGTTCAAATTCTACACCAACAAAGGTAATAATAAAAAATAAAAAATATTTTGATATTAAAAGAGAAATAAAAAACTTTGAGAGATGAAAAAATAAAAAAAATGTAGGATTTAAAATAAAAATAGAGGAGTAAAAAAAATTAAAAAGAAAAATTAAAAAATTAAAAAGAAAAATTTGAAAAAATAATTGAATAAAAAAATAAAAAAGAATTAAAAAAATGAAAGAAAAAACGGGGAAAAAAAGAAGAAGAAGAAGAAATGTGTGCGCGTGTGTGTGTGTGTGTGGGGGGGGGGGGGGAGGGGGGGGGGGGGGGGGGGAGGGGGGGGGGGGAGGTTTTGTGTGGAGGGGTTTGAGCGGTTTCAAAAAGGAAGGAAAAACTGATAAAATAAATAAATAAAAAAAGGCTGAGTTTGCACGCGCCAAATGCGGAGTGTGGCCCCTGACACGCGGGCCATACGCACGTGGGAATTCACTTAAACCCCACACACCCCCCTCCCCCCCACTTAAAAAAAAAATGCGTTTTTTTAACCAAAAAATGCAAAAAAAAAAAAAAAAAAAAAAAAAAAAGGCAGACGAAACCGCTTTGCTAGAAACGGACGAAACGGGGGAGAAAAACGCATCCACATTTATAACAAGGTTAATGATCTTCTATTTTTTTTCCTAAACATGTTCTTGACAATTTATAAAAGGAGAATTCTCAAAGTGGGTTATTTTTTTGGTTAAAAAAAATAAAAATCATTTTAGATCATCTTTACATTAAACTCCACATCTTAAAAAGATAAATACGATGATCTAAATTGTTATCCACTAAAGAACACTACACCAATCGGTGTTATCAGCGACCAAATAAAAATCGATATTTGGTCCCTGATAAGTATCAGTGACCAAATGAAAATCTATATTTGGTCCCTGATAAGTATCAGTGACCAAAATTTTGGTCACTGATAACTGGTCGCAGATACTTATCAGCGACCAAACACTATCAACGACCAACTTTGTTTAACAAATTGGTCGCTATTGTCTTAGTTCATTCGGTTTGATCTTCGAATTCAAAAAATATTGACAACCAAGTTTTGGTCGCTGATATTCGAATATCAAGAAAAAATAAAAGCTTACCGGCGATGAAGCGACGACCGGTGGCGACAATAGGAGAGGCGGCCAGCAGCGAGGCTATTGCCAAAAAATTAAAACACAAATTAACTTTAAAAATAAATAGAGCACAAAAGAAAAATAAAAAAATAACAAAAGCTTTACCGACGGTGAAGCGAAGGCCGACTGCTGGCGGAGACAATGCGAGAGGCGGCCGAAGGCGGGGCAAAGCTGGCGGCGACAATGGGCGAGGTGGCCGGCGGCGGGGCTGTTGCCCAAAAATTAAAAACGAATTAACTGGAAAAAAAAAACAGAAAACAAAAGAAAAAAAAAAGCTTATCGACAGTGAAGCTGTAACGACCCAAAACTCAAAACGATGTTTTAGTTCTAAAAAATTTTGAACTTTTAAAATTAAGTTACATGATTGAGCTTTTAATAATAAACATAAGGTTCATCAACCCTCACCATAACAAAAATGGATTTAATTTGAACATTTACAAAATATTACGAATTTAAAACTTTTCCTACCAACGATTAGCCGGTAGTCCCTGTAAGGCCTTACAGGTCGGTCCCGTATACACTTGTTATCCCCGTCGTTACTGCCCTGCCCCTTCATTTCCTTTCATCTTACCTATGACATGAGCACACTAGTGAGCTAATAGGCCAGTAAATAGATTAGATAAATAGGTTGCTAAGTCTGCAGGTAACATACAATCAAGAGATATCACAACACTATAATTTAACAGAAAGAAGGACTCGACGATTCAGTCATCGTAGTCCGAAGAGTAAACGTCACTCTTAAACAACCTTGCCCGCAGATTAGATTTCTGAAATAGGGTACTGAACCTACGCGGGATACAATTGTAACGACCTAAAACTCAAAACGATGTTTTAGTTCTGAAAATTACGAAAAAATTTGAACTTTTAAAATTTAGTTACATAATTGAGCTTTTAATAATGAACATAAGGTTCATCAGTCCTCACTATAATCAAAATAGATTTAATTTTAACATTTACAAAATATTGTGAAATTTAAAACTTTTCTTTGCCAACGATTAGCCAATAGTCCACTTAAGATTTTACAGGTCGGTCCCGTATACACTCGCTATCCCCGTCGTTGTCGCCTCGCCCTTTCGTTTCCATTCATCTTACCTGTGACATGAGCACACTAGTGGGTTATTAGCCCAATAAGTAGACTAGATAAATAGATTGCTAAGTCTGCAGGTAATAAACAACCCAAAAATGTCACAATGCAATCATCTAATAAAAGACTCCATGATCGGGTCATCGTAGTCCGAAGAGTAAATATCACTCTTAATCAACCTTACCCGCATATTAGATTTCAAAAGTAGGGTGCTAAACCTGCGCGTAATACCTACAAAAGAGTTGTGACGTGGCATGTGGTCGGACTTAACGACCTATTAATCTCGACTCAAAGGTCAATATCATATTTTGTTATAATCTCGCTCAAGTTCACAACTCTCTGACTTAGCTTATCAAATACATGTGCACACGATTTACTATTTAAGAATTCATGATTCTTTAATGTTAGGAAGGTCTCGTTAGCCTCACCCCTTCTTTAGACCTCTCGCTGGTCATCCTAGTACTTGTACATCTATCTAAACCCCTTCGCAGGTTGTTCTTGAATTTAATATACATTTAGACCCATTACGGGTCGTTCTAGAACTTATACACAATGTAGACCTCTTACGGGTCGTTCTAGAATTTAAAAACACATCTTGACTCCTTTGCTGGTCGTTCCCAGACCTTTTGCGACCAGTGGTCCCGTCGGATTGTTTCGAAATTAATTGCGCTATCACCCCGTCGGGCTAATTCGGGACATGCTATGGATCTTGGCCCCTTGGACTGTCCCAGTATACTTTATGATTGTGAGGACTCACCCTCTTTGGGCCTCTTTTCCATTTCTGAAACCTTTTGTGGCCAGTGACCCCGTCGGGTCGTTTCAGAATTCGTTGCTGTGCTTTACCTCGTCGGACCGATCCGGATCGTTAAATCATAAATTGTGAGGAGCGCCGTCTGTCGGCCTCTTTTAGGCTCCCTAAGCCGTTCCGAAACCTTTTGTGGCCAATGGCCTCATCGGGCCGTTTTAGAACCCATCGCAAGAATTGTCATGTCAGGCCAGGCCTTCTTTCAGGCCGTTCTGGAAGGTCGTCTGCCGACCTCATCAAGATATCTTGGGTCGTTTCAAAACCTTTCACGGCCAATGGCCCCGTCGGGCTGTTGCAAAACCGAATCATGATCGCGGCCCCTACTCGGATGATCAAACTACACATACAAAGGAAGGTCGTCTACCGACCTCCTCGAGTCGTTCCGAAACCTCACACAGACAATGGTCCCGTCGGACGATCTCGGAACCGATCATGATTCGCGGCCCCGTCGGGCCCTACCCAGATATACATGGCGCTTTCACTCCTCTTGGCTTGTCTTAGAGTTTCTCTTTGACTTGCAATAAAGTCTCAACAACAACAGAACAGTTTTATGTCTGTAGTCCCATACCCACCGACAGAAAAGTCATACTAACATATACACACATAAATAGATACACACCCTATACTATAACCTAAACCACGAAGTTAAATAGTTTCATATCTGTGGTCCCATACCCACTGACAGATAAGTATATAAATGAACACACGCACCAATACACACCTAGGAAAACAAAACATAACATTATCATAAACCAACCCATAGTCCCATACCTGTAGGCTCGTTGCACAAATAAGACAAATATGATCAAGAGCCCGTATTCGCGGCCCTAGTGAGAATAGAGATCCACACAGTTTAATAGCCACAATTTTAGAAGCATCGTATGCTTAACATAATCTCAACACATGCACAATTAATTCAAGCAGTGTAAAGTCTACTCGTGTCACAGTGGAGATCCATTTACCTGAGGTCCTAAGTCTCTTGCGTCAGTCCTCGCGGTTCGCTCCTACTAGTGTCCTCCCTTGGAACCCGTCGTGCGACAATCTATCCAACGCGCGAGTAATAGGGTCAAAAGCCACTTTCCAATGGACATAAATCAATGAATCGCTCTACGGATTGATGGACTATACAAAGCAGGTCTTTAACTAAGAGCGGAAAAACGGCATATCAAATTGTAAGTTTGAAGTATCCTCGTCCCGTTCGTCGATGACTTAGTTTTATCCGTCAATCTCATAGCCAACGAGTATATTGTTTGATTTAACTAGGCGAGAAAGGGATTTTTTAATCTAAATAGTTTTCGACTTAGTTTTACCAAGTATCTAAACTTCGAGCCGAAAATCCGACAGACTTTCTCCTATTTTTTCGGATATCTCGGCCGAAGCCTTCACCTAGTTTTAATCCAGCACCGAACAAATTTCGATCACAGTTCATCACAACAACCACGCAAACGATTTCATGATTATCACAATTAATTTGAAAAAATATAATCGTAATTCAACACCGAGCCTCAGTGGCTCGGATTTCACATAAAGAGAGCGACAATAACAATAATAATGATACATTTGAAATTAAATCAACTTCCAAGCTGTCATTGGTTCTCTAAACCGATATTCGCCTTAGGCTGCCCGCTTATACCTTTGTTGACGATCCTGCACGATTAAATGAAATTGAATCAAGTTTCGAACTTAAGCAAGAAGCATGATGTGAAATGATCGAACCCGCGACCCGATACTCGTTTCAAGCTCAAACAGACACATTTACGATAAATACAATCCAATATAACCAAAGCTCGTGCAAAAATAAAAAATAAAAAATCCTCCTGATCACACAATTTTCTTTTTATTAATTTTCTTAATTTAAGAAAATTCTCAATCTCTTGCCAATTAAGACAATAACTCGAATGCACTTGAATTTCGACAAAGCGTTCATAAAAAGTTGTTCTACCTCGCGACATGCTCGGGTCATATTTTACTTTAAACATGACACCTATTGGTGAGTTCTAGATTTCTAAATCAACACAAAACACAAAATTTTGCAATGCGACAAATACTCGAAACATCAAGTCTCTCAAACTAATACATTAACCATAATATTTTAACCACGATTCAAAAAGGACATTTTAGATTTCCGCACGATTAAACTACAAAAACTCCTAAAACTCGCAATCACGATCCCGCAAAAATAAGATTTTCAATAATAATTTTTTAGTGAGGCAAAACCATTAACAAGCGGGATGAGACCAACTAAAGTTTATTCAATAAACTTAAACAACCACCAAATCACCAAGAGTGACAAATTCCATTTACAACACTAGTTCAGAAAAATACTGGGTTTCGAAGTCTCGGCAAAAAACAAACCAACCAAACAATATCCGAGATATTCACAAATAAACTTTAAAATTCAAAAACAAACGAATTACCAAAAATGTGCAAACAAATGAGAATTTAACCTCGCATTCATAAACTCACAATGATATGAATTTCAACGCCTGGCAAATTTTTTATTTCCAAAACCACATCCCAAAAGAGAAATTTAAGTTCCCGCACAACTAAGCACGGGTAAATCTAGAGATTCAAAATTTAATAATTGGTGCGAAAATAGTTACTTGATTGCATAAAGTTTGTCGTGCTAAAACGTATTCCAAACATGTTCGTTACTAATTTTTGCACTTTAAGGTACCAACATGCTGAAGGTAAAACCGAATTAAAAATAAACTCTAGACTTCAAATAAGTTCAAGCCCGTAATAATATGATTATCAACTCAATCTAATTTTTTCTCATCCTAAACAACGCAACATAAATTTCAACACAATGTTTCACAAAGACGAGCCGCGGACACAATAAATCTTCGCTAACTACTTAATTAGCTAAACTAAAGCATCGTTCAAAAACCACAAAAAGCAAAATAGGCTCACTAAACTCGAGCAAAGGCGGCTCGAGGAGCCACGTTGCGGCTGTCAAAAAAATCCAGCGGTGGTACAAAGCGACAACGAGGCTCTAAACGACAACGAAACAAGCACAAGGATTTAACCCGCTAAAATTAAAAGATCTAAACTTGAGCACACGCCGACAATGCGACGGACACGAAGTTTACCTCGGTGTCAACTCGGTAGAGTGATAACTCTATGAAAATTAGAGTTATCCATTTTTTCTTGTTGTTAAATTATTGTTTTAAGTCTTGTTTTATCTTGTTTTAAGTTGTTATTAGCTTGATCTTAATGAATTTCTTGAAGACCATATCACAATGTCAATTTGCTGTTGGAATCATGAAATTAGAATGCTGAGATGTATATTTGATGTTTAAAATCCAGGTGGACTAATGAGGGCATTACGTGGAAACGATTGAAGATTTCAGAGCAATGCTGGAAACAATGTTATAGCATTGCCACGGAGACAGACCTGGCAGAGTTGAACGTGGCTGAGCTAGCAAATAGGAGAGAAGACACATGGTTGCTAAAATGACAAGATTACCCACGTTTAATGACCTAAAAATTGGTGCCCTAGCTGAAAATGGTATAAGGGAGGACACAAAGGAAAAGGGAACATCAGATTTTATTCCATCTTGGTGAAGGGTGACGGCGGCAACATTGAAGAAGGGAAACCAGCTGCTATTTTGAGGAAGAAGTCAAGGATTTCATAAAGAGGAGGACCAAAAACCAGAGATTGCACCTTTGGGCTTGTTTCTTTTCCTCTTTTTTATTTTGTATCACCTTGAACTTCTATTTTAGCAATATTATGAATATATTAAACAGCTCTAGCTTAGACCTAACCATGGGCTAATTTTCCCTTGCTTGAACTAATGTGGATCTTTGATTTGTAATGAATATTGGTATGCTATAGCACTGCTGAAGCTTGTTTATGTCCAAGTTCAATCAAGTGAGCTTATATTTTATTTCTTGCTATTGTTTGGCCATCAAAAGTAAGATACAAGCTGATTTTAATACTGGAAGGGTTAAAATTAGTGGAACTAACTTGATTGATGCATGTTCTTGACAATGAAAATTGTTGATTAGTAAATAGTATAGACATATATTATTAACCTTGCAAAACCTAAAGAATTTTATGCTTAATCTTGTGTTGCTGAGTTGAATGGCATAGACATATGTCTAATTTAGCTTAGGAATGCATTTTATGGAATTTGAAAGAATTACATGTCCTGTGATGATTCTGGTTTACTGGATAGGTTTTGCTGAAACTATGCTATAGCATTCTGAGAAATTGCAGATTAGAGTGAAACATTAGTTCTGGCTTTGTTACCATATATTGCATCCTAAATTGGTTTTCTAGCTGTTCTTTGCTTGCTATTTACCTTAGTTTAATTAGTTTATTTACACAAATCTCATTTTAGCCTAACAACTGTTCATTATTCTCGTTATTTCTCATTTATTTAGTAATTAGATCAATATCCATTTTGCACACACATTTTGCACTAAACAATCCCTGTGGAGACGATACTATTACTCACTATTATATTACTTGTTACAATTACGTGCAATTGCGTATAAATTAGATTAATACATTGATCTATTAATCGGAACAAGTTTTTGGCGCCGTTGCCGGGGATTAAGATTAGTGAAAATTTCTGCATTTTGGATTATTTGATCTCATTATGGGTTTTGGTGTTGTTTTTCAGGTTTTGACACTCTTGTATGAGTGGGACACCTGAACCTTCTCTTGTTCCTTTCGACCCCGAGATTGAACGGACTTTTCATAGGAGAAGAAGGGAGCGACAAGGGTTGGCCGAAGTTGAAGAAATGGCCGACCACGGGGCTGCCGAAGCAGGGCAGAATGCTGTAGCATTGGGGAATGACCCAAATAGAGCCATTCGAGATTATGCCGTGCCCATCTTGCAAGGACTCAACCCGGGCATTGTTAGGCCAGAAATTCAAGCTCCGCAATTTGAGCTTAAGCCGGTCATGTTTCAAATGCTCCAAACGGTGGGGCAATTTGGTGGATTGGCGGCCGAAGACCCGCACTTGCATCTCGCCTCTTCATGGAAGTGAGCGACACATTTAAGTTACCGGGGCTGACCGAAGAAGCTTTGAGGCTTAAGCTCTTCCCTTATTCTTTGAGGGATAGAGCAAGAGCTTGGTTGAACTCACTACCCCCCGACTCGGTGGCTACTTAGGATGAGTTAGCGGAAAGATTTTTGAAGAAGTATTTTCCTTCAACGAAGAATGCCCAACTTCGAGTTGACATCACTTCCTTCAAGCAAATGGAAGGGGAGTCTTTGTATGAGACTTGGGAGCGCTTTAAGGAGCTACTAAGGAAGTGCCCACACCATGGGATTCCTCATTGGATGCAAATGAAGACTTTCTACAATGGTCTCAATGCTTCAAATCGTACTTTGGTGGATGCTTCGGCAAATAGTGCACTCCTATCCAAGTCTTACAATGAAGCTTATGCAATCTTGGAGCGTATGGCGACCAACAATAGCCAATGGCCCACGGATAGATTGAGTGAAGGAAGACGAGTAGCGGGCATTCATGATCTTGATGCGGTGACAACTTTGACGGCCCAAGTTTCCTCGCTCTCCAACATTTTGAAGTCTATGAACTTGGCCGCCGGCGTGCAACAACAAGTGGCTGCGATTTCTTGTGTTTATTGTGGTGAGGGACACACTTTTGACAATTTCCCATCCAACCTCGCTTCGGTATGCTATGTTGGGAACTTTAACCGTAAGAACAACCCATACTCCAACACCTACAATCCTGGTTGGAGGCAACATCCCAACTTTTCTTGGAGTAATCGAGGGGCGGGATCATCTAGCATGCCCAACAAACCAAATCAACCACCCAGTTTCTCACAGCCCGTTCCTCCTCAAAGACAACAATTTCATGACCAACCGAGCTCCATGGAGAATTTGTTGAGAGAATACATGGCAAAGAATGATTCCATTATTCGAAATCAAGCAGAAATGCTCCAATCACAAGCTGCCTCTTTGAGAAATTTGGAGAATCAAGTTGGACAACTCGCTAGCACAATGAACAATAGACCTCAAGGTGCCTTACCGAGCGACACGGAGAATCCAAGGCGTGAAGGGAAGGAGCATTGCAAGGCAATCACTTTACGAAGTGGGAAGGAGCTGCAAATGCCTAAGGAGAATCCTATGAGTCATAATGAGCCCTCTTCAATCCAATTGGAAGAGGAGAAGGAAGAACGGGTAGCCGCGTTGAAAAACAAAAATGCTGGAACTGCTGAGTTTGCTACAGCATCGTTTCAGCAAAGCAGGGCAGAGCTGCAGAAAACAAAGCCTCCACCACCTTTTCCTCAACGATTCGAGAAACAACATGAAGACAAGCAGTTTAAGAAGTTTTTAGAAGTTTTGAAGCAATTGCACATCAACATTCCTCTCGTGGAAGCCCTAGAACAAATGCCCAAGTATGCTAAGTTTATAAAGGATGTTCTTTCCAAGAAAAGGAAGTTGGGGGAATTTGAAATCACTAAGGAGTGTAGCTCGATTTTGCAAAATAAAATTCCACCAAAGCTAAAAGATCTGGGAAGTTTCATCATACCATGCTTTATAGGGAGCAATTATTGTGGCAAGGCTTTGTGCGACTTAGGTGCGAGCATTAACTTGATGTCTATGTCGGTGTTCAAGAAATTGGGAATTGGCGATGTGAGACCAACAACAGTGACTTTGCAACTTGCGGACCGGTCTATTGCTTATCCCGAAGGAAAGATTGAAGACGTGTTGGTTCGGGTGGATAAATTCATATTTCCTGTGGACTTTATTGTGCTTGACTATGAAGCCGACAAAGAAGTACCTATCATCTTGGGGAGGCCCTTCCTAGCCACCGGGAAAACACTCATCGATGTGCAAAAAGGAGAGCTCACAATGAGAGTTGATGATGAGCAAGTCACCTTCAATGTGTTTAATGCGATTCGTTACCCGGAGGAGGTGGAAGAATGCTCGGTTGTAAATATCGTTGATAGTGTTGTGAGTGAACAATTCCACAAGAAGTATAGTGCGAGTATAACGGACATACCTTCACTTGAAGGCCTTGAGGAGCAAAGTGAAGATCAAGATGCTCAAGTGACATGGCTAGATAAAAATCAGCCCATTAGTAGGCGAACAAGACAATTTGAGTCTTTGGAATTGTCGGAGAGGATCTTCAAACCCTCTCGACCATCTATTGAAGAACCACCCACTTTAGAGTTAAAGACTTTGCCTACTCATTTACGTTATGCCTATTTGGGTAATAACAACACGTTGCCTGTTATCATTTCGGCCGCCTTAAACAGTGAGCAAGAAAAGAGCTCGATGAAGAAATACAAGAAAGCAATCGGGTGGACTATCGCAGATATCAAGGGAGTTAGCCCATCCATTTGTATGCATAAAATTTTGCTAGAGGAATGCTGTAGCAATTCTGTAGAACAGCAACGAAGACTCAACCCAATCATGAAGGAAGTGGTCAAGAAAGAGGTGATCAAATGGCTAGATGCGGGTATAATTTACCCAATCTCGGATAGTTCATGGGTGAGCCCTGTTCAATGTGTGCCCAAGAAGGGAGGAGTCACCGTTGTAGCCAATGACAACAATGAATTAATACCTACACGAACCGTCACCGGTTGGAGGGTATGTATGGACTACCGAAGGCTCAACAAAGCTACAAGGAAGGACCATTTCCCTTTACCCTTTATTGATCAAATGCTCGATCGACTTGTGGGGAAGGAATATTATTGTTTCTTAGATTGATATTCAGGTTATAATCAGATTGCTATAGCACCGGAAGATCAGGAAAAAACGCCTTTCACTTGCCCTTATGGAACTTTCGCGTTTCGAAGGATGCCTTTCGGACTCTGTAATGCCCCCGTAACTTTTCAGCGATATACGATGTCTATCTTCACTGATATGGTGAAAAAATTCCTTGACGTTTTCATGGATGACTTCTCCGTCTTTGGCGACTCATATGACGATTGTTTGAGAAACTTGGAACAAGTGCTGCAGCGTTGTGAGGAGACCAATTTGGTGCTTAATTGGGAAAAGTGCCATTTTATGGTGCAAGAAGGAATTGTGTTGGGTCATAAAGTCTCCAAGACCGACATTGAAGTTGACAAGGCCAAGATTGAGGTTATTGAGAAGCTACCACCACCTACATCCGTGAAGGGAATAAGAAGTTTCTTAGGCCATGCCGGGTTCTATAGGCGATTCATTCGAGATTTCTCAAAAATTGCCAAACCTCTTTGTACTTTGTTGGAGCAAAATAGATCTTTTGAGTTTGATGAGGATTGCCAAAGAGCATTCATGGAGTTGAAGAAAGCACTTGTGTCGGCACCGATCATTGTAGCTCTCGATTGGGCTCTTCCTTTCGAGTTAATGTGTGATGCAAGTGACCATGCCGTGGGTGCCGTGTTGGGGCAGCAGAAGATGAAAGTATTCCACTCGATCTATTATGCAAGTAGAACACTATCGGAGGCACAATTGAATTACACCACCACCGAGAAGGAGTTTTTAGCCGTTGTGTTTAGCTTTGACAAGTTTAGAGCCTATCTTGTGGGTACAAAAGTAACAGTTTACACGGATCATTCGGCTATCAAATACCTTCTAGCAAAGAAAGATGCCAAGCCGCGCCTCATCCGATGGGTTTTATTGCTTCAAGAGTTCGATCTTGAAATCAAAGATCGCAAGGGAACCGAGAATCAAGTGGCGGATCACTTATCAAGGCTTGAAGAAGGCAACAAAGAATCGAGGGAGCCTATTCAAGAGTCATTTCCTGATTAGCAAATATTAGCGATTAGTCAAGCACAAATACCATGGTATGCCGATATTGTCAACTTCCTTGTAACCGAAAGGCTCCCGCCGGACATGAGCAAGCAACAACTCAAGAGGTTCTTCCATGATGTCAAATCTTATTATTGGGATGAACCTTATCTCTACAAGCAATGTGCTGATCAAATGGTGAGGCGTTGTGTTCCTCAAGAGGAGGTCCTTAGCATTCTATTGCATTGTCACTCGTCCCCTTATGGAGGGCACTTTGGTGGTCTTAGAACAGCAGCAAAAGTCTTGCAGTCCGGGTATTGTTGGCTGACTCTTTTCAAGGATGCTCATGAATATGTAAAGACTTGCGATAGGTGCCAAAGATGCGGAAATATATCGCAGCGGCATGAAATGCCTTTGAACAACATTTTTGAGGTTGAGTTGTTTGATGTTTGGGGCATAGACTTCATGGGCCCATTCACTCCATCATATGGAAACTTGTACATCTTGGTGGCCGTTGATTATGTTAGCAAGTGGGTAGAAGCCGCGGCTTTCCCTACCAATGACTCAAAGGTGGTGATAAAGTTCTTGCAAAAGAATGTGTTTACTCGGTTCGGAACGCCACGAGCCATTATAAGCGATGAAGGCACACACTTTACAAGTAAAGTCTTGGACGCTTTGTTGGCCAAATATGGGGTTAAGCACAAGATTGCTGTAGCATACCACCCACAAACCAATGGGCGAGCTGAAATCTCGAACTGTGAAATCAAGTCAATTTTGGAAAAAGTGGTGAATCCTAATCGAAAGGATTGGTCGATTCGATTAGATGATGCCTTGTGGGCATACCGAACAGCCTTTAAAACTCCTTTGGGCATGTCACCGTATCGACTTGTTTTCGGTAAAGCTTGTCATTTACTATTGGAATTGGAACACAAAGCGTTTTGGGCCACCAAGAAACTAAATATGGACCTCCAAGCCGCGGGAGAAACTCGTTTGCTGCAGTTGAATGAATTGGAAGAGCTTAGGTTCTTCTCCTATGAAAATGCCAATTTGTACAAAGAGAAAACCAAGCTATGGCATGATAGGAGGATACAACAGCGGGTTCTTGAGCCAGGACAGCAAGTTCTGCTGTTCAATTCTCGGCTAAAACTCTTCCCGGACAAGCTTAAATCGAGATGGTCTGGTCCATTCCAAGTGGTGAAGGTATATCCTCATGGAGCAGTGGAATTAATGGACATGAAGACCGCAAATAGCTTCAAGGTGAATGGACAGTGAGTGAAGCACTATTGGGGAGGTTCTGTGGAGCGATCCAAGACCTCCATCACTCTTCACGAGGCCTAAATCATAAAGAGTCGGGCTGAGGACAATAAACCTAGCGCTACTGGGAGGCAGCCCAGCAAAGAGTTTTCTTTCCCTATTTTTTTTTATTTGCACTTTGTCAATTTTTGTTTATTTATTTTATTTTGGTTTTCAATTTATTTTATTATTTTTATTTTTATTATTATTAGTATTTTACTATTAGCTATATTTTATTTTCTTTCTTACTTGGATCTAGAAGTTAATATTTGCTTTATGTGTTGATGTCAAGGTGTGACCAAATTGAAGAGCAGTGAATGAAATGGATTACAAAAATTGGAAGCTGCAATTTTGTGCCTGGAGCTAAATGCTGACAATAATGCAATAGCATTGTTTCAGCATTCGATTTTGCTCGGGCAATCAGGTCCTGAGTTGCTGATGTGGACTAACTTTTAAGTGCAATTCTCATGAGGCCCAATAAAATAAAATAAAATCCCCTTCTCCACATGCGAAGTGGACCCTAGCCCTAACACCACAACATCACCAAAGTTAAAAAAAAAAAACCCCCACCACCTCCACGCCGAACTTTCCATCCCCAAAACCCACCACCAAGCCGATCTCCACAAACACCATTTCACGGCCACACCACCACCCCACACCGATTTCCCAAACCAAACACCTCCACGCCGAACCCACCATCCACAAACCCACCACAAAACCTACCACCACGCCACGACCACTACTCCGGTGACCACAAGCCAACCCCGGCACCTCTTCACATTACACATCCTCTCGACGAGACACCACGACGAACCGACGGTGAGCATTCACTGTTCACATGGAATTTTCGCTGCACTTCTCCTCATTGGGTCATTCATTGGGTCTTCGTCGCCATACATTGATCATTAAAGAAAATTAGCGCCAATATTTGCCAAGAGCTTCATCTGCGTTTGTTTCTCACTCTTGCTATATCTGGGTGTTGCTGTGAGCCGATGTGGTTGGTTTGAATCATTAATGCTCCGAGGCTTTTAATAGTGGAATTGTAAATACTTTTGCTGGGTTAAAAAAAACCAGTTTTGAGCTGAGTTTGGATTTGACTACCGGGTATTGGGTGCTGAGTGCTGTGAGGAACTGATGTTTTGAAACAAGTTTGGGGGATTTTTGAGCAATGAGTTGAATGTTGGCTGCAAACTCGAAAATAGTTTTGTGTGGATAGTTGGGTGCTTTCACAATCATGCCAAGAGGCAAGAAAACCGCGGCAAAATTATCTGCTGTCCCACGATTTGTCTCTGCGGAAGCCGAAACAAAATACGGGAACTTGAGTGGAAAAGGGCTTTACTTAGAAAAAGGATTTGATGTAAATTTTGTCCAACACTCGGGCTACCTGACTACATAGCAGATGTGCTATCACAGCGGGGTTGGGAGATATTCGGGATTGGCGGTAGTATTCGAGTTCTACTCTAATTTTATCAACCCGAAACAAGAGACTGTTGTTGTTCGTTCTAAGGAAGTAGAGATCACTGCGGCAGCCATCAACGAATTTTATGGGCTTCAAAGCTTCGACGATGAATACATTCCCTTCGCCGAGAACATTACAGCAAAGCAGTTTGACCAAGTCCTCCGTGTCATTTGCGTTGAGGGTACACGATGGAGCATCTCAAGCACCGAAAAATGGAGTTGCCGAAGGACAGCTTTGACACCGCAAGCCTAAGTGTGGTACCATTTCTTGCGTACTCGGCTCATGCCTACAACGCATGATCAAATGGTGTCTCAAGACCGATGCATCTCGCTCTATTGTATTTTGACTGGAAAGAGCATTGATATAGGCAAATGCATTGAGGAGGAGCTGTGTTTCTCTGCGTTCACTAAGAAGGACGACAAACTCTTCTTCCCTTCGTTGATATCGGGCTTGTGCCTTAAAGCCGATATCCCATATGATGATACCGATACCAAAGTTCAAAATTCAGCAAAAATCTCAGCAGTGGCTATGACTCGACTGAGCAAGCCACCATCGGGTTCGAGTTCTTTGGGATTCGAACAAGCTATGACTGATATCAACCGCTGCCTAGATCTTCAGGAACACAACCAGCAACAACTCAAACAAATGTTGCAGCATATGGAACGGCAGTAGTACCAAGTTTGGAAGTATATTAAGGCAAAGGATATCGCTTTGAAGAAATCCCTTCAAAGGAACTTCAACAAGCCCATGGATCAATTTCCAGCATTCCCGGAAGAGGTGCTCGAGCCATGGGTGGAGAGCAGCAGCCGCAATGAAGAAGACGAAGAGGACGAAACTAAAGAAGAAACAGCTGAAGAAGCAGAAGCAGATGAAGGAGAAGAAGCTGAAGAAGAACCAGAAGAGGAGGAACAAGAAACAGCGGTCGAGCCACAACCGCGCCAATACCAAACACGATCCAGAGGACGACGATGATCCTCAACAGCCACTGTAGTATCGTTTGTTTTTATTTATTTATGCTTTCGTTGTTGTTATGCATTTAGTTTACTGTGATTGTATTTAGTTTACTGTGTAGTTGTGTTTGTGTTGTGCATTGAGGACACTGCACCCTCTTAAGTTTGGGGGTGTGCTGGTACTTGTTCATGTTAGGAAGAATATTTTGCACCATTCATTTTGTGTTGCATTGGTATTGCATTTTGTAGTGCATTCATTTGCTGTTACATTTGTGTTGCACTTTGTTTTTGTTGTGCTTGTCATGTAGGTTGCATGTGTTGTCTTGTCTTGGCCTAAAAATAGTGTGGTTCATTTTATGAATCTTGAGGAGAAACTTATATTTTGTTTAGTTCAAAAAAATAATAATAATAATAAAAAAAAACTTATATATATCCCGCTGCTTATTGATTCATCGTTCTGAAAAATTGGTTTTGGTTTCTGTTTAATGCACGATTACTATGGCTTGTTGTCTTTAGATCCTTTAGGAACCTTGAACTCTAGTGAGGCTTAGCATTTTAGAATTCAGCCTGATTTTTACTCGAAACAATTTTGTGTATCCCAAGCAAAAAGAAAAAAAAAAGTGTGAGTTGTGATGAAATTTATGTATACAGAAAGCAAGTTTGGGGGAGTAAAAAAAAAAAAAAGCTAAAAAAAAAAAGAGGTTTGAGGCATTCCAATGTCTAATGTTGCTTAGTAACCAGGAGTATTCATGTGACCCATGTTTACTATTGAGTAAAACGGCAGCATAAGGTATGAGTGTATGCTTGAATAGGTGATAATGTTGAGTAATTGGGTGTCTTCATGTGACCCATGTCGACTACTCACGTCAAAAGACATTAATGACCTAGCAGAGCTTTCAAAAAAAAAAAACTATGTTGGAGAATGGAGAATGAATTGCACTGATTTTAGGCCAAAAATATCTTTATGTTTTGTGTCTTGTTGTGTGTTTCTTTTGTCATTACTCGAGGGCGAGTAATGTTTAAGTTTGGGGGTGTGATAACTCTATGAAAATTAGAGTTATCCATTTTGTCTTGTTGGTAAATTATTGTTTTAAGTCTTGTTTTATCTTGTTTTAAGTTGTTATTAGCTTGATTTTAATTAATTTCTTGAAGACCATATCACAATGTCAATTTGCTGTTGGAATCATGGAATTAGAATGCTGAGATGTATATTTGATATCTAAAATCCAGGTGGACTAATGAATGCATTATGTGGAAACGATTGAAGATTTCAGAGTAATGCTGAAAACAATGCTATAGCATTGCCACGGAGACAGACCTGGCAGAGTTGAACGTGGCTGAGCTGGCAAATACGAGAGAAGACACATGAGTGCTGAAATGACAAGATTACCCACGTTTAATGACCTAAAAATTGGTGCCCTAGCTGAAAATGGTATAAGGGAGGACACAAAGGAAAAGGGAACATCAGATTTTATTCCATCTTGGTGAAGGGTGACGGCGGCAACATTGAAGAAGGGAAACCAGCTGCTATTTTGAGGAAGAAGTCAAGGATTTCACAAAGAGGAGGACCAAAAACCAGAGATTGCACCTTTGGGCTTGTTTCTTTTCTTTCTTTTTATTTTGTATCACCTTAAACTTCTATTTTAGAAATATTATGAATGTATTAAACAGCTCTAGCTTAGACCTAACCATGGGCTAATTTTTCCTTGCTAGAACTAATGTGGATCTTTGATTTGTAATGAATATTGGTATGCTATAGTACTGTTGAAGCTTGTTTATGTCCAAGTTCAATCAAGTGAGCTTATATTTTATTTCTTGCTATTGTTTGGCCATCAAAAGTAAGATACAAGCTGATTTTAATACCGGAAGGGTTAAAATTAGTGGAACTAACTTGATTGATGCATGTTCTTGACAATAAAAATTGTTGATTAGTAAATAGTATAAACATATATTATTTACCTTGCAAAACCTAAAGAATTTATGCTTAATCTTGTGTTGCTGAGTTGAATGGCATAGACATATGTCTAATTTAGCTTAGGAATGCATTTTATGAAATTTAAAAGAATTACATGTCCTGTGATAATTCTGGTTTACTGGACAGGTTTTGCTGAAACTATGCTATAACATTCTGAGAAATTGCAGATTAGAGTGAAACATTAGTTCTGGCTTTGTTACCATATATTGCATCCTAAATTGGTTTTCTAGCTGTTCTTTGTTTGCTATTTACCTTAGTTTAATTAGTTTATTTACACAAATCTCATTTTAGCCTAACAACCATTCATTATTCTCGTTATTTCTCATTTACTTAGCAATTAGATCAATATCCATTTTGCACACACATTTTGCACTAAACAATCCCTGTGGAGACGATACTCGTACTCACTATTATATTACTTGTTACGATTACGTGCACTTGCGTATAAATTAGATTAATACATTGATCTATTAATCGCAACATAGAGCGAAGGCTCGAACAATGACGGCGCGAGAGAGAGACGTCGACTTCACCGGCAACGGGCAAGAGAAACTCGACGTGAGGAGGGGCACGGCTGCTGCCCGGAGGAGACCACGACGCGGTAAGGGGTCTCAGACTCAGAGCCGGCTGCGGTGGAGCGGGGGTTACGCGGGCTGCGTGAGGGGGAGTTCTGGCGAGGCGGAGCTGACAATGAGCTGCGCCGACATTGGCTGAACGCGCGTGAGTTGGGTGAGCTCGGGATGACCACACGCGGGCTAGAATGGTGTACGCAGAAGGCGGCGCTGGTAAGGGCTGGGCGAGCCCGAACGGCTGTGCGCACGCACGGGAGACGGCGCTGGGTTGGGCTCGCGAGCAAGGCAGAGAAGCACGCAGTGGCCTTGGCTTCACGCTAGCGAGGGCTGGGCGTAACGCACGGGCCTGTGCGAGTGGCGTGGACGGCAAGGCTCGGGCCAGCAGCTAGGCGTGGGAGGAACGACAAAGAGAGTGAGAGACGAGGAGGAAAAGTTTAATGGGGGGGAGGGAGGGGGTTTGGGGGAAGGGGGACGAAAGTGACGGCTGCTTAGGGGAACGGACAAAGAGATGAAGCCCTAGTGGGCTTGGGCTCAAATTGGGCCAAAATGGCTAAAAAATTTACAAACAGGAATGCTAAAATTTCTCCGTAAAATATTAAAATTGCACACGTAGTTTGGACACCGAGAGTTTAGAATTTTAATATAATTCTCTAAATAAAATAAATTCCTAAGACATCAAAAATTCAAATGACAAAATATCCAACCAATTGCATAGTTTAAATCATAGTTCCAAATTGACTAGATTTGACGAAACTGGCCAATTTTACAAATTGATCACAACTGAGGGAAAAATAAAAATTAATTAACTGGCACAGTGCTTTTAAATTCAGGTCATTACAACAATACCTATAAAAGAGTTGTGACATGGAACGACGTCGGATTCCACGACCCATTAATCTACATAAAGTCAATCTCATACTTTGTTTTAATCTCACTCAAGTTCATAACTCTCTGACTTAGCTTATCAGAATACGTGTGCACATGATTTACTATTTAAGAACTCTTGATTCTATAAAGTTGGGGAGGTCTCGACAGCTTCACCCCTTCTCTAGACCTCTCGCGGATCATTCTAGAACTAATACAACTCTGGACCCTCTATTAGTCGTTCTAGAACTAATAAAACTATAGACCCCCTACGGGTCGTTCTAGAACTATACAACTCTGTACCCTTTATGGGTCGTTCTAGAACTAATACAACTCTGGATCCTCTACGGGTCGTTCTAGAACTAATACAACTCTGGACCCTCTACGGGTCATTTTAGAACTATTATCATTATAGACCCTCTTACGGGTCGATCCAAAACTTCTCACGACAGGTTGTTCCGTCGGACTATTTCGGATTGATTGCGTAATCACCCCATCGAGCCGATCTGGATGGTCAAGTCACAACTGTGGGGAAGGCGGTGGCTTTCCTCCCCAAGGCCCCTCGGGTCGTTCCAGAAGGTGGTTCGCCGACCTCCATGAGGTCCCTCATATCGTTCTGAAATCTATTATGGGTGATGGCCCGTCGGGCTATTTCGGAACCAAATCATGATCGAGGCGTCGTCGGGCCCTACCCAAATGATCAAAGTATTCCCACGAAAAATTCCGTCCGCCGATCTCCCCAACGCCTCTCGGGCTATCTCGAAACGTGATCAGGGGCCCCGTCAGGCTATTTCAGAACCGATCATGACTTGCGGCCCCGTCGGGCACTACCAATATACATAATTGCTTTCGCTCCCCTTGGCTTGTCTTAGAGTTTTCTCTTTGACCTGCAATAAAATCTCAACAATAACGAAAATAATTTTGTGCCTGTGGTCCCATACCCACCGACAGATAAGCCATACTAACATATACACACACAAACAGGCACACACCCTACACTAGAACCTGAACCACGAAAGTTGAGTAGTTTTATGTCTATGGTCCCATACCCACCGATAGATAAACATATAAACGAACACATGCACCAATACACACCTAGAAAACACAACAAATCATAAACAAACCTACAATCCCATACCTGCAGGCTCGTTGCACAAACAAGACAGATATGATCAAGAGCCCGTATTCACGACCTTAGCCAGAATGACGATCCACACAGTTTAGCAGCCACAACTTCAGAAGCATCATATGCTTAGCATAATATCAACACATGTACAAATAATTCAAGCATTGTAAAGTCTACTCATGCCGCAGTAGAGATCCACTTACCTGAGGTCCTAAGCTTCCTGACTTGGTCCTCGCGATCTTCCTCTCCCAACATCCCTCTTTGAAGTTTACTGTGTGACACTTCTGTCCAACACGAGAATTAAAGGGTCAACGTCGAGTCCACTAATAATTTGAGAGGAAAGAAACTTTAAGTGTTTATGGACTAAAAGAATGGGACTCTAGACGGTGGGACGACCAATAGTTTGTCGAGAAACCCCTCTAGGGGTATTCCCATCCCGAGTGTCATCACTTCATCACTAACTATCAATCCCGACTAATGGTTCTGTCGCTTGACTAGTTTAGGTGAGAAAGAAATTCTTGGACCTAAATGGTCCTTGACTTAGCCATAAAAAGTGTCTAAACTTCGAGCCGAAAATCCAGCCAAGGTTCCCCTGTTTTTCGGATATCCCGCCCAAAGCCTTCACCTAATTTCAACCCAGCACCGAACTAATTTCGGTCACAATCTATCAGAATAACCACGCAGATGAGTTTTCTCATTTCATTGAAATCGAATTTAAAACATAATAAATATTTCAACACCAAGCCTCAGTGATTCAGATCCCACACAAGAGATATTGATATAAGTCAAGAAAGTCATATAAGATGTCATTGAGTCTTAATGCTTGGATCTTGTTTACAACCGCCCGCTTATACTTTTAGAAATGGTGACGAAGGGTTGAGCGTTCGAACTTGCGTTGTTGACGTTCCTGCGCAATGCACGAGAATAAAAGAAATTGAATCAAGTTTCGAGCTTTAAGTAAAACAAGACGTGAAACACTCGGACCCGCGACTCGATACTCGTTTTAAGCTCAAAGTGGCATGTTTACAAAAATACAATCCAATACAACCAAGGCTCGTGCAACAAAACCAAATCCTCATGATCACACAATTTTTTTTTTATTTATTTTCTTAATTTAATAAAATTCTCAATCTCTTGCCAATTAAGATAATGATCCAAATGCGCTCGAATTTTACAAAACACACAAAATAGAAAATTGTGTTACTTCGCTACATGCTCGGGTCATATTTTTTTAAAAATGACACTTCTTGGTGGATTTTATAGATTTCCAAAACGACTCAAATTCACAAAGTCTCGTAATGCCTAAACATTCGAATTGCCAAGTTCAACACGGCCACGAAACATAATAAAACACCAAGCCCATACGAACATGTTAGCCCAAATTAGTACATTTGCCGCAATACTTTAAGCCACAAGTCGAGTGGAAATTTAAATTCTCGAACGATAAAGCCACTAGATAAATTTCCTAGAAAATCTTCGTAATTACAATCCCACATAAATAAGATTTTTCACACGATAATCTTTCCAAGCATAATTTTCACGAGCAAGGGAATAACACCAACCACATAGTTTATAATACCCCCAACACAAATCCCACGCAACTAGATTGCCCAAGACAAGGAACCCGATATAAACGCAAGCCTTTCAAATATAAGGCCCGATTCAAAATTCACCAAAGACTCCAAAATCGCAAAATCACTGTGATAACTCAAACATATCATAAACATAGCAAATTTTCAAGTCTTGGTACAAGTTCAATCAATCATTTGATTAACTAAATTTCACAACGCACTTTAAAATTCGATTTGGCCACCACGACCAGTTATCTTCTAAATCGAACCAATTGTTTTGGTTTCATGAATTTAGTATTCGAACGACGACAGTCTTTTGCTTAATACATGAGACTTCCAATCAATTTGAGGCAAACCCTTTTTTTGTGCTTTCAGTTTACAAAAATATACAAAATTCATGCTACCAAAGTCCTTTAAACATCGCAAAGGTTTTACTAAAAAGCAAGCAACACTAAAATCACCAAAATCATCCCACCGTTCCAAAATAACAATCCATCACAAGTTCCGAGTGCAAGCACTAATTTTCGCAGCCAAAAGTTTCCAACCACATGAGTTTCAAACCATACTAAGATTAACGAAAATGTAAAAGCCGTCACAATAGCAATTTGGCATAAATAGAATTCTCAACGATAATATTCTCCAGAAAGAGAAATTTTGCAAACAATGGAACACCAAACCAATCAAGGCGTTAAGCCAAGCACGAAAAACACCATCAAAACTAACAATACGCTGAAAATTAAATGACACTAATCGAAGCACACCACGATACTGTAATGAGCATGAGATTTACATCACTATCGACTCGGATCTCGACGTGGCAGACTCTAGGCAAGGTTGTCGAAGCGACGACGACAGCGAGCTCCAGCTAGGATAGGCGGCACTCGGGCTCAGACAGCGATGACGAGAGTGGCTTGGACTAGGATTGGTGCCACTCGAACTCGGACGACGAATCTGGGTAGCCGTGAGGGGGGTGGTGCTCTGACCAACTCGGCGATGCTGGGCTACCGGAGTTGCGCAAAGAGGAGCAGCGTGCGAAACAAATGCGGCTCGCTTGGGCTGTGCATACCGGTGCGGTAGAGGACCGAGCAGAGGTGCTCGCGGGAAGTTAGAGGCGAGGACAATCGGAGAAAGCTGGGCGAAGCAAGGCTAAGCCGAGCAGCTAGGTTACACTAACGGGGTATACGGGGGCTGAGCGGCATGCTGCTAGCTGGAGGCGCTAGCGGCGCGAGGTCGGTGCGAGCGAGGGCTGAAGTAGATCGCGCTTTGTGTGCGCCGACAAGGGACGGCCCAGGAAATAGCGAGCGAAGATAGAGGCAGCCTGAGAGCTAGATGGAGGCGAAGTCGCGCACGGAGGGGCAGCACAGCTGGACGAACTCAGAGTCGCGCGCGGAGCTCAGATGCGAGCTCGAGAGAAAGCGGGGGGCTGCGCGAGGGGGACACACGAGGATAGGGAAGAGCGGGGCTGGGCTCAGCGTCCCGTGGAGGTGCCCGTCAGAGTTGGGCTTGGTCACCGACCTTGGGTAGGAAGATAAGGCAGAGTGAGAGTGAGAGATAGGGTGGTGTGCGGCTGTGAGGTGTTAAAAAGAAAAGGGAAGGCAAATAAGGTCAAACCCTAAGTTAATGGGCTTTTAGTGTTGGGTCAATTTGGGCCAAACAAAATCATTAATTGGTATAATTTTTCCAAAAATTTAGAATTCACACCAATAATTTCAATCCGAAAAGTTAGGAATTTTAATATCATTCCCGAATCAAATATAAATTCCTTACACATCCAAGAATTCAAAAATGCAAAAATAACCATACCAATTTCATAATTTTACTCATAATTCCAAATTGACCTGATTTGACTAAACTGGTCAATTTTACAAAAATAGTCATAAACGAGGCAAAACCCGATCACAAGTCTCTATCTCCAGAACCGGTATGTTAAACCTCTACTAATCCACGTTGTGAGAGATTGCGCAGCTTATCCAGTCTTGCCCTTCTCTTGGCTCAAGGGGTTTTGACTGCCGTAATTACCCTAATTTTCTAACATAGAGTACTGAGGCTCTCAACGGCGAGTGACTAGGTCTTATAAAACCCTTGTTGAACGACCCTATCAGCTGAATTTAACCTATTTATTCTCGTCGGGATCACACCGTACGATGCCGTTGACACTGGGGCGGCACTCGATAATCGTTTGATAACGAACTCAATCTCAAGGTCGAGAGGTAATCCTCAAAGGTCCTCAAAATGACATGAACACAATTCTTGCGATCGAAATATCCAAAGCTTGATGCGTGTCCTCATGGGACAGGTCGCACTGCCAGTGAGAAACCCCCGGCAGTCTTCATCCATCACCTATGCGCCTTTTACGAGCAGAGATAACAGGTATGGCTAACTCTACAGATGATCCTTTAAGCTCGACGCTTTGTACTCAGTCAATCGCCGCATGGTATCTGGGTGATTATTCTGTGCTCATAAAGTCATCAAAATCTCGCATCCCGAGGGAAAAAGACTTCTATAGATGATTCACAGCCATTTGGTATGCCACCAAACTAATATAAACAGCAAAACAACATATACAACAATCCAAAGATAGTTATCGCAGAGCACAACAAAGTTTAACTGGTTGAACTAACACAAAGCATTATTAAAGGGCAATTTTTATAAACCAAGATCTGTAAGTTAGCAAGAAACAAGCAAACCAAGCTTTCGAGAGGCTTACACTGTTACACCTATATTCCAAACATCCACGTGAACCAATTTAATTAATCATAGCACTTGATACGTAATTCACACTCCAACCAATCACATCACACATGACCAGACTTATTAATATAAGGTCTACAACACATCACCACTTCTATTCCCTCTATTCTTATGCCTAGTATACATGAAGTGAACCGGTGGCCTTCGCGACTCTATGGTCTCATCCGTCTAGGTAGAAGCCTCGAACGAATAAGTTATCACGTCAGCTGTCTAAGCTAACCTTTTGACACGACCTCCACAATTGAAGTAAAACGCCTTAGAGCCTGCTAGCGCCAACGTAGTGGTGCAGGCTCGATGTGGATCCTGCCTATGAGTACTGAATGAGCCTTTAACCTCTTTTTAAGCATTGTTTTCCACGCTTTCGCTGTGACACTCTGATAATCATAAGGATTGGGGACATTTTCTCGTGATTAGTGTTTGTACATCCTATGAAAAATGGATAGTTTAACACTTATCTTCTTGGGTAAGACAGAATTTGAACGTCATCGAAGGATAGGGATCAAGCCTCATAAAACCCATCGTACAACGCTTTCAAAATCATTCATGGCTCTAACGCCTTTTACATGTCATTGAGCATGTGTCGGTGGCCGTGGCAGTGTAGGAAAAGACTCTCAACTTTTAGTATTCAAGAGAGCTTTTTTTTTTTCCTTTTTTTTATGCAACTGAGCCTATGGTCTGACAATTGCATGAAACTTAGGCTACTGCTCTTGATGGGATTTCCTTAGGATGGCTACTCAGAAAGGGTGGCAATTGGTGGCCAAATATGCACATCGGCATTCAATTATGTAAAAAAGAGTCTATTATATTAATATTTAAACAAAAGAAAAGATGCACGCACTCATCGACTATAGCCTAGTCAGCGTTTTCATTAGAATCCTCACCTGTGGGACCTTCTGCTATTTGCATGCCTTTAACGGCCCTCAATTCATTTACGGTCAGCAATAATGTTTCTTCAAGTAATATTGACGGCTAGAAACTCGGGGGAACTTCTTTTAGGAATTAAGGCTAATGGTGAATAGCGGTAGGCCGCCATTGGTCTACTCGAGGCAACGCATATAGTGGAGGGCTACCACTCTGAACGAGAGTGTCCTTCGGACCGTCACTCCGAGTCCTAATTCTCAGCTTGATCCTCAAGTTCTGTCATCTCGTACTACTTGAGTATGCCTACAATTAACTTCATTAAATTTAATATCTCATGACTCATGAAGCAAAACAATGGGCACTCACATTGGCGACAATGAAAGGATAACACTTGTGCATACAAGAGACCGACTAAACCGTGGCTTTGATACCAACTTTGTAACGACCAAAACACAAAATGATGTTTTAGTTCCAAAAAATACAAAGAAATTTGAACTTTTAAAATTAAGTTACATAATTGAGCTTTTAATAATAAACATAAGGTTCATCAACCCTCACCATAACCAAAATGGATTTAATTTGAACATTTATAAAATATTGCGGAATTTAAAACTTTCTTGCCAACGATTAGCCGGTAGTCCCCGTAAGGTCTTACAGGTCAGTCCCGTATACACTTACTATCCCCGTCGTTACCGCATTGCCTTTTCGTTTTCTTTCATCTTACATGTGACACGAGCACACTAGTGAGCTAATAGCCTAGTAAGTAGATTAGATAAATATGTTGCTAAGTCTGAAGGAAACATACAACTAAGAGATATCACAACACTCTAAGTTACCAAGAAGAGAGACTCGACGATCGAGTCGTCATAATCTAAAGAGTAACGTCACTCTTAAACAACCTTGCCTGCGGAGTAGATTTCAGAAATAGGGTACTGAACCTCCGCGGGATACAATACCTGCAAAATAGTTGGGACATGGAACGATGTCGGATTCAACGACCCATTAATCTCGATAAATTCAATCTCATACTTTGTTCTAGTCTTACTCGAGTTCACAACTCTCTGACTTAGCATATCAGAATATGTGTGCACACGATTTACTATTTAAGAATTCTTGATACTATAAAATTAGGAAGGTCTCGACAGCCTCACCCCTTCTCTAGACCTCTCGCCGGTCATTCTAGAACTAATACAACTCTGGACCCTCTATGGGTCGTTCTAGAACTAATACAACTTTACAACCTCTATGGGCCGTTCTAGAACTATACAACTCTGGACCCTCTACGGGTCGTTCTAGAACTAATAACACTCTGGACCCTCTACCGGTCGTTCTAGAACTAATACAACTCTGGACCCTCTACGGGTCGTTCTAGAATTATTGTCGTTCTAGAAGGGTCGATCCGAAACTTCTCACGACCGATGGTTCCGTCGGACTGTTTCGGATTGATTGCACAATCACCCTATCGGGCCGATCCGGATCGTCAAGTCACAACTGTTGGGAGGGCCGTGGCTTTCCTCTCCAAGGCCCCTCAGGACCGTTCCGGAAGGTGATTCGTCGACTTCTATGAGGTCCCTCGGGTCGTTCCAAAATTTGTCATAGATGATAGCCCCTGTTGGGCTATTTCGGAACCAAATCATGATCGCAGGCCCCGTCGGGCCATACCCAAATGATCAAAGTATTCCCACAGAGGAAGGTCATCCGCCGACCTCCCCGAGGCCTCTCAGGCCCTCCCAAAACGTGATCAGTGGCCCCGTCGAGCTATTTCGGAATCGATCATGATTTACGGCCCCATCGAGCCCTACCCATATATATACATTGCTTTCGCTCCCCTTGGCTTGTCTTAGCAGTTTTCTCTTTGACCTGCAGTGAAATCTCAACAATAAAGAAAACAATTTTGTACCCGTGGTCACATACCTACCGACAGATAAGTCATACTAACATGTTACACACAAACAGACACACACCGTACACCAGAACCTGATGCACGAAAGTTGAGTAGTTTTATGTCTGTGGTCCTATACGCACCAACAGATAAACATATAAATGAACACACGCATCAATACTCACCTAGAAAACACAACATATCATAAACAAACCTACAGTCTCATACCTACAGGCTCGTTGCACAAACAAGACAGACATGATCAAGAGCCCTGTATTCACGACCTTAGCGAGAATGAAGATCCACACTGTTTAACAGCCACAATTTTAGAAGCATCATATGCTCGACATAAAATAAACACATGCACAAATAATTCAAGCATTGTAAAATCTACTCGTGCCGCAGTGGAGATCCACTTACCTGAGGTACTAAGCTTCCCGACTTGGTCCTTGCGATCTTCCTCTCCCAACGTCCCTCTTTGAAGTTTGCTGTGTGATACTTCTGTCCAACACGAGAATTAGAGGTCAACGTCGAGTCCACTAATAATTTGAGAGGAAAGAAACTTCAAGTGTTTATGGACTAAAAGAATAGGACTCTAGACAATTGGACGACCAATGGTTTGTCGAGAAACCCCTCCAGAGATATTCCCGTCCCGAGTATCATCACTTCATCACTAACCGTCAATCCCAACTAATGGTTAATTCTTGGACCTAAATGGTCCTTGACTTAGCCATAAAAACTGTTTAAACTTCGAGCCGAAAATCCAGCAAAGTTTTCCCTGTTTTTCGGATATCCCGACCAAAGCCTCACCTAATTTCAACCCAGTAGCAAACTAATTTCGGTCACAATCCATCACAATAACCACGCAAACAAGTTTTCTCATTTCATTGAAATCGAATTTAAAACATAAGAAATATTTCAATACCAAGCCTCAGTGACTCAGATCCCACACAAGAGATTTTGATATAAGTCGAGCACTAAGACAAAAGTCACATAAGATTTCATTGAGTCTTAATGCTTGGATCTTGTTTCCATACCTTTAAAAAAATGGCGGTAAAGGGTTGAGCATTCGAACTTGCATTGTTTACATTCCTGCGCAATGCACGAGAATAAAAGAAATCGAATCACGTTTCGAGCTTAAACAAAAGCTAGACGCGAAACGATCGGACCAGCGACTCGATACTCGTTTTATGCTCAAACGAGCATGTTTATAAAAATACAATCCAATACAACCAAGGCTCGTGCAACAAAACCAAATTCTCAAGATCATACAATTTTCTTAATTTAAGAAAATTCTCAGTCTCTTGCCAATTAAGATAATGATCCAAATGCACTCGAATTTTACAAAATACACAAAATAGAAAATTGTGTTACTTCGCTACATGCTCGAGTCATATTTTATTAAAAATGACACTTCTTGGTGGATTTTATAGATTTCCAAAACGACGCAAATTCACAAAGTCTCGTAATGCCTAAACACTCGAATTGCCCAATTCAACTCAGCCACAGAAACATAATAAAACACCAAGTCCATACAAACATGTTAACTCAAATTAGTATATTTGCCACAATACTTTAAGCCACAAGTTGAGTGGTAGATTAAATTCTCGAATGACAAAGCCATTAGATAAATTTACTAGAAAATCTTCGTAATTACAATACCACATAAATAAGGTTTTTCCCACGATAATCTTTTCAAGCATAATTTTCACGAGCAAAGGAATAAGAACCACCACATAGTTTAAAATACCCCCAAAACAAATCCCACGCAACTAGATTGCCCAAGACAAGGAACCCGATATAAACGTCAGCCTTTCAAATATAAGGCCTGATTGAAAATTCACCATAGACTCCAAAATCGCGAAATCACTATGATAACTAAAACATATCATAAACATAGCAAATTTTCAAGTCTTGGTACAAGTTCAATCAATCAATCGATTAACTAAATTTCACATCGCACTTTAAAATTCGATTCGGACACCACGACTCTGTTATCTTCTAAATTGAACCAACTATTTTAGTTTCACGAACTTAGTTTTCGAACGACGACAGTCTTTTGCTCAATACATGAGACTTCCAATCAATTTGAAGCAAATCCCTTTTTTGTGATTTCAATTTACAAAAATATACAAAAACACGTGCCACCAAAGTCCTTTAAACATCGCAAAGGTTTTACTAAAAGCGAGCAACACTAACATCAGCAAAATCATCCCACCGTTCGAAAATAACAATCCATCACAAGTTCCGAGTGAAAACAGTAATTTTGGCAGCCAAAAGTTTCCAAACCATATGAGTTTCAAACCATACTAAGATTAACGAAAATGTAAAAGTCGTCACAATAGCAATTTGGCATAAATAGAATTCTCAACGATAATATTCTCCAAAAGAGAAATTTCGAAAACAATGGAACACCAAACCAATCAAGGTGTTAATCTAAGCACGAAATACACCATTAAAACTAACAACACGCTAAAAATTAAACAACACTATTTGAAGCACACCATGAAGCGGTAACGAGCATGCGATTTACCTTGTTGTCGACTCGGATCTCGACGTGGCAGACTCAAGGCAAGCTTGTCGAAGCGACGATGATAGCGAGCTCCATCTAGGATAGGCGACACTCGGGCTTGACAGCGACGACGAGAGTGGCGTGGACTAGGATAGGCGCGAGTAGGGGCTGAAGTGGATCGCGCCTTGTGCGTGCCGACGAGGGGCAGCCTAGGCAGTGACGAGGCGAGACAAAGGCGGCCTGAGAGCTGGGCGGAGGCGAAGCCCCATACGGAGGGGCAGCGCGAAGGGGAGAGCGGCTAGAAGAACTCAAAGTCGCCCGCGGAGCTCAGACGCGAGCTCGGTGGAATGCTGGCACGGCGCTCGGCAGCTGGAGATGCGCAGAGGCGAGGCTGTGCTCGTGGGGGCTGGGCAAGGCACGTGAGCTCGGGCGGAGGCAGGGGCTGCGCGAAGGGGATGCGAGAAGACAGAGAAGAGGGGGGCTGGGCTCGGCGTCGCGCGGAGGTGCTCGTTGGAGCTGGGCTTTGTCACCGTTGGGCGGGGAGATAAGGCAGAGTGAGATTGAGAGTGAAAGAGAGGGCTGGTGTGCGGCTATGAGGTGTGAAAAAGAAAAGGGGAAGAATAATAAGGTCAAACCCTTAGTTATTGGGCTTTTAGTGTTGGGTCAATTTGGGCCAAACAAAATCATTAATTGTTATCAATTTTTCCAAAAATTTAGTAGTCATACCAATAATTTAGATTCAAAAAGTTAGGAATTTTAATATAATTCCTGAATCAAATATAAATTCCTTACACGTCAAAGAATTCAAAAATGAAAAATAACCATATCAATTTCATAATTTTACTCATGATTCCAAATTGACCTGATTTGATGAAACTGGCCAATTTTACAGAAGTAGAAGGCCGGCAGTGGGGCAGCGACAATGGGAGAGGCGGCCTAAGGCGGTGTAGCACTAACGACAACAATAGGTGAGGTGGCCGATGGTGGGGCTGTTGCCCAAAAATTAAAAACAAATTAAATAAAGCCACAAAAAATAAAGAAATTAAAAACTTACCAACAGCGGTCGGTACTAGGGTGACAGGGCGGACACTTACAGCCTGTTCGGAGGTGGTACAATTTACAACGGGGCGGCGGCCGTTCGCAGAGGAGTGGGCGGCGAAGATTTAGAGGTTAAGAGGGAGAGATATTCTAATATCAGCGACCAGTTTTGGTCGTTGATAATGATGTTTTGCTCGCTAATATGACTTAAGGCCATATATTCGCGAGGAAAAAAAAAATTCGGAGACCTTTTTTTTTCGTTTGCGCGGGATATTTTTTCACCAAAATTTATCGACGACCAAAAGTGGTTGCTGATAGTTTTCAAATGAAAATATCAGCGACCATAAGTGGTCGGTAATAATATTCAATTGACGGGATTTTTCCCTAAAATTTAATAGGGACTATATTTGGTTGCCTAAAATTTTTGGAACGCGGGAATGTTTTTGTAACCCCGACCCCTGGGGTTATCGTTCTTCGATACTTTTCTGAAAAACTAGACAACGTCTTGTATTATTGACTCGTTGATAATTTATTATTCTATCTCATCTCGCATTTAGAATTTATAATTGTCATTGCATCATCTGAATCATGATTTGAATTGCTTCTGTGTTGGAGTTCATAATAGTTATAGACTCCACAAGGCGCAATGTTTTGCACCTAAGTCCTTTGACTTTCTAGTATTTACAAAATTAGTCCAATTTAGAAAAATGATCCTTTTTAGGGTTTAACCTATTGTAAGGATGTATTAAGGTTTATAATCATTTAATGAGCCCTAGTTTCAAATTTAGAACCATTCCGAATTAAAACGAAGACGGAATGGCTTAAAACGAGAAAAGTCGAGGAAAATCGTACGACTATGGTTAAAGCATAAAACGAGACGACCACAATCATAAGTCAAGGAACTTCTAAATTATATTTTAGGAGTTTTAAGTGACCAAGCTAGGTTTCGAAAAAGTCTTGGGTTAGAAAGAAGTTAACTTGGGTCAAAACTGGGAACGGTAGACCAAAGGAAGGGTGTTTTAGTCATTTGGGGCTAACAAGCCTTGGGAATGATTCCCGACCTCTCGAGTCAGCCCATTTCCACCCTTAAACATTTGCTAGTAGGCCCAGCATGATAGAAATTAATTTCTTTGGTCCAATTCCAATCCAAACCCGTGGTCCCAATAAGTTAGAAAGATAGGAAATAAAAGTTGGTCAACTTGATGGCCAGTAGAAAAAACCCTTGGGATTTTGTGATTGGTGGTTGGGATAAACCAACCAATCACTTAATTAACCATTGAGGGCGCCATTTTGAAGGGAAATGAAAAGCCTTGGTTATGGTGTGAGGTTTGAATCCCAACCCTAGGATGAGATTTCCATATTTTTGCAATTAAATCCATGGGCCAAGATTTAACCTAATAAGAGTAGAATAGTAATTATTTTTCCTTAGAAAACTGTGAGGTGAGTTGGCGCCATTTGGATCGAAATTGGAAGATGAAAAGACAAGGTTATGCTACGTTGTCTCCACCCTTACCATTAGATTGGATTCACCAATTCAATCAAAGGCTGGGATGAAATCTTGATAATGAGGTGTGATGCATGTATGAAAGTTAATTGCCAAGTGGATGAAGAGAGAGAAAGGCACGATAACAAAGAGAAGAAATAGAAAGTGTATGTGCGAAGTAGTGAGCCATGATGATTGAATGGAAGAATACCAAAAGCTTCTCTTCTAAGTCCACAACCATTGGATTTAAAAGAGCAATGATAATTGAAGAGTAGAGAGAGAGAAAGATACTCGGCCAAGGAAGAAAGATAAGAAGTGAGAAAATCTTAGTGTTTTTCTCTCTCTATATATATAACTCTCAAACTCTTAGGCTTCCATTCTTTGCACTTCAAACCAAAAGATTAGAGGAAAATCGAGAGAGAGAAAAAGAGAGAGAAGGCCGAGGACAAGAAGAGAGGGAGATTCGAAAGTGTTGGCTAAACACCAAGGTAAGAACCCTATCCAAACTAGCCTCTTAGGGTTTCCTTGTTCATAAAGCTTTATAGTCAAGTTCTTCCTTTAATCTCCCAACCACGGGTTCATTTCACTCTAAACCTAGGCGAGGATCAAGAAGAATCTTAGAGTGAGAGTGTCGACGAGGCAAGGGACAAACCAACACGCCACAAGGTGCAACCAAGCCGAAACCCTAGAGACCGAGCGCCTAGGTATACAATCCTTGGATTTAGCTCCTTTTCAGCTTTCCTTAGTATTACGTTTTGTTTTCATTGAAAAGTCAAGGTTGTAAACGGACATTATTAAGTTATGGTTTTATGTTTCTTTTTATTTCCGTGGTGAAGAATCCAAATAGGTTTTCGAAGAAAGCCTTGAGCTTCTGGGTTTGCATGGTGCTCGGATATTCATCAAAACCGTGGTTACTTTTGTTTGGTTGCATATGTTAGCTTTTGTGATGTTTGGTTTTGTTGTATGGTCGTTTTTCGTGAATACTCGTGCTTGATTTTGTGCTCGGCCTTGCATGGCCATATGTATGTGTGCGTGGTAACGCTACACTCATGTTTTCAACGTTGCATGGCTTTTCACCACAAAACTGCTCGGCTTTAAAGTAAACCAAGCCCACGCACTTCGGTTTCCAACGGACCGGTGCGTGTATGTTTTCTATTTAATAAATGAGCATTACGTTTTTTTTTAATCCAAGCAAATTCGAACACCAAGATAAGCTAGTTAAGTTAGAAGGTTTTCTTTTCATTAAGAAAGTCAAAGAAAGGTTTTATGGCGATGAAACATTACACCAAACCATATTTTTTTTCATTAAAGTCTTGTTTGTTTCAAACAATATAAAAATTGATGGTTTCTTTCTTATGGTGGCCGAATGACACCATGAAACTAAGTCAAGTTTTGGCCAATGTACCAAAGTTGTAAAATGATTTAAGTGTGCACCTAAAACCAAGAGTTTTACAAAAGTTGGAAAAAGCTTAACAAGGGTTTGTATATCAAACCCAAAACCCTAAAAGTACTTGCCGAGAGGCTCAGGGTTTTTCTATTTAGTACAATACAAACTAATGTTCAAACTATTAATAATCGGCTAGTGAAAAGGGATGGTTACACACGGATTTTGTAGGGTAAAGAATCAAGTAACTTTTCAAAGTAAAGTCCAATGAAGTCTCGGAACGTGTGATAAGGGTGTGACACTTAAATGGACTCGGCCCAGCCCGAGCACGCAAGATGAGGACACCTAAATTTCGACTAGACACTCCGATACGACTTAGAAAAAAAACCGTGACGGCCACTTTTGGCCTTTACCTTATTTGAGGCCCAGTTCTATTGGGCCTAACTACTTTGAAAGCTGTGAAGGCCACTTTGGGCCTTTACCTTGTTTTAAGCCCAACTTGCTTTGGGTCTAGTTAATTAAGAATTGTGAAGGCTATTTTGGGCCTTGTTCCAACTTTAAGCCCAAATTACCCAATAGGCCTTGAGGCCAGTCTAAGACTTAGGTGATTTAAAATCAGCTCAGTCAGAATTATGTTAATTAGGGCCCAGACGATTTAAAAAGAATTTCCGTTTTGAACAACAGGAGATCGTATAGAATAGCTCAGTTAAATACCAAGCATTTAGGATTTAGGCCTAAACACTTTGTTCTCGTGTTGCCAAGTTAAGAGAACTAATGAGACTATGTCGTCTTTTCAAGGACAAGGAGACAAAGAAGTGGTCGGAGCTCGAAGCAAGTTCCTGAGAAGATCTCGGAACCGCCGCAATGTCTACCAAGGTAAGTGGTGATGCACCTATAACACCGAATATACGTGTGAATTGTTTGCTGGTACTGCATTAGTAAATTATTGCTAAATGTTGTATAAATGCTATCTCTCTAAGCTGTGTGGTAATTTAGCTATGGTAGCCGAAGGAGAACCCTAGCATTAATAATAATGCACGAATAAGACGTGTATAATTGGACAAAATCTAATCTTTAAATTAGATTTTGTAGATCCCAATAAAAGAGAATAAAACAGTGAATAAAATACAAGTGTGGGTTCGCCTGTACTCCTCCTCTACCAATCTTCTAATTCTGGTGTGGGGCGAAGATCGGGTTCTTGCCGATCTTCATTACAGGAAAACAAAAATCTTAATAACACCAGAAGGTGGCCTCGGGCCGCCGCCAACAAAATAAGGCTGTGATGCTAAAGAGAGCAATTTTCCTAAGGAATCGATAAATCTTCGAAATTAACGGCACAGCCGGGTCCTTACCCATGCGTTGTGCTATATAGACGGTGGTCAGCTAGATTAATACTTAGGAAAGAACCTACCATCCCTATTATATGATTGTTGTGAACCCCTTAACGATCTAAACCAAGGGTCTCAGACCTAAACGCAAGAGGCCAGGGCGTGGGACTCGTGAAAAGTCCAATAATCATTTTAAAACACTGAACTATAAACGATCTCTTGTAAAATCCTAGCCTGTTATGTGATCAGGCAAGGGGGTTCAAGCATATGCTAAGCCTTCGTTTGCTGTGTGATCTGACGAGGGAAAGTGTATCAGGTATAAAAGTCCTGATTCCTTTATAAACGAGACGGGAAGGACGTAAACGTAAAATAAGCCTGAATCCTCTGGAAGGAGTAGATAAGAGGCAACGAATAAAATCTAAATATCGAAACAAATAAGTCAATGGTACCGCTTGTTTCCAAGAGAAGAGAGCCATAGCTTCGAGAGAAAGAGCCAGCTCCCTAGAGTGAGCTTATTCCTCACCCAAAATCGGCACCCAAAACCGGCCCGTTGAGTGTGAGATGAAGTTCGAAGAACTACCGGGAGTAGGTCAACTCCCTGCTTGCGCGCTAGAGAAATCACAGTGACCATCAGTGGATCCCAGACTTGAGAAAAGAATCAAGCTCGATAATGCGTAGTTAACGAAATGATTGTTGATTGTAAACTTTAAGTCCGCAGTGAGTCCGATAGGACATATCCTCCAGTACGACTATAAATAAGCGTGGTGGGTCCATAATCTACCACGAAACCTTGCAGGTACGACGAGGTACTGTTTGAAGAGACTCGCCAGCAATGATGAGTTACCTCTTCCGTGCACAGTTAAATAGGGGTATCAAACGGGTAACCAAAGTACGTCTCGATTGAGCCACCTTGTGAAGGAAGCTCACGTGTATAGGTCGAGTACGAGGTACTCAGCCTTGAGAGGGAAAGAGATATCAGATGTGGAAAACGCTGGGAATTTGATGACCTTGAATTGTGTTTGATTGTAGGGAGTTAGTCGTGTGGGACGATTAACTCCCTGAATGATTGCTTCATTCTATGTATTCATGTGCATATCATTGTAGGGTAGACTATTTCGCCCTTACTGAGTTTTCAAGTTCATAGGTTTTTGGTATTGTAGGTAAGAAGCCAATGAAGACAGACGAGTAGGAGCCGGTAGAAATAGTGTGTGTGGTACAAGTTGAAGATATTACCTGTGGTAGTATTTTCTGCATACTATTATTATATAAACAATGCTATTGTTGTGATGCGGGGACGAGATCCCGAGAATTCTAAGACTTGCTATTGTAAAAAACTCCCTGAGAGTCATAAGATATTTTTGAGGCCGGGATGAGTTCCTGAGGACTCCTAACATATATGAACACGGTACTAATCACGCTCAGATATAATTAATATATGTAGTAAAGTTCTTCCGCAGTATAATAAAAAGTATTTTCGCTTTTTGAGAGTTGACAAAGTATAAAAAGGAGTTTGTACTCTCCTGTCGCGGCCACTGCCTAGCCAGTGGGTCGTTACGATTTTTGGTCAACATTATCAGCGACCAAAAGTTGGTTGCTCATAATAATCAAGGGCGGGTATCTTTCTCGCACCAAGAATTTGGTCGTTCATACACTTTCAGCGACCAACGTTGGTCTCAGATACATTCATATCAACGACTAAATCTAGTCGCTGATATTTTATCATCTGTATTTTCGCCCAATTATTATCAGCGACCATATTTTGGTCGCTGATAATCATTTTTCTTGCAGTGGAAGTTCAATAAAAAGTAAAAAGATGTGTTTCAAAAGTTGACTTTCTTTATAAACGCATATTTTTCGTATCTACTTGATCACATAGTGATACAATACTTGTTAATATACAAAGAGTCCGGGATTGATCCAAAACTTTATTAAGTAAAACACAATTAATAGCGAATCTCAAACTCTAAAATACACCTTTTCTCTTGACTTTTTTAACATTTTTATTTTTTTTATAACAATTTCATATAAGTCAAAATGTAGAACAAAACTTTCTTATTTAGAGACTTGCACAACACAAGCTAACAATCATGGGTGTTGCTTGTTTGTTTATCTTCTTCCTTGTTTTACTCACTTCTTACTCAATTAGTAACTAAATTTTAGAATTTAGCTTAAATAATAGTTAAGTTCTTAAAATTAAGGAAGAAATATATCATGACTAAAGTAAAGTACTAGTATTGAACGCCGTAGGGTGTCTTTGTGTTGAAAGACGTACTGTATGTAGGTACGACCCAAATCAAAACTACGTCGAAAGACTTCTCTGATTGGGTCACCTTCAAGAGTGGGCTTGATGGACCTGGCTTATAAATTGGATTGTCAAATTAGGCTTCGATCAAATAAGGCACTCGTTGTGGATAATGTGCCTGATCTAGATTGTCAGTCTACTTCTACGAAGAGAAGCACTCCTATCCTATGCTATGTGACTTGATATTTGCGAGAAATAAAAAGATAGACAAATTGTAGGAACTCGATGAAATTACAGTGCAAATTACTCAAGTTAAGGGTCAGAGCATAACAAAGAATTCGTGATATATAGCAAAAATAGGTCAAACTAGTAGTCTGACTGTGAGATGATGATTATATCATGACATATATACACAATTACGAAATAAACATAGAATCGAAGGTCAAATATATAATCGACAGTTAAGTATAATGCAAGTAAACACATAATCAATCGACTAAACATGCATAGGTAAGCAATAAGACTTATAAGTGATCTATCAGTAGTCAGTTAAGTGATTACATAGCCTATGGGAGGTAGCAGCAAAAACTGACGGTAGACATGATAATCATAATATGATGATATGAACCTAAGCCGTAATAAGATATAAAAATGTGTATAAGCTCATGTAGTAAAGATAACGTAGGATTATCCTTTGTGCATATAACAAATCAGCTTGCCAAAGATATTTATGCCAAAATACTCTTGTGATAACTATAAAAAAATCACACAGGAATTGATTTTGGAAGATGCGTATGGGTAGGAAACATAGTATAGTATGATCTCGAAGGACGGCGAGATAGATGGTCCCAAAGGATGACGACATATATATTCTCTATGGATAGAGAGATAGAAGGCTCCGGAAGATGACGAGATAGGCAGTCCTGAAGGACGGCGAGATAGATGGTCTTGGAGGACAATAGCACGATCTTAGAGGACAGTAGTATGGTCCCAAAGGAAGATGACATGTGAGGGATAAGAAAGTAACAATATCAGTAAGGTTATTAAAAAGGGTACCACTGACCATAAATTCCTCTATTAACATGACATGACATATGCATTCGAGATAGCTTTTATGTCTAAAGCTATGCACGTAGCCAAACAATGCACATAAGCATATAAGGTAGGCTCCAGCATGATTATACTACATGAATACATAAATGATAAGCAAAGCAATTATATAATAATATGACACTAAAATAATAAGTATGTCATGTTTGGATACTAGGTAGCACATACGAGAATGAGATGTGATTATATGTAAGCTAGTAAAGTAAGTAGGTATATAATCATGTACAATCAGATAACGTAAACAACTAGGATAAATAAGCATGTGATCAAATATAATCAAGTAAGACATGCAATTTAAACTGAGTACAACTAAATAAGGGATACGATTATCTGAGAATTTGTATGTTTTTATAACATGAATGTAACTAATATGTCATGACATTTATGATATATAAGTATGTAAATATTGATGGTTGGATAAATAGGCAATGTAATTATATGACATAGTGTAAAGTAACCATACCATACAATGCTCTATTCTTGTTGGCGTCTAGGATATGCATACGAATATTCCACTAAATGATTGTTTGCATCATAATGTAACAAGCCAAAATCACGTCATGATGGCTATGTCAATGTAGTTGCTACACTAAATTATGGGGTCGAATAACAGTAGTTTCAACAATCTTAGTTAATGACCGATAGAATTTGTACGATGCCGAAACAACACATATGTCAAATCTGAACACACCAATTGAGGTTACATCACTGTGACAACCCGAGGTCAAATTCGTAAATGATGATTTTAGAAACGTAGTACGATATGCTAGCTAGCCAAGAGCATCATTCCACGTTCGTAATCTACAACCGAGTAAAAGGGTGTATTCGAAGATATGGACAAATGTACATATACTCAAAAACGCAAAAAAAAGATGAAAGTACTGGAATAAAAATTGCAAAAATATAATTTATAAAAGAAATATAGGAGAGAACGCACAATAAAAGGGCTCGATTAGCAAAAGATATAAATAAAAATAGAGTATAGGAAGACGAAGGCCTAATTTGCAGAAAAAATAAATGAAAATAAAAGTGCAAAAGAAATAAATGAAAATACAGTGAGAGGTGATGGCCTAATTTGCAAAATAAAATAAATAAACTCTTCCCAGAGGTCATCCATCTTATAATTTTTCAAGTCAAGCATGCTTAACTTTGAAGTTCTTAATTGTACAAACTCATACCAGCACAATTTGAGAACAAAATGCATCTTGTTGGTATGATTGATACTTATTAAATCCTTAAACTTTTTTTAAATTGTACAAACTCATACCTGCACAATCTCAGAGTTCTTCAATTGTATAGTCTCATACCTGCACAATCTACGGATGATTTTGGGTAGTTAGGACGATGTATGAGGGATTTTTGTTGAACTTTTGGGAAGGCTTTTGGAGGATTTTGGAGAGAGTAAGATTAGAAAAAGAACTTTTCGGATCTTGAGAGAGAGAGAGTGGCGGCTTTGGGAGATAATAGGTTGATTGGTGTGTCCCATTATTTGGGAATTGAGTCGTATTTATAAGGAAAGTCATGGTCATTTTTGGTGAGTTTCAGGGATTGTTGTTAATTACTTATAAGCGGTTGAGGAAACTAGCTCTTTTAAACTTAAGAATAAGAGGGAAAATAACCAAGGTCATTTTAATCAGTAAAATAAGATATTGGGTGTGGGTGCTGGAAAATAATTCTAAATTACCATTTTTCCATTTTTAGCTTGGAGACCAAGTAAGTATAAAGCATATCGATAAGATCAAGTGACTATGCCACTTAAAATAGGTTATATTAAGGCTTATGGGGCTGGGTTTTCCATCCGTCAACTCCCTTCAACCGATAAAAACTTGAATCGTCATTGAGTCGTCTACACTAGCCTATAAGAAACTACCAACACATCCACCTTTAGCGACTTGGCATTTTCACCGCATAATCATATTTTAACCATATATTTGACATTGAAAATCTATAGGTGGGGCTGGTTGAGCTTATTGTGGGCTTAATTAAATTTTGTGTCAAATATGGACTTTAATAAAAGTTGGAAATGAACCCAAAAAATAATATGAACTCGGCTTTGGAAAATGATGTCGAAATGATTTGTAGTCTCCTTTTTCTACTCTTATCCAATCCAACGAAATAGCATATTAAAAATATTCTTATAAATTTCCCGAAGTAAATACATAAACTTTTAAATATAGTTTTTATAATGCCCGAACCAAGATAACCTTTCTGCATGTATTTTATTTATTGTTATGTGTTTAAATACTTGTGATAATTTTGGGATGAGAATATTCTCGTCATTAAGAACAATTATTTCTAATCTGTTGAATCGGGTCCGCACTTGTTTGCGCATAAATATCAGTGCAATTTTTATTCATTTTTGTGCACGATATATTTATAGATGTTAGAGTTGAATTTTAGCTCAAAACTAATACTAAAATTCTTAACTTTTCAAACATACTCTATCTGTATATTTCTCAAAAAAAAATATATACATCAAATATTTTATTATTTTGTGCATAATAAACCCAACTATATAAGTCAAATTAACCCACTAGGGTTCCTTTTTTCCATCCCACTCTCTCTATCACACCCCTCTCTCTCTCTCTCTCTCTCATCGTGCATCAGAGATCCTTCGCCGCTGATGCCTCCTCCGTTGCACTCCCCTCAACCTAATACATATGGGCTCAAGAAACCCAATGTCCAAGCCGCACACCACTCTCGTCCTACTCCTTCGCATGAGACTCGGCAATAGCTCGATCATCGGCGAGCCACGACTAATGCTGCTTTGTTAGCCCTCGCTCCTTACCCGACTCCTATCGGTGCACATTCCTGTCACGTGCATGCTGGCTTCTTGCTGTCCAAGCCCCTATGACCTCAACATAACCAAGAATCCCCGCTCTGCCGTCGGCTTCATTGCTCTTCGCCACTAGCGTGCTCGAGTCACGAACATTCTTCGCGACACCACAACGCCTCTAGCCACGCCCCATAAAGCGTAGGCCCCAAACCTACTCGCCCCCAAGCAGTTGAGCTCCGCCCAACCCCTTACGCTGCCTGAACATGAATAGATCTTGCAAGCTCTGCCCATCACCATGTCAAGTGTGTCACCGTTTCCAAGCCATGCCTCTTCGTCGTTGTGCCATAGTCCACGTCGCCATCTCACGTGATCTTCACATGCAAGTCACTCGGTCATCACTGATCAAATCATGCGGTGCATCCTTGTGTCACACAATACCTTATTAGTGACTCTAACAAGACCCACATCAACGTCTAAGCTAACATCGCCGATCCTAAGCTACTGTACCAACCTATTGGTGTGGAAATATGAGTTTTTATCTCATTGTAATGTTTGAACTATGTGTACCAAAAAAAATTTTGACATTTATTTTAATATCATCATACTATGTATTAACGATAGAGTCGTGTCGGAGCATTAAATTAAGTGAAATTCTTGCCTCTTAGAGCTATATTGCCGCCTGTTTTAGTCAAATAAGAGAGATTTTATTCTTCTCAAATTTCTACGAGACTAAACAGAAATTAAGAACGTATGACAACGGATTTTTACCTAATAGGAAAGAAATACTCTTAGTAAAAATTACCGTTTAAGTTAAGTCAAAAGTTGAAATTTTTGATTCTCAGCAAAAAAAAAAAATTCAAACTTTTCAAAGTATTATTAGACAAAGATGGAGCGTAGATGTGCCAACTATAAGAGGAAATTGGACAAGATTGTGTCCAAATTTTTAAGAAGAAAAGTCAAATAAATCAAACCAAAAAGGAAGTGACCGTAAAATTTTGGGAAGGTAAAAATTCAGGAAACATTCAAAGGAGTTCTTTCCCTTTTTCTCACAACCCTATGCACCCACCTCCCCTATAAATAGAGCCTTTAGGATTCACTTTTTCTTCACACTAAAACTTGAGAGTAAACAAACAAAAGAGAGAGAGAGAGAGAGAGAGAGAGAGAGAGAAACTCTGCAGAGATTTTGAGAGAACTTAGAAAAGTTTTTAGAGAAAAATTAGAAGAAGAGGCCGGCCATCAAAGGAAAAATTAGATATGATATTCAGTCAGAATTAAGGCAAAAACAAGTCCTATTACGTTTAAGTTTTATAATCTTCAGTATGATAAATGCGTTCGAAGGACGGTTTCGAAGTAATTAGGATCTCGAAAAGCTAAGATCAACTCCCGAGGTTCATTTTTATATTTTAGGACTAGATTATGAATGTTGGAACATTATGATAGGATATTTTAATTAATTTTTTATTTAAAAACCTTTGACCAAACCCGAGTTAGATTTATGCTTTTCTTCAATATTCTGAAAAATATTTACAATCTGTATTTTTTATGTTTTTGACATACTTAAATACCAAATCATTTTTTCGCATTTACTTAAGAAATATAGAAAAATTAATTTTGAACAACTTGTGGTAAATAGGATTAGTCCAAATTCGGCTTGGATTTTCGTGTATATCCTATTTTTTCAAAACTGGTAAATCTGTCTTATAAAGAAATTCTAAGATCTGTACGTTTTGAATAAAAAATTATAACATTAATAGATCTTTGAAAAATAATTGGAGTTTATTCAGATTCCTCACTAATTTTTTTGTATTATACAATTTAGATTTTAGCTCAATAATATATATTTAATTTTAAATTATTTTTTAAAGAGAAAATAACCCATTTACTTTAGTATAATTATTGGAAAGAAAAACTTTTAATAAAGACTTGTTTGCAATGTTACGACTATGAAAAATATAGAAAGATTGATTTTTAAATAAAGCATGCTTTGTGATCTCCTTCACACTTACCTGAGAATCTCGGAGAGTTCGGTCTAGGTAAGTTAGGCCAGAGGTAAGACCATAATACCCTTCCCTCTCGACCTGATAACGTCCTGGTAACTACTATCGCACCGCTTTGAACTTATCCTTATTAAAAGAATATATTTTATACAAAACTATTTTTAAAGTAGAAACTTCATCTCTTTATAGAATGTTAACTTTGTTAGTTAGAGATTAATAATTAGAACATATACTTACGTGAGTTTATAAATTAGGTTTCTCATTCCCAATACTAACTAGCCGTTGATCATTTGAACTCTCGACTCAAGATGAGTACAATCTCACTGTAGTACGAAGTAATTCAAAAGACATATATATATATATATATATATATATTATGCAATGTTTTATATGACGTATGTTTTATGAAGTATGTTATGATAAAATGTTTATATGACGAAGTTTCAAAGTTTATGATATCATATTTTCACAATTTATAAACATGATTATGATGATTTTAAAGCTTAACATTTTTATATTCATGAAGCATGTCACTTAGTAATCAAGTTATAACTAAAGTTATATCTGTGTCGTACCGCCTGTTCTCCTTGTGTCGACCTAAGGGCATTAAGAAGACGGTTTAATGAAATATTTTTTTACTTTTTGTGTCGACCTAAGGGCATTAAGGAGGCATTTTCATGTCAAGTTCACGATGTCTTTCGCCTTAATCGCGATGATCTTGTACACCGTCGTCAACTATTGGTCAAGCACGCTCCACGAGGAATGTACACTATGATGAGGATCCTCTAGGATAAAAGATAATTTTAGATGATGAAATAAATGAATACTGAAGAATTAAATGTCATGCATTGCGTATACTATATTTTTTGAGAAAATAGTTGTTTCACTAGACTTTTAGCTCATAAGTTTTCATTCGTACTGTAGGTATAGTGATAGCTGAATCTTGCAATAGCGGTGCAAGGAGAGCGAGGTGAGTTATAGAAAGCCGAAAATAATTTCTACAAATCTAAATCATTTAATCTATTAAGTATTTATTTCAGTTTCAAGACGAGTTATATGCTATTTTATGTTTAGGAAAATATGCTTATGACAATTATATTTTTTTAAGTAATAAATTATGATACTATTTTTAAGAGTGTTATTATGTCCTCTTTACAAAGTATTATGTAAAAAAAATATTATATTTGTCCACTTAAAGTAAAGTAACCGTCTAAAAAGTTGGGTCGTCACAGTTGGTATCAAAGCTATTTTCCTACCATCCTACCTCGCTACCTCGTACAAGACCCTTCAACATAATTAAAGTAAGTTTTAAAGTTTAGTGTTTACTCTTTATTTAGCGCTTATTATGAAATTAATGTAGAAAAAAATAGCGATATGTACGCAAAGAAAGACTAAGGACCGAAAGGCAACTTAGGCCTTTAGAGTTGACGAACCTCCCGTCAAATGGGAGCAACTTAAAGAAGTTTTTTGCATGAAAGCACTCAATAAACACGCTCTTCTCTACCTGTCATATGAATGAGTATATCCGTGTAGATCTCATTTCGAAGTAGCTGAATGGTCATGTTCTATCAAAGCAGGAGCGTTAGCAAGACACACGACTAACGACTCTTAGCGCAAGATGGGTGAGGCGTTGCCCCATTAATTTGATGTTATCTTTATGGAGTAAGAGAGTAGGATTGACCTGCACTATGCTTTTTCGACATTGTGAGTAAGAAATCCCAACAAAACACTCAAAGTATAAGCATCCGCATTAAGAAGTAGATTTTTTAATCGGCCATGCCAACCTAGAAAGTTTTAGTTTCTTAAAAATGATTTTAACATGATTTGAAACTAAGTTGTTATTTCTTTTAAGGAATTATAATTTTAAAGTAATTTCTAGCCAATTTTTAGATAAATTACTTAAATGTATGAAGTTTAAGTTCCCAAGATATGATTTTAAAATTATTTTTAACTAAATTTATTTTATAAGTTGAGAATGTCTTTTACGAAATTTAAAATGGTTTAAATGATCTTTTAGACCATTAATGTATTTTAAGATTTTAAGAAAGTTTGAAATTTTAGTAATTTTCTAAACACTGAATGTGTATTATGATTTTAAGTGATTAAAACCAAAGTATTTCTATGAATCAAAATTTTTTTTGAAAATTTTTTTTCCTAGTAAATTTATATTGTACTCTTTCAATGATTATGGAAGCCCTTATATGATGAGATTTAAATATTATTGTAGAAAACTATACTTATTATGTTATGTTACATTTATGTTAGAAAATATTTTTTTAGAAAATAAAAATATTATTTTTCCAATGTATTTATGTTGGTTTCTTTCTGATCACTTTAAAAGTCTTTATATTAAGATTTTATTTTAAAGTATTTTTATGCGATGCTTATAATAGAAAAAAAATATTTTATTAAGTTTTTATGTTATCTAATCTTTATTACAAAGAACAAAGAAAATTTTTTTAGCTTCATGTTTCTATGATTACCTCTGAACTAGATGGTTGTTGCACTTCACATTCTTAGAAGTCCATTTAGAAGGCATTAGGGATACAACATAAGTCTAGCACCACTTTTCATCCCAAATTGAAGGACAGTCAGAGACCACTATTCAAGACATTAGAAGATATGCTACGAACTTGCGTTACCAATAATAGAGTTCTTGTACAAAAACAACTCTCAAAACTCTTTAGGCATGGTTCTGTATAGGTCATTTTATGAGAAAAAGTGTAGATCCCTTATACATAGGTTTGAAGCTGGAAAAACTATTCTTTAGAAGACAGACTTTATGAAAGAAACAACTGAAGCAACGGAGAAGATTCGAGAAAGCCTTGAAACTGCTCGGAGTCAACAGGAAAAACTATGCCAATAAGAGAAGGAGACCCTGTGAGTTCCAAGTTAGGGATGCCGTGCATCTGAAGGTAACACCATTCTAATGTATGATGCGGTTCAAAGATAGAGTGAAATTAAGTCTTAGATATGTAGTATTTTTCGTAAACATCCTAACAAAAAGGGAACGTAGCGTACAAGTCTACTATAGTTTACGAGGTGTTATAATTGCATGTTTGACCCTTCTCATATCCTGAGTCAAGAGCCAAAAGAAGTACAAGAAGCCCAAATCTATGAAAAAAATTGGTGAAGATCTTGGACACAGAAAATAATGTGTTAAGATTTAAGGTCATTCCATTAGTGAAGGTCTTGTGAAAGATTGAAGATAGAAGAAGGCACTTAGAAGCGCAAGAATGACATAAGAGCTCAACACTAAGAGTTATTTTAATTTTGGGTACAAAAATTCTGTAAGAAGAAAGGTAGCATACAAGTTAGCTCTCTGTTCCGAGCTATCTTTAGTGCACAATATGTTCCACTGGTCCATGTTGAAGAAGTACGTGTCCGACCTATCCCATGTACAAACTCAGGAATTGATAGAAGTCCATGAAGACCTGACATACGAAGAAAAACCAGTAGAAATCCAAGATAGACATGACAAAATGCTGAGAAATAAAGTTATTCTTTTAGCTAAGATCCCACAAGATAGAAGAAGCCACGTCAGAGCGCGAAGATGATATGAAAGCTTAGTACCTTGAACTGTTTTGATTCTCGGTACTTAATTTTCGAGGGCGAAAATTTCTAAGGTATGGAGATTATAGAAACTCGATCTTTTGTCTCATTGAAATGTTTGAATTATATGTAAGGGAAAATTTTTCGACATTTATTTTAAAACCGTCACATTATATATTGACGGTAGAGTCGTGTCACAGCAATTAAATTTAGTGAAATTCTTGCCTCCTAGAGCTATATTGGCGCCATTTTTAGCCAAATATGAGAGATTGTATTCCCCTCAAAATCTGTCAGAGAATAAGTAGAAATTAGAAAAGTATGACAAAAGATTTTTACGAAATAATAAAGAAAATACTCTTAGTAAAAATTACTTTTTCGGTCAAAAGGTGAAATTTTGGTAAGTATTTTAATGAAGGTAGATTGTGCCAACTATAAGAGGAAATCGGACAAGATTCTGTCCAAGTTTGTAAGAAGGAAAGTCAAAGAAATTAAACAAAAAAAAAAGTTAACGTAAAATTTTAAGAATGTAAAGATTAGTGAAACAATCATGGGAGTTCTTTCCCTTTCTCTCACCCCCTTCTGCACCCACCTCCTGTACAAATAGAGCCGTTTGACTTCACATTTTCCTTACACCAATACTTGAGAGTAAGCACAAAAGAGAGAGAGAGAGAGAGAGAGAGAGAGAGAGAGAGAGAGAGAGAGAGAGAGACTCTATGGTGATTTTGAGAGAAGTAGTTCCATTACATTACAGTTCCATTAAAAGTAGTTCCATTACATTTAAGTTTTGTAATCTTCACTCGAGGTTGACACGAAACGTGTTCATTAGGATAAACGCGTTCGAAGGACGGTTCTGAAGGAATTAGGATCTCAAGACGCTAAGAGCAACTCCTGAGGTTTATTTGTATGTTTTAAGACTAAATTATGCATGTTAGAGTGTAATGATATGATTTTTCATGAACTTTGGGTTTAAAGACCCTCAACGAAACCTGAGTTAGATTTATTCTTTTCATCACTATTCTGAAAAATATTTATAGCCCGCGTTTTTGACATTTTTGACATACTTATTAGCCAAATAGTTTTTTTTTTCTAATGTTAATTGAAGAAATATAGAAAATTTAATTTTGAACAACTTCTATGAAATAGGATTTTTCCAAATTTGGCCTGAATTTTTGTTTATATCTCAATTTTCGAGATTGTCCAATCTGTCTTATGAAGAAATTATAAAATCCATACGTTTTTTGTAAAAATTTATAACTGAAAAGTTATAGGTCTTCAAAAAATAATAAAGTTTATTCAGAAGATTTTTTCAAATTCCTTATCAATTTTCTTTTATTACTAAATTTAGATTTTTGCTCAATAATTTTTAAAGAGAAAATCCCACTTACTTTAGTATACTTATTTAAAAGAAAAACTTTTAATAACGACTAGTTTCCAATGGTATGACAATGAAAAACTAAAATGCTCTATCTAGAAATATTAGTTTTTAAGTAAGACGTGCTTTGTGATCTCCTTCACACGTAACTAATAACCTTAAGAGTTTTGTCTAGGTAAATTAGCACTGAAGTGAGACCATAGTACCCTTCACAATCGATCTCAGAATGTTTTGATAATTACCATCGCACCGCTATGAACTAATTTTTATTAAAAGAAAAATTTTTATTCAAAACTATTTTTAAAGTGGAAACTACATCTCTTTATAGAATGTTAACTTTGTTAGTTAGAGATTAAGGATTAGAATATATACTTACATGAATGAATAAAATTAGGTTTCTCGCTCACAACAATAGTTAACCTCGACTCAAGGTGAGTACAACCTCTACTTAACCTCGTTATGCAATATTTTATATGACGTATGTTTTATGAAGCATGTTAAGATAAAATATCTATATGACGAAGTTTCAAAGTTTATGATATCATATTTTCACAATTTCTAAACATGATTATGATGTTTTTAAAGCTCAACGTTTTTATATTCATGGTGCATGTAACTTAATAATCAAGTAATAACTAAAGTTAAAATTATATCGTACCGCTCGTTCTCTTTGTGTTGACCTAAGGGCATTAAGGAGACGGATTAATAAAATATTTCTGTTCTTCTTGTGTCGACCTAAGGGCATTAAGGAGGCAGTTTCATGTTAAGTTCACGATGTTTTTGGCCTTAGTCACGAGGACCTTGTACACCGTCGTTGACTATTGGTCGAGCGCACTCGGCGAGGTACGTACACCATGATAAGGATCTTCTAAGATGAAGATAATGTTAGATGATGAAATGAATGAATAATAAAGAATAAAATATCATGCATTGCATATACTATGTTGAGTAGTTATTTCACTGGGCTTTTAACTCACACTTTTTCCTTCGTACTGTAGGTAAGAAACCTATGGTGTGATAGCTGAATTGTGAAACTGCAATGCAAGGTGGGTTATGGAAAGTCACGAAAATAACTTTTGCAAATCCAAGTTATTTAATTTATTAAGCATTTATTTCAGTTTCAAGACAAGTTATATGCTATTTTATGTTTAGTAAAATATGCGTATGACAATTATGTTTTTTCAAGTAATAAATTATGATACTATATTTAAAAGTATTATTATTTCCTCTTTACGAATCAGTGCCGCTACCACGAACCCCTGCAAACCATCTTTACTCGTGTTAGGTGAGTTTCAAATTAAAAATGATATGTTTGGTTATATTTATTATGATTTAATCCTTGACATGCTTCACGATTTGTGATAACTTGTGGTGGTTTGCATGTAAAAGTGTATTTGTGTGAATTTTTCTGTGCGATGTTCATTATATCGTGTAAAATGCGAGTATTTCAATGTCATTGGGAAATTATTGTTGTATGGGAATGATCGTATTAAGTCGTATGGTGTGCATGCGTGGTAAGCATAATATGTTTTGTGTAGTGGGTTCATTTAGTTTTAAGGCTCTGGGAGCTTCGATTTCTATCCGGAGTTGACTATCGCTTTACGATCGTAGAGTCGATCGCTAAGTTTATGCTAATGAATAAATTTGAGAACGTTGGTGTTGGTTTGGATGTTAACAAATATGTCACCGCCAAGTTATTGTTTCAAATGCTCAAGTGGAGTTTTCTATTTCAATTCATAGTTGATATGGTTGGAACTTGTATTCTAATAAGTTGCTTCTTGTTAATGCATAGATTCTCATGTATTCGAGTTGTGCAGGACCGCCATCGATGCAAGCTCGAATACTCGACTCTTCGTTGTCCTTCGCCAAAGGTATAAACGGCCAATCAGAAGTTAATCCTAGTGTAGAAACGAGATGACATGTTAATAATGATTGTTAGCTTTTGTAGCGACCCAATTTTTCGGACCGTTACTTTACTTATACGGATAAATCGTAATAATTTTCCTCTAAACACATATATATACTTTGAAAAAAAATATAATATTAAAAATAGTAACATAATTTTTTATTTAAAAAAACCTGTTTAACATAATTATCATAAGTATAAAATAATATAATACTTATCTTGAAATAGTTTTGACAAAAATAACTACATAATAACTTTTATTTGCGAAAATATTTTTGTGGCAATCCGATTCCACGCCTTACTCGCCTTGCACCGCTGTTGCACAATTCAGCATTACACCATAGATTTCTTACCTACTGTATGAAGGAAAAACGTGTGAGCTAAAAACCCAATGAATTACAACTATTTTATCATAAAATATAGTTTATGCAATGCATGATAAATTATTATTCATTTCACTATCTAACATTATCTTTCATCCTAGAAGATCTTCATCATGGTGTACGTACCTCGTGAAGTGCGCTTGACTAATAATCTACGAGGGTGTATAAGTCCTCGACTACTAAGGTAAAAAATATCATTAAATAGCATACTCTTTCTTTCTCCCTTTTTGTTTGGGCTCACAGGAATAGACTGTCACATAGACCGTCTCCATAATGCCTTTAGGTCGACATAAAGAGAACAAGCGGTACGACACAGTTTTAACTTTACTTATCACTAGATAATATAAGTGACATGCATTATGAACATTAAACTTTAATAAATTCGTAGTCATGCTTATAAATTATATATATATAAAATATTATATCATAAACTTTAAACTTCGTCAATAAACATTTCATCATAACATATTTCATAAAGCATATATCACAGATAACAGTGCATAACATAATTTTTCTTTTGAACTACTTTGTACTATAGTGAGTTTGTACTCACCTTAAGTCGAAACTTCGAATGATTAATGACTAGGTAATGTTGGGGCGGAAAATTAATTACATGAATTAACGCAAGTATTTATACTAACCATAACTTCTAACTAAAAATACTAACATTGTATAAAGAGATGTAGTTTTCACCAAAAAAAAAAAAGGCTTGAATAAAAACATTCTTTTAGTAAAGCTAAGTTTGTAGAGATGCAATAGAAATTACCGAATTGTTCCCAAGCAGATTGGGAATGGTACTATGGTCTCGCTTCAGGCACAAAGCACGCCTTATAAGTTTTTACAGAAAACATATGGATCTTTGACTTTATTTACAAGGCAGATTCGACAATCTTGAAAAATTGGGATATATGTGAAAATCGAGGCCGAATTTGGAAAAAAAAATTTCACAATACAAAATTGAATTACTAAATTTCTTTAGTTAACGCTGAAAACTGATTTTGCATCTAAGTTTGTTAAAAACTGACAAAAATACAAGCTGTAAAATTTTTAGAATAGTGAACAAATGCATAACCCTAATTCAGGTTTAGTTTGAAGGTTTTTTTAAAATAAAAAAAAATCATGGAAGACCCTAGAATTAACATTATAACATTCATAATCAAATCCAAAAATATAATAACGAACCTCGAAATTTGATCTTAGCTTTTTGAGACCTCAATTCATTCGTAATCGTCGTTCGAACTCGTTTATCCTAATGAACACGTTTCGGGTTAACCTCTAATAAAGATTACAAGACTTAAACATAGTGGGAATTCTTCTTACCTTAATCTTGGTAGAGTTACAACACTAATACTCCTCTACAATGGCTGACCTCTTCCTTCAAACTTTCTCCAAAATTCTCTCTCAAATTTTCTCTCAGAATCTCCATAGAGTTTTCTCTCTTTTTCTTTGCTTGAGCTTTCAAGTTTTAGTGAGAGGAAAAAATGAAGCCTAAAGGCTCTATTTAGAGGGGAATGAGTTCATGAAAGGGTGAGAAAAAGCAAAACATTTCTCTTGATTGTTTCCCGAATCCTCTCCTTGATTGCTCATCAAATCCACACTTTCCAAAATTACGATAACTTTCTATTTGGTTTGATTTCTTCTGACTTTCCCTCTTATGCAAATGGAAACAAATATTGTCCAATTTTCTCATACAAATGGCACCATTTATACACCATGATCTTCCTTTATTTGTCCAAAATACTTTCCAAAAATTTCACCTCTTAATTGAACCTAAATGGCTACTTTTACTAAGAGCAAATGCTTAGCTATTTGGTAATATTCTTTGTCAAACTTTTCTAATATATTTAGATTCCTTAGAGATAATTGAGTAAAATAAAATCTCCCCCTTAAGCCCTAAAAATGGCACCTAATATAGTGTGAAAAACTTAAATTTTAAAAATTGCTCCGACACAACTCTACCTTTAATTGAATTAAAATATAATGTAGCGATCATAAAATAAATGTAGGAAAAGTTCCCGTTTATTAAATTTCTAACATTTGAGAATATTAAATTGGAATTGAATTTTCATAAAAAAAGGTCCGGTTTCACAATCTCCCCACCTTAGAAATTTTTGTCCTCGAAAATCAAGTACTGAAAATCAAAACAACTCGAAATACTTAGACTTCATATCATCTTCACGTTCACACGCGGCTTCCTCTATCTTGTGATTCCTCCATAAGACCCAAACCAGTGGTATAACCTTGTTTATCAATATCTTATCCCGTCTATCCAAGATTTTTTTTTTATTTTTTTCTTCCTAGGTCAGGTCTTCGTGGACTTCTATTTATTCTTGGGTCAGTACATGGGATTGATCGAGCATATCCTTTTTTTTAGCGTAGACACATGGAACATATTATGTACTGAAGATAGCTAACAACTAAGAGTTAACTTGTATGCTACCTTGCCTTCTTATAGAATTTTTGTACCAAAAATTAAAATTACTCTTGGTATTGAGCTCTCATGTCATTCTCGCACTCCCAAAGGGCTTCTTTTCTTCTATCTTCGATTCTTCCATAAGACATTCACCTTGAATCTTAACACCTTTTTTACTCTGTCCATGATCTTTACCTGTTTCTCTTTGTAGGTTAGGGCTTCTTGTACTTTTTTTAGTCTTTGGCTTAGGATATGAGATGGGAAAAACACATACTTCTTGAGCATAGACGCATAGAACACGTCGTAAACTAATGGAAAATCAGAGCTATGGGTAGACTTGTATGCTACTTTCCTTGTGTTTTTGGGATGTTCTCAAAAGATCCCATATATCTAGGACTTAATTTCACTTTATTTTTGAACTGCATCATACACTAGAGTGGTGATACCTTCAGATGCACGGCATCCCCAACATGGAACTTACAGGGCCGCCTTCTGTTATTGGCATAGTTATTCTGTTGACTTTGAGCAGTCTCAAGCCTTTCTCGAATCTTCTTCGTTGCTTCGTTTGTTTCTCTCATAAAGTATTTCTTTTCGTTGCTTCGGTTGTTTCTCTCATAAAGTATTTCTTCTCATGAGTAGATTGTCTGATTTCATAGTCGCCATTTGAGAGCATGTCCTCTTGATCAGCTACTCAAGCGTTCCTGAATAGTCATCGAGCGGCTGCGTTTCCACAGATTGGAACACCTCTTTGTACGACCTGTAAATAGGTTCAAAATGCGCCTAAGCATCATTATAACAACTTTGTATATAGTTCTTACCCATATGGCTACCTATCAATATTAATATGTCGAACAAGCCATTTGTTCTCATACGAGGGTCCAACATGCAGGTAAAACTATACAAGTATGGTATTGTTGACCAATAATCGTTGAATTTTGCTTCCATCTTCTCCACCACTAGCTTTAAAAATTCATGGCCCTATATTGCCTAAACAAGTAGCAATGGAACAAATTGAATGCAAAACTAAGTTACTAGTAGGTGTATAAATAATGGATAAAGATATAGTTTCCATGAAAATGTATTAAGAAAGGTGTTCATGATTTCTACAACGGTCCAATCGTCCTCCGTTATATATTTCATCTTCAATTGGTTGTTAATCCATGCAGTGAATAATGCCTTCCATCAAATGACTTTGTTCAGCATTAGATACGTGGACTTTGACTGTGTTTCAATGTCAACCTTGAGCCGACGAGGAGGAACACAGTTATGCTTGTAAGTCTGCACCCAAGACTGAATTCATGAGTTTTTAGCATTTCAAAACTTAATTGTATCTCTAATTTTAAAATTGGTCTCGGAACAAATTTCATACCTGATTTTACAATCAGGTGAATGATATGACATGCACATCGTTTGTGAAAAAGTTCGTTGTGAAACTCATTCACTAACGGCCTAAAAAAGTCTATGGCAAGACTATTGGCGGCCACTTTGTACATTATGACCCGTCGTCCAATCTCTCAGAGGATTGGGGTCTAACAAGAGTTGTTAGTTTCTCTAATGAAGAAATGTCACATGAAACCGGGCTCTTCCTAGAGTCCGGTGGCTTTAACCTCTTGTATCGGGGTACCAGGACCAACGACAATAAATTCATCGGCCTTTCTAGGATCAACAAACAACAAGGCTTGGTTGTCTTTCTAGCCCTAAACTTGCTTGGGTCGAAACCCGGCTCAAATTCTTTCGCGGACCGTAGTCTGACTTTCTTAACGTTTTAGTCACGTTTTATTCTAGAGACAAAGCTCCACTTAATGCTCAGGACTTTCTATACTATCTTATTACTGAGGCGGGGCTGCCTAGGAGACTTTACCAAGTTTATTTTAAACCTTACTTAGGTTCGGGACTATTTCGAACCATATTTAGTGCTCCCGACGTGCCTCGAGAGCTTACCGAGCAATCTCGAGGGTGGGTCAGTTAATACTATTTAGTATTTATGGTTCCAGATAAATTTCTTACTTTGCCATTCTTAGATCTAACATAGAATTTCTAAGACCATTTGATTTATCTAAGACCATGAAAATCTTTTTAGAGCTTTAAGAAGTTTACTTTTCAAAAATCATGGTCAACTTGGCTCGAGATTGACTTTTTGGATTTTAAAGGTCCAAATCCGAGTCTTGGCAAAAATAAAATTAAATATCAATCATATTTAATTTCTAAAATTATTTTCTAAAGGTATAAAGACTTAAAAGTCTAAATTCGTTCAATTAAAACTCTAATTACCACTATTGTTGTTTTACCGAGCTCTAGGTTAGGGTTTCGTTAGAAAACGTCATTTTAACGCAGTTCCTTATCTTTTCTTTGAAAATGATAAGCACACGAGGTGGGCAATAGCTTCTAGGTTTCTTTTCGGACATATTTCATCCTTATTTCAAACCGTCATCGAAGCGCTAAAGGTCCGTTCGAAATCTCAACTTTGAAAACGACGCCTTTTTCTAGCTCAATCACAGTTTTGTCCAAACTGATCATGTAGCGTCTTTTCTTTTTAAACCTCTTTCTTTTCTTTACAAAAACACATTAAGAACAGTAGACTAAAGTATTAAAAGTGATCTTAATGATCTACATAAATTTGCTTAAGAGTATTAAAGCTCAAGTTCTCAAAGTTTACCAAAGTCCAAAAACCTACTTATCGTAAACTTAATATTTTGATCGGACATTTACCGTACGAAATTTTTTTTTTGACATTTCTCTTTCCTAATCTCTAAAAAACATTGAGGGCAGAGGCTATTGGAGTCTTAAATCATTTTATAATTTCATTTCAAAGTGTTCAGTTAGTTTAATAACTCATTTTGTTTGAATTTTTTTATTTAGCTCACTTTTATAAAAAAATTCTCTACGGTTGTCACGACAGTTCGTTGGAAACCGTCGTGCTTGTAAAATCTTTTCTAACCATTTTAATCCCTTCATGAAGGACATAAATGGACAGTGTATAAGGCATGCAAGAAGCTAAAAGAAACATTCAGGGCCAAGACATTAAAGCTAGCTAAAAAAAAAGCACAAACACACACACGCACACTCACACACAAGCCTCATAAGCTAGGGTTTCTAACTTCCACCTACGCTTGTGTTCGGATTTTCACCAAGCAAAACACTATGCATGCTACTTATTACAACATATCAACACCAAATACATCCAATGGTTATGCCAAAATAAGAACTATTTCTTAAACTACTCAAAACTCACAAGGTTTAGAGATATACCTAAAGTTCAAGGTCGAACTTTTTCGTGGTGTTCTTTCTTGTCCTAGGCCGGCTTCCTGTAGGATTTTTCTTCCAAAAATCCTTCTTGGTGGCCTTTGACACCTTAGGGCAGAGGTGAAAGGAAATGTTAGAGGTATTTTTAAGAACTAAAACCATAGGAAAAGCTAGCTAAGTTACCTTAGGTTTTGGCTTGAAAAAATCGCTTGAACTTGTAGGCTTTTTCTTCTTCCTTTCCTTGAGCAAATCCACCCCTCTCTCTCTCTCTCTATTTCTCTTTGCACTTTTTCTTTCCTCTTCTCTCCAACCCTAAGCATGGTTTTCCTCTCTATTTGGCTGAGAAAAATGAAAAAAATGAGACCTTGTGATCTTAGTATCCCTTTTATAGGTAAATTGGAAAGCTTGTTGAGTAAGCTTACTTAACCAAGCTAGTCTCTCTCTCTCTCTCTCCTCATCAAATCCAACCATGGTTAGTTAATTTTCCTCCAACCTTATCCAAGAACATAAATTCTTATTTGATCTAATATGGGCTGCATAAGTTTTTGCCATTGATTTCACATGGTATCTCATCTAAGGGCTAGGATAGAGCAAGAGAAACTTTTTTATACTTTAACTTTTGTGACACTTGTGAAAAGCTCCTCAAACTTGACCAACACCTTGCCACAACCCCTTTTCCATCAAATAATGACTCAAAGATGATTAAGGGCTGGTGAAATTCGGATTTACTCTCAAATATTACACCATTTTACTTAATTTATGCTATTAGTGCTTGGAATATAAATATTAGAGAAAATCTATTTTTCACTTAGTGTGGCCCACGGTTTTGTACTAATAAATTGGAAAAATTATTTATCATAATCAATTATTATTAGAATAATATTTATCTAGTGTTTTGGGGTTGATTGATATCAGGAAAAATTCCGAAGAACTTGTTTTCACGGTAACGGTGACTAAACCGTCATTTTCATGACTTACCCTAATTGATAATTCTTATTCTTGAATTCTATCATCCAGAGACTTTAAGAGACTCTTATTTGTTTCTAATAACCTCTAAAAATATAATTAGAAGTTAGGTTTAACTCTTTGTGGTCGTTTTTGAGCTTCGTCACGATTTTTCCGTTCTTTACGGTAAAATCCTGATTTTTACCGAAATCTTCTCGTTTCGGCTTCGTTTTAGCTCAGAATGACTCCAAACTTTAAACTAAGGCCCATTATGTGACTTTAAGTCATTTTTCAGCCTTAAAAAAAAAGTTACGACTATCGAGGATCGTTTTTATAAAATTTGAGCCTAAATGTAATTTTCTAAAAGTTCAGGAGCTATTGTGCAATTTATGAAAATTGAGCCAAACTTTGATTTTGTGACCACTATTATAATAAACTTATTTCTTAATGGATAAAATAAGCAATGAAAGTGAAATTTCATACTTCATTTGATGATTCGAGACGATATTCACAGAAATATCGGAGTTTAAAAAATACAATTCATTCTTCAAGAATTTTACCCGGCATGGAGTCAGTAGGGTAACCCCGGGGGTCGGGGGTTACAAATCCCTAACTAATATGAAAAGTTTCGTCCCTGAAACTCAGAATAAGGCTGGGTATCTATGTTGAATCTCGTTTTCTCGTTCTCATGTCGCTTCATCGACTGTGTGTCCCTTCCACTGTATCTTAACCAGTGGTATCTTCTTGTTTCTCAACTGCTTCTCGCTGCGGTCTAAAATTTGCACTTCGTGGTTGAGATCTTTTGTAATCTCCACCTCTAAGTATTTAAGAATGTGTGTGGGGTCGGCTATGTACTTTCTCAACATGGACTCATGAAATACGTCATGTATTGCAGTGGTAACGCCAATCGGTAAGCTACCTTGCCGACTTTATCAAGAATTTCGAAAGGTCCAATGTATCGAGGGCCTAGTTTGCCCTTATTACAAAATCTCGTGATTCCTCTTACTGGAGACGTTTTCAAGAATACTTTGTCCCCTACTTCAAACTCCAATGGGCGTCTCCTCTTGTCGGCATAGCTCTTCTATCGGTTTTGGGCTGTTTTCATCCGTTGTCAGATCTTCTTAATTGCTTATGTGGATTGCTCTACCAATTCTGGACCCAAGTATTTCTTTCTCCCGCTTTATCCCAATGCACTGGTGAACGATATTTTCTTCCGTATAATGCTTCGTATGGTGCCATCTCAATGGTCGCTTGATAACTATTGTTATATGCGAACTCGGTCAACGGAAGAAATCTTTCCCAGGTTCCGTGGAAGTCTAACGCACACGCTCTAAGCATATCTTCTAGTATCTGGATTGTCCGCTCCGACTTTCCAACCGATTGTGGGTGGTATGCGGTGCTAAACTTGAGTCTTGTGCCAAGCGCGGTTTGGAGACTTTTCCAAAATTTGGATGTGAAGCGCCTGTCTCTATCAGATACGATTGATCCTGGCACTCCATGGAATCTTACTATGTTTTGAACATAGAGCTCTGCTAGTTTATCCATCGTATAAGTCATGTTGACTGGAATGAAGTGAGCGGTCCTTGGTGAGACGATCCACGATGATCCAAACTGAATCTTGATTCTGCCGGGTTTAGGGTAGTCCGGAGACAAAATCCATTGTGACCTGGTCCAATTTCCATTCGGGGATCTCCAGTGGCTGTAACATTCCGGCAGGTCTTTGGTGTTCGGCCATGACTTGTTGGCATGTGAGGTATCTTTCCACAAATCTAACCATATCTTTCTTCATGCCAGGCCACTAATATCGTCGTTTGAGCTCTTGATACATCTTTGTGACTCCAGGTTACACCGAGTAAGGCGTCTGATGTGCCTCTTCGAGTAATTGTTATCTGAAATTAGGGCCATCTGGGACGCAAGTGCGTCCTTTAAACTCTAAGGTTCCCTCTGATTACTGGCAAACTCCGTTTGAGGCTTGTTCTTTATTCTTTCTCAAATTTTTATCAAGAATTCGTCATTGGATTGGGCCTTCTGTATCTCGTCTAGTATTACTGGACACATCTGGAGACTTCCTAACACTCCAAACACTATCACTAGTTCAAAATCTATGATCTCTTTTAATAATTCCTTTGGAAGTCCTTGTAGCATTACTAGGGTTCCTATGGATTTCCAGCTTAGTGCTTCTGCAACTTTGTTCACCTTTCCTGGATGATAATGGATAGTGAACTCGGAGTCCGTAAGGACCTCCAACAATCGACCTTGACGTACGTTTAGTTGCTTCTGTGTGAACAGGCATTTCATCGTTTTGTGATCGGTGTAGATATCACAATGTACACCGTATAGGTAGTGTCGCCAAGTCTTGAGGGCGAACACAACTGCTACTAACTCCATATCGCGAGGCATTGGCAATTACTTTGCCGTGTTGCATTAGTACGGCCCCTAACCCTAACTTTGATGCATCACAGTAGATGGCGAATCCAGTGTTTCCTTGTGTAATGGCAAGGACTGGAGCGGTAATCAAACATTTCTTCAGCTCTTGTAAGCTTCCTTCGCAAGGTTTCGTCCATGCATACTTATGCTCCTTGCGGGTTAGGGCTGTTAGAGGGCTTGCGATCCACGAAAATCCTTCAACAAATCTATGATAATACCCTGCCATTCCTAGAAAGCTTCTCACCTCGGTCACGTTCTTCGGCTGTTGCCAACTTATGACGGCCTCAATCTTGGCGGGGTCTATTGCAACTCCTTCTTTAGAGATGGTGTGTCCTAGGAAGACAACCTTGTCAATCCAAAATTCGCACTTCTTGAACTTGGCGTAAAGCTTTTTCTTATGAAGTCATTACAACACTGACCGTAAGTGTTGGGCAGGTTCTTTCTTGTTCTTTGAATATACCAAGATGTCGTCAATGAAGATGATGACAAACTTGTCTAGAAAATCCTCGAGCACTCGGTTCATTAAGTCCATGAAAGCTGCGGGAGCATTGGTGAGGCCTAACGGCATTAATAAGAATTCATAGTGCCCGTATCTAGTACGAAAAACTGTCTTTGGAACGTCTTCTTCTCTTATTTTCAACTGATGGTAGTCGGATCTTAAATCGATCTTTAAAAATATCGCAGATCCGGCTAGTTGATCGAATAAGTCATTGATTCACGGTAGCGGGTACTTGTTCTTAATGGTCGCCTTGTTGATATCCCAGTAGTCTTTGCAAAGTCTTAGCGAGCCATCTTTCTTCCGAACAAATAGGACCGACGCTCACCACGTGGAATAGCTAGGTCGGATAAGGCCTTTCTCAATCAATTCTTCGAGTTGTGCCTTTAACTCTTTTAGTTCGGCTGGAGCTAAACGATACCGGGCTTGGGAGATAGGTGCGGTCTTAGGAATCAACTCTATGTAAAAATCGATCTCTCGATTGGGTGGTAACCCTTGAAGGTCATCTGGGAAGACTGACAGGTACTCTCGTACTATAGACACGTCTTCCGGTACTAACTCTCGCTCTTTCGTCTGATCGAAAATGTTGGCCAAGTACCATTGGCATCCGCTATCGAGCGGCTTCCTAGCTTGAAGTGCAGAAATTGTCGGGGCTAACCGACTACGCGAAGTTCCTTAGAACTCAAATGGCTTCGCGTTTGGTGGACTAAAGCGCACTCGCTTCCTATGGCAATCTATCATTTCATAATGTGCATTAAGCCAATCCATCCCGAGGATTACATCAAAATCACGCATTTCGATTTCCACCAAATTCGCGTAAAGGATGAAATTTCCAACCTTGATTAGCACATTCTTAAACCAAGACATTGATTTGTAGACGTCATCTGCTAGAGTAACGGTAACAAAGGGACTACTGAGGGTTCTTCTATTACCTTCTAGCTTGTCCCCAAGACACTTGGCGATATATGAATGTGTCGCTCCAGAGTCGATGAACGAGAATAGGTTAAGATTGGAGACTAGAAGCTGACTTGAGACAGATGTAGAAGGGCCTACTTCGATGTCTCCCTCATTCAAGCTATACACCCTTATATTTGGACGACCGGAGGGGCTGAGTCTGTGGCCTTGGCGGCGTTGTTCTTGCAGTTGCGGGCTATGTGTCCCTCTTGGTCACAGGTGTAGCAGCCTCGTGTGGTTCTAAATCGGCATTTTCCAGAATGCATTTTCTGGCACTTTGGGCATTGAGGGACTAGTGATGTCCTTTCTCGAGCACTTTCTGCACAGGGCGTCCATTGCCCTCTCACGTTTCTTGTCTCTATTCTGTCTTGTCCACTCTTAGGCTCTCCACTCCTATTTCTATTCTCATTTCTTTGTCCCGGATTACCCTTGCTAAAATCTCGCTTCTTGAAGTTGAAGCGGTTGTTCTTACGAAAATATCCGATGCGAGACTGAAACTGTTTCTTCTTCTCGTATCCGGTCTCCTTATTTTGTCCATCACCCGGGCGATCTGTCCTTCCTCCACTGGTTCTGTCTTCCTGTCTATCCCATCCATCGTTTCTTAGAGCTCTTTGTACAGCATCGGCATAGGATTCTGGCCCTTCCTTGCCACTATCCACTTGTTTCACTATCTCGGTCCTCAACCCATACTTATATTTCATCTTCCTAGCATCGTCTGTAGGGACTATGGTTGGGGCGAAGCGTGCCAACTCGTCAAACTTAGCGGTATACTCTGCCATTGACATTCTTCCTTGGCGGAGACTTAGAAACTCTCGCACCTTTCCAGCCAAATGGGATTCTCCGAGATACTTATCGCGGAACAACTTAGTGAAACGTTCCCAAGTCACAGCATTGACATCCTCTGTCTGTCCAACTACTTTCCACCCGCACATTGCTTCTTTCTCTAACTGATTGATAGCGCACGCGACTTTCTCAGCATCGGTAAGGCCCATGTAACTGAAGATGTGTTGGAGGCGTTTAATTTATTCTTAAGCAGTAGCGGGATTAGGTGTCCCGTCAAATCTAGGCGGCTTCTGGCGTCTAAATTGTTCGTAGATCGGCTCACCAACTTGTTCGACTGCTCTGAGTGCCTCTGGTGCAATAGGGTTTGCTACTCTAGGGTTTGGCACATCCTGTGTAATAGGCACCTGAGGTACGGGTGGTGGTCTGGCCATATGATTTAGGCAGTGGAGGAGTAGTTCACGTGTTGTAGTTTGAGCGCGGATCTGTTCGTCCTTTACTGAGCAGCGTTCTGCTGTTCTTCGAGTAATATTTGTACCTCATCTAGTTCACAGCGCACAGCCTCTTGAATAGTTCTTGGCAGCATGGTTTTGTTATCTTCAATCTATGTCCTGTAAGCACGCATTTTGTGAGTTCCCTATTTGACTAATTTCCTTTTATTTGATTTATTATATGTAGACAAGCAGTAAGGTCGAAGAATTAGCAAAACAAAATTTAGTTATAACAAATGAGGCATAGCTGGCAAGAATTTCTATTTTTATTTCACTGTTTAACATACATACATATATCTCCGTTCATTATACAAGATTCCAAAAGAGTAATAGGAAACAAAAGAAAACGGAGGTTCATTGGCCACTATGGTTCTTTTTAGTTGTATATATATATAATAATCCAAAGCATAAGTCGCTTCAAGTAGAGCGAGAAAAACTAGGACATGGTCAAAAGGGCTGCTTCACAAAGCATTCTAGTCCTATGTATGTCTTGTCCTAATGGTCTAATCATCGTCGCATGGGCTGTAATCAGGATCACCACCGTCGATCTCCATCTCTGACTCAGTCTCAGAGTCATCGTCCTCTGAACTGTCTCTGTCATAAGGCACGTCCTGAGCCGGAGTAGCTGGTGCAGGCTCGGGATGAGCTCGTGCGAATCTGGATGCCACATTCTCGGGGCGCGGCATAGGAGGGTAGATGCTGTGCGCATATGCAAGGTACGCCCTCCTCATAGCTCCCATCGTGCGAAAAGGGGATACGGGCGAGGGGGACGGAAGTACGGGTGAATACCTTGTGAAAAGATCTGCATACATAGTAGCTCACTGATGACAAAGTTGGGATATGTCTCAACTATCTTGAGGTCGAAGCTGCCGAAGTATGAACGGATAGTCTCTCCAGGGCACTTGTGGAACCTCTCGGCTGTGCGAGTCCATGTGGTCATGTCATCGACCACGTGAAAGGCGGCAATCATGGTAGCCTGAAAGATGTACCAGCCACGTCGTGTCCTATCCAGTTCTTTCTGTCATGCCAGCGGTAAAGGACGGCTCTTCGGAGTAAGGTCTGAGTCAGCTCTACCCCGTATTCCTCTGGAATACGAAGAGATCTCATCCATCCAAGAGTTCGTGCCTTCCACTCCTAAAAAGGCGCAGTGTCAGCCTCACCCGATTAAGTGGGTGCGTGCGGCGGAATCAAGTGCACGTAATCTGCCAAAGCATTGATAGCGGGGACGGGTTCAATCGTATTATACTGGCTAGAGTCCACTGACGGCTCCTGTATTGTTACTTCGTCAGATACGGTAAGAATCTAAATGTCATGAATATATAACTATAAGCCCTAACTAATATAGAAACAAACTACTCTTAAAACTTATCTACTTGCCGGCGAGAAGATTTTTGTGGCGAGTCTTCAGAATCGACTAAACCCGACCTCTGATACCAAAAATTCTATCACGGCCCAACTCTCTCGGCCAGAGGCCGCGATAGAGGTTCTTTTTCTTTACTACTATTAATATAACTTAAAACGTAAAACACAAATTACTTTATAACATAACGAGCTCGTAATTTTTTTTTATACTGCGGAAGTTAAAGTACTTTTCTAAATCAAAATACTATCTCCTGACTTCTCTTGAGTTCAAGGAAAGAGCCACCACTTCATCTCAAGTTCGGGACCTCGGGATCCATTCCCGGGCACAATATCGCATCTTTGTTGTCAAAATACAAAATGCAAAATTTAAAACAAATATGCCACGGGTTCTTTCTCTTCTTGGGTTACCACACACATCGCCCACTGCCAACAGCTCTACTTCAACAGATCTTCTGATTTAGCTTTTCCCTTACTTATAACACCAAGGAAAAACTAATGAGTTGATAAACTCACTAAGGGCAAAACTGCTCTATCTCAATGATGCAATGCAATGCAACAAGGATTCATATCTGCAACAACAATTCACAATGCAAGAGATAGAGAGTTTGATCGTCTTCGGACGGTTAAATCCTAACAAACCGTTCTTTCTGTGAGGCACTACCTCTGGGGTTAACTCTTCTTTCTTTCTTTCTTTCTTTATTTCTTTTGTCTGGGATCCACTGATGGAAGCCGCTTCTGTCTTAATACTGAGGCGCGCCACGAGAGATGGCCAAATCTCTCGAAAATCAATAATATAGCTCTCTTGGAGCCGGCAGTTCCATCGACTACCATTCTACTATATTTGTACATTATGACCCGTCGTCCACTCTCTCGGAGGATTGGGGTCTAACAGGAGGTGTTAGTTTCTTTAACGAAGAAAGGTTACATGAAACCGGGCTCTTCTAGAGTCCGGGGGGTTTTAACCTCTTGTATCGGGGTACCAGGACCCACGACAATAATGCATCGGCCATTCTAGGATCAACACACAACAAGGCTTGGTTGTCTTTCTAGCCCTAAACTTTCTCAGGTCGAAACCCGGCTCAAATTCTTTCGCGGACCGTAGTCCGATGTTCTTAACGTTTTAGTCACGTTTTATTCTAGAGACAAAGCTCTACTGAATATCTTTTATTTACTTTCTTTCTAAGGTTTGGTACGGTTTTTTACTTCTTTTCGTTTCACAATACACAGGTATATTCGCACGATACGGTTATCGGGATAGTAAGTAAAAGCCTAACAAACAAGCACACATATGCACAAACACACAACTTGGTGTCATAGGTGCATTGCCACTTACCTTGCGTAAGCGATAGAGTTCCTCCGAGCTTGTCTTAAGCAACGCTCCGAGCTCTGACCACTTCTTCGTCCTTTAGTCCATTCAATACAAAGGAATCGAGTCTCGTTAGTTCACTTGTCTTGTTAACCAAGAGCGAAACTAATTCTTAACTTAAATGTTCTAATGCTCAGGACTTTCTATACTTTCTTATTACCAAGGCGGGGCTGCCTAGGAGACTTTACCAAGGTTATTTTAAACCATACTTAGGTTCGGGACTATTTCGAAAACTATTTAGTGCTCTCGATGCGCCTTGAGAGCTTAGCAAGCAATCCCGAGGGTGGGTCGTTTAATACTATTTAGTATTTACGGTTCGGAAATTTATCTAAATTTCTTACTTCGCCATTCTTAGATCGAACATAAAATTTCTAAGACCATTTGATTTATCCAAGACCATGAAAATCCTTTTAGGGCTTTAAGAAGTTTACTTTTCAAAAATCATGGTCAACTTGGCTCGGGTTTGACTTTTTGGATTTTAAAGGTCCAAACTCGTGTCTTGGCCAAAAAAAATTAAATATCAATCATATTTAATTTCTAAAACTATTTTCTAAAGGTATAAAGTCTGAAAAGTCCATGTTCGTTCAATTAGAACTCTAATTACCACTATTGTTGTTTTACCGAGCTCTAGGTTACGGTTTCGTTAGAAAACGTCATTTTAACGTAATTCCTTATCTTTTCTTTGAAAATGACAAGCACGCTAAAGGTCCGTTCGAAATCTCAACTTTGAAAACGACGTGTTTTTCTAGCTTAATCACAGTTTTGTTCAAACTGATCATGTAGCGTCTTTTCTTTTTAAACCTCTTTCTTTTCTTTACAAAAACACATTAAGAACAGTAGACTAAAGTATTAAAAGTGATCTTAATGATCTACACAAATTTTCTTAAGAGCATTAAAGCTCAAGTTCTCAAAGTTTACCAAAGTCCAAAAACCTACTTATCGTAAACTTAATATTTTGATCGGACATTTACCGTACGAATTTCTTTTTGACATTTCTCTTTTCTAATCTCTAAAACACTTTGAGGGAAGAAGCTATTGGATCCTAAAATCATTTCATAATTTCATTTCAAAGTGTTCAATTAGTTTAAGAACTCATTTTGTTTGGATTTTATATTTAGCTCACTTTTATAAAAAATTTCTCAACGGTTGTCACGACGGTTCGTTGGAAACGGTCGTGCTTTTAAAATCTTTTCTAACCATTTTAATCCCTTCATCAAGGACATAAATGGACAGTGGCTAAGGCATGCAAGAAGCTAAAAGAAACATTCATGGCCAAGACATTAAAGATAGCTAAAAAAATCAGCACAAACACACACTCACACACACAAGCCTCAGAAGCTAGGGTTTCTAACTTCTACCTAGGCTTGCGTTCGGATTTTCACCAAGAAAAACGCCATGCATGCTACTTATTATAACATATCAACACCAAATACATCAATGATCATACCACAATAAGAACTATTTCTTAAACTACTCAAAAGTCACAAGGTTTAGAGATATACCTAAAGTTCAAGGTTGAACTTTTTCGTGGTGTTCTTTCTTGTCCTAGGCCGGCTTCCTCTAGGATTTTTCTTCCAAAAACCCTTCTTGGTGGCATTTGACACCTTAGGGCAGAGGTGAAAGGAAAGGTTTAGAGGTGTTTTTAAGAACTAAAACCATAGGAAAAGCTATCTAAGTTATCTTAGGTTTTAGCTTGGAAAAATAGCTTGAACTTGTAGGTTTTTTCTTCTTCCTTTCCTTGGGCAAATCCATCCCTCTCTCTCTCTATTTCTCTTGCACTTTTTCTTTCCTCTTCTTTACAACCCTAAGCATGGTTTTCCTCTCTATTTGGTTGAGCAAAATAAAAAAAATAAGACCTTGTGATCTTAGTATCCCTTTTATAGGTAAATTGGGAAGCTTGTTGAGTAAGCTTACTTAAACAAGCTAGTCTCTCTCTCTCTCTCTCTCTCTCTCTCTCTCTCTCTCTCTCTCTCTCTCTCCTCTTCTAATCCAACCATGGTTAGTTAATTTTCCTCCAACCTTATCCAAGAGCATAAATTATTATTTGATCTAATATGGGCTGCATAATTTTTGGCCATTGATTTCACTTGGTATCTCATCTAAGGGCTAGGATGGAGCAAGAGTAACTTTTTTATGCTTTAACTTTTGTGACACTTGTCAAAATCTCCTCAAACTTGACCAACACCTTACCACAACCCCTTTCCCATCAAATAATGACTCAAACATGACTAAGGGCTGGTGAAATTCGGATTTACTCTCAAATATTACACCATTTTACTTAATTTATGCTATTAGTGCTTAGAATATAATATTAGAAAAAATCTATTTCTCACTTAGTGTGGCCCACGGTTTTGTACTAATAAATTGGGAAAATTATTTATCCTCATCAATTATTATTAGAATAATATTTATCTAGTGTTCTGGGGTTGATTGCTATCATGAAAAATCCGAAGAACTTGTTTTCACTGTAACGGTGACTAAACTATCATTTTCCTGACTTACCGTAATCGATAATTCTTATTCTTGAATTCTATTATCCAGAGACTTTAAGAGACTCTTATTTGTTTCTAATAACCTGTAAAAATATAATTAGAAGTTAGGTTTAACTCTTTGTGGTCGTTTTTGAGCATCATCACGATTTTTTCGTTCTTTACGGTAAAATCTGATTTTTACCGAAAACTTCTCGTTTCGGCTTCGTTTTAGCTCGGAATGAATTCAAACTTTAAAATAAGGCCCATTATGTGACTTTAAGTCATTTTTTAGCCTTAAAAAAAGTTACGACTGTCGAGGATCGTTTTTCTAAAATTTGAGCCAAATGTAATTTTATAAAAGTTAAGGGGACTATTGTGCAATTTATGAAAATTAAGCCAAACTTTGCTTTTCTGACCACTATTATAATAAACTTATTCCTTAATGGATAAAATAAGTAATGAAAGTGAAATTTCATACTTCATTCGATGATTCGAGATGATATTCACAAAAATGTCGAAGTTTACAAAATACAATTCATTCTCCGAGAATTTTACCCGGCATGGAGTCAGTAGAGTAACCCCGGGGTCAGGGGTTACATATCTTTATCTCTTTTTCTATTATTTTTCTGGTTATGAACATGAACTCTATTGTTTATATTGATTTTTTGTTAGCCATGAGAGGCTAAATCTCTCACTAGGAGAGATTAGCCAAACTTGATGTCAAATTTATTTGATTTTCATTAATAAATCTCTGCAATATTCAATTCATATGCTTATATTCTTGTTGGTTGAATTTATTTTCTATTTGTAATTGGGAAATTGGGTAGAAAAATTAGGTTTAATTGGATTAAACTTGAGAGAGGCAATTTAATTGAATCGAGAATAATAAGAACACAGCTTCAACGCCATAAGGACCGGGAGGTGACTGGTTGTCTAAGTAGTCGAATTGTAAATCGTAAGGGCCGGGAGGTGATCGATTTAGGATTTTAGGAATCGTGCTTAATGTATTTAATTATTGCGAGCGGACGCGTGAGTTAGGATTAGATGCATAATTAGGTCAATAAGCAAGAGCTGCGACGTAATTCATAAATTCCTAGACTAGCACAGAATTGATGATTGTAGAGGGGAGTTAATGAGTAATTGAATGAAAGAGATATCAAGGGAAGCTAATCGATCTTAGGTTTAATTAATTGAGTTAATTAGTGAATTTTGAGTTATTTATTTATTTATTGCATTTATTATTTTATTTATTTCATTCAATCACCAATTTTAAGTTATATTTTCTACACAAAATAAGTCTTTACTAGTTGTAGTAATTAGATATTATTAGTCTTTAGCTCTCCGTGGGACGATATTCGGACTCACAATCCATTGTATTACTTGTCACGATCCGTACACTTGCGGTTATGATTCGCGTGTGGAAAAGAGCGAACAAATTTCTTGATGACCTGTCTATCGTCCCTCCGTCTAGGATTCACTTCTAATGATCCGTCAATCCCTAGAGTTTTCTTTTCCTCGAATGACTAGTATATCTTGGTGTTGACCCACTGACTCTTGTGTTGGACAGAAGTATCACACATCAAGCTTAAAGGAGGGGTGCCATTGAGGAAAGATCGCGAGGACCAAGATGAGATACTTAGGGGCTCAGGTAAGTGGCTTTCTACTTGACACGATTAAACTTAACTATAGCTTCCACTACAGTACGCAATGGGTTGTGGCCCTTAATATGCCTTCGCTTGCTAGTTTATGCGTAATTTTACAAATTGGCATATTGTATTGAGTTTTGACAATACATATTTTGATTAAATGTGTTTGTGGATCACGTGCGAGGTATTATATTAGTTTCGTTTTGTATGATCGACATTTGTACGTAACCATGTATGAAGTTCATAGTGGACTTTCTAAAATGTGTGAACAAGTGTAAATCATGTAATTGTTGGTAGTGTTTGCTTTGGGTGTGTGAGTATAGACTTACGTTCCTTTTTTTCTTGTTAGTTAACAGATCTGCAAGTATAGGATTGTGGGTTTATTTGTGTCAGAGCTATGTTTGTGCGCATGAGTATTTGTGTGTATGTGTTTGCTTGTCTGTAGGCATGGGACTATGGACATTAAATTTCACTTATCAATTAAAGAGGTTAGTATTGGTTGGAATGAGTAAGTTCAGACTAGCCTGAATGAAGGCACGATAAAGTTTTGGAACGGCCTGTAAGAAGGCTCGGTCCGAACGGGGCCATGATAAAGTTTCAAAATGTCCTGAAATGAGGTCCGGCTCGAACTAGGGCATGATAAAGTTCCGGAACGGCCTGAAAGGAGACGGGGGCATAGTAAAGTTGCATAACAGCCTAAAAGGAGGTCTTGCCTGAACGGGGGCATGATAAAGTTCCGCAACGGCCAGAAAGAAGGCCTGGCCTGCAAGGGGGTATATTAAAGTTGCGAAACGGCCTGAAAGGAGGCTCGGTCTGAACGGAGGCATGATAAACTTTTGGATCAGCCTGAAAGGAGGCCGGACCCGAACGGGGGCATGATAAAGTTCTGGAATGGCCTGAAAGGAGGGTGTATAGTAAAGTTGCGGAATGGCCTATAAGGAGGCTCTACCCGAACGAAGCATACTAGAATTTCAGAATTTCCCGAAGGCTTAGGAAAGTCAAGTAAGGACCCTAAATTAGTAAATTGTATGCACGCATATATTCATGAGATAAGTTGAAAGTTTTTTTATCATAAGAAGGGAGTTGAAGATGAAGACATTGACTTCCAAGTTGCGATTCTTTAGTCACGAAGTTTTATTTTGCTTCGGGATATGGCCCTCTTGCAAAATACTATACTCTATATAGATTTAGTAACATGCTTCTAAAATCTACTTAACGGACTATGAAAAGTGAGATTATGAAAGAATAAATTTGACTCTTAGAACTGCATTGACCTCATCGACGAGTCCGTCCCTTTATTGAATGCGAGGATGTATTCTCTCAATTATTACACTGTTTGTAGACTTAGCGATCTCTGTACCTAATCTACCTACTTGGGCTATTAGCTCACTGGTGTGCTCGTGTCGCACGTAAGTTGAATGAAAAGCTGAAAGGCTTAGTGACAACGATGGAAAATGGCGAGTGCATACAAGACCGACCTTAGAAGCGTAAATGGACCGCTGGCTAATCGTTGGCAATCGACATTTTAATTTTTGCACTTTTGAAACTCCATATTTGGGCTAGGTGTTGAATAATGTGGGAATATAGTTAGATTTTATGCTTTATTAGTAAAATTGTTAATTGATGCAAAAAGTTCAAATTTATCAGTATTTTTTTGGAACTAGAATACTGATTTCATTTTACAACTAAATAGTATATTTAGATAATATTACTAAAATATTAATTGTAAGTTTTGGGTCGTTACAAATACGGATTATGCTATATGTTTTTGGTGGATTTAAATATCCATATCTGCCAACCGACTTTTCAACTCTAACTTTAGGTGAAAGCTTCGGTTGGGACGTTCGAAAAACAAGGAAAACTCTATCAGATTTCCTACTCAAAGATTATGTACTTACTAAAATCAATATAGGAAGCAAATGACCTTTTCTTACCTAATTTAGTAGAATGATATATCATTAGTTACATAATGGACAAGTAATGTTGAGTCAACGACTCACTAGAAGAGTGCTCATAGAGTAGCGTCTCGACGTCTCATTAGTCAACCCTTAATCAAAGACTCACTATGAGTAGTTCATCAATCTTTAGTAGCATTTTTCTCCCGTGAATGAGTACTAAACTTTGGCGTTTGACCCTCTAGCTCCTCTGTTGGACAGAAACGTCACTCACCGAGTTTTAAGGAGGGACGCCACATGAAAACGATCTTGTGGACCGAACTGGGAGATCTGGGACTTGAAGTAAGTGGATATGCACTGTGATATGAGTAATTATTATCATATTCAATTGTTTTGTGTGTGATGAATTCTTATTTAATATGTTCTGATTTCGGCATAGTGTTGCTGAATAGTAAAGATATTGTTGTTTGCTTTAGTTACGTGAGTATGGTCTAATATTTATGCCTGTTTTGTTTCCTTAACAAGTCTACAAGTATGTGATTGTAGGTTTGTTATGTCATGTCTATGCTTGCGTGTGTGTAATTGTTGTCTATGGGTATGGGACCGCGGGCATAAAACTATCCAAGTTTGTTTTTGTTGTAATGTTGCAGGCGAAGTAAAGTTTAGGAACGGCCTGAAATGAGGCCCAACCATAATGGGGGAATACTAGAGTTCCGAAATGGCCTGAAAGAAGCCCTAACCTGAACAGGGGCATATTAGAGTTCTAGAATGACTTGAAAAAAGGCCCAGCCCGAACGACAGCACAGTAGAGTTTTTGAACAGCTTGAAAAGAGGCAAGTCGAACGGGGGCATAATAGAGTTCTGGAATGACCTTAAAGGAGGTCCAGCCCGAACGGGGGCATACTAGAGTTCTAGAATGGCCTGAAGGGGAGGCCAACCCTGAACAGGGATATACTAGAGTTTTGAAACGACCTGAATGGAGGCCTAGTCCGTACAAAGGCATACTATAGTTTGGAAATAGTCGTAAGAGATTTTGGAAAGGACGAATATGCACAGAGGAAGACAATTTATCATGAGTATAAGAAATGGTAACGGGACGGCCCGGGGGGCAGAGAATCAAAATGAGTTTCGGATTAGTCTTATGGGGCAATTACGAAATCGATTCTGAAATGGTCTATCGTGGTTGTTAGTCACGAGATGTTTCGAAACGACTCAAGGGGAATAGGGAAAGTTTAGTAAGGACTCCTAAATAGTAAATCGTTTATAAACCTAAGTGATGATTGAAAGGAATGAGGTCGACTCTCAAGTCACAAAAATTTGGTCACTATGTCCGACTTCCGCAAACTATTATATTCTGAGTAGATTTGGTAACCTATTTCTAAATTCTACTTAGCAGATCATGAAAGAGTGAGATAGGTAAAGAGGGAGTTTGATTCTTCGAACTATGATAACTCGAACATTTAGTCCGTATTATTATTGAGCTATAAGACATGATTCCTATCAATTATTATATTGTTTATATTCTTGCAATGTTGGTCTCTAATCTACTTACTAGTCGATTAGCTCACTAGTGTGCTTGTGTCGTAGGTAAGTTGATAGGAAAACTAGAGGTTTAGGCTACAACGATGGAAAACAATAGGTGCATACGGGACTGACCTCGGGAATGTCGCATGAACTGTCGGCTAACCATTGGCAGGTGACTTTTGAAGTCATATATTATTTTGAAAATCCCCAATTAGTTTTGAATTAGTTTGTATTTAATATAAAAAGTTTAAATTTAATCGTATCTTTGAGACTTGAAAAACTCCACAAAATTATAAACTATGTACCATATATGAACTCTCGTGTTATTTTATTAGTATTATATATTTGGTCGTTATAGTTTTATGCGTTGGCTTTATTTTCTATTTTGTGTCTTTCATTTAATAATACAATATCGTACCCTTTCATATGCTTGCGGTGTTTAGATTAATTAATTATATGCTATTTGCTATTTTTGACCACATATTATAAATGAAAATATGTGATTTTGATAAAATATTCATGATTTTCTTAAAATTAAAATAACTACAACATAATTATGTATTTAATCTTTGTAGTAATATGATTCAGATACATACCTTAGGTCGTAGGGTTTTTTTTTTATGGGCATAGGTTTATGTAGTTTAATTTGTGCTTAGGCTCAGTTTTACACTTTGCTAAATTTTGACCATCTACAAACGCGAAAGGAAAAACTACATCAAGAATATGAAATTTAAAAATCTCATTAAAATAAAATAAAATGGTAAAAAATACATGTAATTTGAATTGTGAATATTTAATATTATCTAAATAAAAAAGAAATATATTTAATTTTTTAAAACTTAAGGACAAAATTTAAATTTTAATAAATAATTGGAGGACGTATTTAAAAATTAAAAATTTAGTAAGGGCAAAATACAAAGAGAGGCATACTTAAAAAAAAAAAAATTTGAGAGACGAAATCATACATTTGAAGAGCCAAGGTCACATTCAATTTTTATATTTTTTTAATATATGGACAAAATTATAAATTTATAAAAGTTAGTGAAAACTCGTGCTCTATTGGCCCTACGTGTGCATCCGTCCTTGCGTATAGTAGTTCTATGATTAATATAAATAAAAACATATTGTTGATAATAATTATATTTGAGAAATCAAATTATAATTGATATTCTCAATTATAAAACATTAGTTCAAATTGAATAATGCATTACTACATGTATAGTATAAGACATTTAGCTATGGACGCAATAGGTAATTGAGTCAACGCAAGTAACCCAAGTAGGTGTGGGCCAATATGTGGTAGGTTCAAAGCAATATGCCAATGCCAAAGTCTATCTCGTTTTGCTTAGCAAGTTGGACTTTTTTTCCCTTTTAGACTCAAGTTTACAACTTCAAATTTTTGTGTTTCTCGTTTCTCTATGGTTAGGCCGCTCATAATATAAATATATATATATATATATAAATACACTAACCCACTTTTCAATTACAAAGAAGATTGTGATTTTAATTTTTATTTTTTTTAATCTCATGGACTTAAATAGTTAATCAATACTAATCCTATATAAAGGTAGTGTGAACCACAACTATGGCGGATAACTGCTTCATAATCTTAATTGGAGTGGCAAATTTTGCTGCCCACGAACTTGTTCTTTACGAAAATGATTGTAAAGCAACTTTGGCAAAGTTTTATAGGCTCCCTAATATATCAATCTGTGTCTACCCGTTACATTTTTATTATTATCATTATTCATGGAGGTTAAATTTAGCATCATCAATGAATTTCATTTCAATATTATATTTTTTACCACAAAATAAGGTTTCCAAATCTTATCAGTTTTTTTTGGTTGTTTATTTTCTTGTTTTTTTTTTGTTTTTTTTATGCGTTTTAGATTTCACATGTTATTGTAAGACACTAAAAATAATTTTTTTTTAGATCTTATTGTGTACTGTGTTTTGTTTTCAACTCTTATAATAGTGACTCTAGTTTCTTCGTTAACCAGTTTTATAAAACAATTAATTTGATAAAATTGTATAATTATTGAATAACAAGGTAAAATGTAATATAATATTCATAATAGATAAGGGTTTTACCTTTTCCCCTTTATTAATGGTCGTGTTTTGCATAGCGCGTTTGATTTTAATTTAAAAGAAATTGCAAATCAAGGCAATTTTTAGTGTTACTTAATAATCTAAACCCAAGTGTTTGTGTTCCTAATATATTATGAAAATGTGCCATTAGTCCGACTCCATAAAAAAATTAACGGAAGCAAAATATGTGGCACATTCTAAGGAGTTAAGTTTGTACTGTTTTGCCTTTTTTTTTTTATGCACATCTAATGGATTTTTATTAAAAAGAAACTGATAAATTTATAATAGTTACGAGGATAATTAAAAATAATAATAATAATAATAATATTCATCTTTTTGCAAAAACCCATAAAAGTCATAATCTTTGGGGTGAGTTGGAAAAATGAGTCAAAATTGAATGGGCTATTTAAAAAATAACACATATATCAAAATATTAAAAAATAAACATATGTTAGGAATTTTATGACAAAAAAGTCTTACCAGATTTGTAAGAAATTATTTAATATTTTAAATTTTAAGAGTAAATTAAAATAATAAAAAAATTAATTACAAATGTGTTAAGATTTTTTTTTGTTGTTGTAACATTCTTGCAGATGCGATGTTTTTAATATATTGAAGTATGTACTATTTTTGGAGCTGGCAATGTGAGGACCCGAGCCATTTCGCAAACTAGTTTTTTCAGGAATATGAGAAAATGGGTTGAGACACTTTGTTTCCCATAAAGAAATGGGACGGGTCTTCCCTTACCCATTTTAAACGGGTGGGAAACCAATGTATTCTTGGTTATCATCCGTTTCTTATTTTAAAAAAATTAATAAATTTCTTTTTTAGGTTAAAAGATATAATAAATGATTACAGATAAATTAATAAAATTATAATTAAGTTGATTAGATTAATTAATTAATATAAGAAATTGGTGTTTAAGAAATTAATTTATAAAATTAGTGATTAAATTGTAATTAATCAATTAAGTTAGACAATATTAAGTTAATTATCTCATATTACGAAAATAAAATAGTGATTTTAGAATACAATCTTTCGTGACTGCTCGATTGCGGCGTATCGTCGTCCATATACAAGTTTTCAAAATATTCTAGTACTTCTGTGAAATTCATAGCCACTCTTTAGCTGTACGATAAGCAAATACCTAATCGCTCAACCATATTAGATTTATTAGTGAAAGGGGTCGCTCGTCCAAAATATTTACAGCCGAACGGAAGGCGAACTCCAATGACAATATGAAGATTGCTATTGAGAATGTCGCGAGCGAAATGGGATAGGATAGGAAATGAACTTGCATGCTCCTTCGACCACCTCAACACGTCTAGGTTCGTTACGGACTACTCTAGGGAATGGAAGTTCAGATATTTGCAAACATCTAAATGTTGCGACTATAGACTTGTAGAGGTATAGAACGGTGAAGACGTCTGGCTCATTCCCACTGCGGCAAGTGGTGCGTATGTCCTCTTCACTTATGACTCATAACTATTGGATCCTATCTCGGGTAGCTGGGTCTCCTCCACACAGAATTCTTCTTCAGATGAACTGTAAACGACAATAAAATCTTCTTTCATTTTCACCATAAATATTCTCAGGATAGTTCATTTTCATGTTTTAACAAGTTCAGTTTCATGTTATGACCTATTAGACTTAGAATTTCATAAAACTCGCTTAGCCTCATCAAAGCATTGAGAAATTTCCCTATGTTCTTTAAAGCGTTGAGAAATTTCTAATATTTCATGTAATTATAAGTGACTAGAAGTGTACATAACAAATAAAGAAATTATTGCTAAATAAGTATATTTAGGAATATGTGCATTGTTGTAGTGATCGTCCAATCATCCACTGTCAATAGTTGCATCCAAACTCATTGTTTAGCCACGTGAGAAAGACGTCTTTGTGAGGATGGATTTGCTGAAGCATTAGGTACTTCGAGTTCTACTGGGTTGACACATCTTAACCGAAAATTCCTACACCTCAAACAGTAGAGCCTGCAATATCTCTTTCAAGACCACAACCGGGTAACATTAGCGTTCGAATAAAGAATATCTTGTCATAACTTTTGGAAAGTCTCCTAAACTAAATCCAAACCGGCTTTGACTACTAAGTTTATTGTGTGGCATATATACCTCTGATGTAGAAGTTCGTTGTATAGCCCTTAGCTAAAGGTCTCAGGATCTTTATTGCAATATTGTATGCAGCCGCATTATCAAGCATCACATCAATACCTCGATTTTATGGATCATAATCTTTGGAACATTTAAAATGTGCATGCAGATGTTTTGGGCATTGTGGGAGACATCAAGAAGGCTCAATCCTATGATAATCTTTTAAAGGTTTTGTTCATCATCAATATAATGGGCTACTACACTTATGTAATCTTCCTTAGCCCTCCGTTTCTAAACGTCTGATATCAGGGCTACACAAAATAATGCCTTCTAAAATTCTTTTATATACTCGCTTTTTCTTCTATTGTAACACTTATCTATGTCACATCTAGTAATGTTTCAAGAAACAAGTTGAAACTGAGGAATTAAAACTTTTATGTGTTTCGCAAAAGCTGGGAATTCACCAAAACTAATGGAAGTATTTGCGGCACCTATAAAATGAGCTAAAGACTCTCTAGCTAAAAAGGAGTCTTAATAACTACTTGGGTTACTGATGTTCTGGCGGCCGATGTCGTTCTCGCTTCTGTTGACCCCTGTTTGAAAAAGCCATACTTGGCATTCATTCGTGTGATTTTGGAGATGATTGGTCCTTTTTTTTTTTTTTTCCAAATGAAGCGTTTAAATGCTTCTTGCATATTTTGCAGAATACCCATCGCTGCCTCATCTCGTTACCAAGACCTATATCAAGGTTATCAATATATCACTTGATGTGATCATGGTCAACACTGCACGTGAAGATAGTGAAGCTATAAAGACTAGCAATTGAGCGCTCATAGAAGACCTTCGTTTAGTTTGTTATTTGAGATATTTATTATGTAATTTTATTTATTTTTGTCAAGACTGAATTTAGAGTCATTTAGAATAATTTAGAGGGATTGGTAGAGTTGTTATTTTATTTTGTTCAAGGAAAACCGAGCCATCGCCGATCGATCTTGGCATTCCAGCCGATCGAACGGCCAAAACAATCGCAGGTCATGAGCTCGACCAGAGGCATCGCAGGTCAGACATGCTTATCCAACCGGTCGATCGGCCCATCGAGAGCAGATTGCGAGAGCCAGACCCAAGGCATGGCTGATCGATCACACCTACCCGACCGATCGATCGCCCAGCAGCGCCGGGTGATCGCCTATTGATCACGCCCAAATTGTGCAATGTTAAAGCGGTCGTTGGTAGCACAACAGAAGCGGAGTCGTCTCCACGAGGAGGTGAAATTAACAACCAAAAACTCAAGCAAACTTTAAGAGGTAAAAATAAAAATATTAAAAAGAAATAAGAATTTGGATTAAAGAAGATGAATAAAATTAAACAGACAATCAATGAGAAGAAAATTAACAAGGCTTCGGGAGTCACTCAATTTTTTCACTTCGACGCCAATTTCGATTCCAATTAATTACTCAATTACAAGTTTCACATCCCAAACAAGTAACCGGAAAATATGTCATTAAGAACTAAAAATTGAACACATGTATTTTATTATGAAAAAGTTCTTTCAATTAAAACAACGAATAAAAATTTCATTGACTATCCTAAATCAACGATATATCAAAATTGATCATAACACAGTAAAGGAATAATCAAATAAAATAAACATTCAATTACTTATTCTATAAGCATTCCTAAATCTACAATATATCAATTTGACAATATTGCAGTAAAAGAACAACTCACAAAAATAAGCAAATTAACGAAATTAATATTCTCTAAAAATCACATAAATCAAGCATGACTGAATTCATATGAAAAATAAAAGAACATAATTTTTCAGAAGATAAGAACTCCAATTTATAAATAAAATCTAACCTTTAAAGCACATAGTTTGGAATCAAAATTGAGACAGTGAAGCTACACAATCGAGTTCATCCCTAACCTTGCTAGGAATTTAGCCTAGTCTCCAATGCATTCTAATACAAATTCTAGAGAAAATATAAGAAATAAATTGTCTATTAATTATTAAAATTAAGGGTGCAAAAACTCTAGCCAACACCTCTATTTATAGTGTTTAAGAGTGGCTAGTAAAAGGGAAACTAAAAGAGAAAGGGAAATATAAAATTTGAGGTAACTTCTACTAATTTTTGGAGATATTTTGGCAATTAAATGAGTAAATTCGGAGCTTGGGAATTGATTCCACGTTGAATGAAAATTGTCTCGAGTGGCCACGTGTCACCCACTGATTCGGGGCTTAGAAAATTGTCTGACACGTGGCGGATGATGGTTGGAGGAGAGCTTGCTACGTTGACCGAGTGGGAGAACAACCCGGGCCCACTGGCGCACTGAGCTTGCGCCTCATTGGCTGAGGAACTGCGCGCGGGCCCAGTTGCTGAGTGCTGGTGATGGGCTGGGAAGCGCGCCACTCTCGCGCTTGGGCGGTGGAGAAGACGCGCCCGTTTGGGTGCTACTGGTGGAGGAAAATCGCGCCTCTACGCGCGTGGAGGCAGGGAGGCGGGCTGCAGGCCCGCGTGGCGCATCTATCTGCCCACTTATTAGGCCATGTGGCCGTGTGGGCCCCGCTTGGCTGGCTGAGTTGGAATTTAGGCTGTTTCTTTAGCTTTTCCATTGGGCTTTCTGTATTCTTTTGATATTTTTACCAGAATTTCATCTCCTTTCAACCTTGCAATAAAATTAAACCAAAATTAATTATTTATAGAATTAAAGCATAATAAAATAAATCTTTTCCAACAAAAATAATAATCATTAAAAATCATGGAAATATTCATTTTTATTTAAACAATTCTAGTAAATTTATACAATTAAGCACATTGAAAGCACACTTTTGTGCACTTATCACAACCTCCAACCAGCTTATTGCTAGTCTCTAGCAATCCAAGCGAAAACAATCCTGTCATAGAAAATAATTACAACGTCGCCTTAGAATTAAAATCAAAAAGGTTAGTAAGCATCAAAATTTTCTATCAAAATTAGTTCGGTCATAACAACAGAGTTTGTGTGTGTGTGCTCTAAACTATAACCTTCTTACCACTAACCATAACACATCGGCTTCGAAAAATCTACCAAGTAAGGCCTCGACTCCAAATCCTCACGGGTTTTTGAGATTTTATTTTTAAGTTCAAATGATTTCACTCATGGAGTCGGAATGATGAATTAATTACACTCAAGTGAGATGGCAAATATTTAGGATAAGCAATTGAACAATCATTGATAAAAAGATAGGCTATTCAACTGCTCAGAACAATCCACCAATCAAACCACTACCAACCTTCAGGATTTCATAATGGTCAACAAGAAAAACTAGAATAATGAATTAGAGCCATACAATGGAAATACATATGAAAAATAGTCATGTCCTTTGTTTTTATTTTTATTTTTTTTATTTTTATATAGAGAGATCTTTTTCTTTTCTTTTATATATATTTTTTTCTCTCTATTCTTTCTCTTTTTTTTTTTAGAACATGACTTTACAAAATTGATCCAATATAATGATAAAGGCTCTTTAAAAAGGTAATCTTCCCAATTGACCAAAAATTCATCCCTCTAGCATGTGTCCAACAAACCACAAACTATGTAATAATGTTCTAAGCAGTGATTTTACTAATTCTAAATGCTAATGAAAGTTCTAAAAGCCGTTTTCTCAATCTCACATATGTTTCTCTCAAAGAAAATTACACTTAACAAGGAAATTTCTCTAGGCCAAATGTGTTAACATCCTTCTTACCACAAGGTTTAGTACGTGTATAAAGATAGCAAAAATTGATGCTAAGTAAACAAATTGATATCATACTCAAGCAAAATCATAAAAATTTTCACAAACAAAGACCATTTACACATGAATATGCTCACCACCCCCAACCAAAATCAGACAGTGTCCTCAATGTCGAAAAATATACAAAGTGAAGAGAGTAAGGTAAAGAAGACACCTGGATGGCGACCATATCAACAGTATATACAGCTCGAATTTCCTGAAAATTAAATCTCCAAAAATAAAATACAAACTAGATATAAAACCAAATGAAAATAAAAATGAAAAATGAAAAATATGGTACAAAAGGATACGGTAAGGTGTGATCAGACTAGTCGGACGAGTAAACCGGAGCCACTAGAGTGATCTCTTCAGGCTCAGGTAACCGCTCAATGTAGTGCTTCAATCTCTGGCCATTTACTTTGAATACTCTCCCATCTTTAGGATCTTTAACTTCAACAGCACCATTGGGAAAGACTCGTTGTACCACATATAGACCAGTCCACCTGGACCTCAACTTTCCCGGGTGGAGATGCAGACGGGAATCATAAAGATGGACCCGTTGATTCGGCTCAAAATTCTTCCTCAGGATCTGCTTGTCGTGAGCCGCCTTCATTTTTGCCTAGTAGATCCTGGAATTGTCATAGGCGTCGTTCCTTAACTCCTCAAGCTCAGATAATTGGAGCTTTCTGTTGAAACCTGCCGCAGTAAGATCAAAGTTTAGGGCCTTGGTGGCCCAATAGGCTTTATGCTCCAACTCGACAGGTAAATGGCAGGCTTTACCGTAAACAAGCCTATAGGGAGACATCCCAATGGGGGATTTGTACGCGGTACGATATGCCCAAAGAGCATCGGAAAGGCGTGAAGACCAATCCTCGCGATCTGGGTTGACCGTCTTTTCCAAGATTTGCTTAATCTCCCTATTTGCTAGTTTGGCTTGCCCGTTTGTCTGTGGATAGTAGGAAGTCGAAACCTTGTGGATGACGCCGTACTTGTGCATCAGTGCCTCGAAAGATCGATTACAAAAATGAGTGCCTTTGTCACTGATGATTGCACGAGGAGTACCGAACCGAGATAACACATTCTCCTTTAAGAATTTTATCACAACTGCATTATCATTAGAACGGCATGGTGCGGCTTCAACCTACTTGGAAACATAATCCACAGCGAGGAGACTATAGAGGTAGCCAGAAGAAGGTGGAAATGGGCCATGAAGTCTATCCCCCAACAATCGAATACTTCGATTACAAGAATCGGGTTCAAGGGCATCATGTGACGGCGAGTAAGAGCTCCTAACTTTTGGCACCTCTCACAGGAACGACAGAAACGATCGGTGTCCTTAAACAAAGTGGGCTAGTAAAGACCACACTGTAAGATCTTTGCGGCGGTCTTCTTTATAGAAAAATGACCACCACATGCTTCATTGTGGCAAAATTTTAAGACACTAGTAACCTCGTCCTCTGGAATGCATCTTCTTATGATTTGGTCGGGGCAATACTTGTAAAGATAAGGATCGTCCTAGTAGAAATTGCGAACCTCGGCCAGAAACTTGCGCTTGTCTTGCGCACTCCAATCAGACGGAATTTCGCCCGTCACCAAGTAGTTAACATTGTGAGCATACCATGGCATAGTGGTGACGGCGAAGAGATGCTCATCTGGGAAGTCATCTTTGATGGCGAGACCGTCGGAAGAGTCAGTGAACTCAAGTGGAGACAGATGGTCCGCCACTACATTTTCAACTCCCTTCTTGTCCTTGATGGTCAAATCAAATTCCTGCAATAGAAGGATCCACCTAATAAGACACGCCTTAGCATCCTTTTTGGAAAGGAGGTACTTAAGGGCAGCATGATCTGTGAAAACCGTGATAGGTGAACCGATCAATTATGCACGAAATTTGTTAAGTGCAAAAACCACAGCAAGCAACTCTTTCTCAGTAGTTGAATAGTTCATTTGAGCACTGTTTAGAGTTCTGCTTGCGTAATATACAACGAAGGGCTTCCCTTCCCTTCTTTGACCAAGGACGGCCGCCAAAGCAAAATTGCTTGCGTCACACATAATCTCGAATGGTAAGCTCCAATCGGGTGACTGTATAATGGGGGCAGAAGTCAGTTTAGCCACGAGTGTTAAAAGAGCATCTTCACACTCTTGTGTCCATTCAAACTTGGCATCTTTTTCCAGGAGGTTGCACAACGGTCTAGATATGGCTGAAAAGTTTTGTATGAACCTCCTGTAGAATCCGGCATGCCCAAGAAATAAGCGAACATCCTTTACGCTCTTTGGGGTAGGCAAGTTAGAGATGAGTTCAATCTTGGACTGATCGACCTCAATTTCTCTTTCTGAAACGATGTGCCCTAAAACAATGCCGGATGAAACCATGATATGACACTTTTCCCAGTTGAGCACAAGACCTTTCTCAATGCATCTTTGAAGAATAGCTTTTAAGTTGAATAAGCAGGCATCGAAAGAATCTCCAAATACGGTCAAATTATCCATGAACACTTCCATACATTTCTCGACCATGTCACTGAATATGCTCATCATACACCTCTGAAACGTGGCCAGAGCATTGCACAGTCCAAATGGCATACGCCGGAAAGCATATGAGCCAAAAGGACATGTGAAGGTGGTATTATCCTGATCTTCTAAAGCAATCTCTATCTGATAGTATCCCGAATACCCATCGAGAAAGCAATAGAAAGGATGACTAGCAACCCGTTCCAGAATTTGGTCGATGAATAGAAGTGGAAAGTGGTCCTTGCGGGTGGCAGCGTTAAACTTGCGATAATCAATGCACAGGCGCCAACCTGTCACGACCTTTGTGGGGACAAGAGCCCCTTTTTCATTCTCGACTACAGTGACTCCCGATTTCTTGGGAACCACTTGTGTTGGACTAACCCATTTGCTGTCCGAGACCGGGTATATAATACCAGCATCTAACAATTTCAGGACTTCGTTCTTGACGACTTCTTTCATCGTTGGATTGAGCCTTCTTTGCGGGTCTCGTCTTGGATTAGCCCCTTCTTCAAGATGAATGTGGTGGGAGCAAATTAAGGGGCTGATACTGTAATGACCTGAATTTCAAAAGCACTATGCCAGTTAATTAATTTGTAGTTTTTTTGCCTCAATTGTGAGCAATTTGTAACATTGATTAGTTTAATCAAATCAGGTCAATTTGAAACTATGAGAGAAATTATAAAATTGGCATGATTATTTTGCAGTTTCGAATTTTGGACGTGTTAGGAATTTATTTTATTTCGAGAATGATATTAAAATTCCTAACTCTCATTGTCCAAGTTATGTGTGCAATTTTATTATTTCACGGAGAAATTTTACCATTCCCGTCAGTAAAATTTTTGGGCTATTTTGGGCCAAAATTGATCCCAAGCCCACTAGGGCTTTATTTTTCTTTTTCCCATTTTTCTTTCTTCCCAGCAGCCACTCTCTCTCTCTCTCTCTCTCTATCTCTCAGCCTCACTCTCTCTCTCTCTCTGCCGAGCACCCCGCCCCACAACCCCTGCCACCGGCCAGCCCAGCTCCCGCCGGCGACGAGCGGCCGACGCCCAGCCTCCACGCGTACCGCCCACGCCGAGCGCCGCCCAGCTCTGGCCTCCTCCATCGCCCCTCGCGCGACGCCGAGCCGCCAAGCCCCCTCGTCGACGACGAGCCAGCGCTGCGTCACCGCGAGACCCGCGCGAGGACCTCGCCTCGCTCGTCCTTTCCGGCGCGCCTCCCTCCGGTCTGCGCGAAGCCCAGCTCGACCACTGTCCCGCCTCCAGCAGCGACCTCGCGCCGCCTCCTGCCGCGCTGGCCCTCAGCCCGCAGCTCCGCAGCCCCGCGCGCTGTCGACCTCGTCGACATCCCCTTTGCGCCGCCCCGAGAGACCCCGGCGAGCCCAGCGCTCCCCTCCGCCGGCGAGCTTCGCCCAAGCCTCGCTGGGCCTCCTCCGCCCCTCGCCCAGCTCGTGCGCGCTCAACCGACGTTGGCCCAGCTCAGCCCGAGCTCCGCCTCGTCGGAACTCCCCCTCGCGCAGCCCGTGCAACCCCGGTGAGCCTAGCCTCCCTCGCGCTGCCTCGGCGCGCTCAACGCTGACCCAGGCCTCCGCGCGCCTCGCGCGGAGCCTCTGCGCGCCGACCCAGCCCTCCGGGCACCTCCTCCTCAAATCCGGCGAACCTTCGCCTAGCCACGCAAGGCTCGATCTGCGTGAGCCCAGCTCGGCGAGCCTCCAGCGAAGCCCGCAGCCCTCGTCTCGCAGCTGCGCCGCTCCTCATCAAGCCGGCTGCTATTCGCGTTCGGTGAGCCTCGAACTCGAATTAAAATCGTTGATAAACTTATGCTCGTGGAAGATTCGATTTGTGATGCCTTGTATATTTTGATTAGCGGGCTATAATTCTTGTCGTGTTTAATTATTTGTGTGAAAATGGGCGTTTTGGCATTGATAGAGTTTCCTTTTACTAGAACTTTCGTGATTTATTGAATAATCTATAAATTGAAAGCTTGCGTTTAGGTCGGGTTTAGTGATGTAGTTATTAAGAGCTTAATAAACTAATTGTTGGTTTTGTGCCAAGACTTAGAACCCGATATTTTCTTGAACTAATGTGTGTAAATAGAATTTGCCACCCTTAGTGATTTGGCGGTTGTTTAAGTTTATGAAATAAATTTTAGTTGGTCTTGTTCCGCTTATCAATTGTTTTGCCTCACTAAAAAGATTATTGCTGAAAATCTTATTTCTGCGGGATTGTGATTGCAAGGATTTTAGGAAATTGCTTGTGGTTTAGTTGTATGGGAGTTTGGATTTCAAATTGGTTAGTGATTGTGTATTTGGCGGCGAATACACTAGTTTGTGTTAATGTATTTTTGTGGTTCGGTATTCTGTTTATATTTCATTTCGTGGCCGTATTGGACTTATATTATCGAGTGTTTTGGCATTACAAAACTTTGTGGATTTATGACGTTTTGGAAACCAAAACTTCTTCAAGTGGTGTCGTTCTTAAATTATCACTCGAGAATTTATCAATTCGGCAAGAGTTATTGAAATCGGGTCGCGGGTCCTAGTATTCACTTCCTTGCTTTTTTTCTTTGAACTTGGAACTTATAGCGGTTAAAACTTTTAAACCGAAAATCATCGAAGTGACTCATTTCTTTAGTATTCTCTCTAATTGTACAGGAACGTCAACAAAACAAGTTTGGACTCACGACCACTTCGCCGTCCTTCGCCAAAGGTATAAGCGAGCGGCCAAAGGCAATTTTCGGTTTAAGAGAACCAACGACGACTTGAAAGTTGTTTTAATTTCAAATGTATCAATATCGCTCTCTTTGTGTGGAATCCGAGCCACTGGAGCTCGGTATTGAATTATGATTATGTTTTGAGAGTAATTATGATAAAATGATAAAATTGCCTGTGTGGTTATTGTGATTGACTGTGACCGAAATTAGTTCGGTGCTGGGTTGAAATTAGGTGAAGGCTTCGGCCGGGATATCCGAAAAACAGGGGAAACTCTACCGGATTTCCGACTCGAATATTTAATACGTTATAAAATAAAGTCAGAAACCGATTAGTTTAAGGAACTCATTTCTCACCTAATCTAGTCAAACGAAAGACCCGATAGTCTGGATTGATTGTTATGTTAAGTCAACGACATTCGGGACGAGAATACCCCTAGAGGGATTTCTCGACGAACCATTGCTCGACCCACTGTCTAGTGTCCCATTCTATGAGTCCATTAACTCTTAAAGTTTCCTTCCTCTCGAATAATTAGTGGACTTCGACGTTGACCCTCTAATTCTCGTGTTCGACAGAAGTGTCACACCACATACTCCAAAGATGGACGTCGAGAGAGGAAAACCGCGAGGACCAAGTCGGGGAGGCTTAGGACCTCAGGTAAGTGGATTTCCACTGTGACACGAGTATACGCTACCGTGCTTGAATATATTGTGCATGTGTTGAGATTGTATAAAGCGTGCGATGCTCCTAAAATTGTGGCTACCAAACTGTGTGGATCCCCATTCTTGCAGAGGTTGTCAATACGAGCTTTTGATCGTGTTTGTCTTGTTTGTGCAACGAGCCTGCAGGTATGGGACTGTAGGTTCGTTTATGGTATGTTCTGCTTTTCTAGCTGTGTATTGGGGCGTGTGTTCGTTTATATATTTACCTGTCTGTGGGTATGGGACCACAGACATAAAACTATCCAACTTCGTGGTTCTGGTTCTAGTGTAGGGTGTGTGGCTGTTTGTGTGTGTATATGTTAGTTTAACTTATTTGTCGGTGGGTATGGGACCACAGACATAAAACTGTTTATGTTGTTCTCGAGATCTTATTTCAGGATGAGCTAAATTCCAGAGAGACGCAAGGGGATTGAGGGTTTGATTCGAACGATTCCTCTTTGTCGCTGTGAACGTTCCAGATAGGCTCAAAGAGTCCGAGGAGTCGAATCGAATGATTCCTCCTTGTTGCTGCGAACGTTCTAGCTAGGCTCTAGGAGTCCGAAGAGTTGAGTCGAACGATTCCTCATCGTCACTATGAGCGTCTTAGATAGACTCGAGAAACAGCCTGAAATAAGGCCCAACCTGAGTGGAGACACTCATAAGTTCTGGAAGGATCGGATGTAAAGTAAAGTCAAGGGTCCCAGGAGCACCGTATGTTTCTGAAGGGCCCGGAAAGGGGGCTGCGATCATGATCGATTCCGAGATCGCCCGACGGGGCCATTGTCTGTGTGAGGTTTCGGAACGACCCGATGGGTCTCGAGGAGGTCGGTAGACGACCTTCCTCTTCATATGCTGTGTGCCGCGATCTTGATCAATTCTGAAATCGCCCGACGGGGTCATTGTCTGTGTGAGGTTTCGGAACGACCCGATGGGTCTTGAGGAGGTCGGTATACGACCTTCCTCTTCATATGCTGTGTGCCGCGATCGTGATCGATTCCGAGATCGCCCAACAGGGCCATTGTCTGTGTGAGGTTTCGGAACGACCTGATGAGTCTCGAGGTCCGAGATCGCCCGACGGGGCCATTGTCTGTGTGAGGTTTCGGAACGACCCGTAGAGGGTCCAGAGTTGTATTAGCTCTAGAATAACTTCTAGAGAGATTAGGGTCACATGAAATTTAGAATGACCCGTAGAGGGTCTGGAACTGTGTGAGTTTTATCACGATCTACAATAGGGTTTAGAGGCATGTACGTTCTATAATGACCCGCGAAGGGGTCAAGATGCGTATCAAGTTCTAGAATGACCCGTAAGAGGTCTAAAATTTGTATCAGTTCTAGAACAGTCCGCGAATGGGTTTAGATGTGTATAAGTTCTAGAACGACCCGAGAATGGGTCCAGATGTGTATTAAATTCTAGAACGACCTGCCAGAGGTCTAGAGAATGGGTGAGGCTGACGAGACCTCCCTAATACTTTAGAATCAAGCATTCTTAAATAGTAAATCGTGTGCACAAGTATTTTTATAAGCTAAGTCAGAGAGTTGTGAACCTGAGTGAGATTAGAACAAGATATAAGATTGACTTTTGAGTCGAGATTAAGGGGTCGTTAAGCCCAACCTCGTTCTAAGTCACAACTCTTTTGCAGATATTGTTCCCCGCATAGGTTCAACACCTTAAATCTGAAATATACTCCGCGGGCAAGATGGTTAAGAGTGAAATTTACTATTCATACTACGACGACGCGATCGTCGAGTCAGTCTTGTTGTTAAACTATAGTGTTGTGATGCCTCTTGATTGTCGATTACCTGCAGACCTAGCAACTTATTTATTTAATCTACTTACTGGGCTATTGGCTCACTAGTGTGCTCGTGTCGCAGGTAAGATGACAGAAACGAAAGGGCGAGGCGACAGCGACAGGAATAACGAGTGCATACGGGACCGACCTGTAAGATCATACGTGGACTACCGGCTAATCGTTGGCAAAGAAAATATTTTAAATTCCGCAATATTTGTAAAGAATAAAATTAAACCCACTTTAGTTATAGTGAGGATTGATAAACCTCACGCTTGGTATTAGAAATTGGATTATGTAACTCAAATTAAAAAGTTCAAATTTATCCATATTTTTCGGAACTAAAACTCCGTTTTGGGTTTTGGGTCGTTACAGATACCCTTTATGTCAGCAATCGTGCAACCTAACTCGCTTTTATGAGCACGCAACATGTTTATAAGTCGCTGCTCTTGAGATACGTCGAGTTTAGACGAAATAATAACGGGAAAGGTATCACCAGCTCCAAGGAATGCATGTTTGAGACCTTCAGGAAGTTGAGCTAGCTTGAGGTTTAGGGTCTCTTTAGTTGATGGTTTTGGCTTTACTCTTTCTTTTGGTAGCTCTTCAAAGCGTGGTTGCCAAAACTTAGTTCTTCTATCCTGTGAGTCGTCAAATAAAGTTGAAACTTCTTCTAACTCATCAGGATCAGAACAGTTGGAATTGTGGAGGAAGTGTTCAAGGGAATCAGGATTCTTCCGTAAGTTAACCTCCTCATCAACGAGTGTGTCTATCATGTAGGTGTGAATGCACTCGTCGTCATCCTGCGGTTGTTTGGCGATGTTGAAAACATTCACCTCCAAAGTCATATTTCCAAAAGAAATCTTCATAAGACCATTCCTACAATTAATGAGAGCATTTGATGTAGCAAGGAAAGGTCTTCCTAAAATGATGGGGATCTTTGACTCTGTGTCAACCGCAATTTGAGTATCCAAAATAAGAAAGTCAACGGGGTAATAAAACTTGTCGATTTGTAGCAATACATCTTCAACTATACCTCGTGGCTTCCTCACGGATCTGTCGGCCAGCTGCAGGACTACTGAAGTAGGTTTGAGCTCTCCTAATCCTATTCGCAAGTAGATAGAGTATGGCATGAGGTTCACGCTTGCTCCCAGGTCTAGTAATGCTTGGCCGAAAAACTATGTCCCAATGTAGCAAGAAATTGTGGGACAACCAGGGTCTTTGTACTTAGGTGGTGTCTTTTGCTCAATGACCGCACTAACTTGCTTTGTCAAGAATGCAGCTTTCTTGACATGGTAGCGCCTCTTCATGGTGCATAGATCCTTTAGCACTTTGGCATAAGCCGGCACTTGTTTGATCACATGCAACAAGGGAAGATTTACTTTTACTTGTTGTAAGTGTTCAAGGATCTCACCTTGGTTCTCCAGTACTTTCCCAGATCGGAGAGCTTGTGAGAATGGCACTCGTACCGGAGTTTTTGGGTCTTCAGTTTGTGGAGTGTCTTTTTTATTACTCGAAGTGGTGGCTTTAGATGGTTCGATTTGTTTGCCGCTTCGAGTAGTTATGACGTTGACCTCTTTAACATTTTGAGCAGGAGTGTTCGAGGTCTCTGCCATTTGAAGTCCTTTTGGGTTCGATTGAGGCCAGGATGGAAACTTGCCGCGCTCCTGAATGGCTAAGGAACTAGTGACTTTGGTGATTTGACTTTTAATTTCCTTGTTCTTTTCCACCAATTGTGTAAGGACAGACTCAAACTTTTGGTTTGTTGCTTGTTGTGCATCCATGAATGCTTTCAATGTGTCCTCGAGTGGGCTTCTTTTTGGTTGTGCATTGTATTGCTGTGCAGAATAGGCCCTTGGTGGATTAGCCTAATAGTCAGATTTCCATTGATTCCCAAACGATTGTGCTTGTTGATTTGAATCCCTCCAACTGAAGTTAGGGTGGTTCCGCCAGCTAGGATTGTAAGTTTCAGAGTAGGGTGAGTAAGGCTTCTTGAAATTCCCTAAGGCATTACATTGTTCCTCGTATACGCCCCTCATCTCGTTATAAGTTGCACAATCTTGAGCTTGGTGGTCCTCACCTCCGCAGACAAAACATGGGTTGGATGATTCCACCCTGGTGACCGTATGGATTCCTCTACCACCTTGGGATTTGAGGGCCTCAAGTTGCTTTGTTAGGTTTTCAACTTGCGCCTTGAGATTGTCCTCTTCTCTTAAATGATAAATTCCAACAGGTCGAGACCTACTAGTGCCTTCAGTAGCACTCGGTTCACTCCAGGTATGAGACTTTTCTGCGAGGTCAATCAGGTACTCCATTGCCTCGTCGGGATCCTTTTGGAGAAATTCTCCGTTGCACATTTTCTCAATGAACAGGCGCTCTTGCACTGTGAGTCCTTCGTAGAAATAGCTGACAATGAGCCATGTTTCGTACCCGTGATGGGGACAAGAATTTAACAGATCTCGAAACCTATCCCAAGCTTGGGTTAGAGTTTCACCTTCTTTTTTAGAGAAAGTGGAGATCTGTCGTTTTAGACCGTTGGTCTTGTTGTGTGGGAAGTACTTCTTGAAGAAAATCATTGTCATCTCCTCCCACGAACCAATTGACCTAGGTCGAAGAGAATTTAGCCACAGCTTAGCCTTGTCTTTTAGAGAGAAGGGGAAGAACTTCAACCTGATAGAGTTTATGGCATCGGCACGGCTATGGAAAGTGGCCACCACTTCTTCGAATTCCCTAATGTGTACATAAGGGTTTTCATTTTCTAGCCCGTGAAAAGTTGGTAAAAGTTGGATCATTCCGGGTTTGAAATCCAGTTGCGATGCATTAGGGGGAAGCATTATGCACGATGGAGTGGCCGTCCGTGTTGGGTGAAGATATTCCATCATCGTATTCTGCGGGTTGTCCTCGTGTTGCGACATGTCTTTTGGGCTTGCAAGTGTGAGTGAATGGGTAGAATGGGAGGACGAAGAAGGAGGAGCAGAAGAGGAAGACAACAATTTAGGTAAGCCTTCGATAGGAAGTTCCTCAGTTGGCTTTTTAGCAAATCGACCTAGCTCGTCTCTATATGGAATCATTCACCTCAAGTGTTTCTTTTTTTTTTTTGTTAAATTTCCAAGAGGAAAAGGAAAAGAGAAACCTAAATCTAAGGTTTTAGGAAAGTTGACTTAAAAGGATTCTAATTTCATCCTAGAATCTAAGAGTAATGGAAACTAAAATAGAAAAAATTAAATGACAATTATTTTAGACAAAAATAAATAAAGAAATAGAATTAAAGAAAACTAACCAAAAATAAGTAAAAAGGAAACAAAAAGAACAGGAAACCTATCAATTATTTCTAAAAAGACAATTTAAGAAACTAAAATAAACTAGTCGGGAAACTACCCAAAAGACAAAGAAAAGGAAGAAAATAAAAAATAATAGCAATAGGAATACTAACCAGAAACGTCAAACAGGAAAAGAAAAAAAAATTACTACAAATAATACTAATATATATTATATATTATATATTATATTATATATATATATAATATATATACCTATAGTTACGAAACAGTAAGAGAAAAAAATAAAAAAAAATAAAACAGAAACGAAAAGATAGAAAGAAAAAGTTAAGCTAAAAGCTGCTGTTAAATAATAGCTACTGTTGGATTTTTTTTTTTGGTAAAACTACGAATAAAAAAAAAAGAAACAGAAACCACATTTTTTTTTTAAATACTACGACCAGTCGACCACTACTAAATAAAGCTACCGTTTACTTTTTTTTTTAATACAAAAAGCTACGAAAGAAGGAACAGTACTACTACTACTATATCTATATTCTATATATATTATATAAACTACGTTACTGGCTACTTAAACTAAGAAGGAAAAAAAAATGTTCAATAAAACAGAATAATATAACAAAAGGTACTGTTAATGTTTTTTTTAAGTAACAAAGACTAAACTATATTGTTGACTACTACCCTAATAGTAAAATATTTATACTATGTAATCCAAATAGAAGAAAAGAAACAAAACGAATACTAATGTTTTTTTTTTGTTTGCAAAATTAAAACAAGAAACTACAAAATTAAAAGAATTAAGAAAACTAACCTCTTGTCGTTTACGGCAAGTAATTGATCGTCGCACCTCACCGGCAACGGTGCCAAAATTTGATCACGCCCAAATTGTGCAATGTTAAAGCGGTCGTTGGTAGCACAACAGAAACGGAGTCGTCTCCACGATGAGGTGAAATTAACAACCAAAAACTCAAACAAACTTTAAGAGGTAAAAATAAAAATATTCAAAAGAAATAAGAATTTGGATTAAAGAAGATGAATAAAATTAAATAGACCATCAATGAGAAGAAAATTAACAAGGCTTCGGGAGTCACTCAATTGTTTCACTTCACTAACGCCAATTTCGATTCCAATTAATTACTCAATTACAAGTTTCACATCCCAAACAAGAAACCGGAAAATATGTCATTAAGAACTAAAAATTGAACACATGTATTTTATTATGAAAAAGTTCTTTCAATTAAAAAAACGAATATAAATTTCATTGACTATCCTAAATCGACGATATATCAAAATTGATCATAACGCAGTAAAGGAATAATCAAATAAAACAAACATTCAATTACTTATTCTATAAGCATTCCTAAATCTACAATATATCAATTTGACAATATTGCAGTAAAAGAACAACTCACAAAAATAAGCAAATTAACGAAATTAATATTCTCTAAAAATCACATAAATCAAGCATGACTGAATTCATATGAAAAATAAAAGAACATAACTTTTCAGAAGATAAGAACTCCAATTCATAAATAAAATCTAACCTTTAAAGCACATAGTTTGGAATCAAAATTGAGACAGTGAAGCTACACAATCGAGTTCATCCCTAACCTTTCTAGGAATTTAGCCTAGTCTCCAATGCATTCTCACACAAATTCTAGAGAAAATATAAGAAATAAATTATCTATTAATTATTAAAATTAAGGGTGCAAAAACTCTAGCCAACACCTCTATTTATAGTGTTTAAGAGTGGCTAGTAAAAGGGAAACTAAAAGAGAAAGGGAAATATAAAATTTGAGGTAACTTCTACTAATTTTTGGAGATATTTTGGCAATTAAATGAGTAAATTCGGAGCTTGGGAATTGATTCCACGTTGAATGAAAATTGTCTCGAGTGGCCACGTGTCACCCACTGATTCGGGGCTTAGAAAATTGTCTGACACGTGGCGGATGATGGTTGGAGGAGAGCTTGCTGCGTTGACCGAGTGGGAGAACAACCCGGGCCCGCTGGCGCACTGAGCTTGCGCCTCGTTGGCTGAGGAACTGCGCGCGGGCCCAGCTGCTGAGTGCTGGTGATGGGCTGGGAAGCGCGCCACTCTCGCGCTTGGACGGTGGAGAAGACACGCCTGTTTGGGTGCTGCTGGTGGAGGAAAATCGTGCCTCTGCACGCGTGGAGGAAGGGAGGCGAGCTGCTGGCCCGCGTGGCGCACCTATCTGCCCACTGATTGGGCCATGTGGCCGTGTGGGCCCCGCTTGGCTGGCTGAGTTGGAATTTAGGCTGTTTCTTTAGCTTTTCCATTGGGCTTTTTGTATTCTTTTGATATTTTTACCAGAATTTCTTCTTCTTTCAACCTTGCAATAAAATTAAACCAAAATTAATTATTTATAGAATTAAAGCATAATAAAATAAATATTTTCTAACAAAAATAATAATCATTAAAAATCATGGAAATATTCATTTTTATTTAAATAATTCTAGTAAATTTATACAATTAAGCATATTGAAAGCACACTTTCGTGCACTTATCACCTATAGTAGCTGACCGATCGCCAGCTCGCGACATTTTTGGCAGTTTTATTTTATTTACGCATTTGGTTAGGTTAATTTGAGATGTTTCGAATTATTAAGTCTAATTAGGGTTTTATGCTTCCCTTAAGCTGGAAAGACTATTTAAAGGCCTTTTTGGGGTCATAATAAAGCAGTACATGTTATTTTGTAATAATACCTTTGAGGTTTTCTTCCTAAGTTTGTCTCGGAAACTTGAATCGATCAAGCACGATACTTGACGATTCGCAAAGAACTTATCAAACGGCCCTTCCGCAACCGTTTATGGCGTTCCTCAATCCGTAGACTTATCAGCGGCTATTTCGCATCCGTTGTTGCGTCAATTTAGGCATCCTAATCGAGTCTTTTGACGGGATTCCTATCCAATCCGCGTCGTCCATCAAGAAAATGATCGTCAACCCGGTACTCGCTACGAGGATCGTATCAATTGGTATAAGAGCTTCGGCCTTTTTCTTGTTTGGATTTCAATTTCAATTAATTTTTTAGAGTTATCTATCTAGGGTTTATTGTTCTTGTTTGAATTCTTGAATTTTTTCTTTTGAAATTCTTGAATCGTTATTCCTTCTTGAAATTTCGTTCGAGTCCTAGTTTTTCTTTGTCGATTCCATCTTCTTCTTTTCTTGCGTCTGTGAGCGTTATATACAAAAAAATAAAAGAGAACATACGGCATAAATAAAGAAAAAAAGAAGAAGAAGAAGTTTTAAGTTATGTTATTGAGTGTATTTTGGTATTAGGTGAATTTGATTGTCGTTGTTATTAAGGAGTTTGTGGGTTGCTTAGCGTCTGTGAATGTTTGTGTGTTTGGTCGTTTAAAGTTCGAAGGTCGTCAAGTTTTCCATCTTAATGTCTTGAGTACTTTCAAGTTTACAAGAAGCTTAGTGAGAATTTGAGCGGTAAAAGGCACGAGTGGTTAGATTAATTGAGGGTAAAAGCCAATTGATTGAGTGATAAACACGAGCGACATCTTGAGTGTTTTCATCCTTAAGAGTGAAACACGTGAGGGATTGTTGTGAGGTCTTTTTTACTTTCAATTTTATACTAACCAATGTCAGGAAGCAATAATGACGGAGCGCGTAGCGAACAAGGGCAACCGGGAGAACAACGTTTCATGATAGAAGCTATCAAGGGGCAGTTAAGGGCTTTAATGCGAGAGATGGAGGGAATGAGAGAAAAGATGGAGGAGATGAGAGCTAAACGTGAGCATAGAGCGAATGCGGGGCGAAGAGATCAAGTCGCTCCTCGACAACAACGAGCGCGACCATGGGAAAGGTGGGAAAACGAGTTCGAGGAGAACGATTATGATGAGGGAGGACCCGATAGGCGACGGTATGATCAAGGACGCTGTAATAATTGGAGAGAATGACAATATTGGGAGCATAAAATCAAAAATTCTTGAATTCAAAGGCCGTAATGATCCCAAGGCTTATCTGTAATGGGAGAAGAGGATTGAGGACGTCTTCGACATGTATCATTACTTCGACCACAAAAAGGTAAACTCGCGGTGACCGAATTCACTGATTATTCTCTTACTTGGTGGGACTAGATTGTTACCAGTAAGAGAAGGAACCGAGAGCCACCCATGGAGTCTTAGGAAGACATGAAGGCTCTCATGAGGAAACGGTTCGTACCGGCGCACTATTACTGAGAGCTTCACAAGCGTTTACTATGCTTGACTCAAGGCAACAAGAGCGTGGAAGATTATCACCAGGAGATGGAACTACTAATGATCCGCCTCGGGTTAGAGGAGGATGTGCAGGTGACTATGACGAGGTTCTTAGTGGGCATGAACACAGAGTTTGCCAACGAAGTGGAGCTGCACCATTTTATGGCGATGGAAGAACTAGTCCACAAGGTGATCCAAGTGGAGAAATAGTTCAAGTCGGGTGGAAGGAGAAGCAGATTTAGCGAGTGAACCGCTTGGAAACCTTCTAATCCCAAGAAGGAAGAAGAAAGCACAGTGATTCCAACCAAACCGGAGAGCAAGCCATCCATTTCAACTCCTACAACCAACAATCGAGGTACAATTGAAAACTCTACTTCTCGGAACTGTTATATCAAATGTTTCAAGTGTCAGGGACGTGGCCATATTGCAAGTCAATGTCCGGACACACGAACGATGTTGATACGACCCGACAGAGAATATGAGATGGATGAAGAGGAGGAGAAGAATCATGGGGAGGAGTTGGAGGTAGAGGAAGTCCGAGAGACGCTTGGGCTCGTAGTAGTGACAAGGAGAGCCTTGAGCACCCAAGCAAAGATTGATGATGATGCGCAACGGGAGAACATCTTCTATGCTTGATGCAAGATAAAGGACAAGATTTGCAGCTTGATAATCGATGGGGGAAGTTGCACCAATGTGGCGAGCGAGACCTTGGTGGAGAAACTATCACTACCGTTGTTGAAACATCCCTGCCCCTACCAATTACAATGGTTTAATGATAGTGGAGGCATGATAGTGACGCACCAAGTGTTGGTGTCATTTCAGATTGGCAAGTACGAGGATGAAGTACTATGTGATGTGGTACCTATGGAGGTGATACACGTCTTGCTTGGCCAACCCTGGCAATTTGATCGGCGTGTTACTCACGACTGCTATACTAATAAGTACATCAAGCCATACAAGGGAAAGACGATTGCTCTAGTACCATTGACGCCCTGTCAATTCTTGGTAGACCATAAGTTCCTTCAAAGTGAGCATGAGAGGAGAGTACTTGACAAAGATAGGGTTTTGAAAATAAAAAAAAGTGAACCAAAAGAGAGTGGGCAAGAAAGAGTGAGTGAAACACACAGTGAGGGAAAACAAGAGAGAAAAGACAAACACACAATCAAAGGAAAGGAAAGAAAAGAGAGTCAAAAGAAAAGTTTCCTCCTTAGAAAAAGTGAGAGTTTTCCTATTACCATGTTTTCTCTTTTGCAGGAAGCTGAGCAGAAGTTAAAGAATGCAAAGCCACCCGAACTACCATTCTTTCAAGGTAGCGAACAACCATTCATTCGGAAGAAGAGCAAAAAGGAGCAAAGTAAGATGGTGTTCGAACCCGGTGATTGGATTTGGATACTGGGAGAGTATAATTCAAGCTCAACATACAATGTCGCTGATTTTCTTTCTCAGGTTACACGTTCGGATTTGAGGTCAAATACCTTTGAAGAGGAGGAGAATGATGCGATCATGGTCAACACTGCACGTGAAGATAGTGAAGCTATAAAGACGAGCAATTGAGTGCCCATGGAAGACCTTCTTTTACTTTGTTATTTGAGTTATTTATTATGTAACTTTTATTTATTTTTGTGAAGTCTAGACTTAGAGTCATTTAGAATAATTTAAAGGGATTGATGGAGTTGTTATTTTATTTTGTTCAACGAAACCGAGCCATCGTCGATCGATCTTGGCATTCCAGCCGATCGAACGGCTAAAACAATCGCAGGTTATGAGTACGACCAAAGGCATCACCAGTCGGTCGCGCCTATCCATTCGATCGATCGGCCCATCGAGAGCAGATTGCAAGAGCTAGTCCCGAGGCATGGCCGATCGATCGCACCTACCCGACCGATCGATCGCCAATCAGCACCGACCGATCGCCTATAGTAGTCGACCGATCGCCAGCTCGCGACGTTTTTGGCAGTTTTATTTTATTTACGCGTTTTGTTAGGTTAATTTGAGATATTTCAAATTATTAAGTCTAATTAGTGTTTTATGTTTCCCTTAAGCTATAAAGACTATTTAAAGGCCTTTTTGGGGTCATAATAAAGCAGTCCACGTTATTTTGCAAAAACACCTTTGATGTTTTCTTCCTGAGTTTGTTTCGGAAACTTGAATCGATCAAGCATGATACTTGACGATTCGAAAAGATATTATCAAACGGCTCTTTCGCAACCGTTTATGGCGTTCCTCAACCCATAGACTTATAAACGGCTATTCCGCATCCGTTGTGGCTTCAATTCAAGCATCCTAATCGAGTCTTTTGACGGGATTCCTATCCAGTCCGTGTCGTCCAACAAGAAAACGATCGTCAACCTGATACTCGCTACGAGGATCGTATTATCACCAAACATCAGAAGTCAATATTTTCCACCAACTACTGTTGGTAGCTAGAACCGTTGTTGTTTCAAGGGGGGATAGAGCCTCGACCAGAGCTTTATCAGGTCCATCCTTGGGCAATTAGGTTTCTTCAAACACGGATTGAGGCACACTACTGAATTGTTATAAATCTTGTAGTGGAGATAATATTTTTCTACGTCAACATTGATTCCTCAATTAAACAACATAGTTTGGAAATAGTTGCATTTTCTTCTTCCGCCTCACCTGACTCTTTCATGTGAATGCTTGGGAAGTTAATCCACCGAAACAGTCGTCATTGCGAAGTCAGGGTGTGAGTCGATAATATTACTATATTTAAGTATATAATATAAATAATAGTTTATTAAATTTTTTCTAATAAATAATTATAATTATGTCAATAGTTAAATAAATATTTAGGATTGATTTCTCGAGAGATTGAGAGATGTAGAGAGAGGAATTTGAAAGTTTGAATTGGTGTGGAGAAAAAAGAAGATGAAGAAGAGTTTATATAGAAGATGAAGAATAAAGGGGAGAGGAGAAAAAAGAGCGTTGGGCAACCAATCCTTTTATTTTTCTTTCGCTTAATGAGCATTGCTGACGGTTAGAATTTTTTTATATTTTTATATTTTTTTGCTCATTTTTTGCAGCGGTGGCCCCTATTCTTTACTCGTAGTAATCGGGTACCTTATCTTTTTTCTTTTGGCAATTGCGGGAACCTTCAATTTCTTTACATTTTGATATAATTTCGTTTAGTTCTGTTAATTTTGAACGGAATTTGCATGTGAGGCTCACATGAGGCATTTCTCAAGGGCATTCATGGTCATTTAAAACAAACAAAAAATAAAAATAAAAACAAAAAATCGATGTTCTTGTTCTTTGTTTATTAAATTTAAAAAATTTAAAGAGGAAAAATCTGTGGATTAAGAAAAAAAGAGAGAGAAATTCAAATATTAGAAGAATGATTAACACAATGCAAATATTAATGTTTGAATTGATCGTTGTATATCTAACCTTAATCCTAAACATCAGTTTGCATACCTTTCAAGTCTTAATGTTTTTATTGGATTGGTTGCTGGAAATTCTTCACCTTTCAAGCCACAAAAAAATAAAAATAAAAAAAAAGAAAAAAAAAACTACTCTCTTTCAATTTTTAATCCAAATCTGAATCATGTGATAAAAAATCCAATTCAATTATAGAAAAATCCAAACCAAATCAAACTCATCAACCCAAAACAATCCAATGCACTCAAATATAAACCAAAATCTTTAAACACCGAATAATATACAGAACTCAAATCCAAAAAAAAGGGAAAATTTTTTTCCAAAACCACAAACACGAAGAAAGTCCATATCAGTTTTTGCAATGACAAAGGCGGAGGCATGTTGTCGAAAAGTGAGAAGTATGAATTTTTCACGGATGGTGGAGGAGCGGCATGCCGGCTTGGGGTTGAGAAATGAACCCCCAACCCACGAAGAACCCCAACCATGCAATGAACCACCAACCTCTGCGCTAGGCGTCAAAGAAATCCCGACTTGGTGCGACAAACAACCAAACCCAAAAGAACCCCTCCAACCTCCGAGCTCAACCATGCCGTCGTCCTTAACCTTCAAGCTCAAACCCCGAACATCAAACCCCCCGCGCCGCCACCCTACACCAAACCTCAAACCCACTAAGCTGTCGCCCTACGTCAGCTCTTGGAGGAGAGTGTTGGATGTTGCCCTAGAAAAGGATTTTTGTAATATTATTATTTTGCGTAATTAATAAAACGAGTAGACTTTTTTATTATTTTGTTTGAAATATTATTTTATACGAACATTCATCTAAATCCTTAACGTGTTATTTTGATATTTATAAGTGTCCTATGAAATATCGAATTCTAAAACTGACACGTTTAAAATTAAGTCAGTGATCAATCAAGATTGGATTACTTAATTGGAAATCATATACGCAGAACACTAATCGTGTAGCGACACATAGTGGGAGCGTTATGTATAGTTGGACTGTACACGACTAGGACCGACTCGTTTCAAAGTGTCGTTAAGAACCGTTACGATATTTCGTTTCGTTGTCAAAAGATGGTCATATGAGAATCGATTTCAATCCTGAGCGATCACAGACCTCTAGGTCTCGTTTGCAATTCGTTAAGTACCATTATCGCATTGGGATGAATACTTGCGTTTTGGGAGATCCAGGCGAGATCACCAAGGAATGGGATTTGCAGATACGGAATCAAGCTTCTAATTAAAAGAAGTTAACATTTGTTCACTTAACTGTTGTTTCTGGAATTGAATGGTTGTGCGCACATTTACAATAACATTGTAAATGAATCGTTGGATTGTGAAATAACGGTACTTAAGGAATAAATGTGACTCGAGATGTATCACGGTAATTTTGCCTGCTCAAGACATGAACCAATCTGGAGGGTTGAATCTCGTGTAATGACTAAATCAGTGGACATACTCAACGAGTAAATTATTCTGATAATCTCAAGAGTTCAATCTCGGGTTTATAGTGGAGTAACCTCGGGATTAATAAATTAGATTTTTAACTAAAGAGCTTTAGTTAAATTTCTTACTTTATTGGAGCTTGAATTATCAGGTCAATGGTCTCCGGACCGACTCTGAACAAATTGATGAAGAAAACAAATTATAATTAATGTGACTAATTATATGATCACACAGAGGGTCGAATTATTAGATATAAAATAAAAAGAGTTTTGTTTTATTTTATTTTATTTTAATTATTTAAGTGTTAAATAATTATTATAAATGGTGCACATGATTTAATTAACGAGATTGATTAAATCATATGAACAAAATATAAATATTTAAATTTGATTTAAATATTATATTTTCTTTTTTTTAAATTTATATTGAAGATAATTATTGGATAATTATCGAATTAATTTATTTTTGTAATAAATTAATTTTGAAATTAAAAATACATTATTAATTAAATAGGAGGAGACTTTTTCTGAGAGAAAAAGTCTCCCCTAAATGGCGCCACTCTAGAAAATTATTTTCTCCGTGTGTGTTTGAAAATCGATTTGGAGATCGGTTTGGAAGATTGTAATTTCGATCTGCACCAACATCCTGTAATTCGATTCTAAATCAAGGAGCTTGGAACGATTTAGAATCGTTTGGTATTTTTGAAGGAGCCATATTTAGACCAATCGTCTCGGTATAAATCTCACTCTCTTAATCTTCTTATTTTACATATATATATATATATATATATATATGAATTTTCAATCCTATGCTTTGTTGTGAATTCTATGCTATATGTTTATATGTGATATGATCTTTGCGTTTTAAATTTTTTTTTTTATATCTACGTTTCCGCCTTGCATTATATTCCAACAATTGGTATCAGAGCCTTAGGTTCTCGATTTTTCATATTCGGATGTAAAATGTTTTTTGATCCGTTTTGCATGATTGAATGGTACTGTGAATGAATTGCATTTGATGTCAAATTATTTTTATTCATGTTTGATGAGTGGATCTTGGTTGGTCGTTAATTGTATAGTTTCCATAGTTTTAGAATTTTGTTCACCCCAATTGGGTTAGGAATTTTCTGTAATTTTTGAATTATTTTATTATATTTTTTTAATACAAAATTCTGTAAAATACATCATCTGCCTCGTACAACTCCTTCTTCAGCGTTGGCTCTCTCAGTTTTATGAATTTATGGATCCGACGACGACGACAACAGGGTGCGGATCCAGCAGCGGGTCTGGGTCGGTGGTGGAGACGTGCCGGTGACTGCATTGCCGCTGAGGAGCGGCAGCAGCAGAAGCCACCTCTGAACTGCCACGACTTAGCCATTTTTCGGAACATGTGCACGGCAGCTTCAATTATGCCTCATGAGGATTTTCGGCTCGGCGACGTCGAAATTCGCAGGGGGCGTAAGAACAACTGCATGTTCACGGTTATGTGACAACGGTGGTGATCGTACCTATGTAGAAACGTCGCAGCAACCATAGAAGCAAGCATACGGCCCGTGCGGCATGTCAGCGGTGGTGACCGGCTGACATGTAAGAACTCCGTAATTCCTCCAGGATCATGGCATTGCCACGGAGGCGTGGCCACGCGAGCATTCGAGAAAGGTCTCGACGTCGCAGTAGAAGCCACCGCATAGTCGAAGAGGTAAGACGGCAGTGGTGACCTTGTGGCGGAGTTGACCTCTCTTCGATGCTATGCCAACCATGCGCGTCCATGGTGGCGTTTCACAGCTTAACGGCGGTGTGACCGCCATATGATTCACGGCTTGACGGCAGTGTTTCGGCGATGGCGATCGGCTGAGACATTGAGATGCGAAATCTCCGGCGAGTGGGAGTGCACGGCCCGGTCTTCCTGCGAGGAATTCGGCGAACGTAGTGCGGATTCTTCGGACTCCACGTGATCTTCACTCGGCAAAAAGATTGTGGCCGAGAAGTGTGGAGACAATCATGGGGCAGTTTCGATCACCCGGTCTTCGAGCAATATTAGCGGCTCTTCTTCGGACTTCACACGGCATGCTCAACGAAGAAGAAGACCACGTGGAAATTTTTTTTTTCCAAGTCCTATGCAACAGGAAGCCCACGTGATGGATTATCTTGGGATTTTGATGAAATTTTTTTTTTTGGTCCCATGCAACAAGGAGCCTACGTGAAAGTCTTGGTCCAGGATGGTTTTGTGCACACAAATTTTTTTTTTTGCCTTATTTAGTTTAAGTTAAATTATTTTTTCATGGGTTGTAATTTAAATAAATCATGGGGACCCGACCAACCAATTATATTATTCTATTAATTTATGCTTTATAACATGTCATTCATGATCACATGTTATATAGTATAGTTAATGTCATTCAATCAAATACCGCATTCACACGTTTCTTTTTCATATTTAATTTTATGAGATATTTTTGGAATATGATTAATAATAGTTTGATTAATTTAAAATATATATATTTTAACAAACCTTTATTGCGGGCTTATTCTTGTGAAAATTATCTAAGTTGTTAGGATAGTTTTTAATGAATAAGTTGAACGGATCGAAAAGACTTTGACATAAAGACCGATAAGAGGTCTAAGGTTTTGGGATCTTAAGCGGACGATAGTCCCTCCTTTATTCTGGAAGTTCTTTTCGTGAAGTGAGACTCTAAGTAAAACCACTTAGTACTAATTAGGTTAATTAAACATGAGATGATTAATTTCCCAATTAGTATATCACGAAAAGTACTTGTTCTAAGCAATTTTAAAATGGGTTTTAAATTGGTAGCTTAGAATCACCTAAATTCAATTTAAGTTATTAATGAGATTAGTTAACTTAAAAACGAATTTGACCTCGTTATTTGAACTAGTAATAAAAATACTATTTGAATAGTGAATCTTAGGTCTCCATCGTTATCGACCACTGTGAGGGTTGACAGGGACCTAGTGGTGTTTTTTTAAACGTCCCCCTACGGAAGAAGTTCTCATTGCCCAATACCAAGGCTCGATTCACATGATAGATTTATCTGGTGTATTTCAAGTATGACCTATCCTACGACGGCATATTTGAGTTAAGCCAAACGAATCGAAACGATGGGTCGATTCACAAGACGATCAAGTGTTGAGTCGTATGGCCTAGTCTTGCATCGGTTTTTAGTAGATATGGAAATAAGAGTAATTTTGGTCGTATCTATTAATCGAGAATGTCTCAGTTTGGTTAAGTAAGTGTGGTGACCTACCCTACGGCGGCACTGCATTTAAGGTTAATTAAATTTTCGAGGGAGTTTTTAAACAAAGGTTTTTTCTAAATATTTTTTCCGCTGCATTCATGCATTCATGTTTAAATTCCAGAAATCATGATGAATGTTTTTATTTCAAGCAAATTCTAATTATATTTCTTATTTTATTATCAACAAAATCAATGTCTATGGGAAATAAAATCACCGCCCTCTTCTCTAGGGACGCACTTACGGGTGACAGCTTCAAAAAATGGAAGTCTAACCTCAACGTAGTCCTAGTCTCAGAAAGTATTAGATTGTGCTTACCGAGATACATCCACCTACTCCAACCGCGAATAGTTCGTGATCGGCTAAGGATGAATATGACCGATGGGTCATCTCTAACAACAAGGCCATAGGCTATATGTTAGCAAGCATATCTGATGCGTTGCGGGCCAAGTTAGAGGGCAAGGAGACTGCTGTAGAAATGCTCGACACTCTGCAAGAAATGTTCGGGAAGCAAAGTGAACAAGCTCAGATTGAGCTTACGCACAAGTACTCTAGTGCTAAGATGCATTCGAGCACACTTGTGAGGGACCACATCATGATGATGACGAACTACTTCACGGAGACAGAACTCCATAGGGCTCAGATCGACAAGGTCACATAAGTGGGAATTATTTTGAATTCCCTTTCCTCTGACTTCATTCAGTTTACTTCGAACTACATAATGAATAAACTGAAATATGGATTAACACAGCTTCTGAATGAGCTGCAGACCTTTGAGTCGATCCAAACGCTAGGGAAGAAGCTTGGGTCAGTAAACATTGCTGACAAGGCCTCTATCTCCAGAGCTAATCCTCAAAAGAGGAAAAGGCCCGCCCAAAGAGGTAAAGGACAATGGCAAGCCGGATCGTCTAAGGGGAAGGGTCCTGTACTGAGCGTCCAGAAGAAAATCAACAATAGGGATAAGAAAGGCAAAACGCTCGCGAATGCAAATCCACCACCTCAAGCTCAACCTACTGCAAAGGGAAAGTGTTTCCATTGTCACGGGGAAGGTCACTAGAAGAGGAACTGTCATATTTATCTTTCAGAGCTAGAAGCGAAGAAAAACACTGGTAATGTACTACTATCAAACTTACAGGTTTTAGAGGCTAATATAGCTGAGGATTTGTCCTCATCCTGGATAGTTGATTCAGGAGCGACTAATCATGTTTGTTCTTCTTTGCAGCTATTTAGATCATCGAGAGAGGTTAAGGAATGAGAGCTTACACTGACCGTGGGAAATAGAGAGTCTGTTTTAGCGAAAGCAGTGGGAGAAGCTAGGCTCGTATTTGAGAATTAATATTTGTTTTTAAATTCAGTTTTTTTTCATTCCTTGTTTCAAACGAAATTTGATTTCAGTTTCTGGATTATGTGAACAATTATTTTCAGTTTCATTAAATAACAATGCGATTGTTATTTCTCGTAACGGTTTGAATATTTATTATTCACACTTGGAATATGGGCTTTATGTTTTAAGACCTCATACATATTATTCTTTTAATTCTTGAGATGTTTAGAATAGCTAATCCAATTTCTAACAAGAAACAAAGAGTATCACCTGATGATGAAACATATCTATGGCATCTTAGACTTGGTAATATTAGTCTAGACAGGATAAACAGATAAACAAAGGATGGTCTTTTGAGGGAACTAAGTGTTGGAACCCTACCCATCTGTGAATCTTGCCTAGAGGGAAAAATGACCAAGAGATCCTTCTCGGGTAAAAGAAAAAGAGCCGAGGAACCTCTCCAACTCGTTCATTCAGAAGTCTGTGGACCTTTGAATATTCAAGCTCGTGGTGGTTATGAGTATTTCATCAGTTTCATTGATGACTTCTCAAGATATAGATATATTTACCTAATGCAAAGAAAATCTGAAGCTTATGAAAAGTTTAAAGAATTTCGAGCAGAAGCTGAAAAGCAATTAGGTAAGACTTTAAAAACCTTCAGATCGAATCGGGGAGGTGAATACCTATATATTGAGTTTACTGACCATCTCATTGAGAATGGAATTGTGTCAGAATTATCGACTCCTGGTGACCCTCAACTCAATGGAGTTGCAGAAAGAAAGAATCGAACTTTGCTAGACATGGTTAGATCCATGATAAGCTATTCTTCGCTGCTAGTGTCCTTCTGGGGCTATGCAATAAAGACGGTTGTTGATATTTTGAATGTCGTGCCATCTAAATCCATTGCCAAAACACCCCTGGAATTATGGAATGGTCGTAAACCCCGTTTGCGCCATTATCGCATATAGGGTTGCCCAGCATACGTGCTGAAGAAAAAGGGGGGAAAGTTGGAATCAAGAACAGAAGTGTCTCTATTCATTGGATATCCGAAAGGGACAAGAGGAGCTATATTCTATAGTCCAAAAGAGAAGAAGGTGTTCATGTCGACGCACGCTACATTTCTTGAGAACGACTATATGAATAACTTCAAACCTCGAAGCAAAGTAATACTCGAGGAAACGTTAGGGACCACATCTTCTCCTCAACCATCAAGAGTTGTTGGATTGGAAGGTGATGAAGCAGAACCTTCTTCATCTAGATCAACAAAGGTTGTTGATTTGAGAAAAGAATGAGAAACCACAGTTCCTAGTCAGGAACCCTCGGAACCTAGACATAGTGGGAGGGAAATACGATTACCTGTTCGCTATTGAAAGAAAAATGAGGCAAATGTTGTTGTATCTGATATGAATGACGACGACCCAGTCTCCTATGAAGACGCTATGGTCAATTCTGATAAGGAGAAATGGCAAGAAGCCATGAAACAAGAAATAGAGTCAATGTACTCAAATTCTGTCTGGGAACTTGTAGACCCACCTGAGTATGTCAGGCCCATTGGATGTAAATGGATCGACAAGAAAAAGAGAGGTGCCGATTGAGAGGTTGAAACCTATAAGGCTAGACTATTGGCAAAGGGTTATACCTAGAAGGAAGGGATTGACGATGAAGAAACCTTTTCTCCTGTTGCCATGCTTAAATCCATTCGCATACTTCTGTCTATAGCTGCCAGTCTGGATTACGAGATATAGCAAATGGTCGTTAAGACGGTATTTTTGAATGGCTATCTTGAAGATGAGACTTATATGTCTCAACCAGACGGATTCATAAAAGAAGGCCAAGAGCAGAAAGTCTGCATGCTGCTTAAATCCATTTATGGGCTTAAGCAAGCGTCTAGGTCTTTGAACTTAAGTTTTGATGAAACCATCAAAGCCTATGGTTTCGAAAAGAACCCTGATGAGCCTTGTGTTTACAAATTCATCAAGGATCAAACTGTAGTATTTTTAGTTCTTTATGTTGACGACATTCTACTTATTGGGAATAATGTAGCAAAGTTGTCAGATGTGAAGAATTGGTTGGCCGACCAATTCCAAATGAAAAATTTGGGAAATGCGAGCTATGTTCTAGGAATCCAAATCCTTAGGAATAAGAAGAACAAGCTACTATCACTGTCTCAATCAGCTTATGTTGATAAGGTGCTCGCTCGTTTTTCGATGCAAAACTCCAAGAAAGGTCTCTTGCCCACCTGACATGGAGTTTCTCTTTCTAAACAGCAGTGTACGAAGAGACCGCAAGAAGAAGAGGACATGAGACGGATTCCATATACATCTCCAGTTAGAAGTCTAATGTATGCTATGTTATGCACTAGACCGAACATCTGCTATGCAGTGGGAGTGGTTAGTCGGTTCCAATCAAACCCCAGTCCGGAACATTGGATGGCAGTTAAACACATCCTTGAGCACCTAAGGAGAACGAGGGACTATATGCTAATATATTCGAGTGGAGACTTGAATTTACTAGGATACACTGATTCCGACTTTAAAGGGGATAAAGAATCCCGAAAGTCAACTTCAGGATCAATGTTCACTCTTGGTGGTGGATCGGTAGTCTGGAGAAGTATCAAACAATCTAGTATTGCTGACTCTACTATAGAGGCTGAATACATAGCAGCTTCAGAAGCAGCTAAAGAGGCAGTATAGCTCAAGAATTTCTTGAGTGATCTGGAAGTTGTTCCAGATATGGATAAGCCCATCACACTTTATTGTGATAATAGTGGTGTTGTGGCTAATTCAAAAGAACCTCGCAGCTACAAGAGAGCAAAGCATATAGAAAGGAAGTACCACCTCATCAGAGAGATCGTCAACCGTGGAGATGTCACTGTGACGAAGATCTCGACATTGGAAAACCTAGCAGATCCCTTCACCAAGACTCTAACTGAGAAGCAATTCAACAAACACTTAGAGGGAATAGGTCTGAGAGAGAAGTCTCATCTGCTATAGGGCAAAGTGGGAGAAAAGGGTTTTGGTAATATTATTTGTAATATTATTATTTTGTTTAATTAATAAAACGACTAGACATTTTTTTTATTTTGTTTGAAATATTATTTTATACGAACATTCATCTAAATCCTTAACGTTTTATTTCGATATTTATAAGTGTCATATGAAATATTGAATTATAAAATTGACACGTTTAAAATTAAGTCGGTGATTAATTAAGATTGGATTACTTGATTGGAAATCACATACACAGAACACTAATCGTGTAACGACACATAGTGGGAGCGTTATGTATAGTTTGACTGTACACGGCTAGGACCGACTCGTTATAAAGTGTCGTTAAGAACCGTTACGACATTTTATTTCGTTGTCAAAAGATGGTCATATAAGAATCGATCTCAATCTTGAGCGATCACAGACGTCTAGGTCTCGTTTGCAAGTTCTTTGATTCGTTCGTTAAGTACTATTATCGCATTGGGACGAATACTTGCGTTTTCTCCAGGCAAGATCATTGAGGAATGGGATTTGCAGATACGGAATCCAGCTTCTAATTAAAAGAAATTAATATTAGTTTACTTAAGTGTTGTTTCTGGAATTGAATGGTTGCACGCACATTTACAATAAGATTGTAAATGAATCGTTCAATAGTGAAATAACGGTACTTAAGGAATAAATGTGACTCGAGGGGTGTAACAGTAATTTTGCCTGCTTATGAACCAACCTGGAGGGTTGAATCTCATGTAATGACAAAATCAGTGGACGTACTCATCGAGTAAATTATTCTGATAATTGATAGGCTAAATGCGACGCAAGTGCACGTGCCGACAAGTAGTATAGTGGACAAAGATCCCATGATGACTATTGTTGATTACCAAACTAATAAGTTGAATTCACTAATTGAAATAGTAATAAATTGGAATGTTGAGTCTCCACTTAAAATTACAAAACCCGGATTAATCGTAAGAATCTTGAGTCACACGAAAGCGATTACTATTTCTAGCTAATCGTCAATTCATATTGTTCAATTACATAATCCTAGTTTCAATCTCATCTCTCGAATTTTGAATGAAACATAAAGAACCAATCATAAATTGTGCAGGTTTATGAAAGCATTAAGCACATAAATTAAACAATCATCAAGAATATCAACAAGAACATCAAATGAATTACTCAGAATCACAAAGATTCATAACATTGGTTCGGCTACTTCGTAGCCTTCGACAAAGACATTTAGTTCATAATTCGAAATAAATAGACAGCCCAAATCAATCTGTTCATATTGGAATTAAAGAGAAAGGTTAAGAAGAAACGAGTTTGGCGAGTCAATCAGCTCCGTCTCCAGCGTCCGATCTTCCAACGTAGCTTCAAATCTTCTTTTCTCCCTCTCTAACTCTTCAAAGTTTCAATTATTGGTCTAGGTTCGGGTCTGAGGTGTTTTGGGGGTGATTTGACTTTTAAAAGATGTGTTTTAGGTCACAAAATAGCAAAAACACGCGTCTCGGATCGAGCCGTCGCGACACGGGCGCCGCGGCGCTAGGATATCCAGCACAAGCCCAAAAATTTGGGCAAAATTCGGCAAAATCTGGGCAGATAGCGCCGCAGCGCTAATTTTTGGCGCCGCGACGCAATGGTGACTCCGGGCGTGCAATAATTTTCGAAACTACATATCTCTCTTATCTTTCGTCCAAATCGTGTATGTAATATGCCGTTGGAAAGCTCTTTCGATGAAATTTAATTTGGCATGCAATTTTCTTCATTAAACTTTCATGAATCTTCATGAAAATCAGCCTCAATCATGTACTTGTATTTGCTTTAGCTCAAATTGTTCCGAATTTGCTTGATTTCACTCCATTCCAATTTTACCTTATTTTTCAACAGAAATTAACAGAACACCTCTTATTAATTATTATGACTAGAAAATAATGTGTGAATTATTAAAATATTTTATATGCAAATTTTATAAAATAAAGTAAAAATGAACAATTTTCACTAAATGCACTTACTAAACAATTCTAATATATTGATTGAAAATGCAATCAAATTGGACTCAAATATATACGAAATGACTCAAAAAATGATGCAATCATGCAATAAATGCGGGATGCATCAAAAATCTCAGGAGCTCATTCTGGGATTTATAGTGAACTAACATCGGGATTAATAAATTTGATTTTTAACTAAAGAGTTTTAGTTAAATTTCTTAATTTATTGGAGCTTGAATTATCGAGTCCATGGTCCCTGGACCGTCTCCAAATAAATTGATGAAGAAAACAAATTATAATTAATGTGATTAATTATATGATCACACAGAAGGTCGAATTATTACATATAAAATAAAATGAGTTTTATTTTACTTATTTAAGTGTTAAATAATTATTATAAATAGTGCACGTGATTTAATTAATGAGATTGATTAAATCGTATGAACAAAATATAAATATTTAAATTAGATTTAAATATTATATTTTCTTTTTTTATTTATATTAAAGATAATTATTGGATAATTATCTAATTAATTTATTTTTAGAATAAATTAATTTTGAAATCAAAAATACATTAATAACTAAATAGGAGGAGATTTTTTCTCAGAGAAAAAGTCTCTCCTAAATGGCGCCATTTACATGTGTTAGTGGGCTAAATTTTAGCCCACAACCGACTTTTCTCAGGCTGATTTAAAAAGTCCTTAGCCTTGGTTTTTCCAAAGAGAGAGCTATCAGAGAAAGAGTTTTTCTCAAAGAAAAACTCCTCATAAATTTCGTCCATCCCCTCCCACAAGGGCCAGAAAAATATTTTTCCCGCGTGTGTTTGAAATACAAAGACCACTCTTTGTTCTTTATCGATTTGGAGATCGGTTTGGAAGATTGTGGTTTCGATCTGTACCAACATCCTGTAATTTGATTCTAAATAAGGAGCTTGAAAGGATTTGGAATCGTTTGGAATTTTTAAAGGAGCCATATTTAGACCAATCGTCTCGGTATAAATCTCGCTCTCTTAATCTTCTTATTTTACATATATATATATATATATATATATGAATTTTCGATCCTACGCTTTGTTGTGAATGCTATGCTATATGTTCATATGTGATATGATCTTTGCGTTTTAATTTTTTTTTAAATCCACGCTTCCGCCTTCCATTATATTCCAACAGAGATCAAGGCCATCATCTAGCCCAAGCCCCCGAAGCGTCGATCCAAGCCCGGCAGCTATTAATCCGCGCACATCGACGAGTTCAAGCGCCGATGATCGTCGGTCTACACGAAACGATGTGCCTTATCCCTGGACGACCGTCGATCGGTGTGCAGCAACGAGCCCAACCCTCGACGAGAGTCGATCCACACACGAGGTCCGTTGAGGAGGGAGCTAAGGAGAAGGTGATGAAGATGAGAGAGAGGACTGACGATAGTTATTTCTTATTTTATTTTATTTTTTTAAGCAAATGACCGAAAAGTCCTTCAAATAAAAGCTACAAGTCAATTTATGCCCGAATTTAAACGGGCTTAACAAAATTGCACAAAATGCAAAGAACTTGAAGGTTAGGGAGCCAATCGCCAAAAAAAAAAACAAAGAGATAAGGTAACCGATTGCAATGACGGGTAAAGGACAGAGGCCGCTACTGTAGAAAAGCAATTTTTTTTTCTGGCTTTTGGATCCAAATCCAACTGCCATTTTTTTAAGAATAAGGAAAGGGGGAACTTCATTTTCCCCTAAAACAGATTTGGTAAACATGTTTCAATGAAAGGCAGAAATGGGAGGACACGTACTCATTTTTTACGGGAAATTGGCTCCCATTTCTGTGTAATATGAGAAATGGGAGGCGTAGTCCCATATCTGTCTTTTCATATTGCCGACACTAGTATTTCCCTAATCTTTCTCATATATACAACAAGGGAAATTTAGAGAAGGTATTGCAAGGAAAAAAATGCCTCATACCACTAGAATCGGACGGAGCTTTAACGAGTTGCGCTATCTAGATTCGTCATAAGGAGCGCCAATCATAGCTGCGAATATCGAAAGACCTGGCCAATCATGGTTGCGTGACGGACGACTAGGTACGTGAGTTCATTATGGGGTTTTAGTTAATGCGCGGTGGCGTAAGGCAGGTTGAGTCCGATCGCGGCGGAGTTTACGAAGGTGGCGAGGATCAAAGCATAAGGTGGGTCAAGGAGTCTTGGTTCGTGGGATGATTTTGAAGTCAGTACAGCCTTTGGCTATGCAAAGACGCACTCCATCAATGGCGGATGAGATCGCCATTATTGGGTTCGTGGCATGGAATGATGCCATTGTGAAGATAGAGATGCTGGCTGAAGAGAGCTGGTGGCGCCATTTGAGCAAACCAGGAAACAATGTACCTAACCGTCGAGGATTATTTTTGTTTTTGTGTTTTTTTTTTCAGTTTGTTTGCGCAAACAAAGCCTCATTGAAACCGAAGAAAGATACTATCACGAATTACAAAAGCTACAATTACAGGTTCATATGTCAATAACTCTACCAAAGAAATGAAAGAGGAGTACATCAATTTTCCTCTTCCTAACTTAGACAACAACTGGCTTGTATATTAATTTTTTGTCTTTTTTTTAATAGGGTGAAGTAGGAACCCATAATTTGTACAATAATAAAAACAAGAGTTTTTAGTTCAAATGGTCCCTAAACTTCTAGTCGAGTGACAGTTTGGTCCTCGGTCTTTTTTTACTAGCACAAATAATCCTTAAATTATTTTTTCGTGACAATCAAAATCCAAATTGACATTTTCGTCTAGTATTAAACGCATTTTCGCAAATCTGTTTTAGGTGCTGGTGTATTATAGGGGTGAAATTAATAACTAGAATCACCGAATAACCACATTAATAACTAAATAACTGATGAGTGAGCAAAATACTCACTCATATATCGCAAATTCAGGCTTAAATTATTGTTTAATTCCTCATGTTTATGTGATTTGATGAGTTTTCTAAGTGTACAGGTGATTTAAGGACAGGTACGGAAACCGAGACGAAAAAGTATACAAAACGGAACATTTTGGAGCAAAGGAAAACAGGAAGAGAAAGACAGAGCCATCGCCGATCGATCGCGGCATAGCAGCCGATCGATCGGCAGGAGTTTCAAAGAAGAGAAGCGAAAAGTCAGAGAGCTTGCCGATCGATCGCGTCAAACCAGCCGATCGATCGGCCCAACTACGCGAGTCAAACAGAAGGAACGTCGATCGATCGTGGCATGCGAGCTGATCGATCGTGAGCTCAAGGAAATTCGAGGCCGTATCAGCACCGATCGATCGCGGGTTATCAACCGATCGATCGGCGAAAGCTCTTCATGCATTACGACGTCGTTTTCCAAGCGTTTTAGGTTCCGAATTTCCTCCAAAATTAGGTCAAACCTTGTGCTCTATAAATAGAACACAGTTTGGACGAAAAAAAAAAGACTTTTGACACGGAAAAAAACTCAAAAGAACAAGAAGAAGAAGATTGAGCATTCATCGGAGCTGAAGGATTCGCGAAGATCATCGATTTTCAGAGTTTTTCTTCACTCTTTATTTCTTTATATCTTCTTCTCATTTAATTCTATATCTATCATGAACTCTAGAATGTATTATTCGTTGTATATAATTATGAGAGGCTAATTCTCTCTTTCTAGGAGAGATTGGCTGAACTCGATGTTGATTCTTTTCAATTATAAGTAATAAATTTCTACAATATTCAGTTTTTATGCTTGTGATTCTTGCTGGTTTATTTTATTTTCTGTTGCAATTGAGAGATTGAATAGAAGAAACTAGGTTTAATTTAATTAAACTCGAGAGAGGAAATTGGATTGAATCGGGAATAGTAAGAACCATAACTTAGACATCATAGGGACCGAGAGGTGATTGGTAGTCTAGGTAGTCTAGTTATAAATCGTATGAACCGAGAGGTGATCGATTTAGAACTATAAGAGTTGAGCTTTAAATGTATTTAATTCTAGCAAGCAGACGCGTGAGTTAGGATCAAACACATAATTAGGTCAATAAGCGAGAGCTGCGACATAATTTATAACCTCTTAGACTAGCTTAAAATTGAAAGTTGATTGAATTGAGGAAGCATCGAGGGAAGCCAATCGAACCTAGTATTTAGTTAATTGAGTGAATCCGTGAAAATTTAGTTATTTGCCATTTTAATTTAATTGTTTTGTTTATTTTAATTTATAACATTCATTTAAAATTGATTTCTAGACAAAGTGATTCTTTATTAATAGTAGTAATTAGATATAGGCATTTGTTCTCCGTGGGACGATATTCGGACTCACAATCCACTTTATTACTTGAACGACCCGTGCACTTGCTGTTACAATTTGCGTGTGTTTTTGAGCGAACAAGTTTTTGGCGCTGTTGCTGGGGATCGAAGCGTCTAATTTTGTTTAATACTACAATAAACGAGAATTGTTTTGATTTAGAGCTTTACTTTTATTTAACTAACGTTTGCCGGTCTCTTTTGTGCTTTTTCTTCATAGATGTATGCCAAGGTCGAGTGGTCAAGACATATTACCACTCGATCCAGAGATTGAACGCACACTCTGGTCGTTGAGAAAGATCAACAGAAACTTGTCATCCGATTTCACAATGGCTGACGACTAACCGGCTGCACAACACGCACGAAATGTTAACGTTCTACAGGCTAAGCAGGGGCTGTAACCTCAGAATGAAGCCCGTACGTTTCGCGACTATTTGAGGCCTGTAGTAAATGAAAATTATTTGGGGATTCGGCGGCAGACCATCAATGCCAACAACTTTGAGTTGAAGCCCGGATTGATTGCCATGGTGCAGCAGCAACAGTTTGGGGGTTTGCCGTCTGAAGATCCTCATAACCACTTATCGTCATTCTTGGAGCTGTGCGACACCGTAAAGTATAATGGTGTGCCCCATGACACAATCAAGCTACAGGTATTCCCGTTTCTCTCCGGGACAAGGCTCGCACATGGTTCCATGCTCTACCAAAGGGGTCTATCGAAACTTGGGATGCCATAGTGCAGAAGTTTCTTACGAAGTTTTTCCCTCCACAGATGACTTCGCAGCTGAGAGTTGAAATAAGCCAATTTCGACAAGGGGAGAGCGAATCACTATATGATGCTTGGGACAGGTTTAAGGATCTGCTAAGGAGGTGTCCATAACACGGGTTCAAGCTATGGTTTCAAGCTCAAACTTTCTACAATGGTCTGAATTATGCCACCAGAAGTATGGTGGATGCTGCAGCGGGTGGTTCTGTAATTAACAAAACGGCTGAAGAAGCTTGTGATTTGTATGAAGAGATGGCCACGAGTCATTATCAGGCACCTTCAGATAGAAATATGGGTAGACGAGTTGCAGGGGTTTTAGAAGTAGATCAGTTGTCTACGATTCAGGCACAAATTGCGTCCTTGACCAATCAACTTGCTAACCAGAAGGGGCCAACTATGGGACAAGTAGCTATGATGCAGAGCCAACCAGAGCAGGTACAACATTCAGAGGAACAGTTTGGGGTAGAAGATGTTCAGTTTGTGGGGAACAGGAATTATCAGTTTCGACCAAACAATAATCTGCCCGCCTATTATCATCCAGGGTTGAGGAACCACGAGAATTTTTCTTATAGCAGCCCAAGAAACACTCTGAATTCACCACCTCCAGGGTTACAAGGGCAATCCTCCTCAAATTATAACACGCCTGTGGGAAGAGGGCGCCAAATCTAGAGGACAACATTAATGCTTTTGTGAGTGAGTCAAGGAAAAGAATGGATGCTTACGACAAGCACTTCAACAGTTTAGAGACTCATTGTGTGAACATGGGGGCAATAATCAAAACACTAGGAACTCAGATTGGTCAGTTGGCTTTAGCAGTTCAAGAACAATCTGTTAGGACCTTTTCTAGTAATACAGAGAAAAACCCACGGTAATGTAAAGCTGTAACTCTAAGGAGTGGGAAGGAGTTGGGAGATAATAATAAGGAACAGTTGAAAGAAGGTGAATTGGAGAAAGTAAACGAAAACACTACCCAAGTCACAGAACCTATAATTGTCACACCTGGTAACATTACTTTTCTTGACAAGCCACCTAAGATAACCCATCTCCTTCCATACCCCCAGCAGTTCAAAAAGAAGATAATTGATGAATAGTTCTCCAAGTTCCTGAGCATTTTCAAGAAACTACAGGTGAATATCCCGTTTGCCGATGCTTTAGAACAGATGCCCCATTATGCCAAGTTTCTGAAGGAGATAATGACCAAGAAAAGCAAAATTGAAGAACAAGGGATGATCAACTTATCAGAGCAGTGTAGTGCCATCATTCAGAGAAAATTACCAGAAAAGCTGAAAGATCCAGGAAGTTTCACCATTCCTTGCTCGATTAGAGGCCACACTATTGAGAAGGCACCGTGCGACCTTGGAGCCAGTATCAATCTCATGCCTTCATCCATCCTTAACAAGCTAGACATTAGAGACCTCACACCGACTTCGATCTCTTTACAGATGGCAGACAGGTCTATTGCCTTTCCTCGAGGGATTCTTGAGGACGTGCTCGTGAAAATTGATATGTTCATCTTTCCGGTGGACTTTGTGATTCTCGACATGGAGGATGATAGGGACGTCCCCATTATTCTTGGTAGGCCGTTTTTAGCAACGGGACAGGCATTGATTGATGTACGTGAATACCATCTCACTTTACGAGTAAACGGTGAAGAGGTGAAGTTTAACATCCCTCAGGCTATGAAATTTCCATCTGAGGAACCCTCGTGCAAGCGAATCGAGGTGTTAAAGCCATGTGCAGAAAAGTATTTTTAGGAGTTGATTCATACTGATCCGTTGGAGAAGTGTTTGAGTGAGTCCTTATCGGAGGTAGATCTTGACAAAGAAACTCCAACTTGTGTTGATGGAGTGATTGAAACCATACTTGCCCTTGAAAACAAAGACGATGAGACAGTGATTGAGAAGGAAGTAAAGACTTCAGATGGTCTAGTGTTGAAACACCTGCCATAACACCTCCGCTACTCCTTTTTGGGTGATGATGAGACGAAGCCAATAATTATCTCATCTGACTTAACTAAGGAAGAAGAGCTAAAACTTCTTTAGGTACTTCGCCAACACCAGTCTGCCTTCGCATGGTCGATCTCAGACATAAAAAGAATCAGTCCTTCGATCTGTATGCATAAGATTTTGATGGAAGATGACTACAAACCCACTATTGAGCATCAGCGGTGGTTGAATCCAGCAATGAAAGAAGTAGTAAAAAAAGTGGTTTTGAAGTGGTTAAACGCGGGATTCATATATGCAATTTCAGACAGTTCTTGGGTCAGTCCAGTTCAAGTTGCTCCGAAAAAGGGTGGCATGACAGTGCTGAAGAATGAGAAGAATGAACTGATTCCCACTCGCACCGTGATAGGATGACGTATCTGCATTGACTACAGAAAGTTGAATAAGGCTACCAGAAAAGACCACTTTCCTCCACCTTTCATTGATCAGATGCTTGACAGGTTGGCTGGCCACTTGTATTACTGCTTTCTAGATGGATACTCCGGGTATAATTAGATTGCCATAGCTTCTGAGGACCAAGGGAAGAATACATTTACTTGCCCGTATGGTACATTCGCCTTTCGCCGTATGCCATTCGGCCTCTGCAATGCTCCTGCTATATTTCAGCGGTGTATGATGGCTATCTTCGCGGATTTGGTGGAAGATGTCATGGAGATCTTTATGGATGACTTCTCTGTTTTTGGCTCTTGTTTCGATCATTGTCTGACCAATCTGGGGATGGTGCTGAAAAGATTTGAAGAGAAGCAACTGGTCTTAAATTGGGAGAAGTGTCACTTCATGGTCAAAGAGGGCATTGTTCTGGGCCACAGAGTATCAAAAGATGGATTGGAGGTCGATCGAGCCAAAATATCTACTATAGAACATCTACCACCACCAGTGAACGTAAAGGGCATTAGAAGTTTTCTGGGTCATGCTGGATTCTATCGTCGATTCATCAAGGACTTCTCAAAAATAGCTCGACCATTGTGCAATCTCTTAGAGAAGGATGCGTCGTTTGAGTTTGGTGAGTCATGTCTATAAGCATTCAACATTCTCAAAGAGAAATTGATTCAGGCACCGATTATGGAAGTACTGGATTGGGGGTTTTCATTCGAAATTATGTGCAACGCCAGTGATTTTGCAGTAGGAGCCGTATTGGGTCAGAGGAAGGATAAGGTGTTTCGAGCTATTTATTACGCTAGCAGAACGTTGAACGAGGCTCAAGGAAACTACACTAAAACTGAGAAAGAAATGTTGGCAGTTGTTTATTCTTGTGACAAGTTTCGAGCTTACATCATTGGATCGAAAGTTGTAGTATTCACTGATCATGCCGCCATCCGTTATTTGCTAGAAAAGAAGGATGCCAAACCTCGTCTCATTCGGTAGGTACTTCTCTTGCAAGAATTCGATATGGAGATCCGTGATAAGCGTGGGGTAGAAAATGTTGTGGCTGACTATCTGTCGCGTCTCGAGGGCACAAGAGAAAATTCTGAAACCTCACTTATACACGAGCGATTTCCGGATGAACAGATAATGGCTATGCGTGACTACATCCCATGGTTTGCGGATTTTGTGAATTACCTTTCCTGTCATGTGCTTCCTCCAGATCTGATAACACAACAACGTAAGAAATTCCTCCATGATGCTAACTACTACCTTTGGGACGAGCCTTTCTTGTTCAGGCGGTGTTCCGACCAAGTCATCCGTCGATGTGTCTATGAAGAAGAGTTTCTCGATATCCTATATCATTGCCACTCTGCACCATATGGAGGACATTTCGGGGCCATTCGCACAGCTCATAAGGTGTTACGGTTTGGTTTTTATTGGCCATCATTGTTTAAAGATGCCCATGCCTTTATTATGAGTTGTGATAGATGCCAACAGACGGGTAACATATCCCGGCGACATGAGATGCCATTAACCTTCATTCTCGAAGTTGAAATATTCGATGTTTGGGGCATTGATTTCATGGGACCATTCCCTCCCTCTTTCGGGAATCTATACATTTTGCTAGCCGTGGACTACGTCTCCAAGTGGGTGGAAGTGGTAGCAACAACAACGAATGATGCGAAGGTGGTGGTTAAGTTCCTTTCCAAGAACATCTTTACTCGATTCAGCACACCCCGAGCTATTATTAGTGACGAGGGCACACACTTCTGTAACAAGGTGTTCGATGCCACAATCGCAAAGTATGGGATCAAACACAAGAAAATATTAGCCTACCATCCTCAAGCAAATGGCCAACCGGAAGTGTCTAATAGAGAGGTTAAATTGATCCTTGAGAAGACGGTAGAATCCAACAGAAAAGATTGGTCGACAAAGTTGGATGATGCACTATGGGCATACCGAACCGCTTTCAAGACACCTATAGGAATGTCACCGTATCGGTTGGTGTTTGGAAAGGCCTGCCATCTACCAGTGGAGTTGGAACACAAGGCATATTGGGCAATCAAGAAGCTCAATTTCGATTTGAAATCTGCCGGTGAAAAGCATCTTCTAGACTTGAACGAGCTTGACGAGATGCGTCTTGAGGCTTATGAGAGTGCTCGTCTCTACAAGGAAAAAACAAAGCGATGGCACGATAAAAACTTAGTCCGACGGGAGTTCACAGAAGGTGCGAAGGTCTTTTTGTTCAATTCATACCTTAAACTCTTTCCGGGTAAGTTGAAGTCCCGATGGTCGGGACCATTCACGGTGGTTAAAGTGTTTCCCCATAGTGCCGTTGAAGTAAAAAGCGACGACGGGGTAACTTTCAAGGTGAACGGTCGACTCAAACCGTATATGGGCAATGAAGTTCGTCAAGTGGCTGACATTACATTCGTCTGATGAAGAGAAAGCAGCGTCAAGATGGACGTTAAACGGATCGGCTTCTCGGGAGGCAACCCGAGCGTTATTTTATGTTTTCGTTTTTCGGCTTAGTTTATTTTTAATTTTTTGTTAATTATTTGTTTATTACGTTATTTTGATTTTCTAGTTCAAAATTCGATATGATCACTAATATTTTTGTTTTTGATTTTCAGATGCAAAAAAAAAAAAAAAAGGGCAACACAGATTCAATGCCAATCGATCGCACTATTTTGGCGATCGATCGCGGCTCATCTCGACCAGCACATACCATCAGAGCAGAGCCAAAGCCGATCGGTCGGGATAATAATACCGATCGATCGCGAGAGGACACACTGACCCGATCCTCAGCCAATCGATCGCGAAAGACTTCTGCGATCGATCTCGAGAATTGACGGAGGGCACCCAATCGCAAGCCGATCGATCGCGAATCTTAGGCCGATCGATCGGCGAGGCTCGCATAAGTCTAAAACGGTGCGTTTAACTTCTCTTCGAGGGTTTTTAACTTCAAAACATTCCCTACTTCGCCCAAACAACCTCTCTCTCCCCCTCTCTCTTTCACCCAGCCGATCGTCCGCCCCTCCTCTCTCTCCTTCTTCCATTACCACACCATATTATCTCGCACGCCTTCTCACCCATCCACACCAAATCCCCCTCTTTCTCTCTCACCCAACCATCGTTCCTCCCCTTTTTCTCTCACTCGCCACCAGAAATCCCCCCACCCAACCACCCTTACGAACCCATAACCTCTATCCCTCTCGGCCCTTGCACCGCGCTCTCTCCTGCCGCGCACTGCTCGAGCCCCTCCCCTGCACTCCAACTCGATCCCGAGTGCCGCTCACGCTCATTCGTCTGAGCTCCCGCCCTCCGACACGCTCACGCCTTTCGAACGCCGCTTTCACACAGCCCACGCTGCGCGCATCTTCGACGCCGGCTATCTCTCGTTCGTCCGAGGTTTGCCATTCTTCTCAGTGGCCTCTTGGTTGTCGGCACGTTCTGTTGAGTTGTGGTTATTTGTTTTGGACTCATTAGGTATTTTAGCTCCATTGGTGGTCGTGTTTGTGGGTTTGTTTTGCTGTTTTATTGCTGCGGGTTTGTTTCGTTTGCGGCTATTTGCTGTGGTTTTTGAGATCGGTTATCGACTTCTCCGTCATGGCTAAGCGAAAGACTCGAGTGCCGCCTGAGATGGTGCGTCGACCCGCAGTGGCATTTTCCCAGGTTTTTGTCAATTCCGATGCCGAACGACTTTATGAGCACTTTGTGCAATCCAGCCAACCAACGCACGTGGAGTGTGACTTTGCTCCCGAGCCCAGCGACGGTCATTTGTAGGCTTAGATACGCCGGCTCGGCTGGCAACAATTGTGTGATCAACCTTTCGCGGCCAATGTGGTAGTGGTCCGAGAGTTCTACGCCAACACTCACTTTAACAGACCGGGTAATGTCGTGTTGGTTCGCAGCAAGGACGTTTCCTTCAGCTCGGCAACTATACGGAGCGTTCTCAACCTCCCTACTGTGGCGGATGACGATTTTCATCGCCTCTTACATGACGGTGCCGACTATGAGGCTATCTTGTAAGAGATGGGTTTTCCAGGCTCTCATTGGTCTTATTCGGCCTCCAACCCGACCAAGCCACTGCATGTCCGCGCCAACACTCTCAACCGCTTTGCGCATGCGTGGTATCATTTCATCCGCCACAATCTCATGCCGACCTCTCAGAGATCAGAGATAACCACTGACCGAGCACTCCTCACATACTGCATATGCTCCGGCCGCACCATCGACGCCGCCACGATTATTAAAGACTCTATCTGCCATCGGGCGAACCTTGGACAGCACCCGGTTGCACTCACTCATCCTATTCTGATCACATACTTGTGTGCTCAGGCCGGTGTGCCGATGAGTGATGAAGAAATGACCTTGGGGCCGAGGAAGTTCAACCACGATAGTCTAATGCGATTCGAACAGTGGCTCGGTGGTACACCAGACCCTGACGAGATGGGCTTTATGCCTTTCCCCAATCAACCTCTGCCACCGCCACCACCCGCAGCCCCACTGCGCATTCGGCATATGAACATGATTCCAACTCAGAATATCGACGCCGGCATTGATGAGGAACGGGAGCGCCGCCAAGCAGCGCATCGGTCGCGTCGCCAACCCCAGCCAGGCGAGGGCTCCTCATCCAGTGCCCCACCATCCGAGCCCTTTTCATTCGACTCCATCGCCATGCTGATGACTCAGGGTTTCGAGACCCTGCGGTTGGGTCAGGAGAATTTGCAGTTGGGTCGGGACCGCCTCCTTCGCCGTGTTTTCGACATGCAGCAACGCCAGTACCACCTTGCTCAGCACCTGCACAACCTTGAAGTGGACCTGCAGCATCAACCGCGGGAGCCTTTCCCTGAGTACCTATTGCAGCCGTATCACAGCCCGTCCCCGGAGCGACCCGACGATGGGTGGGATTGTTGGCCCGAATAGGCCCCCTTCCACCGTCTATTCCAAGTTTGGGGGGGTACTTTCCATTGCATGGCAAGCCCACAGCGACCCGAGCGAAAGGAGTCACCATTCTATCCTTACTCTCTATTAGTTGTATTTCAGTTATTGTTGAACTATTTCATTTTCGTTTACTTTACTTTAGGTTATTAGGTTTATTTTGAGGTAGGTTGTTTTTATTATGCATATTTATAAACTTTGCTATTGTATGAATTCTAACAAAGCGTTTAGTGTTTCTTTTATTTGTGCAATGGCGTGATTCGATGATGATAACCTGGCATGAAGACGAGTCCTGCATTATGTCGTAAGTTTCTCCCCTTCTTTGAGTATAACATTGATAGTAAACTTAGGATTTGGCTATTTCACCTTCTATGCACATAATATATTCTCTTGAAATTCGACTGATGAATGTATGCAATAGAAGTTCTTCCTGATAATACTTGCTTGAGATCTCTAGAACCCGACCTTAGTAGTTTTTCGAGGTGAAATTCTAGTGACAAGAACTTGAGGAAATGATTAAGGCCATCATTTGGACCGTTTGAGCCTAAATAGCACACCTTTGACAATATACTTTTGCACCCATAGTTTTGAGCCTATAACCACCATTTATTTCAGATTTTACCAACCTGTGACATTTACACACCCACTAGCCATATATTATCCACAATCACCCTTGTTCACCTAGACTGTAATGCTTAATTTTGTATGAAGGAGAGTGAATATGGTAGCAATGTAAAGCCTTAAACCCAATTTCGTTACCCGTATCCACAATAAAAATATTAGATAAAAAAAATAAAATAAAAAAACGAAATGTTGAAAATAGGTGCAGCCAGTATTATAATTCAAAAGGGTAATCCAAAACGAAGTTTGGGAAAAGGAGGGTTTTGGCATTTTGATAATTGGTTGGAAGATTTGAAGCAAAAGAAGGTGTGAAAAGATTCAGTGGTGTTGCCGTAAAGTCATGGGTCTAGGTGAACTTCAAGCTTAAAAATAACATTCGACCTACCTTAGCCGAGGCCGCAATAATACAAGCCGAAAAGTCTTTTTGTTCCTCAACTACTTGTGTTCTGCATTAGTAGAGATTCTCTTCGGTATGAAACATCAAGTCTTCTTGAGTATGCAGTAATCGGTTGGATGAAAGAGAAGCCGCACACACACACTTGAAAGGCCATTTCCAAGGTAAGCTTGATTTCTAAAAACTCTAGTTGGATGAGGATTTCGATACTACAAGGGAAGTGGTGACATGTCCCTGAGAGCTATCCATGCCATGAACGACAGAGAATCCGGATGTTGAAGTTAGAATCATACGTTGCTTTGTTTTCATTTAGGAGTACACATTCATTTATTCATTCATTTATTCAATTATTCATTCATTCATTCATGTTTAATATAAGAGTCATGCATCGTAGAATTAAAATTTGTGCTTCATTGTTGCTTGAGGACAAGAAATGATTCAAGTTTAGGGGTGTGATGAGTGAGCAAAATATTCACTCATATATCGCAAATTCAGGCTTAAATTATTGTTTAATTCCTCATGTTTATGTGATTTGATGAGTTTTCTGAGTGTACAGGTGATTTAAGCACAGGTACGGAAATCGAGATGAAAAAGTATACAAAACGAAATATTTTAGAGCAAAGGAAAACAGGAAGACAAAGACAAAGCCATCGCCGATCAATCGCGTCAAACTAGCCGATCGATCGGCCCAACTACGCGAGTCAAACAGAAGGAACGCCAATTGATCATCGCATGCGAGCCGATCGATCGTGAGCTCAAGGAAATCCGAGGCCGTATCAGCGCCGATCGATTACGGGTCATCAGCCGATCGATCGGCGAACGCTCTTCACGCAGTAAGATGTCATTTTCAAGCGTTTTAGGTTCCGAATTTCCTCTAAAATTAGGTCAAACCTTGTGTTCTATAAATAGAACACAGTTTGGACGAAAAAAAAAAAGACTTTTGACACGGAAAAAAACTCAAGAGAACAAGAAGAAGAAGATTGTGCATTCATCGGAGCTGAAGGATTCGCGAAGATCATCGATTTTCAGAGTTTTTCTTCACTCTTTATTTCTTTATATCTTCTTCTCATTTAATTCTATGTCTATCATGAACTCTAGAATTTATTATTCGTTGTATATAATTATTAGAGGCTGATTCTCTCTTTCTAGGAGAGATTGGCTGAACTCGATGTTGATTCTTTTCAATTACAAGTAATAAATTTCTGCAATATTCAGTTTTTATGCTTGTGATTCTTGATGGTTTCTTTTATTTTCTGTTGCAATTGAGAGATGGAATAGAAGAAACTAGGCTTAATTTAATTAAACTCCAGAGAGGAAATTGGATTGAATCGGGAATAGTAAGAACCACAACTTAGACATCATAGGGATCGAGAGGTGATTGGTAGTCTAGTTATAAATCGTATGGACCGAGAGGTGATCGATTTAGAACTATAAGAGTTGTGCTTTAAATGTATTTAATTCTAGCAAGCGGACGCGTGAGTTAGGATCAAACACATAATTAGGTCAATAAGTGAGAGCTGCGATATAATTTATAACCTCTTAGAATAGTATAAAATTGAAAGTTGTGGTGAGGAATTAGTAATTGATTTAATTGAGGAAGCATCGAGGGAAGCAAATCGAACCTAGTATTTAGTTAATTGAGTGAATCCGTGAAAATTTAGTTATTTGCCATTTTAATTTAGTTGTTTTTTTTATTTTAATTTATAACATTCATTTAAATTTGATTTCTAGACAAAATAATTCTTTATTAATAGTAGTAATTAGATATAGGCATTTGTTCTCCGTGGGACGATATTCGGACTCACAATCCACTTTATTACTTGAACGACCCGTGCATTTGCGGTTACAATTCGCGTGTGTTTTTGAGCGAACAATAACAAAAAAAAATTAATACCGAATGCCGAATGTGTGAAAAAAATTGAATTTTCGATTCTAAAAACCGGTTTTACCGAAGTCAATCGGTGCAGTTATTTTGGGAAATTTATTCTTACCTAATATACTTCCTAGTGACCGATTTTTTTTTTTTTTTGCATTTTTTTGGATAACCCCTTTTACTCCGTCTCTCATTGTCTCACACAGATAAGTCACTCATTCGAGCCCTAACTCATCCACCTCCTGCCGCCGACCGTCCCCGTCTCCCTGCTCGAGTGCTCTGTCTACCGCCCATCCCTGCTCGAGTGCTCTGTCAACCGTCCTCTCCCTGCTCAAGTGCTCCGGCTGGCCCTCTCCCTGGCCCCTACTCCGCCTAGCCGTCCACTGCCTCGGGACCCCCGCTCTGCCGCACCAAACGATGAGCCCCACGAGGGCCTCCCCGAGGAACCCAACTTCCACTATCCGCCACTCCGCCTAAGCGCCTCTCCCCGGCCCCACACTTATTCCCGCGCTCTCCCTATCTACTGGTAGCCAAACGCCCAAAGCCCCTAACCTCCCTCACGTTCACGATATCAGCTAAGTGTTTTAATTTTTTTTTCCAGTTTAATGCACTTTCCACTCAGCACTATCTTTGTTTTTTTTTTCCTTTCATAAAACTTCATTTGTTGATCTCTGTATCATTGTCTATTGAGTCGCTCTATAAGATGACGAGGCATGGCAAATCAAAGTTCCAATGCGCTCTTATTTTTTTGGAGTTTGATTGTTTGATTGTTTTTTATTTTTATGTGTGTATGCTTATGTGATTTGGTTGGGAATTTGCTATATGAAACTGAGTGAGTGAATGTTTATGTGTGTATGTTTGATTGTTTGTGTGTGTATGTTTGATTGAGTGTGTGAATGTTTACCTCTCTCACGTTCACGGTCTCAGTAAATTTGTGAAATTATGGAATTGTTTATGTGTGTATGTGTGTATGTTTGTAACTTTGTGTATGTATGTGAGTGTGTATGTCAAGTTTATCGTCGAACTTGGCACATTTGACAAAACTACTCAATGGATGAAATACTGCCATGCCCACGTGCTTATCTGATTATATGTAATTTGGATATATAGGGGCTGTGATTGAAATTAGAAATAATCTTCTTTTTTTTTTTGTTGAATTCGATTTTTTTACCGAATAACCGATTTCAATAACCGAATTTCAGTTATTCGGTGCAATCGGTTATTAGGTAAAAAAAAAAAACAGTTTCGATTATTATTTTTGGAAAACTAAAAATTCCGTTTCGGTTTTTAAAACGTCCAAAAAACCGCATAACCGCACCGATTTTACCCCTAGTGTATTATATTGGAATGCCTAAAATACCCCACCTCTCATAGAATTAACTACGAGAAGAGCAAGGAAAAAAGAAAAACTCAAAAATCCCAATTTCTCTCTTCTGGGCATGCTTCACGATCTGTGTAAGAGGCGCTCTCTTTGTTCACCTCTCTTGGGACAATAAGGACTCGTTCTTTCTCAGGAACTAGCCTTTTAGCTATGAAGGTGGCGAGGACGAGGATAGCGAGTCGTTCTGTCCCGACTCGGCATGAATGGTTGAGTCGGACGAGTTGTCCTTGTCTCACCTCCGCAAGCTGACTCGGAGCTAAAGCGAGTTGGGTTAAGGATCATGGAGCTTCTCTCCGAATCGAGAGGCTAAAGAGGCTTTGCACGCTGACGTGGCTTTTGGAGGACTCACCGGGGAAAAAGGCGGTGAGTTTGGGCGAGTTTTACCCATACCATATATGGGCACGGAAGTGCTCATTGCTGGCTGACTCAGGCTGGGTCTCGGTGTTGCTGCGAGTTGACTTCGGTCTTGTTTACTGTTGCTAACATTGCTATGTTAAATTTTTAACTACTTGATCAGCATTTAAAGTTTTTATATTTTATTTCTTTTCAAATCTGATCGGATATTTGTTTGTCCATGAGCTGATTAACCAGCTTGCTCTTTTGATTTTAATTGTTGAACTCTAGCATTAAAAAGATTATTAAAACCAGACAAAACTCATCCTTGGTGCAAATATGCTCAGACCCAAAGCTAATAAACATCCAAGATGAGAAGCATAAAAGGAAAATAATAAGAAGTGTATTACATATTTGTGAAATGTAGAATATAGTGGAATTATAGGATTAGTTGGTTAAGTTGTTTTTTTTTTTTGGAGATTGTTGGTAATGGACGAAGGATTATAACCCTCATTTGTCTCTGCGTAGATTCTAAGAGGTGGGGTATTTTGGGCATTATAATTTAATACACCAGCACCTGAAATAGATGTGCAAAGACCCGTCAAATAGTAGACGAAAATATCCATTTGGACTTCGATTACCACGAAAAAACAATTCAAGGATTATCTGTGCTAATAAAAAAAGATCAAGGATCAAATTATCGTCCGACCACAAATTTGGGGACCATTTGAACTAAAAACCTTAAAATAAATACTCAAGTTTTAAAAATAATTGAGTAAATAGCCAATTCATGAAGGGAGAATTGCAAAATAAGGTCATTCTTCGTGCCACTAAATAATCTATACCCCAAATGGTGTGCTCTCTTTGTTTCTCCTCTATGTTTGTAGTGTAAAATTTGAGGTACAAATTAAAAGTTCAATATAAAATGGATATGGATTATTAATGTGTCAAAAAAAGGCATTCTTCAAAATCCATCATTCATTAAATACTTACACATGTGTTTGACCACTCTGTTAATTACTATTACGCAAGTAATTGATACACTTGGTTGTTTTGTTATATTTTCTAAATGATTGAGTATTTGTATAAATTAAGTGTTGAAAATTGGGTATTCATTATAATTTCTCATAATGAATATTGTTGGTATGTAATTTGAACGAATGCCGTAATACGCACCTCTTAGATATGATGCGACAATAAAAACGGAAGAATTGGTCGAGACCATGAAAGACATATAGGGTTTTTGAAGTGGTTCGGCCCTCCTACGGAGTAATAACCTACATCCACTTTTTATGGTATTTTCGGTGCTTTTTTAACAATGGATTCCGTCCAAGCAATCTTCCAATCCCTTTCCCAGTCCCTTTCTTCCACTTTTCTAGACTTAGAGAGAGAAAGACGATACTGTGTCGGGGCTTAAACATCCCATTCCTTAATTTAGGAGGTTTGGTGACACCCAATCAGCCATACTTCCCTCAAATTCGGGGAGTGGTTTACAAACTAATCACATTGGGAATGTGAGCGTCTACAGTACCTGTCAGACGTCCAACGTTCGGGGGTAGTTGATCATCATAAACGCAAGATCTAAATCATAGTATGCTGACCCCGGCTCGGGTCGGGGGTCGCCAGCTTAGTGGGTCGAATCCTCCGTATCCGGTGAAGTTCTCGCCCCCTCTCCGAGGCTATCTTCACAGGACTTGATCACCTCCAAGGCTCTGCGATCTTCTTGTTTAGCTATCCTTCTCCAAGGATCTTATTACGAGAAGGGCTCCACCTTTAGTGATGCCCTCACTGACCATCCTCGTAGGTGCTAGAGCGAAGGTTATCTACGACAACCCTAGCTCCTGACTCCCTCGAGGATAGCTTCCTTGAGGACGTGGCGATGTTGCGCTGTCTCTTAGGATTTCTCATCTTGCGGTTTTCGCTCTTTGGGGTCTATGTCCCCGAACCTACGACCGAGGGCGAAAAATCACTTATAACACCTGCCCCCCAATCCTGGAGGCATGTATCGTGCCCTTTGGGATTCCTTCTTCGAGACGCTTCTTTCCTAAAAATTTGCGTCGCTTGAAGGCCATCATGCATTAAATATTCTGACATCTTTTGGGTATTAAGCCGTTTTGATGGGATTCTGCTGACGTCAGGTCATGAAGAGATTCTCTTCGAAAATCCCTGACTGTCGGATAGAGAGGAGAAGGTTTCCATCGGACGCTCCGTAATCACGCTCGGGGTTTGAGGCAAAAAGGTGCGAAGAGACTACGCCTCTTCGCTTCTCCCTCATCACCTATAAATCTCCCATTTTCCTCCATTTTGCGAACTTTTCGAACCTTCACACAAATCGCCATTTCTCTGAAATTACCAAGTTCTCCAGTTTCTCGAGACTTCGACGCTTCCGCCGGTTGCCCTTCATCCTTAGAGAACTTCGCCGAATCATCAGCATCTCCGACTTTCCAGTAAGTTCTCCGAACTCACCTCAATCCTCCGTCCTTCAAACATCTTAGGGTTTAGACGTTTTGAGCGATTTTTGGGTTTGGTAAGATTTTAGCAGCTTACTTTTCTTTGAAAAAATATCCAGCGAGTCTGCATCGTCTTCATCGGGTGCCCGGTTTGGGTCTGAACCCTCGTCCGAGCACTCAGAACCCATGCCTCCGGCTTCGCCAGTGGTGCCCTCGCCGCCACTGCCTTTGGTTGTGGAAACGAGAACGAAAAAGAAAAAGGGGGTGACGAAGAAGACTCTGAGTGCTCCGGTTCCTTCTCCGACGATCGTGGTAGGCGACCCGGTATCGCAATCGTCTGAAACCACGGCTACAAGGCCTGCATCCTCGACCTCGGGTTCACGGGTGACCGAGGCTATTCACATCGAGTCGCGTTAGACGATACCCGCTCCGCAGCTGCCACCGAGAGCAAAAACGATCGCTACCGAAGATCCCGTCCTTGCGTCGCCTTCGCCCACCATTGCCGCAGAGAACAGAGTCTCCACATGCTCCAAAAATGACGTGGAGCACATCCAGGAGCATTCCATTTGCCTGGGGACATAACCACCTGGGCGATGTCCATGGAGGAGCGCTACAATTGCCCGCCCCGTTCATTGGTGGCCTTTAACAAGGCCATAATGAAGCATAAGGAGTGGCTACCACTGCATTCCCTCGTCCGAGGAGTCCTTGCCCATTGGGGCCTCTCGCCGAGCCAGCTGAACCCGAATGCCTACAAGATTATGGTGGGGATGCACATTCTGTGGAGGAGGCTATTCAAGGTCGACCTGGCAATAGAAGAGGTCTGCTGCCTCTACAAGCCCTCCTCCAAGAAGTCAGAGGTGGGGTACTTCTTCTTGGCTCATTGGGAGAAGAAGAAGATTATGATGAAAAACTTGTCATCCTCATGCGAGGGATGGAAGGACAAGAACTTCTGGATTGGAGGGAACTTCGACCCTTACAGCTTCGTGGAGGATGCCCAACCTGTCTCGAGGAACTATAATGTTCCTGGTAAGGCTCTTCTTAGCATTTTCTTTCCTTCTTTCTGTTTGCTGCATTTTCTTGTCTAAGACCCGTGTTTATGCAGAATCTTTCCTTTGCACCTCATTAACCCAGGCCCAAGACGAGCAGATCTATACTGCCCTTGCCTCCCCTGACGAGGGTAGAGACATCCGGGCTCTCGTCACTGAGGACAATTTGGTCGAGTACGGGTAGATTTCCACTCGAATGGAGCTGGATCAGGACCAAGTACATAGGCACAAATTAGGCCCGAGGAAGCTGAAGACATTTGCGGAGCCTTCAGCTAAGGTCGCCCCATCGAAGAAAACCACTGCCTCTCGGCCACTGAAAAGGAAAAGTACGGCCTCGTGTTCGAAGAAGCCCGCATCTTCCAAGTCCATAGCCCCACCGCCTCCGACAATGGAGTCCGGAGACGAAGATGAGGAGTCTCTGGTGAGGCCTAAATGATCGCAGACGGAGCTCAAGGTAACTCCCGAGGTCGTTTCGACCTCACAAGCCGGCGCTCTCGCTGAGTCGGTAGGCGCACAGGTGCCTCTGAGGACCACTTCGATGATCACGCACAGGCGCTCGAAGCCACGGAGGAGATCTTCCACGATGGATACCCTGCGGTTACTCCAACCCTACCACCAGCCCTGGTGGAAGATCCTCTTCTAAGCGTCGAGGACTTCAAGGTGGAAGGGCAAGTAGATCCGGTTCCTCCGAGGCAGACTTCGCCTGCAAGATCCTCGACCCAAACTCCGCCTGGGTCGAGGCGCTCAGCTCCCATCGTCCTCGACGACGGTAAGCAGTTGAATATCTTGTAAAGACAAGTGACGTAAAATAACACTTCTTGCAACTGACAATAACCCGTTTTGTACTTGCAGACGAGCTGTTCAGCCAACTGGGGCCCCAACCTTCGGTGGGTACCTCGGAAGGCTAAACCCCCGCCCCTAAATCTTCCACCGGGGACGAATACAATGAGGAACTGGTAGTGGAAGATGCTCCTTCTTCGGGAACTCCGCCCCCGATGGAGAGTGACATCCACCGCCTGGAAGTGGCGACTACTTCGGCCCCCTTGCCTACCAGGACACCGACCGGAGAGACCTCAAGGAGGGAATTCGCCAGTGCTTCCCAAGATCCCTCGGGAAGCTCGGAGAGGGCGGTCCCTCCCAAGGATCCCATGGACGATTTCTTTGTTCCTCCAGTAGGGACTCCTTATGGCGAGGGTTCTTACACTCCCTCAGGGTCCTTCCCATTGGTCTCCGATCTCGATCCTATGCTGGACGAGATCTGGTCGGATGAAGAATTAAAGCAGCTGTCCGAGGAGCCGCTTCAGGCTGGCAATCGGGAGGGGATGCGGTTGCTCTCGAGGGTAAGATTTATCGAGGCTTTCTCCTTCGAAGAGCTAACACGCTCGTTTCTAACTGTTTTATTTATTGCAGGCTTTCCTTGCCAACTTCGCCTCCTCCTAGAGGTCTGAGGCCATCTTCACCCAGGGTAGAGAAGCCCTACTACGCCTTCGCGAAGAGAAAAAGATGTTGGCTATCGAGATCCGTGAGGCCTCCTCCCAAGCGGATCTTTGGACGAGGATGATGGAACTCACCAACGAAAGCCTCAGGAGCTCCAGAGACCGCGGGAGAGAACATGCGGAGGAGGTGGCCAAACTTCGGAGGGAGTTAGAAAAAAAGAGAGCAGCTCGCGCGGAGGCAAAGGCCAAATTCGAGGCTGAGCTGGCTCAAGCGAAGTTACAGCAAGAAGAGGCGTGGAAGGCCCTGGAGGAAGAGCGCCGCATTCGCGAAGAGAACTCTCTCTCTGAGAAGGCAACTTTCGAGGCAGCGCTCAAGGATGAGAAGGACTTGAGAGTGGCAGCCGAGACAAGGATCCAGGCACTCGAAGACGAGCTCAAAACCGCCCGAGGTGAACTCAGTAAGACCGAGGCTGACCTTAATAGTGCTAGGGCTAGAATCTACTGTACCGTGGCTGACTACAAAAGGAGCCTCGCTTTTGACAACCTTATTGAATTAAGGAGACAACAATGGATCTCCGACTTTCACGAGAGTGTAGGCTACCGAAACGAGATCAAGTTGGCCACCATTGATGGCGCCAATCGGGTGCTTGATAAACTTAAGGCTCTTCACCCCGAGTGGAACTTCGTCGAAGAAGTCAGGCGCACTCTCCCTCGACTGCCGCCTCCGCCTAGCTAGCCATCGAATTTGTACTTGTATTTTTATTTTTATTCGGAGTCCTTCTTTCAGGCGCCCATCTCCTGTAGTTTCTCCATAAATAATATAACTTAACTTTTGCTTTCACACAAGTGTATATTTATTTCTTATACAGCTCACGAATCTGTTTACTTAACTAATATGATCAAATCCCTCCGGGATGGACTATTAAAATCAATTGTGTCCTCTACGAGGATCACAACCCGAATTATGCCCTCACCGAGGGTCACAACCAAGACAAATTACATGACTATTTAGATCGTGACTCGAACGTGACTTCATTCGAAAGATGCTCCGAGTTACTACGGGTTCTTCATTCTCCGAAGAATTATCCCGAACCAAGCTCCTTCTCCGAAGGAATGACCTTGGCCAAATCTAATAGCCAACGTAATTTGAAAGCACTCTATTACTTACAACGGTCCCCGATGCTTTCGAATAGGGTGTGGCATCTTGACTTATACGCATTGGTGATCAGACTTAGTTTACTTTTTCAAAATTTTCCTAAGTCTTTCACACCTCGGAGTTCTTCCTTTAAGCGTACCTAGGTCTTCTATCTCCTTTGAAAAATAGAATAGTTCTAGGAGAAAATTAGCCAAATACTTCCCAAGTTAGTCCCCGAACAGGTTCCCTTCTCCGAAGGTAATGGCCTGACAAGACAAACCTTTGTGTGTCAGGAACTTCAACGATTAAAGCCTACGTAAGCCCTTCGAACCCACGTGTTCTAGCCTTGCCCGTCTACGAAGTACCTATAGGCCGCACCTATTTCTCTATGGTACCCCGGATTGCCATCTTGTCTCCTTGAGCGCCTCCGCGGTCAAGAAGACAGTCGAAGGTAGTGCTTCTAAGAGTCCGCTCCGCGGTTAACTCCTTTATACGCCGAGTTTAAAGTCTACTCCGCAGACTTTTGAGTTTATAGTCTACTTCGCAGACTTTTTTTTTATATGCAACATACTTGGTACCAAACTTGCTGAACTTTTATTAATTTATCGCTGAATTACAACAGAATGACAATATAAGAGGGAAAATAAATTACAAGCGAGGGAAGCTTATTGGTAATAGTTCTTGAGATGCTCCGCACTCCAAGGATGTATGATCGAGACCCCGTCGAGGTTCGCGAGTTGGTAAGCTCCTGATCGTAGAACCTCGGTGACTTGATAGGGCCCCTCCCATGAATATCCGAGCGCCCCAGCTCCTGGCTCCTTGGTGTTTTGAAATACTTGCCTGAGGACAGTGTCTTTGACCTTAAACTTTCTTTCCTTTACTCTGGAGTCATAATACCTCACCATCTGCTGCTTCTGGGCATCCATTCGTACTCTCGCAACCTCTCTTTTTTCCTCAATCATATCTCTTTCCACGGCCAGGAGTGAAGTGTTGGCTTCCTTGACAAAATTCTCATATCGAAACGAAGGAACTTTCACTTCTACAATCGTTGACTGAGTGAGTCGAGACGTCTTTTCAAGGTAACTTTGATGATCTTGTTGACGGCCTCGACCTGACCATTACTCTGCATATGATAAGGTGCTGAGAAGTCCTTGTTGATGCCAAGCTGATCACAGAGGTTCCTCACTGCCTGATTATCGAACTGGAGAGCACTTTCCGAAACAAGGGATTGAGGTATCCCGAACCTGTAGATGATATATTCACGGAGGAACTTCGTAAGGTTTTTCTTGGTGATGGTGGATAAGAGGATAGCCTTGACCCATTTCGTGAGGTAATCCACTGCTACGACGGCAAATTTGAGCCCTCCGGGCGCCGTTAGCAGCAGACCGATGATGTTAATTCCCCATTTTGCGAAAGGCCACGGGCAAAAAATAACCGTGAGAAGCTCCGGGTAAGCCCGAATAAGTGCAGAGTACCTCTGGCACTTATCGCACTTCCTTCAAGTAATCGGTTGCATCTTGCTTCATCGTGGGCCAATAGTACCCCTGTAATAGAGCTTTGTGTGCGAGGGATTTCCCCCCAGCGTGATTCCTATAGACTCCATCGTGGATCTCACTGAGGACTCTCTTGGCTTCTTTGTTGGTAAGGCATTGAAGCAATCTTTTGTATAACTTGTTGTTCAGCAGTAAGTAGTGTTCGGCATGGTACTTGACCCTCCGGGCCTATTCTCGGTCTTCTGCTAGCTTATCCTCCTTCAGATAGACGATAATTTCGTCCATCCACTTTGGGGGCTCCATTTGCCTATCCCGATCCTCCTCCGAAGGAAAGGCGAACTCAACAATGAAGTTAGCCAGGGCCTACCCCTTAATTGCAATCCGTGGTTGATATAGGATTTCGAACTGTGTCAACTTGACCACCCACTTTGCAAGTCTGCCCGAGACCTCTGGTCTACACAGCACTTGTTTCATCGGGTGGTTAATGAATACGGCCATCGGGTGAGCCAAGAAGTAATGCCGTATCTTCTTGGTCGAGGTGATAAGAGCGAGGGCGAGTCGTTCGAGCTCATGATACCTCAGTTCAACGTCGAGGAGACGTTTGTTGACGTAGTACACCGGCATCTATACCCCGGCTGCCTTCTGGACAAGAATTGAACTGACTGAATGCTCTGATACCGCGAGGTAAGTGAAAAGCCTCTCCCCTTATAAACCGGGGCATGCCCAAGATAAACCTTGAGCTCTTGGAAGGCTCGTTCACATTCCTCGGTCCAGGCAAACTCCTTACTGTCACGCAGAACGTTGAAGAATGGGAAACGCTTATTAGTTGACCGTGATACAAACCTATTCAACACAGTAATGCAACCTATGAGCTTCTGGACTTCTTTCCCTCTCCGAGGAGGCCCCATGTCGAGGATGGCTTGGATTTTCTGAGTTAGCCTCTATTCCTTGTTGACTGACCATGAAGCCTAAGAACTTCCCAGCTCTGACTGCGAAGGTACACTTGTTCGGATTGAGCATCATATTGGTTTGTCGAAGGATGGAGAAGGTTTGATCTAGGTGCGTGACGTGATCTCGAGCCACCACACTCTTGACTAGCATGTCGTCGATGTAAACCTTCATCGAGACTCCCAATAACTCCGTGAAGATTTTATTCACGAGCGTCTGGTAAGTCGCCATTGCAATCTTCAAGCTGATGGGCATAACTTTGTAGCAATATAGTCTGCGGTCAGTGATGAAGGCCCTGTGCTCCTCGTCACGGTGAAACGTGGGGATCTGGTTGTACCCCAAATATGCGTCCATGAAGCTGTGGAGTTAGTGGCCCGCGGTTGCATCGATCATCTGATCAATTTGGGGAACGGGGAAGCTATCCTTCTAGCAGGCTTCATTGAGGTTGGTAAAATCCACGCAACATCTCCATCTCATGTCTGGTTTTGGGACCAGAATGGGATTCGACACCCAGGCCGGATACTTCGCTTCGCGAATGATTCCGGTTCCGATAAGCTTATCGACTTCGTCTTTAAGCAGTTGGGCTCTCTCTGGATCGAGGGGTCTCCTAAGCAGTAGACAAGCAATGATGGCCTCGCGTACTTCTGGACTCAGCAAGGTCCTAATCTTTACTTTACGAGTTGGATCAAGGCCGTCGACGCTTATTTCCTCGGTGTCTTTGGCCGGACCCGTTTATTGCTATTGAGCCAGTAGCCGGGGGTCTAGTTCATACCGAACATTAGGAACCCCGATTATAAAGGCTTCCTTAGCTAGCCCTGCTTCCCCAGCTATCTGCTTTCCCTTTAAGTCAGTGTTAGCCGATCTGATGCTCGTAGTATAGCACATTCGAGCCTCATATTGATTTCCTCGGACGACTCCGACACTGCAGGGTGTGGAAAACTTCAAGCAGAGGTGGTAGATCGAAGTTACTGCCCTCATGGCCACGAGGGTGGGATGGCTGAGAATGGCATTATAGGAAGATCCACCTTTGACCACCATGAAATTGGATATAGCGGTCGACTTCTTCAGCTCTTTTTCGAATGACACAGCTAATTCTATACTTCCCTCTGGGAACATAGAATCTCCTGTGAAGCTACGGAGAGGGCTTGCAGCTACTCGTAAACTCCGGGGACTAATCCTTATTTTCTCGAGGACATCCAAGTATAGGATATCCACCGAACTGCCATCATCAATTAGACATCGGTGGACCAGGTGGTTCCCGATCATCGCAGTGATGACCAGGGGGTCGTGATGTTGAAAACGGACGCCTTCGGCGTCCGCGTCTGTGAATGCGAGCTCGTTCACGGGTCTCTGAGGGGTGTGCGAGGCTTCCTTCGTAACCTGGAACACACTTCCTGAAGGCCTCTGCCGCACCTCTCGGGCGTATTCCTTCAATGCTCGTCGAGATTGTCCCCCGGGATAAGGGCCTCCCGAGATCGTACGGATCTCACCTTCGATTTTTCGATTGGGCGGATTTCTTGCTCCGCGGTCCGCGTCTTTACCGTACCCAATAAGCTTTCCTCGACGATTGAGATATGCTATCTCATCCTTCAGGTCGAAACAGATTGCAATGGTGTGCCCCGTGGCATTGTGGAACAAGCATAACTTGTCCTTGTGCTTCTCAAGCACCTTTCCCTTCAAGGGCACAGGAGGTCGGAAGTCAACCTGGCTCCGCTAGTTGACGTAGATCTCCTCTATCGAGGCGGTAAGCTCTTGATACCGACCGTACTGCGGTTTGCGAGCTCATACCGACTCTGGGTGCGGGCCTAACTCGCGAGGCCTCTTCTCCTCGTGGGACTGTCGGCCACTGCCCGCGGGGCTTTCCCCGGGTCTCTTCATCTTCTTCCGCCGGTCCCCTTTGGGGTTTCCTCAGATGGTCTTCACGATCCCGAACTTCTTCGAAGTCAGGGCCTTTGCATTGATGTAGTTCCTAGCTCGATCCAGGAAGTCAGAATACGCCTGCGGTGGCTTCTTATTGATCGAGAACGCAAAGGGCGTGTCCTCTCGAACCGCCGAACTGGCGGCCAGAAGCAAGGCATCATCAAATAGATGTCCCACTTCTACCGTGGCCTTGGTGAACCTCTGAAGCCAGGCCTGGAGGCTTTCACCATCCCTGTGCTGGACTCGGGAGAGGTAAGCCAAATTCTTAAGGTGTCTTCGACCTACCAAGAATTGTGTCGCGAATTTCATTCTCAGCTCTTACCAACTCGCTATAGAGTCGATACGAAGTCGATACCTACGCTTTCCTCGAGAGGGTCATATCGAAGAGTCAACACTTGATGGCGACAAAATAGCCATAAGCGTGCGCCCACGAGGAGTAGACTCCTAAGTGGTTAGAGGGGTCCCCGCTTCCATCGAACAAGCTTACCTTCGGCAGCCTGAAATGGTCGGGGATGGGTGTAGCAATGAGGTATTCCGTAAGGGAAGTGAAATCTCCATCCAGAATACCATCACGGGAGTCCACGTCGAGAAGTCTTCAGAGACGCTCAATCTCTGCGGGCGAGAACTCTTGCGTCCCTAGGGTATGCCTGCTAGTAGCAGTGGTTGTTGATCTCTCACGGAGCTGATCTCTCACCGGGGTCTTCTGAGAACCCCATCCTGTGTAGGCACACGCCTTGCCGGCAGCGGCGGCAAATAGCCCAATCTCTGAATGATAGAGCTGGGTTGAGTTGGAGTTCCACCTCCTTCGGTGGCGGGGCACGACGGTTCGGCTTGTTCTAGCGGCAGCGACACTCCTCCAGAGTGGGCCGCAAACCTGCGAACCGCCGCTGTCCGACGGTTGCGGGGATTACAGGCCTCATGCGTGGACTCGCCGCCGGAGTCTCGGTCCTGGGCTGCCACGGTGGTGCCTCCGACACCCTACTTGGTAGCGGCCTCCTCATCGTCGACCTTCTGCCGTGCCCGGAGCACGTGAGCCTGTTCTGCGTCTGTCAAAAGTGGTGGTTGGCTCCAGTTTTTAACCAACGTCTCCACCAAACCGATCATTCTTACCATGGACTCCTCCATGTGGTGAATCCGGTCCTCGAGCATATCCTGCTCGGAGGTCATATGGTTCTTTCCGTTACTGTGGGTAGTGGGTGCCATTGATCTCTGATCAAATAGCACGGCAAGAATCTCAAGAGATAGGAAAGAAAATCTGGAACGGAGGTTTGGTCAGGCCTTCCTTCTAGTGTCAATTTGTTGGTATGGAATTTGAACTTCAACGCCGTGATTCGCACCTCTTGGATGTGATGCGGCAATGAAAACGGAAGAATTGGTCGAGACCAAGAAAGACACAGGGGGTTTTTGAAGTGGTTCGGCACTCCTACAGAGTAATAACCTACATCCACTTTTATGGTATTTTCGGTGGTTTTTAACAATGGATTCCTACCAAGCAATTTTCCAACCTCTTTCCCAGTCCCCTTCTTCCCCTTTTATAGTCTTAGAGAGGGAAATAGGGTACTGTGTCAGGGCTTAAACATCCCATCCCTTAGTTTAAGGAGTTTGGTGACCTAAAACCTAATAAGCCATACTTCCCTCAAATTAGGGGAGTGGTTTACCAACTAATCACATTCGAAATGTGAGCGTCTACAGTACCTGTCAGATGTCCCTCGTTCGGGGGCAGTTGATCATCACAAACGCGAGATTCGCGGGTCGAATCCTCGGCACCCGGTGAAGTCCTCGCCCCCTCTCCAAGGCTATCTTTGCGGAATTGATCACCTCCAAGGCTCCGCAATCTTCTTGTTTAGTTATCCTTCTTCGAGGATCTTATTACTAGACGGGCTCCACCTTTGGTGATGCCCTCACGGACCATCCTCGTGGGTGCTGAAGCGAGGGTTATCTTCGACAACCCTAGCTCCTGACTCCCCCGAGGATAGCTTCTTTGAGGACGTGGTGATGCTGCTCTGTCTCTTAGGATTTCTCATCTTGTGGTCGTCGCTCATTGGGGTCTACGTCGCCGAACCTACGACCGAGGGCGAAAAATCACTTACAACAAATATTATTATAATAATTATGTATTTATTTGTTGTATTTTGACCATAATATTCTTAAAAATATTGCTATGTGACAAACACGTGAATGACTTTCAGAAATCTTTTTAAGGAATATGATTAATGACACATTTTCGTGGTGTAAGGAATTTTAAAGTAATGAATTAAAATGAATGAGGCAATGTGAAACACGACCCTAATAGAGTAAACATTAATAGAATTTATCTTAGTTATTGCATTTTATTCTATATGAAGGTGTATATTATATATTTATAATGTGAAGTGGTTGAGTCCAAAGTATTTAGTGGTCTATGCAGTTACTCCTTAGGTTCTTCGCTAGAGCAGTGCGTTCAATATGTAATTACATGTTTAAATTACATATTATTGTTTAAATTCTTGCCTAACAGTATTCTTACATTTAAAAAAATAATAATTTCTCCTTTTCCACGATTATGCCAAGTTTCATGAACCTTTCGTTTCAATTTCCTATACATTTCCTCTCAATCATCACTGAAACCAAATAGGGTTAGATTAAGAAAACATGTATATTCTTTTATTATAAAGCCATGGATTATTTATAAGAGAAAATAAAATAAAGCATTGTGGATATACATTCGGATATTATGATCCCAAAAGTCTTCAACAAATAATTTCGCTCCATTTTATCAGCTGTGGATATCTTCCTCAAATAATTTCCATCGTTTTTTTTTTCACTTCTATCTATATTTTTAAGTGCTTACAACATCAACACATAAATTTAAGTTTGCTTTAAAAAAACACACACACACAAATGAAATCAATCCCTTAATAATTCTGTGGCTTTTTTTGTGTTGACTAATTTCTCAACTGCTTTTTGCATAATTTAGGCTAGCTATTGCTTTCTTTCACTTAGTGCTAATCGACGTCAAATGATTTTCTTGGCGTATCCAAATTACATAATATTCCTATATATGATATATATTTTTTCCTTCTTGATTCCTGTAACAAAATATTAAAGAACTACTAGATTTTTTTATCCATTATATGACATAGTAGATTCATTGAGATCTTGAAATTAATATCTTTCAATCATTTTTTTAAGTGTAGTGAAATTCAAGCGAAAAAATTAAGTAGAAAATTTACAATACATGTCATTTGGGACTAATGCGAATATGCAATTAGCAACACAATTTTAATGGACATTTAATTTTACATTTTCACAAAGCTACCACTCAAAATTAAATATTCTAAAGATAAGATCTTGTAGGCATTTTGAAAAGCAAAAGCAAAAAAATAAATAAATAAATAAATAAAATAAGAATAAATTCGCCTAAATTGAATTTATTTTTCAAGTTGATTCTACATTTGGCCTAAATATTTCAAATTGGCAACTTTCCATTTTGATATTATTGATATATTATACTCAATATGAAAATTATATATATATGTATGTATATAAATTTAATTCTTTGAGGGTATTCTGTCACATTCACTTTGGGCACAAACAAATAACTTTCATATTATTTGTATAGTAATCATATCATGAAGCAACTATACAAGAGCAAGAGAAGTTGTAGGACTTTATAAATTAAAAATATTGAGTTGAACATTAGATTTTGCAAGAAAGAGTTGATATGAGGCCATCCTTTTTAATGTTATTATTGAATTGTTTCTTAATATTGTTGCTTTTCGTACGTATGTGTTAGGACCATAGTTTTTTTATACAAGTATGAATCCTTTTTTTCTATTCCATTGCTCCTTTAAATCTGTTTCATTACAGAGACAAAAACAAAACGACGTAGCATTCCAAATGACTAAACAAACGACGACCCACTAAACAAAACGACACAACTACCTAAATGATACAGTTACTGCTAAAAGACGTAAACGACATATAAAATAGTCCTGACCATAATAATGCCCCCATCTCCAAATAATCCTTGTCCTCAAGGATTGACGACGAAAAGAAATTCAGGACTCTTCGAAAACACTTCATACAATTTCTTGGGCCTAAAAACAAACAAAACCACTACCAATAATTCACCTCAGTTGGGCCAATAGACTTAGTGGCCCATCAGGTAAAGCCCAAAGCCTGCATCTGGTTTCACATGTTTAGCAGATGGCAAAATTGCGAAATAAAGCCAATTTGAGAGCCCGTTATTATTTTATACCCCGTTTAGTTCAGTCCATTTTCTTTATTTTAATTTCTAAGTGGAAGGACGAAAATACCCTTTCTGTTAATGGGTTTCAGCTGCCCTAATTTAATCGTCTTCCTTCTCATTCTCTCTACTATGCTCATTCTCTCTCTAGATCTCTACGACGTCGCCGATGTCCGCATAGTGCAACCAGACGATTTTCAAGCTCGGTGATTCTTCCGATAGTACAAACCTGCTTGGATCTCCGGTGGCCGCGCAAACACTCTCCTCGGCCACGCTTTGCCGTACCGTGATCTGCTACAATATTTCTGTCAGTCTCTCTTCACGAGTGTATTTTCTTCTTTTCACCATTCTTCAATAAAAAATTTTAAATGTTATTTGTTCTCTTTGCTGTTCTTCATCAAGGCTTTAGGTGTTCTTGGATTTGAATAATTTTATGTTAGTCTAAAATTACAGGGGTGTTATCAAGGAATTTCACTCTAAAATTTTTCTGATTAATTTTTGTTGACAACAATATTGGATATTTAGTATTGATTTATATCAGGTCATAGAAAACTGTGATATGTGTAGATTTATGGCTTCTTTTCTTTTTTTTCCTCTTTGAGAATCCGTTTCTGTTGAAGTTGTCTTCAGACCAATGGGTTTAGGCATTTGAGTTTGTTGGAACAAGTCAAGCTCCGGTGGTGTTTTGGCTTCAGCTTTCTCTAAAGTATCAATGTTGTTCTTTCCCAAATTTACTTAGAGAAGAGAAAAAAATAAGGGTAAAAAGTGAATTAATGTCTCCGAAAAAGAGAGGGAATTTTTTAGAAGGTAGAATATGGGCGGTCACTAATGTATCAATATTTGGTCATTCTGCTTGTATTAGCTACAGCTTAGTGCTTGCACAATCTAGAAAAGTTCAATTATAATCCAACTTGCTTGAGAGTTAATTTGCAAAGTGTTTCTTTATTTCTGTAGTTTGATTTGAAAGGAAAAAAAAAAGATTGATATAATTACCATTTTTTATAGTTAACAAAATGTAATTGCAATTATGTTACATAGAAGTAGCTAATGACTTGGTTGGTGGATCTATGTGATACAACGCCAGAAGCAAGGATAATAAAAGAAGTGACTTGATAGATAGATCTACATAATATTACTGATTAATTGGTTAGTTGTGGTTAAAAATTTTCATCCAATTCAATCTTCAAAAGTCTCTGTTTTGTGTTTCAATAGTTTAACTAAGTCCATGCTTGAGATTGCTTTCTATGCTATTTGGGTCATCTATGTCAAAGGATTGAATATGCTTAGGCTTCATGAAAATATGCTTTTTTTGCCTAGTGGTTTGATATTTTTGAACTAAAGAGTAACCATCAAAGTTACTACTTTGTGACCTTCTAGGTTAGAACGTAATTAACAATCTAATTTGATTACTCACCGAGTTACTATTTAATACCCTACTAGTTTACTAGTTTGATTTTACTTCTTTTTTTTTTTGGATGCAAATGAATAAAAAATAACACCATTATTCATTACTAATATATGATTCTTATCTTTTAGGTGAAGGGAGCAAACAACATTATCTTCTAAGTTAAAGATGTAACTTCAAAGTTTTTTGTTGACATGGGAGAAAAGATATGTGCATGTCCAAATCCAAGGTGTGGCTAGTTTGGAGTACGGCAGAAGCACATGTACAAATCTAGCAACGCATCGTCTTAGAAATATGAGGAACTTCTTTTGATATAGGCAAAAGAATTAATTCCTTTAGATTGTTCAAATTATTACATGTACGAGACACATGAAACCTTAAATTTGAGGGAACAATAAAATGTTTCTTTTTTTTTTTTTTGGTTTCAGTAGTTGTGGTTATAAATTTAGTGCCTTCCATTTTTTTTTCCCTAGATTGTTATATCTTTTTTACTATATTAACTTGCTACTAGATCAAATAGTGATCTAATACTTTTTTTATATGCATTTCCTAGATTGTCTTGATGGTAACTAGTGGTTATCATCAAGTAACTTAGTGAATTACTTAATAGGTTACCTTTGAGTAACTTAGTGGGCTCCCAAATAGTAAATCAGTAGGTTACTATCTAGTAACTTAGTATGTTACATCAACTAACTCGAAGGTTATTTAATGTGTTACCATTTATTAAATAGTAACTCAATAGGTTACCGTCTAGTATATTACCTAGTGGATTATCAAATGGTAATTTAGCGAGTTATCAAATTGTAACTCAACAGGTTACTGTCTACTTTTGTTCTTTTAAGTTATTTATTTATTTATTATTATTTTACTCAACAAGTTTTGTAACACATAGCTTTTATACTTTGGTACATTCAAGTTTTCGTTATATAGTTACGGTACCTTTTACTAATTTAATTGTTGAGCCCCGTGATACCACTGAGTTACTAGAAGAAAACTCACAAGGTTACCATTAATAACACATTGAGTTACTAGATATGTCATACTGAGTTATTAAATGGTAATGCACTAAGTTATTACATGATAAGCCATTGAGTTACTTGATTGAATCTACTAGATTATCATAAAGTAATCCACTGAGTTAGTAACTCACTAGATTACCATCAAATAATACACTGAGTTATCAGATGATAACCCACTAAGTTACCATTAAGTAACTCACCGAGTTACCATTGAATTATTAGATGGTAACCCACTGATTTATTTAATAGTAACTCACTGAAGTACCATTGTGTTACTAGATAGTAACCTATGAGTTACTTGATGCTAACTCAGTGAATTACTATATGATAACTCATTGAGTAACTTGATGCTAACTCACTAAGTTACTAGATAATAACTAACTGAGTTGCCATTATCTAACCTATTGGGTTACCATTGAGTTATTACAAAGTAATTCATTGAGTTACTGTTCATTAACACTATGTTACTATGGCAACTCACTGGGTTACTATATGGTAACCCACTGAGTTACTCAATGGTAACTCACCGGGTTACTATATTGTAACCCACTGAGTTACTAGATGGTATCTAGTATCTACTAAGTTACTATTAAGTAAACTACCAGGTTACTATTGAGTAACACACTAGAATACCATAAAGTAATAAACTAAGTTACTAGATATTGAATTAATTGTCGGTGAATTACAAGGTTATAATAATATATTATACAAACATATTAACTTATAGCTTAAAGAGATAGCTAGGTTACTAGATATTGAATTAATGTTCGGTGACTTATTGTTTTAAAGCTTCAAAGATTTTTTTTAACATGACACTAACAATTAAAATTAGCGGTGTGTTTTTGTTCCTCTAAGAATTTGGTATACTGTTATACAAGCACATTCTGTGATATCTTATCTAAGCAAAAGCTAAAAATCATATAACGTGAAAATTTATATTAGGAACTCTACAAAACATTAAAAAAAAAACCTTCTCTTACACTTTGCAGTGGAATAAAATTCTTGAACACAATGTAACCATCAAGAGATTAATTATATCAACAAAAGCTAGAATCAAAATGTAAATTCTATCACTACGCAAGAAACATAATCATAGAGGGAGTAATTACATCATCAAAAGTTTTGAAAAATCAGTCTAAATGAACACTTAACATTAAGCAAGTTTCTAATAAACGCAAACTTCCAATGTGTTACTATGTGCAAACCAGAATTTGAACAGTTCTTGGACCAAATAGAACTTGAAAGGGCTAATATCCATGGCAGAGTCATTGAAAGCCAACTTCACATCTCAATCAATCAGATGAAGGAAATTAAAGAGAAGGGAAAATATTAAAGGAAAAAGGAAAAATCTCCGGGTAACGACCCATTTGGTGAGTAGAATCAGCTCTTGAACTCGCTCTACGACGAAATCAATCTCGCCCAAACAATCTGAGCAAAATCGACTCTAATCAAATCTAAATTTGATGATTTTCGGTCTCTACTCACTGATTTTGACGAGTCACAATCCGATGGTACCGACTTGGCACCGATTCTTCTCATCCTTCACCAGCCTCGTCAACTCAGTCTTCGACGCCCTCCGCGACACCGTTTCACCCCTCGGAGAGAGTCAAAACCCCTAGCCTGGCTGACAGTAAGCTCTGGACGTGAAGTGGCTAACATCCATGGCCGAAGAATGTCGATGCTCAAGTTCGTCTGTCTCTCACCAAGATCTCCATTGATGAACATAAATGTTTTGAAGCTTTTTTTAGAAAGGAAGGACGGAGGAGGAGTTGAGTTCTAAGGGTAGTTTTGTCTTTAAAATTTTATCTGTTAGAAAAAATGGGGTATAAATTAAAGAGGCCACTTAGAGAAGGTAAAAATTATTAAGTGGACAAACACGGGGTATTCTTCAAAATCTCCCTTAGCAGATCCCATTGAAGCCTTGGCCAGAAGAACGATGTAGGTAACTGAGCCGCCGTCGATGGTGGCCTCATTCCCGGTACACTTAGCGGCTTCCACCTGCCACATCGCCAACTCGACGGTTCCCTGCCTTTACGCAGCCACTGCCTAGCCCCGCATCTCCACTCCTTGCATCCCGGCGGACCTTCACTTGGCATCGCCGTTGTCTCTGCTCAGAGTCACCCCATAACTATCGGCTTATCGTGAGTCACCGCGACCAAGCTTCCGCGCAGTGTTCGCCATGCTTCACCTTGCCTTGCAGTTGGTTGCTTTCATCATTCCTCATCACAGCCCCATTGCTACCCTGTCCACGGTCTTGAAAAGCCGCGCCTCGCTTCACACGATCCTTGATGAACATTGGTTCATTCATTCTTCTCTGTCCTTGCCTTGTCACAAATTCGTTGTTCTTTTACTCGTAGATCTGAACCTCATCGTCGATGGCAATCATGACGGGCTGATTGTTTTTTGCGGGCCCGAGAATGTGAGCCTCGGGCGCAACGATCTCGCTGTGGATCATCAAGGTGTGCTCAACAATTATGCCGACCACGCCAATCAGATCTGGCTTGACTTCAGCGACGCCGGAAAGCTACGGCTCGTCCTTCCTGCCAATAAACCCTGTCTTGGAACGGTCGCCGACTGGATCTTTTGGTTCATCGGGTTCTACGCGACGAGATCCGTCGCTGTGGGTTGTTCTCTGATCAGATTGGACGCAGCCGCTACTTCGACGGAGACATCGGATGTCATTGGATCTGGTTTAGAGGCATGAGCATCGGCGGCTTCCGTACGGGCGCGCAACAGCGGCAACAATTCTCCCATTTGCCGTTTGACTTTCGCTTGCCCAAAAATCAGAGATTCACACCTCTGCTCAAGAAGTTAAATCCGATTTTCCTCTGCCATATCTGGCTCTGATACCAAATGTTACGAATACAAAGTTTTTTGATAAAAGTATGAATCCTTAATTCTATAAACAATGTATGAAAATTTGCAAATTCTATAAACTACGTGTAGTACAAAGTTAACCTTAATTTATGTAATTGTGAAAGCAGCACAAGCATGATTCTTAAACTTTTGTTTATTTTTAAAGAAAGCAACAATAACAAAATATGAAGACTTTGATAAACTAATTTCAAGCATGGGGTGGGATTGGATTGGGACAGTAAGCGAAAAATGGCTAGAGATACGATTTTATTATGGATAGCTTACATAAGATGCTCTTATCTTCATTTTTAAATTTGACAACTTGGGAGCAATTAAAGGTCAAATGAATTTAATTTCTAAAATAATAACAATCAAAAATTAAAAGCCATAACTCATAAGGAATATTTTTTAATATTAAATTTTAAGCTAATTTAAAAATATTACGATTCTTCTCTAGTTAAAAATTAAAATTTTATATGTCCCACAATTGAATGAATTTTATAATATGTCTATACGTTTTTTTTTAGACAAATTTTTGGGTTGCCATACACAACCATTGGTGGCACAACAACGTGAACAACAAATTGGGATCATGCATGTAATTCAAAAGGATCAATAATCATTTAATAAGATAGAAAGACCATCTACCCCAGAGGTGCAGCTTAGGCAATAAGTAACTAATGTTTACAGCTACACGTTTATATATTCGATTATTAAGGACGTAGAAGGAAAAATAAAATTCAGGCTCTAACCACCCTTTTGCCTTTTTTGAAGGGAAAAAGAAAAGAAGATTGCAAAATTATTTATTTGAAACACTTGAATACAATATATAATCAATCCACGTTTATAATGTTAGTGCCCTTGTATACAGTATATAGGCAATCCACGTTTGTAATGTTATTGGCTTTATCACTTGAAATTATACCACTACAAAAAATGAGGCCATCTACGACAGAGGTATCTGTGATCGAAAATTTAATCACGAATAATCTTATTCGTATACAATAATAAATTGGAGTAGCCATGATGGTATTGCGTATAGTTCAGTCGTAGATACTCTTTTTTGTCGTGAAATTTGGCAATCGTTGGCGTCACAGATTTGCGATTGAACAATCAGTCGTCGATAATTAAAAATCAATCGCATATTCTTTAGTGTCCAAAACCCTCCCTAAGCGTGTCTCTCTCTCGTTCTCTCTTTACAAAACAATCACGCTTTCTCTCTTTGCCACATCATTGAACCTCGACAGCCGCTCTCCTTGCTGTCTTCAGTTTGTTATACTATAAAGGTTCTATCATGAGTAAAATGGAGAAAATGCGTAGCCATTTGAATGAATTTTCAATCTCTAGTGAAGAGGTTGTGTTGGGCTTGGACGATGTTCTAGTGGATGAAGGTAAGGAAAGGGTTCGCTACGGCCTGTTAGGGAAACTTCTCACGCAAAAGGCCATACAGTTTGACGTCTTTAAAGAGATGTTCGGCGAGTGTAATCGGGGATGGAGACCAAAAGGCTTGAGAGTGATCTATTCTTGTTCAATTTTGACAATGATGATCACCAACGTCTTCGCCTCAACGAACTGTGGCTTTTTGATAAAGTCTTACTGCTCCTAAAAGATTTGAACCCTAACGACAGTCTAGAGGACTATGTATGCTCACACACATACCTCTGGCTTCAAATCCATGCTCCACCATTTTATGCGATGACTATTTCTATTGGTAAACTGATTGGGGCTCAAGTTAGTAAGGTCCAGGGGGTGGTATCTGATACCAGTGGGAATGTCATGGTCGCTTCATTCAGGTTTGAATTCTGTTTGAAATATGCACCCATCTGAAGCGGGGGGCTAGGGTGCGCCTTGGCTTACATGGGAAGACTCGATGGGTCAATTTTAAATACGAGAAGCTCCAAAAATTTTGCTCTATTTGTAGATTCATCGGATATAGTTTACGAACTTTCTCGGTGAACGGGGCGGCTGAGATGTGAGAGACAGGGCCTTACCACTACGGGGTTTTGTTATGTGCTTCGGTGATTACTATGTCGATCCTTGACATCACACCAGGAAGAAGAAGTTGGGGCTCCAAGCGGCCTGAAAAAATCAGATAGGGTTCGGACCCACCAGTTGGAGAGGGCTCGGCTGCAATTGATCGGAAGAGCCCCCCCGGCCATGGCAAGGATGGAGAATGGGCAAAATTGGCAGTTATAACTAGCGAAACGGTTAGCGCAAAATCAACGAAAATGGTTTAGCAACCATTATTTTCGTGCTCAAAGTTAGAAATTTTGAAATTTCTTCCACGTGCAATCTCAACATTTTGTTTCCACTCAATCCACTAATTTGTGCTTCTCTTTCAAGTCACCAAGTTTATGCCACTCCATCCCCCCCACCCAAGGATTCGGCCTTTTCCCTATACTTCCAAGGGAACTGGCCAACTGAATGTGGATCCCAAGATCCATCCCATTTTTTTTATAAAGATCTAGCAGATAAGAAATGCCCCAATGAAACAAGGGTCGATCTCATCGGTAGAGGTGTAAGGTCTGAGAGTGGTGTTCCGAACGGGTCAGAGAATGTCAATTTGCAGAGCTTCATGATCGACACAGGATCTAGCAACTAGAACTCATCTCGCAAAGGTTAGAATAGGCAAGCCCGCAAGGAGGTGAAAGCTTCCACCTTGGAGGGTGGTCAGGCAACCCCACCGACAGCCATGAATTGCGTAAGCTGGAATGCTCGGGGTTTAGGAGCCCCCGATGCATTCCGAAGACTACGAAAACTCATTCGTAGTTATATTCCTAGCTTAGTCTTTCAGTCAGAGACAAGAATATGGGCCAAGATTTGTGAGACAAAATTATGGCCTCAGTAATGGGTTTTCGGTGGATAATGTTGGGCGTAGTGGGGGATTAATGCTCCTTTCGATTGGTGATTGGATTGTGGATATATGTAGCTGTTTGCGATGGCATATAAACGCGTTCATCACTGATTATCATCGCTTGAGACTAACGAGAATTTATGGATATCCTTGCAAAGACCAAAGACGCCATACGTAGAGTCTTATTCGACGTCTGAAATCGTTGTTTTCCCTACCGTGGTGCTGTGATGGCAATTTCAACGAGATTCTAAGGATTGATGAAAAGGTACTTGGAATGATAGGACTCGGGCAAGTATGGAACATTTCCAATAGTATTTGAATGATTACGAACTGAAAGATATCCCATCAGATGGATGCCCTTTTATGTGCGATAATGACCGGGTTGGAGAGCAGAACATTCTAGAGACGCTCGACAGAGAGGTTGCATAAGAATAGTGGGTGGAGCTCTTCAAGAATTACAATGTGGCTGCTATGGATTTTTGGGGGTCGGACCATCAAGTCATTCGAATTACTTTTGATGAACTAGTAGAAGCAAACGTGGATAAGGTTGGGAAACGTAGATTTGAGCCTTGGTGGCTGAAAGAAGTGGAGTGCGAAAAGATTGTATATGAGTCTTGGGGAAGACCTATGGTAGGATGGACTCATACCCCAATTTCAACAAGACTGAACAGGTGCATCAAGAAGCTACATTCCTGAAGCCGTTCTTCGTTCGGCTTGATCACGATGAGGATGAGGCAGTCACAACAACTACTTGAGGATTTACAGTTGTTCGGACGAACAGTGGAGATGTGGAGGATGATCCGAGTAGAGGAGATGCAGAGGAGAATCTGAGTAGTGGAGATGCAGAGGAGGATCCAACAAGACTGATCATCTCCTGCTGTTAGAAGAGCATTATTGGCGTTAGAGGTCTTGAGTAGAATGGCTCAAAGTAAGAGACTTAAACACAAAATTTTTTCATTGGAAAGCGTCGCACAGGAAGAAAAAGAATTCAATTACAGGGGTGGAAGATGATGATGGGCGTTGGAGGGATAAACCAGGGGAGGTAGCAGAAGTTATTGAGGCCTATTTGAAATCCATTTTCTCTTTCTCGAATTTGAAAGGGATCTCTATCGATCTCGTTCTCAATTCGGTAACCTCTAGACTTGCTCCTAACGATAGCTTAGCATTAGAAGCACATTTTATTACATTAGAGGTCAAGGAAGCTGCCTTTTCCATTGGAGTAAAAAAGTCACCAGGGCTAGATGGTTTTCACAGAGTATTTTATCAAAAGTTCTAGCATATCGTTGGGCCAAATGTGACCAAGGTATGTTTGGATGTCTTTAATCATCAAGTATCGGCTACCTCTCTCAATTCTGCACATTTAGTGTTGATCTCGAAGGTCAAACAACTGTGTAAAATGTACGAGTACAGGCCTATTAGCTTGTGCAACGTTGTTTATAAAATCATTACGAAAGCATTGTCCAATCGCCTACGAAAGCATTTGGGGTCTATTATCTTGGAGTATCAAAGGGCTTTCGTACTGGGTCGACTCATAACGGATAACATTGCTGCAACCTTTGAGATGATGCATTCGATGAAGAAAAGAAATAATGGTTAGATAGGATGGCTGAGGTTGAAATTAGACATGAGTAAGGCTTACAACCGGGTGGAATGATGTTTTGTAGATGCAATGATGGATAGAATGGGTTAACGGAGTACCTATGGGTCAGATTGTTCCTCAGCGAGGTTTGCGCCAAGGATGCCCATTGTCACCTTATTTGTTCCTTTTATGTGCATAAGATATTTTGGGATTCTCTTGTAAGTGAAGCTGGCCAAGGGTCTCCCACATTTTCTTTGCCAATGATACTCTAATTTTTTGGTTGGCCAACTAATGTGACTCCACTACTATCAACTCGGTGCTCAATATCTACGAGGCAGCATCTGGACAACAGATAAACATAAACTAATCGTCGGTATGTTTTAGTCCTAATGTTAACTCTAACACCTCGGCTGAGCTGATTGCTGTTTTAGGTGTTGGTATAGCGGGTTTACACGATTGACATCTCAGCCAACCATCCCTCAAGCAGAAGCAAATAAAAGGCCTAGACTAATCAAGAAGAAAGTATAGGCTCATCTCCAATCGTGGAAAGGGAAATTATTTTCCCAAGCAGGAAGGGAAATTCTTATCAAGGCTGTAGCACTAGCTATGCCAACCTAAACAATGGGGGTATTTAGGCTACCAGATGTACTTTGTGCGAAGCTGGAGTCGCTCATGGCCCGATTTTGGTGGGGAGGCGACGTTGAATCAAGGAAGATCAATTGGCACTCTTGGGACAAATTATATATGTCGAAGAGTGAAGATGGAATGAGGTTTAGAGTTTTCCAAAGTTTAAACAAAGCACTCCTCACCAAGCAAGGATGGTGAATCATTCACGCTCCTCATTCTCTTTTAGCACAAATGCTTCATGGCAAATATTTTGTTGGGAGCTGTTTCCTAACTGCAAAATTAGGGCATTGTCCGTCTTTCATGTGGCGTAGTATTTTGTGGGGTAGGTAGATCATAGAGAAAGGCACTCGTTGGTGTATCGAAAATGGCACAGAAGTCCATGATTTCTCTGATTAGTGGATCCCACGGCCATCGATTTTCTGATCGATTACAACTAAGCTAGTCAACAGTTCCATTATCCGAGTAAGTTCGTTCATGCACCACTCCTCGAGTACGTAGGATATTCCCTAGTTGTAAGAGGTTTTTTGGCCAGTGGATATATCGTATATTTTGAGCTTACCGCTTGGGATGAAAATGGCCCCGGATAAACTGATGTTGCACTACACCTCACATGGTCGGTATACAATCCGGTCCGGCTATAATATTGTGAGAGAGGACCCGTCACCTAGCTGTAGTTCAATTGCTAGAAGAGTGTCAGCGTGGTGGAAATCACTTTGGAACTTGCCTATGCCAAACAATGTTAAAGTGTTTCTCGTTCTCTTGACTTTAGGATCGGGGAATTGAGGCGGTATTGGCATGTCATCGTTGTAGAGGTTGCGACACGAGTATCCATGATCTATGGAGTTGCCATACTATAGCTAGAGACTGGAAAAAACTCATTTTTTTCATATCCTGGTGATGGGCTTTAAAGGACAAGACTTGAAGAAGCTGCTACTATTTGCGTAGAGCGAGTTAAAGAAAGACTGCTCTATTTTGTGTCTTTGTCTGGTTCTGGTGGCGATCTCGTAATAATCTAGTGCATGGCAATCCTAAGGCAGAAGCAGACCAAGTATGTGACAAGGCACATAACTGGAAACTAGAGTTTCATGCAGCTAGAATACCTGAGAAGAGATAAATAGGAGGATGGAGGCCCCTAACCAGGCCTGGTAGCCCCTAAAGCCAAGTTCTCTGAAGTTAAATGTTGCTGCAGCCATCGAAAATGGTGACAAAGGAATGGGACTTGGAGCTGTCATTCGAGATCCAACAGGTATGGTAGTTGCTGTTTACAATCGAAGACTTGCAAATGCTTTTGATCCTCTCACTGCTGGATGCATAGCAATTTACGACAGCCTCAAGTTTGCTAAGGAACGAGGCTTTCATGTAACAAGGGTGGAAAGCGATTCACTCATGGCCATCTATGCCATCCATGGTTTGAATGCTCCTTTAGCCTTAGACCCTTTACTATCAGACAGTAATGTGTTATTATTAGAGCTTAGAGATGGCTCTTGTCATGATGTTCAAATAATTCAGAATGTTGTGGCCCATGCTTTAGCTCGGGAGTCTTTTACTATTGTAAATGACATGTTTTGGTTGTATGTATTGCTAGTTGCATTACTTCTGATGCAACTATTCATTGAATGAAATGGACTATCTTTCATCTAAAAAAAATTAATTTATAATAGGTTTTGACAAATATCTATTAGAATTTTTTGAAATTAGTTAGTGTGATATGTTTGATTGGATACTCTTGCGTTGATCCGACCCCTACGGATTGGTGTTCTCTGCCATTATGGTGTCCAATTATTATGGCTTGATGTTGTTCGATAGATTAGGCTATATAAATAAAATTGCGGAGGTAATTGTTGGTAAGCCTTCCGTCCTATAAACACAGGAATTTTTTTTTTCAATTTTCAAGGTGAAAAGTAGTTTACTAATTATTCAAACAAATTTAAAACACATTAATTTTAATAAGGTATCATATTTAATTAGTACTAAAATTTAAAACACATTAATTTTAATAAGGTATCATATTTAATTAGTAATAAAGTAAAATGTCAAATAATATATAATTTAATGAATATAAACATTTTTAAAAATTTAAATAAAATTTAATAACAAGAGAATAATGAAAGTAACAACATAAAAATTTGTAATTAATTTTAAAAGTTGAAAGTAACAACATAAAATTAATTTTAAAAGTTAACTTTACTCCAGAATTTAATTACTCATAAAAATTAAATAAATTATAAGTATAAAATGATTAATTTTGACAAAAATATAAGAAATAACAGGATGTCGAATAATTTTAATATTAAATAAATAAAAATAATTAAACAAGATTTGAAAAATGTTTTATTAGACGATAAAAAAATCGACAACGACCATGGAAAGTTATACGGTCTCAAGTCGCATGATTGTCACGTATCACTCCAACATATCTTACCTGTCGCGATTCATCCCTTCTTGACTGAATAGATATACGATACGATCATGGAGTTATTGCAAGTTGACTTCAACGACTCTTCATGTGAGTGATCTAAAGAGTTTGAATAAAGGGATGATTCTGGTGTTGTGCAAGCTCGAACATATATTCTCTCTTTCGATATTAATGTACTTGATATATGTTCATAATAAGGCACGACCTAAGGGAAGAAGCTCTGATGTTTTGCTCTCAATACTTGTGGGGTGTGCAATCAGTATTTGAAAAACCCAACTAAACAGTTGTGGGTGTTGTCACTGGGATGTCAATAAGGTGCGTTTTTGCCACTCCACCCCACTCCACTCCACCCCGCATAACTAGTTGCCCCGTTATAAAATGTGGTAGAAGGTAAGCGATTTTCGTATCACATACTAGAAAAACAAAGACAAACTTTTGATAAATACATTATTTAATATTTTTCAGCTTTAAATAATATATCTCTAAATCAAGTTTAATAAATAACTCTTGTTTTTAATTTTCAGATATATCTCTTGGAAAAGTTACCAATATAATGTCTTGTTGCCTATCAGAGACAGAAAAGGGAGAGCCACTAAAAAAGGGAAAATAAAGCTTTTAAATTTGTCCAAAAGCTCCTTTTAAAGACATCCAAAAGAATTTGTTGGTAATGAAATAAAATACATTTTTAACAAAATCAATAAGAAAAACTAAGTCTTTTCTGCTTTAATTATCCAAAGCAATCGACGATGGTTCACCAAAATTATTTGTCTCAATATCTTCGTGACTCAGTATGACAAGTTTATTCAACGTTGCAACAAATAAAGAAAAAGTTATGATTCTGCATTCTAATAAGACCAAATAATAAAAAATTTCTAATATAACTTACATTGTTTCTCACTCCATAGCCAATCTTGAGAACAAATCAAAACTTCAAAGGTTATTGGTTAGAGTCTAACTCGATGAGTGCCCAAACATCGACCACCGGTGCTGAATGAAGATTCCGAAGTAATAGTAGTTATGGGAACAACCAAAATCTCTAGAGCAATATTGCTAAAAGTGGGATACTTGATTCCAATTGCTTTCCAATAACTTAGGATGTCAAAATCAAATTCCAAGGAAAAGCATTCTCCTCCAAGTACGTATCTAGCTCGGATCCTGTTTCGCGCTCACTCCTTGAAGTTACAGCTAAATAAGCATTATAGTTTGTTAGAGGATCATCCTCAGATTATGCAACAGTCTCCATTGAAGTGATGAGCGAATTTTTTAGAAACAACTTATTCTTTACTATGATATTCTCTCTCTATATCAAAATAGATTTTCCAAAATTTTTGAATTTTTTTTAAAAAGAATAACCTCTATATATTAAAGGAATATAGTAATCAATCAACATAAACTTGTATCTCTAATCTAAAACTGTTACAATAATCATAACTTCGTGAACATCTTTCTAGTAGTTCTCAAATTTGCTAATCATCGCAGTTGCCATTTTCTCTATATAAGCATCATCTAAGAACTTCCATTTCCTTATTGTTATCTTAATCTGAACAAGTTTTTGGACTAGATTAGCTGTGCGGTATTTACTTCCTAAAAATAACTCGATCATTTTGTAAAACAAAATCAACTTGCTATATAGCTCTTTTTCTAACAACCAATCATCCTTAGAAGGTAATGACTTGTACTGTGGATCGCTTTTTCAGTCAAGTGAAGATATGCTGGTATATCAAAGCAACCCTAAGCATAGCGTGTTGTAGGTGATTTTTCATCAAGGAATGTGGCCTCGGGGGCGAAGTCCTCGAGGGGCATTAGAGGCGTGCATAAGCCCTTAGCCGCGAAGAAAGTAGACGCCACGTCATCACAAGGATTGCCCTCGAACGAAGAATGAGCGAGGATTGTCGAGGATGATCCTCAGTCATACGCCCTCGAAGATGATCGGGAAGAGCTCCAACGAAGGTGGAGCGAAGCTCATTGTGAGAAGACCCTCGAAGAGGGATTGATGGACAAGAAGGCTGCGGATCCTCGAAGATGATCCACACCCGCAAAGCTAGCCTCGGAGAGTAAGCAAGGACTTCACTCAAGACGGAAGGTTCGGCCCGCGAAGCTAGCGACCCCCGGTCGAAGATGAAGTCTGCGCGCGGTAGTCTAGGTCATTCTTTGTAATGATTGACTATCCCCGCCTATAGGGGGTCTGTCAGGTGCTGTAGACAATCGGACAGGTACTGTAAGTGTCCTTCCCGTTGTATGTATGCAGAGCTAAGTCGGTCACCTAATCCCGAATTTTAAGAGCATAAGTTGTCAGACCATTGGCTCACGCAACCTCTCTCCCTTGGCTATAAAAGAGAGGATAACGCCATTGAAAGGGATACCCTTTTCTTTTTTGGCCGGACTTTGTACTTGGAATTCCAAAAGAAAAATATAAAACTATAGTGGACGTAGGCTATTACTACGGAGAAGGGCCGAACCACTCTAAAAATCTCCTTCTCTTTACTGTTCCGATCACTTTTTTTCTTTTTATTGCCGCATCACATCTTAGAGGTGCGGATCTTGTCGTTGGTTCAAATTCTATACAAACATAGCATATGTCAAATTCTACCATGTCAGACAATTAAGTATCAACTTCTTTGTTTGAGTTGCTTGCAATTGACGAACCGTTTCCTTAAACTTTTATGTTCTCTTTGGTCAAGTTGACTAGTAAGAAATACTATCACAGATCCTCTCAATCTCTTTCTTGAATACATCCAAACTGTCCTATACAATCAAAATTCAAGATATGCGCGTAACAACGCCTGTGAAATAATTTTTCGTCTAGAACAAACATACAACCAGTCAAAACTCCTTGATAGTTGAGATCATAGCATCATTGATTATGCAATTATCTACTGTCAAAGTTGATCGCTTTGTATCAATAGTCCAATCTAGGAAAGACTCAACCAATACCTTAGATAGTGTACATGCCGATGATATATACATAAAACTAGAGATTCGAGATCTAAGAGCCCAAGCCTCATCAATAAAGTGAGCTGTCACCATGATGTAAACTTTTCTTTGATTACTAGCCGTCCACATGTCAGTTGTAGTTGCAATCGTTTCTTTATAACACTCAATCACCTTCATTGTCTTCTCCTCATAGTCTGCATAAATCTTTAGTATATCACTTCTAATAGTGTCTTTGGAAACCATCTTGAACGTTGGCCAAATATACTTAAATAAATCAACAAATTCCTCATGCTCTGCCATAGAAAGAGGATACTCATGTAGTATAGTCATATGGTCAATCTTTAGTCTCTCTAATTTAGGATCCAAATTCTACATACCAAGAGTACGGCGGCTCGCCTTTTGTATTGGATCACTATTTTTTCACACGACAATCTATTTAGATGTTCATAGAGGCATTTTTGTACCATTATTAGGGTTTTCCTTTAAAACTTGTCCACTATGATTGCAAGTTAGAGTGACATCTTCACCAATTTTATGCCTTTTATAGTGTTTATATGTTGTAGATGTGAAGCTCCTTTTCCTTATTGATTGACTTTCTATGTCTGTATTAGTAGAAGGTAATATGTTGTTTGTAGTTTTGTATCTTCCTCTTGTCCATCCACTCCTGATGATTCCATTATACAAACTAAATAATACAATTTATTTAAAAACACACACAAACACAGAGAGAAATATTATAAGCAATCCCAAAGAGCATATAATAGAAATTTCATCACGTTAAACATTCAGCATGAAACCTTACAAAGAACTAATTTACACCGAAATCAACATGATTAACAATTGTTCATTTTTTTAGCAAAACAACTAGCCATAAATAAGAAGAAATAGAAATATTGGCCTTTCTAGTAAAAGAGTACACATATCTAATAATAACATGTCTCTTCTGGTTTGTTAATGTTGTTATGAGTAAGAGAAGCAATGCTTATAGAGTAGTCCCTGTCACTATTCCAATCAATAAGCCTTTCCCTCTTAATTTGAGGACAAACTGTTGACGCCCAAATTATACAATAGCTAAAGCGGTCAAGGTGGAGAACAGGCGCCCATTGGGCAGCCTGATGAGCGCAAATCGTGCCTTATGTGAGTGGAAGAGGGGGGGATGCTGCCTTGGCCAGTGTGGCGCTAAGGTGGCGCACAAATATGTCTATTGCAGAAATTTCTTTGGGCTTTTTTTTTGTTTTTTTTATATTTGTGGCCAAATTTATTCTATTTTCAAACTTACAAATAAAATTAAACCAAAATTAAATATGAATTAAATTATTACAAATAAAATAAATATTTTCTAACAAAAATTAAAATAATTAAAAATCATGAAAATATTAATTTATATGTAAATAATTATAATAATTAGGTACAATTAAGCACATTGAAAGCATGGTTTTGTGCACTTGTCACAACCCTCAACCACCTTATCGCTAATCTGTCGCAATTCAAGCGAAAAACAATCATGTCACAAAAAATAATTAGAAAGTCACCTTTTGCGTTTCAATCAAAGAGGTTAGTAAGCATTAAAATTAGCTATCAAAATTATCTCAGTCATAAAAATAGAGTTTTTGTGTGTGTGTTCTTGTGGATCCGACTTTTCAGACCGTTACTTTATTTTAAAACTTGATTTTACTTTAGGAGAAAAAATCGTAACATTTAGTTTTAAACTTATACATATACTTTGTGAAAAGAACATAATAAAACTTTTAAGAATAACAATGTAATTTAATACTTAAGAAACTTTTTTTTAATATAATCGTCATACTAGACATATAATAACGTATAAAATTTGTCTTGAAATTAATATAAATACATATAAATTAAATAAATTTAAAATGTAAAAAATAATTTGCGTAGCTTTCCCATTCTCCGCCTCGCTTGTCTTTCACCACTGTTGTACAACCCAGCATTTATACCATAGGTTTCTTACCTTAAAGTACGAAGAAAAATGTGTGAGCTAAAAGCCCAGAGAATAACAATGATTTTCTTAGAAAATAAAATTTATGAAATGCATGACAATTTATTCTTCGTTATTCATTTCATCATCTAACATCATCTTTCATCTTAGAGGATCCTTATCATGGTGTACGTACCTTATGTTACGAGTATGCCCTTTAAATCGAATGTATTTATCATTTTTTGAATATTAATAAAAGAAGTAGTCAATTTGTGAATTTTGTTATGTTTTATTTCATTATAAAATGAATGTTTATTAAACCCAAAATATGTTATACAGTTATAATTTTAGTATGTTAAGAGTTTTACATACATGAGGATTAAAATTATATCATAGCATATTTAAACTAGTCCGTGATAGATCGGTGAGTATGGATCTCTCTGATCGGAATGCACTAATACCGTCCACGACGTTATGAACGTGACCCTTTTATCTGGAAGATCAATGTATGAGACACTAGAGTGGAGGCATTTTATATAATATTGATTATATAGGACTTGGACTGATCTAATGTAGAAACTTCATCTAAGCATCGTTATGAAGATTCTAACTTGGGTCAATCGATGATCATATGATGGTTGATCTCAATCCTGAGTAATTCATAGACTCCTTCTATGAATTGACGGGGTCTTTAATTTGCTCGTTAAAGCCTAAAGTCCATTAGGCCCAATACTTGCACTTTAGGGTCCCGTAGTTGTAGGGCCTGGGAATGTGAATTATGGATATTAAAATCCCAACTTAATAAGTAATAATGGTTCCCTTATGTGTTGACTTCAAGAACTAACAGTTTGAGCGCTCTAATTTATAAGTAATTAAGAATTAACCGTTTACTAGTTAACTCAATAGTACCTAAGGAATAAGATGTGATCGAGGGGTAAAATAATAACTTCACCCGGCTTGGATCACGAACCATTTAATGAAGGATCGACAATCATAAAATGATTATATCAATGGACAACCTTAAAGAGTTTAATCATATAAATAACATCTGTGAAATTCGAGAGTTCAATCCCGAATTTATAGTGGAGTAATCTTAGGATTAATAAATGGTTAATTACATCAAAGAGTTTTGGTTTAGTTTTCCAAGTTTATTGGAGCTCGAATTCACGGGTCTATGGTCCCCGCTCTGTCTCAATAAATCAAACTAGAATTCTCGTTTATTAATTAAGCAGTTAATTATTTTCTCGCTATTCGTGTTTTGGACCACAAATAAGAAAAGTATGACAAGGAGATCACTCCTTGTGATGGGCGAATCTTTGAGACTAAAAAGAGATTAATTTGTTGTTTGATAATTAGATTATTAAATTTATAAATTATATAAATATGAGATATTTATATTTTATGTTTAAATGTTAAATATAATATTTCGGTATTCATTATCTAGCTGGTAGATAATCATAATTCAAAATATGAGATATTTTAATTTTGTTTCAAATCCTAATTGGATTAGGATTGAACAAATAAAACAATGTTACAAGGCTTGATTGGCGATTTTGTAAACCTAATTGAAATAGAATTTGTTCTATTTAAATGTGTTAAATGGAAATAAGAAAAATAGGTATTTTATTTTCTGGAAAAATAATTTGCCCTAGTTTTTATGTGTTGGCCGAATTCGAACATGATTAGGATTAGCAGTGATTTTTCTAATCTTATTCGAAATCATATAATTATAAGGATAATTATTTGGTCAAATATTATTTTATAAAAATAATAGTTTAGGATAAATTATAATTTGAATTTTGGATTAATCCTAAACTTATGCTCACTATGGTGGCCGAATTTTACACCCTCATGTGACTATAAATTTGTCACTTACTGAAACACAAAAAATAATCTAATCTCCATGTGTTAGAATGCCAAAAATTCTCTAGCCTTTCAACTGTTAAAAATGCTTTCCCTCTCCTCCCGAAAACCTTAGCCGACACCCCCTATAGCAAGAAACAACAATTTGTTTTCTTGTTAGTCTTGAGTGAGAAACACAATCAAGAGAGCCCACACTCCTGTTCTAGTGAGATCTAAGAATTGGAGTGGAAGATTGTTGTACATAAAAGTGACCGGTAAACTCGTTGTGAGCGTAGGACAAACGCGAGCCTAACCTTGGCGGTCTCACAATATACGGTGTCCCTTTTATCAAGATCATCCTAATCGAAAAAGGCTAATGGTATAATTTCTTCGAAACCCTACTCAAGAATTATGTGATAATTGTTTGTTTAAATTTTTTATGTAACTCAATATGTTCATGAGATCCACTTTGTTGTATTCGATTAATTGTTATTCGATTTACCACGTTTTATTATTCCGCTGCGCATCTATGATTGGATCAAAATTGCAAAATTTTTCGGGTTAATGTAATCTAATAACCAACAACTAGTATCAGAGCGGTCATGAAACATATTGTTTTACAACTTGTTGCTTGATATGTTTCGGATGGGCACAATTATATTATATGAGATTGATTATCAATGTGTTATTATTTTTCATGAGTTGAATATGTGAATGTATGGACGAGATTGATTGTTAATTATATGGTTGCTTTGGAATTTTAGTTTTTGGCATTAGAAAATTGTTCGCCCAATTTAACAGGTTAGGATTTTATGTAATTTTATTATGAATCAAATTATGTAATTATTATACAAATTTTGATTTGGAATAAAAAAATTAGGTTTTAGAAAACCTAGGATTTAGGTCGTGACTCATGGCGGCGGAAAAAGTTCTCGCTGGAGTAGTCCGGGTACACCGTCGCTACACCGTGCCGCAGGCCGTGTCCGATCGCACTTTACCGCGCCTCACAGTGCCACTACCAAATTAGATCGCACAACGACCGCACCTGCCGAGCTCCAGCGTACCCGATCGCATGGGTGCTTGTCCGTGCGCTCACCCGCATGTCTAATCGTGTAATCCCCGATCCGGGGTTACCCTACTGACTCCATGCCGAGTAAAATTCTTGAAGAATGAATTGTATTTTGTAAACTCCGACATTTCTGTGAATGTCGTCTCGAATCATCGAACGAAGTATGAAATTTCACTTTCATTACTTATTTTATCCGTTAAGAAATAAGTTTATTATAATAGTGGTCACAAAAGCAAAGTTTGGCTTAATTTTAAAAAATTGCACAATAGCCCCTGAACTTTTAAAAGATTACATTTTGGCTCAAATTTTAGAAAAACTACCCTTGACAGTCGTGAAATTTTTTTAAGGCTAAAAAAATGACTTAAAGTCACATAATGGACCTTAGTTTAAAGTTTGGAGTCATTCCGAGCTAAAACGAAGCTGAAGCGAGAATATTTCAGTAAGAATCAGGATTTTACTGTAAAGAGCGGAAAAAAAAAATCATGATGGAGCTCAAAAACGACCACAAAGAGTTAAATGTAACTTCTAATTATATTTTTAGAGGTTATTAGAAATAAATAAGAGTCTCTTAAAGTCTCGGGATAATAGAATTCAATAATAAGAAATATCGATTACAATAAGTCAGGAAAATGACGGTTTAGTCACCGTTACCGTGAAAACAGGTTCCTCGGGATTTTTCCTTATAGCAATCAACCCCAGAACAATAGATAAATATTATTCTACTAGTAATTGATGAGAAGAAATAATTTTCTCAATTTATTAGTGCAAAACCGTGGGCCACACTAAGTGAGAAATATATTTTCTCTAATATTTACATTCCAAGCACTAATAGCATAAATTAAGTAAAATGGTGTAATATTTGAGAGAAAATCCAAATTTCACTAGCCCTTAGTCTTCTTTGAGTCATTATTTGATGGGAAAGGGGTTATGGCAAGGTGTTGGTCAAGTTTGAGGAGCTTTTGATAAGTGTCACAAAAGTTAAAGCATAAAAAGTTACTCTTGCTCCATCCTAGCCCTTAGATAAGATACCAAGTGAAATCAATGGCCAAAAATTATGCAGCCCATATTAGATCAAATAAAAATTTATGTTTTTAGATAAGTTTGGAGGAAAATTAACTAACCATGGTTGGATTTGAAGAGGAGAGAGAGAGAGACTAGCTTTGTTAAGTTAGCTTACTCAACAAGCTTCCCAATTTGCCTATAACAGGGATACTAAGACACAGGGTCTCAATTTTTTTTCATTTTGCTCAGCCAAATAGAGAGGAAAACCGTGCTTAGGGTTAGAGATAAGAGGAAAGAAAAATTCCAAGAGAAATAGAGAGAGAGAGGGGTGGATTTGTTCAAGGAAATGAAGAAGAAAAAGCCTACAAGTTCAAGCCATTTTTCCAAGCCAAAACCTAAGGTAACTTAGCTAGCTTTTCCTATGGTTTTAGTTCTTAAAAATACCTCTAAACCTTTCCTTTCACCTCTGCCCTAAGGTGTCAAAGGCCACCAAGAAGGATTTTTGGAAGAAAAATCCTAGAGGAAGCCGGCCTAGGACAAGAAAGAACACCGAGAAAAAGTTCAACCTTGAACTTTAGGTATATCTCTAAACCTTGTGAGTTTTGAGTAGTTTAAAAAAAGTTCTTATTTTGGCATGACCATTGGATGTATTTGGTGTCGATGTTTTGTAATAAGTAGCATGCATAATGTTTTTCTTGGTTAATATCCGAACACAAGCCTAGGTGGAAGTTAGAAACCCTAGCTTCTGAGGCTTGTATGTGTGTGTGTGTTTGTACCAATTTTTAGCTAGCTTTAATGTCTTGGCCATTTATGTTTCTTTTAACTTCTTGCATGCCTTGGACACTGTCCAATTATGTCCTTGATGAAGGGATTAAAATGGTTACAAAAGATTTTACAAGCACGACAGTTTCCAACGAACCGTCGTGACAACCGTAGAGAAATTTTTTATAAAAGTGAGCTAAATGTAAAATCCAACAAAAATGAGATCTTAAACTATTTGAACACTTTGAAATGAAAAATAATTTTAGGCTCCAATAGCCTCTTCCATCAAAGTGTTTTAGAGATTAGATAAGAGAAATATCAAAAAGAATTTCGTACGGTAAATGTTGGATCAAAATATTAAGTTTACGATAAGTAAGTTTTTGGACTTTGGTAAACTTGAGCTTTAATGCTCTTAAGTAAGTATATGAAGATCATTAAGATCACTTTTATACTTTAGTCTACTGTTCTTAATGTGTTTTTGTAAAGAAAAGAAAGAGGTTTAAAAAAAAAAGAAAAGACGCTACGTGATCGGTTTGAATAAAATCGTGATTGAGCTAGAAAACTTGTCGTTTTTAAAGTTTAGATTTCGAACAGATCTTTAGCGCTTCGATGACGGTTTGAAATAAGGATGAAATATTTCCTTAAATACCTAGAAGCTACTATCCGTATAGTAAAAGTGTCATTTAAGAAAAGATAAGGAATTACGATAAAACGATATTTTCTTACGAAACCATAACCGAGAGCTCGGTAAAACCACAAGAGTGGTAATTAGAGTTTTAATTGAACGAACATGGACTTTTCAGTCTTTATACCTTTAGAAAATAATTTTAGAAATTAAATATGATTGATATTTAATTTGTTTTGGCCAAGACTCGGGTTTGGACCCTTAAAATCTGAAAACTCAAACCCGAGCCAAGTTGACCATGATTTTTGAAGAGTAAACTTCTGAAAGCTCTAAAAGGATTTTCATGGTCTTGGATAAAACAAATGGTCTTAGAAATCATATGTTAGACCTAAGAATTATCAAGTAAGAAATTTAGATAAATTCCTGAACCGTAAATAGTGAATAGTACAAATTGATCCTCGCGATTGCTCGGTAAGCTGCCGAGGCGCGTCGAGAGTACCAATTAGGGTTCAAAATAGTCCCGAACCTAAGTAAGGTTTAATAAACCTTGGTAAAGTCTCCTAGGCAGCCCCACCTTGGTAATAAGATAGTATATAAAGTCCCGAGCATTAGAACATTTAAGTTAAGAATTAGTTTCGCTCTCGGTTAACGAGACAAGCGAACTAACGAGACTCGATTCCTTTGTATTGAAAGGATTAAAAGATGAAGAAGTGGTCGGAGCTCGGAGCATTGCTCAAGAAAAGCTCGGAGAAAATCTATCGCTTATGTAAGGTAAGTGGCAATGCACCTATGACACCAAGTTGTGTGTTTGTGCTTATGTGTGCTTGTTTGTTAGGCTTTTACTTGCTATTCCCGATAACCGTATCGTGCGAATATAACTGTGTATTGTGAAACTAAAAGAAGTAAAAAGTCGTACCAAGCCCAAGAAAGAAAGTGAATGGAAGAAAAAGTAATTAAGTAGAGCTTTGTCTCTGGAATAAAACGTGACTAAAACGTTAAGAAATTCGGACTACGGTCTGTGAAAGAATTAGAGCCGGGTTTTGACCCTAGCAAGTTTAAGGCTAGAAAGACAACCAATCCTTGTTCTTTGTTGATCCTAGAAAGCCAGATGAATTCATTATCGTGGGTCCTGGTACCCCGATACAAGAGATTAAAACCCCCGGATTCTAGGAAGAACACGGTTTCATGTGACCTTTCTTCGTTAGAGAAACTAACACCTATTGTTAGACCCCAATCCTCCGAGAAAGTGGACGACGGGTCGTAATGTACAAATATTGTAGAACGTAAGTCGATGCAACCGCCGGCTCCAAGAGAGAGCTATATTATTAATTGTCGGGAGATTTAGCCATCTCCTGTGGCTCGCCTTAGTATTGAGACATAAGCGGCTTCCATCAGTGGATCCCAGACAAAAGAAAGAAAGAAAGAAAGAAAGAAAGAAAGAAAGAAATAAAGAAAGAGAGAAGGAAAGAAGAGTTAACCCCAGAGGTAGTGACTTACAGAAAGAACGGTTTGTTAGGGTTTGTCCGTCCGAAGACGATCGAACTCTTTATCTCTTGCATTGTGAATTGTTATTGCATATATGAATCCTTGTTGCATTGCATTGCATCGTTAAGATAGAGTAGTTTTTTCTTTACTGAGTTTATCAACTCATTAGTTTTTCCTTGGTTTTATAGGTAAAAGAAAGGCTAAATCAAAAGATCTGTAGAAGTAGAGCTGCTGGCAGTGGGCGATGTGTGTGGCAACCCAAGAAGAGAAAGAAGCCGTGGCATATATGTTTTAAATTCCGCATTCTATATTTTGACAACAAAGATGTGATATTATGACTGGGAATAGATCCCGAGGCCCCGAACTTGAGATAAAGTGGTTGCTCTTTCCCTGAACTCAAGAAAAGTAAGGAGATAGTATTTTGATTTAGAAAGTACTTTAACTTCCGCAGTATAAAAAAAATTACGAGCTCGTTATGTTATAAAGTAATTTTTGTTTTATGTTTTAAGTAAGATTAACAGTAGTAAAGAGAAAAGTACCCATGTCGTGGCCTCTGGCCGAGAGAGTTGGGTCGTGACAAAATTTTTGGTATCAGTGCCCGGGTTTAGTGGATTCTGAAGACTCGCCACACACGTCTTCTCGCCAGCAAGTAGATAAGTTTTAAGAGTAGTTTGTTTCTATATTAGTTAGGGCTTATAGTTATATATTCTTTACATTTAGATTCTTACCGTATCTGACGAAGTAACAATGCAGGATGTCTTAGGTAGGTCAGCCTCTACGTGAGCCATCAGTTGACTCGAGCCCGTATAGCACGATTGGACCCATCCCCACTATCAATGCTTTGGCAGATTGCATGCGCTTGATTCTGCCACATGCACCCACTACTCGGGTGAAGCTGACACTATGCCTTTTTAGGAGCGGGAGGCACGAACTCTTGGATGGATGAGATCTTTTCGTATTCCAAAGGAGTACCGGGTCGAGCTGGCTCAGACCTTACTCCGAGGAGCCACCCTCTACCGCTGGCACGACAGAGAGAACTAGGTAGGACACGAACGTGGCTGGTTCATCTTTCAAGCTACCATGATCGTCGCCTTTCACGTGGTCGATGACATGACCACATGGACTCGCATAGCCGAGAGGTTCCGCCAGCGCCCTGGAGAGACTATCCATTCATGCTTCGACCGCTTCGGCCTCAAGATAGTTGAGACATTTCCCAACTTTGGCATCAATGAGCTACTATGTATGCAGATCTTTTCATAGGGTATTCACCCGTACTTCCGACCCCCTCGCCATAAGCTGATCTGGCGACTCGCTGTATATATCAGTTGACCTGTGTTCATTTTGAAGTCAACTTATATGTATATATTTATTTACAAGTGTGTTTTGAGAACAAGTCCACGGCTAGTTTCTTTATGCCTATATTTAAATATTATTTGTAAAACTTAAATGCTTGTCTTAAGTATTATTACAATTTTTTTACGTTCTGCAGCTCTGTTAAGTAAGAAACGAGCATTAATACCCATTATGTAAGGAAATGGGTGTTACATATATCGACTCCTAGGTCAGTACGTAGGATGGGTCGGGCATGTATTTCGTCAACATAGATACGTGGAACTCATTGTGTACTAAAGATGGATCGTGATTGAGGGCTAACATGTATTCTACCTTCCCGATTCGTTCGATGATTTCAAAGGGTCCCACATATCTCGGGCTTAGTTTCCCCTTTTTTTTCCAAATCTCATCACCCTTTTGAGAGGTGCCACTTTTATGAAAACGACAACTTCCACTTGGAATTCTGGTGGTCTTCTTCTTTTGTCCGCGTAACTCTTCTATCGACTTTGTGTAGTCTCGAGTCTTTGATGGATCATCTTCACTGCTTGTGTCGTTCCTCTCGTGAAGTCTGTTTGATCAAGGCTAGATTGCCCGATTTCATACCAATAGACCAACAATTGGCACTTCTTTCAATATGAAGTTTCGTACGAAGCCTTGCCTAAAGAACTTTGGTAGCTATTGTTGAATGAGAACTCGAGTAATGGAAACTTCTTGTTCTATGATCTAGCAAAATCATAAGACAACTTCTCAACATGACTTCTAGTGTTTGGAAGGTTTTCTAGGATTGACCATCTGTCTGCGGATGGAATGTCCCTAATGCCAATTAAATGCTATTCTGTAATTATTAAGTGAGCTGAGCATCTCGGTCTGATATTATAGAGAGTATAACTCCATGAAGACAGAAAATACTCGCTACAAAAATCTCAGCCAGTCGTTCTATCGAGAAGGTGAATTTGATTGGTGTAAAATAAGCTGACTTGGTCAACCGATCAACAATGACCCAAATAGCATTATATCCCTCGACTATTCTAGGAAATCTAACTACAAAGTCCATAGTGATCTGGTCCCATTTCCTTTCTGGAAGTTCTAAAGATTATAATTCACCAATGGGATGTCTGTGTTCGTTGATTTTTTGACAAGTCAATCATTTACTAACGTACTCGGCTACATCTTTCTTCATCCCGTTCTACCAGAAGTACTTCATTAAGTCTTAATACATCTTTGTTGCTCTAGGGTGGACTGAATAAGGTATGTCGTGTACCTTGGATAATATATTCTTCATAAATTCTTTATTATTTGGCTTACAGAGTCGTCCCTCTAAGTGTAGGATTCCATCCTCTGAGAGGGTAAAAGATGTCTCTTTTCCCTCGTGGATCGCATTCACTATCTTCTCAAAATCTGGATAAGGTATTTGAGCTCCTTTTATTCCATCGAATATGGTTGGTTGAATTATAAAAATTTCCAAACTGCCCATTATAAGCTCAAGCTCTAGTTCATTTATCTCTTCTTGTAATTTTGGATGAAAAGCTCATACGGTCGTGTGTCTTGCCTCCTCCTTTCTACTTAGTGCGTCAGCAACACTGTTGGCCTTTTCGAGATGGTAGAGGATTTCATAGTCGTAATCTTTAACCTACTCGAGCCATCTTCGCTGCCTAATATTGAGCTTCTTCTGAGTGAAGATATATTTAAGACTCTTGTGATTTGTGTAGATCTCACATCTTACCCTATAAAGATAATGTCGCCAGATCTTTAAAACAAAGACCATGAAAACCATTTCTAAATCATTAGTGGGATAATTCTTCTCATGATCTTTCAATTATCTTGAAGCATATGCCTTTACTTTTCCAATTTGCATCAAGATGGCTCCATGTCTGACTTTTGAGGCGTCACTACAGATCAATAACGGTTCTCCAGTTGTCATAATAATCAAAATCAGTGCACCTGTTAGATGTCACTTTAGTTTTTAAAAATTTTCTTCGCACCTCAGGGTCCACTTGTATTTCTTTCATTCTTGAGTGAGGGCAATTAGTGAAGCTGCTATTTTAGAAAGCCCTTCTACGAATCTCCTGTTATAGCTCGCTAGATCGAGAAATTTTCTAAGTTTTGTAACACTTTGTGGGGCCTTCCAATCTTTAAGCACTTTAGTCTTGATAGTGTCTACCGATGTCCCTTCAGCAGCCACCACGTGCCCTAGGAAATGGACTTTACTTAGCCAAAAGTCACATTTTGAGAATATGGCATACAGTTGATGTTCTTTTTACATCTGAAATGCCTAAAGTGTTCTTCATGTTTTTCCAGACTCTTCGAGTATATGAGAATGTCGTCGATGAACACGGTGACGAACTTGTCTAAAAGCTTGATGACACGGCTCATCAAGTCCATAAATGTTGCAGGGGCATTTATGAGTCCAAAATGCATGACTGTAAACTCGTAGTGGCCGTACCGACTTCTAAACGCAGTCTTGGCGATGCCCCATCTTTCACTCTTAGCTGATGATAACCGGATCCGAGGTTAATCTTCGAAAAGATTAACACACCCTTCAATTGGTCCAACAAGTCGTCAATCCTTAGAAGTGGGTACTTATTCTTAAATGTGACCTTGTTAATCAGTGTATATCCTGAAACTCTCATCCTTCTTCCTTACAAATAGATTTGGAGCACCCCACATAAAGTTATTGGGGTGGATATAGCCCTTGTCCAATAACTCTTGATGTTGGGTCTGAAGCTCCTTAAGTTTGACAGGAGCCATGCAATAAAGAGCCATCGATATTGGTCCCGTTCTAGCTAGTAGCTCGATTTCAAAAGAAATTTTTCATTTTGGGTGTAAACCTTGCGATTCTTCCGAAAAAACATCCACAAAATCCTTCACGATCGATACGCTAGTTGGGTCTAACATCTCCTCCGCTCTTTTGTCAATTGTAGATGTTAGAAAACCCATACATCCATTTGATAGAATATTCTATGCTTGCATAGCAGCGACCATAGTCTTGGGATTGAGTAAGGTTTTTCTTTAGGCAAACTTCTTGCCATCATTAGGCCTAAAAGAGACCGTATGATGATATGAATTAATGATTGTGTTGTGCTTTTCTACGACATCCATTCCTAAGATGACGTCGAAGCCTCTCATCTCAATGTTTATTAAGTCAGCGTGTAGCGTAACACCATTTATTGTTATCATATTTTGTCGCATAAAGAATTTTAACATCAAAATCTTGGCCGAAGACAAGGCTATTCTTAGAATTCTTGGGATTTTATCACTACCACTACTTGTACTAAAAGCCATCTTAGTTGAAATAAAAGAATGTGTAGTACCCGAATTAAATAACGTATACAAATCATAGGTGACCAGTGAAGTTTGACCTGCTACAGTATTTGAAGTGATGGCCATTGCTTTCGCGTTAGTGTAGGCGTAGAGCTGTGCTTGAGGCATGGCTGCTTTGGGTCCGCGTTGAGAGATTGTGGGTCCCTCAAGAGTAGGCTGCATAGCGTTGAGGTGCAGGGTTAAATTTCTCTATTGGGTTTAGTTTCCTTGAGCTTGATTCTGTTTGAGGTAGTCTTTGATGAAATGACCGCTTTGCCCACAAGAAAAGCAGTTTAACATTCCTTAATGACATTAATTAAAGTGATTCTTTCCTCAATTTTCACATGTCAGAGGGGGATTTTCATTGCCAATCTTCTGTTGAACCTTCGGTTGTCATGTTGGTTTCAGTTTGGCTTGCATCTCTTCTAGTTATTATAGTTTGTCTAGGACTAGTTTTTACCTTGGTTTCTTGTCCCATTATAATTACCGTTCCCTCCTCCTTGACGCCTCTTATTTCCATTTTCTCCTGGTTCCTCTCATCCATCTGAGCCTTGTAAAATTAGGCTCATTCTTCTTTGACTTGCGTCATACGATATTCTACCCTGAGTGCGCGGGTCACATAATCAGCCACAGTGGTTGGAGGTTTAGAACTACTGTCGACAGCCATGGCAAGTTTAGGCTTAAACATCTCCATCATCCTTCTGACTCTATCCTCCTTCGTGGGTACCAGGCGAGAACATAGTCTCGCCAGTTGGTTAAACTTTGTAACCTCGGCCCCTGGGCTACCTTTTTCCCGTACTCCTCCGATATTCTCATTCTACTAGAAACTATCAGTTTACTACCAAGGGCTCAATTGTTATTTTATTTCTCACTTTGGCAAAACTAGCTAATTCTGTAAAAATTGTATTTAAGAACATCATGTTTATCAATTGTGAAAAAAAAAGTTGCATCTCAAGTCCCTAAACTTTTTAATATTACAAAGATGACCCAAATTTAGAAAAGCGTCTAACTTTAAATTAATTATGTTTCTAAGGCCCATTTGTAATTTAAAATCACATTTCTAACCTTCATTTTAAATTTGAGATCATTCCGAGATAAAACAAAGTTACAATAGTATAAACTCGGAGAGGACGAGTTTTAGATCGTTAAGTCAGGAAAATCTAAATCAGTCTCAAACGACTACCGAAGCTTTTATATCAACTTAGATGATGTAAATGTGTGACATAGAAGTCTCGTTAAAGTCTCGAGTTCCGTATAGGACCACATAGGTCAAACTAATTTCAATAAGTTAGAATCGAATGTTTTGACCCATTAAGAAAGAAACGGGCCTTGAAATCTCACCAATCCCACAACCCGGCCCATGGTCGACCATATTTCGAGCCCAATGGGTCTAGCATCACAAAAAGGCAATCCAAGCCCAATCTTGGATCAATAATCTGTGGGCCCAAGAGAGATAGAAATGGAAAAATTCAAATAAAAATAAATAAATTCCAAAGGTTGACCAATTGAATAATCTTAGAGTTTTGGTGATTGGTTGGTAGATTAAACCCATCGATACATATAAATAAGATCAAAACAAAAAGGTGCCATTATTAGGTAGACAAAAATATAAAGGAAATTGAAAAGACAAGGGTTCTAAATACCTCATCTTGATACTAGCCCTTGGATCAAGTCACCATTCCAATCGAGGGCTAAGATGAGTCTTAGTGTTTATGTGTAATAAATGAACTAGAAAATGAATGCCAAGTGGAGAAGGGGAAGAGAACGGAAACTAAGGAAAGAGAAAGTCAGTGTGTGTTAGAAGTTGTGAAAAATGATGGCAAGGCTTGGAAAACCAAAAGCTTTTCACTCTTCTTAAACCTCAACCGTCGGATGGATTAATCAAAGGTTGTGATGAGATTTTCATTATTGAAGGTTTATTTGTAGATTTATTGAAATAAAATTTGAGGAAGAGAGAGAGAGGGGGAGTTACACAACTAATGTGCCTTAATATTATAAAGGAATTATGATGAAGTGTGGAAGGTGCAAAGGCAAAGAGCTTTATGCTTTTATCAAATAACAACCCTTACATCAAATAGTGAAGACTAGATATAAGGTTGAGAATTATTGGCGATGTTGTGTTGAAATAAAAATAAAATAAGGAGAGTGAGAGAGAGAAAGGCACAGCAAGGGGAGGAAGAGAGAGAAAAAATTGTGTCTTGCTTTTGTCTCTCCATATATAAACCTCCAAGACCTTTAGTGTTTCTTTTTTGCATTTCCATTTCAAAACCTAGAGAGAAAACCGTGAAAAAGAGAGAAAGAAAAAAGAAAAAGAAAAGAGAGAGTGAGCCCGAGATAGAGAGATAGAGAAAGGCTTGGAAGAACTTGAGCATATCCTAATGTAAGAATCAAAATATTTTTCTCCGAGTTCTAGATGCTCTAGATTTTCCTTCGGTCTCTAATCTCTCTCTAACCTAGGAACAATACGACGTGCTCTTCGACGTAAGGGAAGTGCAAGGAGCCGGCCACATCTTACCCGAGAACCACCAAGAAGTCGAGCTAGGTATAATTACAACTCATTAGATTATATATCTAATTTAGTTCTATTTAGAAAAAAGGTTTTATTTCTTGGGTTGTATTTTTGAAGATATGTTGTAATGTTTGTTGCATGCTGTGTTGATGGTATGAGTGTGGCTGAGCACAATCCGAAGGTGGCTAAAACCCTTTCCTTCGAGATTGTGCATGCATGTATGTGTGTGTGTGTGTGATCGGCTTTCATGAGTGTGTGTTCTGTGCGTATGTGCGTGTGTGGTTTCCTTTCTAATCGTGGCATCTTGCTTCCATCCTTTAATTTATTTTTTCTACGTTGCATGGCACAAACCACACGAGCACTCATGGTTTTGGGGTTGATCCGAATCCATGCACACCAATTTCCACGAATCGGTGTGTGTTCGAACTATTTTTCCAAGAAACAAAATCTACACGTACACTTTCAAAGAAATCTGAACATTCCAGTGAATTTAAATTAAGTTTTGAATCATATTCATGTTAAATCTTATGAGATAACATAGGTATTTGTTATAACCTAAAGATTTGTCATGTTTTGGAAAAATCTAGCAAGAGTTTATGACAAACCCGAAACCCTAGGTGTTTAGCTAAGGAAATCAAAAATTTTTTAGTTGTTTAAGTGGTTGATATCATGTTATAAACTGTATTTTTATTTATTTTGGAGACTTACAAACTGTTTTAAAAATTAGGATAAATAGTTTGAACATGGACAAGGTTTAATACGGTTTTTGTAAAGTTGTAAATAAATAAAATGTCAACTGTTTTTATTTAAAGTTGTAAATCTTTTCTTGAAGAATAATGGAGTTTTATTTAAGAAATTGACATTTAGAATTAATTCTTGGTTGTAATGTATGTTTCAAGGGAGATTCGAGAATAATACAAGTTGTATTAAGTCGTTGAGGGAAAAAAAAAAAAAAGATAGTCATAAAGATTGTGTAATTTTGCAAAGTTGTACCTGAAGGTTTTCAAGCCAAAAGATTTTCACTATATGTTATTATAGGCCCAAACAATTTATTCAAACACATTATGGTAGAAATTAAAGTTAGAAATTCAAAGACATTTCCAAGTTTAGCCAGAATTACGAGTTCGATGAAATCTTGAAAGAGTGTAAAATGGATGTGTAACTTAAATGGGCTTTGTTCCAACCTTAACACATTGAGATGAGAACATTAAAAGTTAAAATGAATTAAACAAGTATTTTCAAACAAAATAAAGACTCGGATGTCCTTAAAGCCGAGCAACTTTCTTAAAAATAGACACATTGCGTTTTAAACAACTATAACTAATTTAGCAACGTTTTAGTATATCCTAGTTTGAAAAGGATTTAACGAACATAATTTTGAAACGGCTTAGCAACCTAGCTCAGTACTCGGAAGAGTTTCTCAATTTATGAGCTATCCTCTATAAAGGGAATTGTTTGAAACTGTGAAGGCCATTTTGGGCCTTATATTGACTTGAAGCCCAAAAACACATTATTGAAAATCCAATTATTGCACCCAAAGTAGAGGAATCAGTGTGCGAAAGGTTTCGCCGCCAGAAACTATATTTGATGGTGTTGCGGACCCTGTCCAGGCAGAAGATTGGATCAAAAGACTCCAACATATCTTTCAGTACATGAGGTCAACAGATGCCGAATGTGTAGCTTATGAATTAAATCAGCTAGATAAAGGAGCGATGTGTTAGTGGGAGGTGATGATCCAGACTGAAGATGTGGAAACAATGAATTGTGCACGGTTCACTCAATTATTCTTAGAGAAGTACTCAAACAAAGCCATGCTTTCGGCTAAGGTACAAGAGTTCATGGATTTGAAATAGGGGAATATAACAACAACCGAGTATGCAGCAAAATTCGAAGAACTTGCCCGATATGCACCCATGATGATTGTTTTTTACGATGCCACGAAAATGAAGTTCATCAATGGATTAAGATCGGACGTAGTTAAGCAAGTTGATAGTGGAGAAACATGACCAAGGTTGTACGTGGATGCAGTTCAAAGAGTAGTCCTCATCTCCGGATTAGATGCAACAGGAGAGAAAGTCACAACAAGTTCGGTAGACTGTTCTGGCAAGGTTTTCCCCAAGGATGGGGAGATTTCAAAAGAACTTTAAGTCGAGATTTAGAAATCGAGCATAATCAGGAAAAAGTCAGGGAAATCGTTTCAACAACAATGGATGAACGAAAACAAGAAAAGAAGTAGGAATTCTGGTGATGGACGTCAAGTGAAGGGACGTCATGCTGAAACTCAGGATAAAAACATGACTCTAGTGCCACAATGCTCCAAGTGCAGAAGAGTACCTGGGGGAAAATGTCGTACCAGATCTAGAACGTGTCATATTTATGGCTAGGAGGGTCACTTTGCAAAAGAATATCGCAACATACCAAAGAGGTAAGCACAAACAGGAAACAAAGTCCGACCCAATGCTCGAGTTTACAGTTTGGAGGATGGAGACGTTAAAGCAGGACCTTCAACCGTAGTGACAGGTCAGCTTCCAGTTGCAAATTTATCTCTTTATACGCTCATAGATTCTGGTGTAAGGCATTCTTTTATTTCAAGAAGAGTTGCTGACAAACTAGAAGGCACTAGAATTGTAATCCCGCCCGTGTTTATCCTTCTACGGTACTTTTTTGATGAATTACATAAACGTCATTATAATATCGACTCTTCGATAATTAATTAAATATCTCGTCTTGCGATTAGGAGTCACTCTCATTATTGCATTATCTAATTTATAATTGCAATACTTGTGTTTGAATCCTTAGTGGCCTTTAGATTTGAAATTGACTCCTTGAAGTACAAAATTACACCGTGAGTCCCTGAACTCTTAAGTAATTACAAAACTGGCCTAATTTAGATTTTTTGGGTTGAAATCTATTTCTAAGGACACAATATGATTTATAATCATATAATCAACATTAGTTTCAAATTTGAGACTATTCTGAGTTAAAACGAAGATGGAACGGCTTAACTCGAAAAGTCAGGAAAAACCATGTAAACATGATGAAAGAATGGAACGAGTTTGGAACGACCACTATTAAATTAATATTTGACTTCTAAATATTAATTTAGAAGTTTCTAATTACCTAGGTAGCTCTCGTTAAGTCTCAGATGGAACGGAATTCAAATTAGGATAAAACCATGATCGGGTGCTTGAAAAAGGGGCGTTTAGGTTATTTCGTGCAAAATGAGCCTCAGGAATGGTTCCTGACCCGTCGGAGCAGCCCATTACTGCCCTAAAGAATGATTAGTGGGATTGGAGAGTTAAGAAATCATTCTAGGCCCAATTCCAAGCCCAAAATCGTGGGCCCAAGTGTTGTTAAGCTTGGTTGAGTGTTTGATGGATTTAGTAGAATAAGTGTTAAACTAATGAAATAAATCCAAGGATTTTTTCATTGGACACACATTTAAACCAACCAACAAGAAAAATGGTCATTATGGGCACCATTTTTGAAGAATAAAAAGGGAAATTGAAAAGTTTCCAACTCAAATGCTCTTGGTTAATCCTAGCCATAGGATTTATTTTTCTTAACCATTAAGTTTGAATCAAGAGCTAAGATTTGGTTAGTTAACAATTAAATTTATATTTGTTGGAATTAATATTTGGAGAATATTAATGAGAGAGGTTCGGCCATTGAGGAGAAGAGAGAGAGAAAGAAAACTCATTAAGTTGCTTGGAGAATGCAACTCAATGATGAGGGCCTTGAAAAATGAACAGTTTTTCTCTTTTTAAACTACAACCGTAGGATTGATTAATGTAAAGAATAAAGGGCTAAGATGAGTCATGTGACTTAATAATTATTTTAGTTAGGGAATTAAAATAATTGAAAGAGAGAGAGAAAGAGAATTTGACTGAGAGAGAGAGAGAGAGAGAAAAGCCAAATAATTCTCTTCATAAACTCTCACACATATAAAGGGATTTTTAGACCTTTAGGCTCCCATTTTGTTTTTCCTTTCCAAAAACTTGAGAGAGAAACTGTGGGAGAGAGAGAGAATAAACAAGAGAGAAGGTTTTGAGAGCGAGCAAAGAAAAGCAGAAAAAAGTTTGAGAGATAGAGAGAGAGAAGCCGAGCAAGAGGGTCAAAGAAGAAGCAAGGAGAGCTTCGAAACCTTATGATATAACCAAGGTTAAAACTATGACTTGCTCTAGTTCTTTCTATGCTTTTGAGTCTCAAAAACCTAACCTAAACCTTCAACACATTCTACTGTAAGAGGTTAGAACCACAGAAGGTGGTTTTGAGACAAACCGTAGAAGAACATTCAACCAAGGAGGTAGCACGCCAAAGGAAAGCAAAAAACCCGAAAGCTAGGTATAATCTCCAACAACGAGGGATGTGAGGTTCTTATCTAGCCATAAGTTTCCTTTAGATTAACCATGGCTGTATCTAGGCCTTGAGTTGTAATTTTTCATGCAAAGGCCTCTATTGGGTTTTAAATTGTTGAACACAAGTTTAAAGAAGCTAGAATATCTAGCTTCCGGATATTTCAACTTGTGTTTAGTTTGATATGTTTCTGTGTGTGCATGTCTAGGGTTCGGTTACCCTTGGCCGTGACTCTTTATTTCTTATTTTTGCTTTTTTCTTGCTTGCATGGTTGCCTCAATGTGTTTAAAATGTGAAAATGATTTCAAAACAAACATGCATATTACGGTTTCCAACGGACCGAAGTGTAACCACCAAGAAGATAAAATTGGGTAATTTTCCTCCAAAAATTCGAACCTAAACTTGCATAAATTAAAATGGATTGTTTGATTTATCAATTGATTATTTAGTTACTGTTTTGATTTACATTTTTTGTTAGAAATCCAATGACAACCGAAAAGACACGATGAAACGAGTGTCTCGATTAAAATATGTGAAAATGTTTCGAATGCTTTTAGCTTGAGAATCATTTTCACTTAAGATTCAAGCTTCGATGAAAGGTCACAAAAAAGGAGTGAAAAATCTCCTTAGAACCTAAACGCTACCTTTCTTTTGTTAGTAACGTGATTTGGAAAAAAAAAAAAAAGAAAGTTAAAGACGACGTTTAAACCTAAAACGACAGTTTCGCAAGAAACTGCAAAACAAGTTTAAAAAAACCTTGTTTTTGCAAGCTAGATATTGTGTACTTTTTCTATACCTTAAGGAAGGGTTAAAATCAAAATGTATGTCTTTTCAAATATTAAGCATGCTGCCCTCAAACGATTTTAAGAACAAAAAAAGAATGAATTAAAATTAAAGGCGCAAGTGATGTTTTCCCAACCTAACTAAAATCGAAGTTTGAATGAAATCTCAAACAAATGTAAAATGGGTGTTGTGACTTAAATGGACTTAGTCCAGCCCAAACATAGTGAGATGAGAACTATAATTATTTAAAATGAATTAAATGGGCTTTTCAAACAAAGTAAGACTCGAATTTCCTTGAAACTGAGCATTTCTCATTAAAAAGGGCTATATCACGTTTCAAACCACTATGTCGAGCCCAAGAATAATTTTGTGAAATATAATCAGTTTGAAAAATGATTAACGAACATAATTTTTAATAAAGTAGGCTTGTTACCTAAGCCTAGTGGAGTTTTGCAAAAAACGTCAAAATAACGAGCTACCCATTTTAAAATAGAAAGGCCATTTTAGGCCTTATATCGATCTTTGAAGCCCCAACCTTGTCGGCCCTAATAATTTGGAAAGTGTGAATGCCATTTTGGGCCTTTACCTTGTTAGAAACCCAAACGTTGTTGGGCCTAGCAGTTTAAAAATTGTGAAGGCCATTTTGGGCGCCAAGCCCAAATCACTCTTTTTGGGCTTCGTAAGTAGTTCAGGCCCATACGATTTAGAGCCAAATTTATAATAGGGCCTTTAACCTAAATAGTGGACCACTTAAGGTGGTCCAATCAAAGAAAGCCCAATTAGTTGGAATAACACATTCTATAAGCCTACACAGATTTTTAAATACTTAGAAGATTTCAAACGACGAGAGACCATCTAGGAAAGTTTAAGTTGAAGGCCCGAGCACTTAGGAATTAATTCGTAATAATTCGCTCATGTTTACGAGACGGGAAAACTAGCGAGACCGTGCCTTCTGTTCAAGGACAAGGAGACAAGAAGGTGGTCGGAGCTTGGAACAAGTTCTTGAAAAGACCTCGGAACTGCCTTAATGCCCAAGTGGCGATGCACCTACGGCACCGAGTGTATATGGGAATTGATTGCTAGGGTTACATTAGAGATTTATGAATCAATTCTATGTAACTGTTATGACTTTGTGCTGTGAAGTTTTTAAGCTATAATAGCTCAAGAAGAACCCTGGCTTGATTAAATCATGAATAAAGTATATGAGACTAGAAATGGTCTAATCTTTAAATTCGAATCACATAAGCCTCAATAAAAAGAACATAAGCTATAAATAAGACACACTGGTATGAGTTTGCTCGTACACGACCTCTAATGAGTTTTCTAACTCAAACTTAAGAAGGAAGTCGGCATTACGCCGTGCCTCCATACAATTGAAAGAGAAAAAACTTAATGAAAAAAGGAAAGAAGCATGAAGCCAACTTTATTAGACTAAGGCCGTGAGTACAAAAGAATGGTTAAGACATTAACTACTAAAGAATGAGTAATTCTTTAAATGAGTTTGATGTCGATCATAGGATCGATAAAACATTATAATCAATTACACAGCTGGGTCTCTACCAACGCATGGTGTAACCCACGAAATTTTAAGCCGGTCAACTTTTTGACCGAGGCCCGTAAATTTATCATGGATTGTAAATTTTACAGTCATAAATAAATAATACTTGCTTCAGTCATATTATCTCTTTATTCCTCAAAGTATATTTTACAAACTAGGTTAAGAAAGCCAAAAATTAGAAAATAACTCGAAAAAATAATAACCGAGTCTTAGCCGATAAATTTCGTTATTCAAAGAAAACAAGGATAGATCAGTTTTAAGGTCTATACAAGTATTATTATGGCACAAAAGTGATTCAAGTATGATTTCAGGATCAAACAAGGAAGAACTTAGAATTTGCACCAACAGCCCTTGAACTTTTGAAAAATTAGAAGTTGGTCCCTAAGGTTGAAAAATTAAGTAAATGGTCACCAAATCAAAAATTGATTTAAAGGAAGGCTAATATGGATATAATTAGCCTAGGAATAAAATTTCAAGGCCAAACGATCTGTATCAAATTAGTTACGAAGAAATTACGGCGAAATTAGTACCTAATCATAAAATAAGGAAAAAATAGTAAATGTGTTCAGAAAAATCTCAGAAATTATAGAAAGGCTTTATTTATCATAAAGGAGAGGAATCCACAAAGAGATTTCAAAAATAAAATCCGGATAAGAATCAGATTTCTCACAAGGACCAAAATGCAAAACATTTTCTCCCGAAAGGGCATTTTTGCAAAATTTTAAGGACAGCTTTTCAACAGCCTACTTTTGCATGGAAATGGTTACTTTTTAGTTGTCAATATTTGAAGAAGCCATGGTTGCTAAAAAGTTGAGGTGTCAAGCATTGGTTGGACCTAGTTAGAACTTGGTTATTTTGGAACCAAGTTTTGAGTTCAAACCAAATGGAATGATTTGAGTAATTAAGCCATCAGATTCCATTGAGTATACAGCAAGAAAGCTGAAGTTGGGTATCAAGCTTTAATCCTTGACAAGTCAAGGTGTCAATGAAAAGGTTTAGGTGTCAAAAAGGCTTAAAACAAGTGTCAAAACAAATGGATTAAGTGTCAATGCACTAGTTTAAGTGCTTAAGGGTTTTGACTTAGTATAAAAAGTCTCCTAATAGAAGTGGAAGCCTTCTTGGCTGATCAGGCTTAGAGAAAGAGAGAGAAGAAAGAAACAAACAAAGAAGAAAAAAAAAGAAATGGAAGAAAAAACAAATGTAAGAAATAAATGGATTTGGATATTCCATGATGTTCTTTTAGTGTTTCTTTTCTTCAAATCTTAAGTATGTTTATGTTCATACAAGATAAGGAAAAAGAAGAGCAAAGAATCGGGTACAAGAAAAAGGAAAATTACTCGAAGATTTTTACAAAGATAAAACTCTTGCTCTTAAGTTTCAACACTTTAAAAAAATAGGACTTGGCTACCAAGATTTTGTGTAAGTAATTTTCCGAGCAATCTAATGATTAAATTATGATCTTAGACTTGTTTATGACTTGTGAGAAGTGTTAGATTGTAAAGAAATCAGTTTGGGGAAAAGCTTAGTAGATACGTACTTAAAAAGTGGGAAAATTAAGCTAAGAAGCTAAAAATTTAATATAAGAAGTTTCTGCGGAATTTCAGTGTTCAATCATGATTTATGTGTCATATATGATATGTGTGTTAAGTTGGTTTTGCTAGAATTATGTTTTGGGGATAGTTTGGTCAACTTGTAAAAGTTGGAATTTTGTTTGAAATTGACGAAAAAGAACCTAAGGGGTCAAATTTTTAAATAAACCATTTCTTTAGAAAACCAAACTTATTCTATGATCTAGATGATATTTAAGACTTGTGTGTGGTGTTAGTTTGATTTAAAGCTCAAGGAAATGAAACTTTGGTTAAGTTGAAGTTTTGGACTAAATTGTAAAATTTTCAGCAAACCGAGTCAAAATTAAAATAAGAAATTTTCGCCAAAAGGTCTTTGAACTCACACGTATCATAAAAAAAGATTATGTAGAGTTATAAAGACTGATTTTTGCAGCAGTAGGCGCACCAGAGGGCCACCCGGGCACCCATGGGCGCATACGGGGCCATCCGGCGCACACACAGCACTTCCAGCGCGCGCACAGGCCTTTTCGAAACATGCACGGGTGACCAATGTGCATATATCACGCTCAGTGCGGATTTGGCATGCGCCGCGAGCACCAGGCGCGCGCAGCCACACTTGCCACACATCTGGAGCGGTCAGCGCCCAAATGTTCCAAGTTTGACCAATCTCGCTCGGAATCAAATTTTCACCGAACGAAAAGATTTTTACACGTGCCAAATGACTTAAAATAATATTTAAACAAGTTTTTGGGTCCGGGTAAAATGTCGGAAGATTGTTTAAGGTATTCGACACTTAATTAAAGAAATAGGATACAAATTAAATAATCGGATAAGATTACAGAAACTTAAGGATGAAGTTAAGGTTGTAATACACTTAAATAGTTTCTAATAATGTAAATATTTTAGGATCCGAGCCTAAACTAAGTGTGTTTCAAGTGCCGGAACTATACTTACGACGAAGAAGGAGGCCGGATCTGAGTCGGAACAAATCGTGACGTAAAGGTGTCAGAACCACACTCACTACAAAGACGGAACACTATAAGTCACGATGCACCTAGGACATCAAGATCACATGTGTTTGCTTGATTGATAGGATGTCTTTATACTTCTCCCGATAGTAAAATATACAGGTGCGTCCTTAAAACATTATTGATTAGGGAAAGAAATATTCTCAATCTAAACTAACTGTAACTCATAAAACTTAGTAAAGTTTAATATCGTAACTAATGAACTATGACCACCTAAGCCTCCTATGATGATGTTGCCACCTATATACGAGTAAATGCCCTCAAACCGATAGGTTGAGGGTTCCAGAGGATCGTTAGACCCGACTAAGTAACTGCTGAATTAAAAAATCAGCGAAACGTCGGGGTTGTACCGGAGTAACATCTCGAAAAAACATAACCACCCGATATGGGTTTAATTTTGAGATACCTCGAGATTTAACCTAGAGATGAACGATATTTCCTCTGATGTGTTATCATGTGGTTCGGTTTGCAAAAATGATAAGGACCGGGGGTTGTTGATTGACAGCTAACAACATAGGCTCAGTATACAGTCAAAAAGTTACAGAGTCACCGTGATATAAAGAGCGGAAGATATAAGGAAGAATAAAGAAAGCTTTATGGTATCGATGGTACTAAAGTGAGTAATTACTTTCGAACTGCTCAAAAGGCTCGGGTTCAGTTTTGGAGCTGAGTTGAGTATGTAGGCCGGGAGATGCTCCGTCACGTGAGCTGGCCTACTCCCCACCGGCGTGCCAGCATGAGCAGAACAAAAGTACTATCAGTGGATCCCAGATATAAGAGAAGAGAAAGAATAATCGAATAAAGTACAACCAAGGTCAGAACGATCAGAAGAATAATAGGTTTGAATCAAATTTTGTTTTACGAAGGAACTAGTTGGTATGGGATGACTAGTTTCTATATATTGTTTCCTTAGGATAGAATAAGTTTTAAATCACCCGGTATGGGATAGGTGAAAGTTGCTGCATTCGAATCCTGCCAGGATTATTGCCAACATTATGAATGTCATGGCATATGCTTAATACTAATTAGTTAGTTTCATGTTTCCTGAGTTTAGCAACTCATTTACTATCTTGATGTTATAGCTAAATGGGAGACAAAGATCGAGTAAGTACAGAAACGAGTCGAAGGACATATGTGGACCAGACCAGTGGAAAGAGTTGAACGACCCGACTCGTAATATGTTTTGTGTTGATTTTGTAATAGCTAGTAAAACAAAATGTTGAGATGTACTTTTAATGTTTATATTTCGCAATGTAAAAAAAAAAAAACACACAACACAAACGGATGCGTATATTCTAATATTATATTTTGAGACTTATGAATTTAATTATGATGATTGAATAGCTAGTAAGGATGTCGCGAATCGTAGGGACGGGTTGTGACATATGATGCCTTACGTACTGTGATCAATCAAAGCAACCTTGTAGGAAAACCTACCCAGCTTAATTGTTTATTTGTTGTGAAGCCACTCAAGGAACTAAATCATGTTCTCGTACCCAAATGCAAGAGGCCAAAGTGTGGGACTTGTGAGAAGTCCATTTGATGCTTTAAAACCTTAAACTAAAACTGTAAATAGGCTTTTTGTGAAATCCCGGTCTGCTGTGTGATCAGACAAGGGCGTTTAAACATACTTGTAATCCCATACTGTTGTGTGATCAAACAAAAGGATGTATAAAAGATTGATAGTCCCAAATTACTCAAGTTCAAAATGGAGGCAATGAAATCTGAAATAAGCCTCAGTTATCTAAGAAGAGTAGACAGAGGTATACGAATGCAATCTGATATTATAGTGAATGAATTTTGATGGTACTGCCCGGCTGCAAATGAAGAGAGAGCCTACTCCCCGACGGTGAGCTTATTCCTCACACAAAGCAAGCCAATTAAGTGTGTGCTAGCAGATTAGCCGTCTTCCTGCCTACACGCTAGAGAAATTGCAGTGACCAACAGTGAATCCCAAGCTTGAGAAAAGTATCAAGCTCAAATAAATAATAAGTTGCTATGTGAAACCATTAGGTCCGGAGTGAATCTAATAAGACAAATCCTCTAGAAGGACTCTAAAGATAAATATACATTTAGGATCAAAACAACTTTGCTAGAGTCACATCGGAGCTAAAAAAGTACTTTAAAGGCTCGCAAGTATTTTTCATAAAAGAGAGTTGTAAACCTGGCCCATGTCATTCGTTCTGTGTCTTCCGTCTGACTAACTACTTCCCACCAACATCGTGCTTCTTTATCTAGTTGATTAATAGCACATGCTACTTTTTCAGTGTCTGTCAGCCTCATGTGCCCAAATATTTTTTGTAGCCTTTTAACTAGTCCTCAGCTACTACTGGATCTGGCGTTCCATCAAACATGGTGGCTTCTGACGACGAAAACGTTCGGATACAAGTTCAGCTACTACAGGAGCTACAGGTTGTGCTTCCTGATGAGGATTTGTAGCTGCAACTGGTACCTCCGGCCTTTCCTGTGGTTGAGCAGCTTGTTCTTGCTGAGCCGGTGCTTGGAATTACTATCATTGTTCTTCAGGGTTATTGAGACGGTTAAGCAGTCGGTTTAACATCTCATTTTGCCTTTGGAGCTGTTCATCACGTTGTCGAGCGTCATTAGCTTGTACTTCAACCATTCTTCGAACTTCATTTAGCCTCCGAGATACGCTAGCTACGGTTTGTCTCGCCATTTTGGCTTAGTAGTTTGGACGTATGAATGATCCTATATTTTGACAGTAACACATGTATATAAGTTTCAATTCAATTATAGCACTTAAGAAGACTTTGCTGCTTGATTTTATAAACAATAAATCCATAAACAAACAAAAGCACACATATCATGATTTATACATCATCAAAAAGGTTTTCAAGTTTACATAGCATATACATAACTAACAAGTCTAAGAACAAGGTCTATCATACACTATATACATTATTAACGATCATTTACTAAGCTAATCTCGTCGAGGATCATAGTCGGGATCCTCTACTATATCATCCCCTGGATCCGAATCAGAATCCTTCTCTGGATCCCAGTCGGAATCCTCGCCTGGATCCTGAACAGGATCCTCATTTGGATGCTCGACGGGATCCTCATCTGGATCCTCCTCAAGATCTTCTTCAGGATCCTCCTCAGGATCTTCTTCTGGGTCGACAGGTGCTTGATGAACAGGTCCAGCTTTAGGTGACGGAGTAGAAGAGTTTGTTATATAACGAGTTCTATCGTAGTCCTCGTACACACGTCGCATTTCATAGATATTGTGAAATTTTTGAACAGGTTCTGGTAGCCTATAGCTTGAGTTGATTCCCTGTGAATAGATATCCATTTTCTCTTGATTTGTCATAAGCCTAGGACAAAAATCATTGATCTCGTGGAAAAATCGACTAGAATACTCAGTAACAGGCTCCCCGTGTTCCTAGCGAAATTGAGCAACCTTGTGATCCCACACTGTTTTCTTATTAGTGTAATCGTATTCCTCTCTCATGATATCCTGGAAGCCTAACCAATTCTCTGGCCCCATTTGTTCTTCATATTGACTCCAGAATGTTAGCGCGGTACCTCTCAAATCCATGGTTGCGGCTCTCGCACGATGATCAAAAGGAATATGTAGTTGATCCATCCAAAGAGTAGTGTGGTTTATCCAATCATCAAAGGTAATAGTACCTATTTCCCCGTAATATTCCTTTGCAGTGGTTGGAATCATGTTTAGATAACTTAACTTAGCTTGGTGTGCAGGTACCGGTCCAGGTATGCTCTCCTGTACTGAATCGGCTGATGGTTCTACAAAGTGTCCTTCACTAATTCCCGACATCCTGCATGTAACGTCTTTTGATTAATACAAACTACTACTTAGTCCGTAACATAACGTACCTCATGTGAAAACTTCAAAACTGGCGAGTCTATACATGTGGTGTGTCTGTAGAAGCGGCTTAACCTGGAGCTCTGATACCAAAAATTCTGTCACGACCCGCTAGCACGAGCCGCGACGGCTTTATCATCTTACTTGCATACTTAAATTCATAAATCACAACATAATATAAACAAAATAACGCATGCGTTTTTTTATTTTTTATACAACATAGTGTCATTACATTAAACATAGATATTTAAGTCTTATATATTTATATATATATATTCATCATAAAATATATATACGAGATCTGGGTATAGACTCACTGGTGTCACAGGTCTCGTCCACATGTATGCTCTCCAGTCTTCGAAGATTCCACGTCATTTCGCTTAGAGCTTACCTTTATCTACAACATCAAGAAACTTAGTGAGTTGCTAAACTCAGTAAGGGACGAACTAACTAAACTATGAGTCGTGCCGATGCAACATTACAATTATACAATTAACATTTATTTTAAGCATAATAAACAATTAGAAAGAAATCAACCGTCCCATATCGATTGATTCCTAGTTTTAGGACTATCCATAATAGTTCATACTTTCTTAGCGTTCGCCTCAGTCATTCCTGTAGACATCTCGGTGATTGTGTTTTCATTTCAGTTATTGTCTGGGATCCACTAATGGTACCACATAACTTTTCCTTAATGGAGCCAAGCGGGGAGTTGGCTAGCTCACCTTGCGGAGCATCTCCCAGCTATAATTTCTCTTAGACACAGCAAGCTCCGTCAATGCATTTCATCGTTACTTTCATGTTCATAAACATGTATGACGAATAGTTGTCGCAAAGGACGTTGGTACCATCGACATCATTTCATAATTCTATCTTATGTTGTTGACTGACAATCAACAACCCCCGGTACCTTATCATTTCTGGCAACCGAGCCACAGTGCATACTTTCTTGAGAGGTTACGAGTTCGAGGTTAAATCCCGACCCTTGTTGTCCTCAATGTCATTCAACATTTCAATTAGCGCTCGGGACGTGCATCCAGAGTCAATAGGACATCATGCTCGGGCTTGAATCCGACAATTAATGATGTCCGTTTCATAACCTTCTCTTACCTTTGGTTCGAGGACCTAAGGTTATTTTATCATAAAAGGGTCGTTTCATATCAATAAATAAGGCTCGGTATACTTTTAAACAATCCGGTTTACCTATCGGGTTACGACCCGTTCTACGTATTATTTAAGGCGGGAACAAGCTCGATTTATCTTTATTGTGTGTATTACCGGGGTTTCGGGCCTATTCTTTAATTACTAACGAGCTAAGCATAAATCATAAATTGCACAAAGCCTAGCACGTAAGAATGCAACACATAGCACACTTCTTGAGTTGTAGGTGCATCGTCCACTTACTTGGATCCCTTGTCCATCAATCCGGGCTTTTTCGGTTTAGTTTCCAAGGTCTTCGGGTCCGGGACTTTTCCAAGTTCCTTGACCAATAAAATAAAACCTTATTTAGTCAAATGACTAACTTAACTTGTGCCTAAAAATCATCTCATATTGATTTAAACTCATTTAATTAAGTACAAGTCATTTATATCATGAATATATCCCAAATAGGTTATTTTTCCGTTTTAAATAACATTTGGTGCGAGCCAGTAGCATATGAGGCACACCGGGTGCGCACAGGCTGCACACGGGCCGCACAGGGCACCCACGGGACGCAGGCAGTGCGCCTGGCGCGCGCACGGGTGCCCTGGGCGCACACATGGTGCGGGCGGCATATCTGGCGCGCACACGGGCGTAGGCAGCGCGCCTGACGGGTGCTAGGGGCACCTGGCGCACGCGCGCTGCGTGCCTGCCGGGCACACTGGGCACTTGGCGCGCGTGCTGCGTGCCTCTCGGGCGAACTGGGCGCCTGGTGCGCGCTCTACGCGCCTGACGGGCGCCAGGCGCGTGTGCTGCGTTCCTGATGTGCACTGGCGGCGCGACTGGGCACCCACAGTGCCCAGGCAGCGCGCCTGAGCCCCGGCGCTGTCTAATTTTTACTAATTTGTGCTAAAACACCATGAAACCTATTTTTGAAGCTTTATTCACTATTTTACATTTTAAAACACACCAAACTTCATTAAAACTTAATAAATCACAAAAAAATTCCCCTCTTAGACCTATGATCAAACAAAACATATTCAAGGCTTAACTAACTTTGTAATTTCTTTTTCAAGCAAGATCAACCTTTCCTTTTTACCATCAATTCACTAATTCTCAAACAAAAACACAATTCAACATTAACAACAACTCATTTAAGCATCATTGAGACCTTAATTTATTTCAAAACATCTTGGAATACATTAGTACAAATCCAAGATTTCTAAGGAGAAATTTTCTATCTTTTTGTGTTTCTTTTTCCTTGAACTTGTAGAATTTCCCTTCCAAACACTTCACCAATCTTTCTATGGTTTAAAACACAATATAGGAAGTTATTAGGTACTATAAGTTTGCTTGACAGAAGATGAAAGCAAGATGAAATTAAAAAAAAACTTACCAAGCTTGTTCAAACTAGCTTTTTCTTCTACAACTTCTTAATCTTTTTCTTCTTGTTCTTCCTTTCCTTTCTCTCTTCTTTCTTTTTCTTTCTCTTCCTTTTTTCTCACTTTCTATTCTGTTTTGATGCTTCAAATTCGTGCGAAGGCTGATTATTTAAATAAAATCCTAAGCTAGTTGGTGTGTCATGACGACGTCACGGCGACGTAATCAACTTTCCACCTCGAGCTTCCAATTTGACACCTCCTTCTTGTATTATGCCAAAAAAGCAAACTTAAGATCAGATTTACTCTCTAAAGGACAGCTCATACTTGCCCATGTGATGGTGAAACCCGTCCTTAACAACTTAGTCCACCGAAATAATTCCTTAACAACTTAGTCCTTTGCTACTTTTCCAAAATTATTTTTTAACCTGTCTAGAACAATTTCTCTTTTTAACTACCTTCTTTATTCAATTATAAAGCATTATTTAAATTTTCAGAATTTATAGAGGTTATTTCTTATTTTTCCTTGGTGTTACGATTTCGGTCCCGAAATAGTAGTTTTTTCCGAAATTTCACTGTAACTTCTTCGTTTGAACTCGGATTGACCTCAAATTTTATACTTGAGCTTAATATAATGATGTAAGCTCAAAAATAATTTATTTTCCTGATTGGTGACAATTTTCTTCATTTGTTTTCAAAATTTGGCCCAAAAATGCAACTTTCGTAAAATTTCGGGCTCGTCATGAAATTTTTCGCCGCAACAAGAATTCCTAAACCAAAATCTTTGTTTAGTCACCAAGATCTGACATTAAACTCATTACTTAATAAAAATAATTATTTACTAACTCTTATATCAGTAATTCGATTAATTGCACCTTAATTAGTCAAATTAGGTTTTTGGTACTCGCGAGGGATTTTATGGAAAAAAAACATTCTCGTACTCATTATAATTAACATTAAATACACAAAGGCTTATTTATCTTATGATTTTTGAGATGTTTGGGAGTCGGGGTTCACAAGACCCCAGCGGGGTACTTCACTTCGCGAATGATCCTCGCTCTGATTAGCTTATCGACTTCGTCTTTAAGCGCCTAGGCTCTCTCAGGGTCAAGCGGTCTCCTCTTTTATCGTCGGGTGGGGACCCGAGGATCAATTTTGAGACAGTGGCACATTAGCTCGGGGTCTATCCCCTTCATGTCACTGTGACTCCTACAATTGGGGGTAGCTGATCAGTTCACGAGAAAGACCTAGACTGTTATGTGCGGTCTTCAGTTTCGGTCTGTGGTCACCAGCTTCGCGGGTTGAACCTTCTGTCTTCAACAAAATCCTTGCTTCCTCTCTGAGGCTAGCTTCGCGGGGGTGGATCCTCTTCGAGGATCCACTGCCTTCTTATCCGTCAATCCCTCTCCGAGGTTCTTATCATAAATTGACACCACCTCCGGTGGTGCTTCTCCAGCTTATCTTTGAGGGCACAAGATCGAGGTTCATCTTCGACAATCCTCGTACACTTTTCGTTCGACGGATGCTTCTGTGATGACGTGGCACTGTTGCGCTGTTGGAAACGAGCGCTTGTTCGCATTAATTGTTCCTCGGGGACTCCGCCCCCGAGGCTACAATCGTGGACGAAAAATTACTTACAACAATAGTTATAATGACAGTTTTCAAACAATTTACTAAAAGGGTACTCTTTTAAATAAATTGATAGAACTCTTATAACTACTCTTAAATATGATACTTTTCATGTATTAAGGTTTATAAACTATATTAAATTTTTGAAATACAACTAGCTATAATTGTATACTTACACATCTATATTCATACCACTCATACATCGATATATTAGATTTTTCGTTCTAACATGGCTACAAATCTCATAGAACTAAATCTTATTTAACTTTTTCCTTTACCCCATAGTAAAAAAGAGCCAAAGAATTATAATAAGACTTAACAATATATATATATATATATATATATCATGATCGTAGGATATATCAAGAAAAGTATTGTATAGTAAGCTTTAAGGTCCTAATTAAAGCTTGCTTGGTGCTATATTCAATAGCGTTAGATTCTAGATGCAGTGAAGGCACTAACTAAAGTTATAGTGGTTATATGTATATTTGAGAAGGAAAGAGTATTTTTTTTTTACTTTTTTTTTGTTATAGTGATTATATGTATATTTGAGAAGGAAAGAGTGTTTTTTTTTACTTTTTATTTATTTATTTATTTTTTGCTGTGAAAGAGAAATGATAGAACTATCAATAAATTAATAAGGATGGTATTTATCTTGTATTCTCTAGGTTGCCGACTTAAAAGATTCCTTATTATCCTCGATTTTTTTATTATTTAAATATTTGATCTATTATATATATATATATATATATATATATAAACTAAACTAGTTAAAAACGTAAATACTTCTAGAATTAAGAAGTAACAGATTGTATTCACATTTGTATTTATTTTAATAAATAACTAAGCATCTTTGTAATGTTTTCATTCCTATGCGATTGACGTTGCGGAGGAAAAAAAATAAAAATAAACTTAATCTTTACTAGTAATTGCAATAAATAAATCTAAATAATTTAAGTAATGCAACAATAATAATCAATATATTTCTTAAATTATCTTAGATTCTAAAATACAAAGCCAATGCATGATGTATTATTATTTTTAAGCTAGTTTTATTACTCATATCATACCATTATTGTTAACACTATTATGTAGAGATTTTTGGGTCATTACAAAAATTGTAATATGCAAAGGCATTTATTAAATGCCCAAGGGATGAACAAGAAAAGTCATAAATGGCTTGCAAGAATTATCAAAGGACAATGATGATATTTTTTCCAAAATCCATCCTTTTGCCTATATAAAGGGTGGCAACAAGTCTAGCTACATAGATGAGGGAAAAAGGAGAGAAAGAATAGGAAGGGAAAGAAAGAAAAAAAAAATAAAGAAAGAAGAGAAATAGTAGGAAAAGAAAGGAAGATAAAGAAAAGGAGAAAAGAGATTTTAGTACAGGAAAATATTCAAGTAAACATGAATTTTAGTACCATTATCTGAGTAAAACAGGAAGCTACTCTCTCTAAGATAATAATAACCAATAATAAGAGAGACTATCATCTCCAGATTATTGATTAGACCATGTTAGTGTATTTGAGTGTTGGCATGTCTTTTGGCAAAACCAAGTATTTTCAGATAAGTGTTCTTCATAGGTGCTCCAACATCGACTATATTTGGCAAGTTTATTTATGGCATCAAAAGGATCTTGGATCTGATATGGATGAGATGATTTGCATGATCTGATAACTTATTCTCTGAATATTCTTTATATGGAGAGTATATTTTCGTCCATGATGAATAGATGATGAATCTAGACGTGATTCTGGTCAAAAGAGAAAAGTTTCATTTGGTGTCTCACAAGGTGCTACAACATCCTGTATATATTTGTCAAGTGTGGATCTGCTTGATTGATTAGCTTTGATTTGAGAGAGCTGGAATTAATTGCTTGAGCTGTCATCTTTATTCTCTGATTTTTCTATGTTTGGTATGTTGATTCTCGTCATTAAGTTGAGAGATTGAATTCGGTTAACTTTGCTGAAAAATCTGCTTGGGTGTTCTTGAGGGTGTTGCACAGAGACAGATTGAGACACCCTGTCTAGTTGTTAGAAACACCCGGTCTGGCACATGAATAAGGAAAGTTTCTATAAGACTATTGACCAAGCTTCGGGTGATTATCTCTACAGCTCATGCACTATCATTGCTGATAATCTCTCTTAATGAACAAATATTCCTTAGAGTAATGAAGATTATTACACACAATTAATTGAATAATTAATGTGTGCTCTTTATGGAAAGTCTCCATCTTGCTTGGCCTTATTATTCTACGTTGGAGACTCTTTTCATATTATCTCTTTCATTTTGTAATTTCAGATTTTGTACTTTTCTGGGTTGGAGAGAAAAGTGAGTGAGAGAGAGCTTTTGTATGTATTCTTTCTTGTGAGAGAAGAGTGTATTCTGTGAGGGTGTGTTTTATGGGTGTTACAAAATTGTAAACTGATTGTTCTGGGTGTCACATGGGAGAGTGATGTGAAGGATGAGGGTAGATCACTAGGTCAAAGGGAAAACGGTAGAAGAGAGTGGAGGGATTCCAATATTGTATAAGTCTGTGAGTCCTTGTTTGGACGTTTCTAGTGGATCTTTTGCATCTGGGCTTGGCCCCACAGACATAGGCGTTGCTGAACGATGTAACCAATTCTCCCTTTGTCATTTTATTATTCTACTCATTCTATCATTCTGCACCCTGTGTTGTTTACCTTGTTTTAGTATCACCATGTGTTCTTTGTTAGTGTTTCTGACATTAATGAAGAACGCCTACGAACAAAATGGTTCTTACAATTAGTATCAGAGTGGGACACTTACTCTAAGTGAGATCCATAGTTTTTCAGATCCGTTTTAACGAGATGGACTTTCTCAAAAAAGGAGGCACCATACAACGTCCACCGTTACTTGATGGAACGAATTATTCCTATTGGAAAGCACGCGTGAAGGCGTTCATCAAGTCCGTTGATGAGAAAGTATGGAAGTCGATTTTGACAGGTTAGGATCATCCTATGACAAGGAATGATAAAAGAGAATCTGTGCCAAAGCCCGAAGTTGATTGGACTACAAACGAAGATAAACTAGCGATTAGCAACTCGAAAGCCTTGAACGTCATTTTTGATGTCGTTGATGCAAACCAGTTTAAGCTGATTTCAACATGCGAAACAGCCAAAGAAGCATAGGAAATCATCCGAATAGCACACGAAGATACGAATACCGTGAAATTGTCTAAATTATAGATTCTTACCACTTGTTTTGAGAATCTCGGGATGAATGAGGATGATTCCATTAGTGATTTCAACAGTAGAATGTGTGACATAGGCAATGAAGCTTTTGCTTTAGGAGAAAAGTTTTCAGAAGAGAAGCTTGTACAAAAGACACTCAAATCTCTTCCAAAGAGGTTTGCATATAAAGTTACAGCTATTAAAAGACGTTCGAAGAATGAAACTGGAGGTGTTGATGGGCTCATTGCGAACCTTTGAGATGAACCTCGAGGAAGAAAAAGGCCATCAGAAGTCTAAAGCGATCGCGTTGCAAGTTGAAAGCCATGAAGAGGAGATGGACTCAGTTTGTGATGATGATAATGATCTTGTTGAATCAATTGTTAAGATCATTAAGAGATTGAGCAGAAACAACGAAAACAAAACGAGAAATAGAGATCCAGGCAACGTCTCAACTAGTGTTCAAACACCCAGAAGGAACACCTATACTAATGATGAAAGTTTTAATGCAGGATCAAGAAATAGATTTGGTGGATGAAATAGTTCAGAATTCTATATGAAGAACATATGGATCCAATACCGAGAATGTGAAAGATTCGAGCACATCCAGTCCGAATGTGCTAATGTTATAAAAAAGAAGAACCAATCGTTGAATGCAACATGGAGCGAGGACTACAACAAGGTAGATGAGTCTAATTTCACTGATTTTGCTTCTAAATCTAACAATGCAAGTGTTGTAGAAACTGGTGGTTCGTCTGGTGTTGCCTCTGGTGTTTCAGAAGGTGTCCAGACACTGGAGTGTGAAAGCAGTGACGATGAAGAACTTACGGAAGAAGCCCTAATTCAATCCTACAAGTTGATGCATAAAAAATAGAGTAAGGTGGCAAAGGCCCATGAGAGACTTACTGGGCAGATTGTTCAATCCAACATTAAAAAGAACAATCTGCAGAATACCATTTCTGATCTAGAAGTTAAACTGAATGAGAGCGAAATTAGTATTACAATACTAACCGCGGAACTTGAGAGCATGAAAAAGTTGATAAAAATATTGAATTCTAGTTCTTCTAAACTTGATGAAATTTTGGCTGCAGGAAGATTAGATAAAGAACATTTTGGTCTTGGTTATATTAGAAAGTCAACTGGTAGTACAATTGTATTTGTCAAAAAGAGAACTTTTGATGTAAAGAATGATGAAGATCTGAACGCTAGTATTGTTACACCAGCAAGAACACTGGCTGTCATTACATCTGAAAGAGTGGGTGTTGCAACGCCAGGCATAACATCTACTGCATCACCAGGGAAAAAGAAAGAAAAGCGATGGATTCCAATATGCTACTACTGCAACAGAAGATGACATATCAGACCACAGTGTTAACAATACTTTGCAGATTTGAGAAGAGAAAACCTAGAGAGATTTCCACCTCGCAGGCTAGTGAAGCAGGAATGGGTGAAGAGATCTAAGAGCAAGTGTCATATAGCAAGAACTCCTATGAAAGCTGTGAAAGAGAATAACATTAAAGAGAAAAATTTTCGTGAGAAGCACGTAGCTGACATGGTGGGGGGGTTAGACCTTTGTGGGGGAGCTGAAAAATTAAGTATGAAACACGCAGAAAGGGGAGAATTCCCTTGTTCTTGATATTCCTTTGCCTTTTCTTGACAAAAAGGGGGAGTCAATACTAGTTTGTGGGTTTTTGCCAAAAAAATGCTAAAGGGAGATATTGTTAGTGTATTTGAGTGTTGGCATGTACTTTGGCAAAACCAGGTGTTTTCAGATAGGTGTTCTTCATAGGTGTTCCCACACGGTCTATATTTGGCAAGTTTATTCTAAACATCAACAGCATCTTGGATCTGATATAGTTGTGATGATTTGCAAGATCTCATCATTTATTCTCTGAATATTCTTTGTATGGAAAGTATATTTTCGTCCATGATGAATAGATGATAAATCTGGACGTGATTCTGGTCAAAAGAGAAAAGTTTCATTTGGTGTCTCACAAGGTGTTACAACACCTTGTATATATTTGGCAAGTGTAGATCTGCTTGATTGATTCGCTTTGATTTGAGAGAGCTGGAATTAATTGCTTGAGCTGTCATCTTTATTCTTTGACTTTGCTATGTCTGGTATGTTGATTCTCGTCATTAAGTTGAGAGATCGAATTCGGTCAACTTTGTTGAAAATTTGATTGGGTGTTCTTCAGGGTGTTGCTCAGAGACAGGTTGAGACACCCTGTATGGGTGTTAGAAACGCCCGGTCTGGCGCATGAAGAAGGAAAGTTTCTAGAAGACTGTTAACCAAGCTTCTGATGATTATCTCTACAGCTCATGCACGATAATTGCTCATAATTTCTCTTAATGAAGAAATAATCCATGGATTAATGAAGATTATTACACATAATTAATTATATAATTAATGTGTGCTCTTTATGGAAAGTCTCCATCTTCCTTTGCCTTATTATTCTACGTTGGAGACTCTTTCCATATTATCTCTTTCATTTTGTAATTTCAGAGTCTGTACTTTTCTGGGTTGAAGAGAAAAGTGAGTGAGAGAGAGCTTTTGTATGTACTCCTTCTTGTGGGAGTAGAGTGTATTCCGTGAGAGTGTGTTTTATGGGTGCTACTTAATTATAAACTGATTGTCCTGGGTGTCACACGAGAGTGTGCTGTGAAGGACTAGGGGAGCTCGTCAAGGGTAGATCACTAGGTCAAAGGGGAAACGGTGGAAGAGAATGAAGGGATTCTAATATTGTATAAGTCCGTGAGTCCTTGTTTGGATGTTTCTAATGGATCTTTTGCATCTGGGTATGGCCCCGCAGACGTAGGCGTTGCCGAACTGCGTAACCAATTCTCCCATGTCATTTTATTATTCTGCACCGTGTATTGTTTATCTCGTTTTAGTATGACCATGTGTTCTTTGTTGGTGTTTCTGACATTAACAAAGAACACCTACTAACAAAATGGTTCTTACAATTGGTATCTGAGCGTGACACTCACTCTAAGTGAGATCCGTAGTTTTTCAGATCCGTTTTGACGAGATGGACTTTCTCAGAGAAGGAGGCTCCATACAACGTTCATCGTTACTTGATTAATTGAATTATTCCTATTGGAAAGCACGCATGTAGGCGTACATCAAGTCCATTGATGAGAAAGCATGGATGTCGATTGTCACAGGTTCGGATCATCCTATGACAAGGAACGATAAAAGAGAATATGTGCCAAAGCCCGAAGTTGATTGGACTACAAACGAAGATATACTAGCGAATAGCAACCCGAAAGCCTTGAATGCCATTTTTAATGACATTAATGCAAGCCAGCTCAAGCTGATTTCAACATGTGAAACAGTTAAAGAAGCATGGGAAATCCTCCGAACAGCGCACGAAGGTACGGATACAGTGAAATTATCTTAATTGCATATTCTTACCACTCGTTTTGATAATCTCATGATGAAAGAGGATGAGTCCATCAGTGATTTCAAAGGTAGACTGTGTGACATCGCCAATGAAGCATTTACTTTAGGAGAAAAGTTTTCAGAAGAGAAGCTTGTACGAAAGACGCTCAGATCTCTTCCAAAGAGGTTTGCATATAATTACAGCTATTGAAGAAACAAAAGACGTTCGAAGAATGAAACTGGAGGAGTTGATGGGCTCATTGCGAACCTTTGAGATGAACCTCGAGGAAGAAAAAAGCGATCAGAAGTCTAAAGGGATCGCGTTGCAAGTTGAAAGCCATGCGGAGGAGACGGACTCAGTTTGTGATGATGATAATGATCTTGTTGAATCAATTATTAAGATCGTTAAGAGATTGAGCAGAAGCAACGAAAACAAATCGAGAAGTAGAGATCCAGGCAGTGTCTCAACCGGTGTTCCAACACCTAGAAGGAACACCTATACTAATGATGAAAGTTTTAATGCAGGATCAAGAAATAAATTTGGTGGATGAAATAGTTCAGAATTCTATGTGAAGAACAAATGGATCCAATACCGAGAATGTGACGGATTCGGACACATCCAGTCCGAATGTGCTAATGTTATAAAAAAGAAGAACCAGTCATTGAATGCCACATGGAGTGAGGACTACAACAAGGAAGATGAGTCTAACTTCACTGATTTTGTTTCAAAATCTAACAATGCAAGTGTTGTAGAAACTGGTGGTTCGTTTGGTGTTGCCTCTGGTGTTTCAGGAGGTGTTCAGACACTGGAGTATGAAAGCAGTGACGATGAAGAACTTACGGAAGAAGCCCTAATTCAATCATACAAGTTGATGCATAAAAAATAGAGTGAAGTGGCAAAGGCCCATGAGAGACTTACTGGGCAGATTGTTCCATCCAACATGAAAAGAACAATCTGCAAAAAACCATTTATGATCTAGAAGTCAAACTGAAGGAGAGCGAAATTAGTATTACAATACTTAATGCGGAACTTGAGAGCATGAAAAAGTCGATAAAAATGTTAAATTTTGGTTCTTCTAAACTTGATGAAATTTTGGTTGTAGCAAGATCAGATAAAAAAAATTTTAATCTTGGTTATATTGGAAAGTCAACTGGTGGTACAACTGTATTTTTCGAAAGGAGAACTTCTGATGTAAAGAATGACAAAGATCTGAACACTAGTGTTGTTACACCAGCAAGAGCATCGGCTGTCATTACATCTGGAAGAGTGGGTGTTGCAACACCAGGCAGAACATCTACTGCATCACTAGGGAAGAAGAAAGAAAAGCGATGGATTCCTATATGTCACTCATGCAACAGACCACGGTGTTATCAATACTTTGCATATTTGATAAGAGAAAACCTAGAGAGATTTCCACCTCGTTCGTCAGTGAAGCAGGAATGGGTGAAGAGATCTAAGAGCAAGTGTCATATAGCAAGAACTCCTATGAAAGCTGTGAAAGAGAACAATAATAAAGGGAAAAATTTTCGTGAGAAGCACGTAGCCAACATGCAGGGGGAGTTAGACCTTTGTGGGTGAGCTGAAAAATCAAGTATGAAGAACATCTACTAACAAAACGGTTCTTATAGATCCCTTTATTTATTGGATTTGACTCTTCCCATCAATTTTGCGATATTATTCTTGCATACATAAAAAAAAGCTACTCTGCCAAGCCAAGCAATCAGGCAATAGGTATAACTACCATGTATATACATACGTATGTGTGTCTACTTGGATATAAGAAATTTTTTTTGATATTAAATACATATCTATTCTTTTGACTTAAATACTTCGTTGATCATTCTTTTAGTAAAAATAATTATAAAATATTAATTATTTAGTTAATTTCAAATAACTAACATCCTAATAGTTTATCTTTCTTCAATAGTTAAGATTGGCAACTTGCCTAGTTGTAACACCCCCTAACGTAATTATACCTTAAGTATACTTACGTTACAGGGTATTAATCACACATAACTCTTTAAAAACTCTAGAGACGAATTTGAACCTTTCAAAATAGTTTTATAAAAGCACCGTGAAGCGTTTATACATCTAAAGTATTTGTAAACGTATTTGTACAAAATATAAGTACAAGTATTCGTTGAAAAGAAAAGTACTCCGTAGTTTAGTTATTATATACATATATTTATAAAAAACACCAAAAAGTTTCCTACACGGTCATAGTCGTCCAATATGCATCAGATCATGGGCTCGGGAGCACTGTAGTCAACGTCATCAACATTTACTGTAAATTTTCATAATCGGCATCACAAGAACACTGATAAGCGAATGGCCAGTAAGTAAAAACAGTGCTAAATGTGAATGATTTAAAACACATTATTTTCTATTTTTCATTGTACCGTAAATTGTCTAAAAACATATTCGTAATCATTATAGTTAAAAATACTTAGTTGGGCACACATCGTGCTCAACTCATTACTGGGGCAAGTAAACGATTTTATTTGCAAGACCTATTACATGGTGGCTAAATAAATCATATCAGAGGTGGTGACATGTCACAAACATAATCGCCATCATGTGGGATTTTATAAAATCACATGTTACCTGGCGATCGACAAGGGACTTCCCACACCGGGCCGGAAACATGTAGTCCCCTTAGGTCGGGACTTCAAAGAAAAGTCAGCCGCCTACCCAAACCCAGCAAAGAGCTGATACACAAAACATAATATGGCGTAATACGGTACAATGACTCGTATCACAATTCTTACAACTTACAAAACCAAAATCATTTACCGTTACATACGTAATGCCGTGATGTTGTGAATGCACATGTAATCATCAAACACATAGTAATACACAAAATGTAAACACTTAGCACGAATTGTCCTTGTAGCGCAATTGAGTGAATTTTTACTTACTTTAATAATGACTTCCTTGAGTAACCAAAATAGTGCTTGAACATAATCCGGTCCGAAAATCTTCAATGTGCTCAGCCACTTAATTTCAGAAAACATATTCAAAGTAATATAAATCCTCGGTTTACATTTTTGTCTTTTAATATTTCAAAACTTTATCAATGCTAGATAATCAAGACATTACAATCCTTGAGTTAAGACACACACATTAACTTACTAACCCAATTATCACCATATAATTTACTTGATTAATTTGTTAGTACACAATCTAGAAGTGTGACAACCAAATTTGACACATAATTAATCTTGCAAATCACCTAGCCGAATAATAAACAATGTCCAAACAGTAAAATTGGTTGTTTGATTATCTTAAGAACAATAAGATATTTCTCTCTCTCTCTCTCTCTCTCTCTCTTTCTTTTTTTTTTCTTTTTTTTTTTTGATTACTAATCGATTGTTCTAAAAGCAATATAAAGAAATCTTGTGTAATATTAATAGCCAATTACTTTTCAAGAATATAAATACTTACATCACTATTTTGCAATCAATAAAGTTTTACGTGCTATAGCTATATATATATATATATATTACATTTGTTTATTAAATTAAAATTCTATAAATACCAAGTGGATGAATTACGAACAAACTCTAACTCTTATTCACTTTTGTTTCTTTAGTGCTATGTGTAATAACCATGACATGAGTAACTTATTCATTTATGTACATATAAAGAACATAGTCTTACAGTATTGAAAACTAAGATTACTTAGAATATGTATTTTATCAAAACAGTCAAACTATTAATAGATAATGATAAGTAAATATTTAGATAGGAAAATGTAAAAATCAAAACAGTTTAAGAAGCATTAAAGATCTAGAAGGTGACTTTTACTCACATATATATTCATATGTAAATATTTGAAGAAATAATTTTAAAAGAATACGTTTATAAGGGATATTCATACCTCTTAACCTCTCACTATAAGGTGTGAAAGAAGTTCATGTGCTTGATTTGAACAATAGAATCACTTAGAAAAATTTAAGTGGAGAGAAGAAATAATAGTCAGCGAACAAGAGATAGTAAGAGTATTGTTTGTTAAGGTTATATATAAATATCAATACTCTGTTAAAGAAACTTGCCGACATCAATTATTTTTTAATTATTTTACATTCTTAATTAGGATATATATATATATATAGGACACTATTTAGTTAAAATAATATAATTATAACCAAAATGAAAAGCTATTGTTGTATTTCAAATCCATGTTCGTGACTAAAAGTTATCAACCTACTTTCTTTCTTCTTTTTTTTTAAGCATATTGATATTTCGGCCCGCTATTTGATCGACACTGTGGATAAAAATAAAAATAAAAACTATATATTATTTAATAAAATTTAATAAAAATAATTACAATAAATTCTAAGTAATTTGACAGGCTTTAATGCATATTATTGTTTCTATTTTGTAATTCATTTTAAGTTTCTATAATGATGCATGATAATTTATTATTTTAAGCTAGTTTAAAAATTTATCTCGCCATTATTGTCAACAGTACCCAATGTTGCCTAATCATTTTACTTTACTGTTCAAACTGGAAAATTGCCTAGTCATTTTATTTTACTATTCAGACTAGCAACTTGCTATTTTACTTTGCTGTTCAAATTGACAAATTGCCTAATCATTTTATTTTACTATTCAGACTGGCAACTTGCCTTGTCATTTTATTATTTTTCTGCTCATACTAGCAACTTGATTAGTCATTTTACTTTACTGCTCAGACTGACAACTTGCCTAGTCATTTTAATTTACTACTCAGACTGACAACTTGCCTAGCCATTTTATTTTACTATTTAGACTAGCGAATTGCGTAGTCATTTTACTTTATTGTTCAGAATGAGAACTAGCCTAGTCATTTTAATTTATTGTTTAGACTGGCAAGTTGTCTAGTCATTTTAATTCACCGTTCAGACTAACAACCTGCCTGGTTATTTTTACATTTAGACTGACAATCTTTCTAGTCACGTTTATGTTATTTTAGATTGACAATTTATCCAGTCAGGTTTACATTATTATTAAACTAATAATTCTACTTTTTAAATAAATATTTTACTACTTTACCCAATGAAGGCATTTATATTGTCATTTCGGCTAAATCTTTTCTCAATGCATAATTTAAATTATACGATTCTCTTTAATAAGTAACTTAACGATTAGATATATACTATTATTTTCTTGTGTGATTATCATGTTATTATTTATCTCAACTAATTAAATTCACAGCATCTTATGCACTGACATATTATGACTGGTATCCATGCATTTTAATCCATGAGTAAATAATCAATTCTAGTAACATCTCTGGTGATTAAATTATTAATACGTGTCACTTAAATATTATTGCACACCGCATTATGCATCATTATATTCAAAAGTTGCTCTTCATTTCTTTGCATATCACAAAGTTTCTCATTCTTTTGTGTTGAATAAAAGACGTGTGACACTCTAAGGGGGCCAACGGCGGGAATATGTGCTTCACTGTTCCTACAGCAAGCAGGCTTATGACGAGAAAGTAAGCTTTGCCTCAATGCACCGTAAATGGTGACGGGGAACAAAATAGTTAGAGAAGTTGTTCGCCGGGGACATAGTGGCGACTCCGAGAAGTTGAACAGCCCATTTCGAAAAGACGACTCCAGAAGTGGTAGCACCGGAATGAGGATGGCGGAGCGAGAATTGCATGACGAAGGCTCCGGAATGAAGATCGCGGAACGAAGACTTTACTACAGAGTGTGGAATACGAAACTCCGGAACAGATGCTTGGTGACACTCCAGAACGGAAGCTTGGCGACACTCGTGAACAGTGGATCTCTGGAATTGCGTCACTCCGGAACGACGAATGAGGATTTGCAAAATGAAGACACATGGATTGAAGACTTGCGGAATAGAGACAAATGACTTGCAGATTGGAGAACGTGAATCGAAGAATGACGGGGCAGAGCTCGGATCGAAGATGACGGACCAGAGCGGTGGATCTGTATATATATATATATATATATATATATATATATACAAATACACATACCTATATATATATATATACATACAAGTACAAGGTGGAGAAGAAACCGAAGCAAGTAACAGTTTTAGTAACTACTCCAAGATTGAGGAATAGCGGACTCCGGAGTAGCGGCTTTGGAGCAAAGATTGCCGGATCTCCGGAGCAAGGAACGCAAAATGAGAACTTGCGGAACAATGAGGTCGAACAGAACGAGGATCCTGGAGCGAGGATCGCAGCAAATTTCCAGAGTAGATCCAGAATGAAAATTTGCGAAGATGCCGAGTCAGAACGAGACTTCGGAATAGAAAAACTATTGAACAACTACACCGGAACGATAATTTCGTGAGCTTGGCAGGTAAGAAAACAAAAAAGAACTCCAACAGCGTCGTGGAGAAGACGGTGGACACTGTTGACAACTGATAGCCAAATCGCCGACTTAAAACTTCGTGGCTGTCTACGGGAACGTCTAACGCAGCTTTGGCGGAGGTGAAGACAAAGACACAGCTTGGGAGAGCCGATCAGCAAGCACTAACACGGCGAAATCGTGGCGGGTTCTCGAGAAATGAGAAAAGTAGCCGTTAATGTGACCTGTGACTTTGTGAGTGAGTAAGTGGACTGAAGACCTGAAGCTTCTTCTTTTCCTTATGGGAAAAAGTGACGCAAACTTGTGGGTCCGTAAGCAATGTCGGACCATACTAATGAAGTGAAAGATTATAATTTTTAAGCTTATGTATGCCACGTCGGATTTGGGAACAAAGTAAAGCAAAAATGTGTTGACCAACACGTGGTCCCTGACCCTAACACTTTGAAGCCATGTTATTGTTGTTATTTGTTAATGACCACTAAATCCTTTCATTTTTATTTCTAAGCTATACCCTTTGACTTATTTGAAGCAAAATATATAGGTTTTTGGTCGGTCCCATGTATTTCACTTGCTATTACTGTTGTTGATGAGCGAGCAAAATACTCACTCATATATCGCAAATTCAGGCTTGAATTGTTGTTAAATTCTCAAGTTTATGTTATTTGATGAGTTTTGTGAGTGTACAGGTGATTTAAGCACAGATACGGAAATCGAGATGAAAAAGTACACAAAACGGAACATTATGGAGCAAAGGAAAATAGGAAGAGAAAGACAGAGCCATCGCAGATCGATCGTGGCAGAGCAGCCGATCGATCGGCAAGAGTTTCGAATAATACAAGCGAAAAGCCAGAGAGCTTGCCGATCGATCGCGCTAAACCAGCCGATCGATCAGCCCAACTATGCGAGTCAAACAGAAGGAGTGCCGATCGATCGTGGTATTCGAGCCGATCGATCGTGAGCCAATGAATCCGAGACAGCGTCAGCGCCGATCGATCGCGGGTTATTAGCCGATCGATCAGCCAAAGCTCTTCACGCAATACGACGTCGTTTTCCAAGCGTTTTAGGTTCTGAATTTCCTCCAAAATTAGGTCAAACCTTGTGCTCTATAAATAGAACACAGTTTGGACGAAAAGAGAAGACTTTTGACACGTAAAAAACTCAAGAGAACAAGAAGAAGAAGATTGAGCATTCATCGGAGCTGAAAGATTCGCGATGATCATCGATTTTCAGAGTTTTTCTTCACTCTTATTTCTTTATATCTTCTTCCCTTTTGATTCTATGTCTATCATGAACTCTAGAATTTGCTATTCGTTGTATATAATTATAAGAGCCTAAATCTCTCTTTCTAGGAGAGATTGGCTGAACTCAATGTTGATCCTTTTCAATTATAAGTAATACATTTCTGCAATATTCAGTTTTTATGCTTGTGATTCTTGCTGGTTTATTTTATTTTCTGTAGCAATTGAGAGATTGAATAGAAGAAATTAGGTTTAATTTAATTAAACTCGAGAGAGGAAATTGGATTGAATCGGGAATAGTAAGAACCACAACTTAGACATCATAAGGACCGAGAGGTGATTGGTAGTCTAGGCAGTCTAGTTATAAATCGTAAGGACCGAGAGGTGGTCGATTTAGATCTATAAGAGCTGAGCTTAATTGTATTCAATTCTAGCAAGCGGACGCGTGAGTTAGGATCAAACACATAATTAGGTCAATAAGCGAGAGCTACGACGTAATTTAGAACCTCTTAGACTAGCATAAAATTGAAAGTTGTGGTGAGGATTTAGTAATTGATTGAATTGAGGAAGCATCGAGGGAAGCCAATCGAACCTAGTATTTAGTTAATTGAGTGAATCTGTGAAAATTTAGTTATCTGTCATTTTAATTTAATTGTTTTGTTTATTTTAATTTACAACATTCATTTAAATTCGATTTCTAGACAAAGTGATTCTTCATTAGTTGTAGTAATTAGATATAGGCATTTGTTCTCCGTGGGACGATATTCGGACTCACAATCGACTTTATTACTTAAATGACCCGTGCACTTGCGGTTACAATTCGCGTGTGTTTTCGAGCGAACAAGTTTTTTGTGCCGTTGCCGGGGAACAAAGCGTCTAATTTTGTTTAATACTACCATAAACGAGAATTATTTTGATTTAGAGCTTTATTTTTATTTAACTAACGTGTGTCGGTCTCTTTTGTGCTTTTGCTTCATAGGTGTATGCCAAGGTCGAGTGGTCAAGACATATTACCACTCGATCCAGAGATTGAACGCATACTCCGGTCGTTGAGAAAGATCAACAGGAACTTGTCATCCGAGTTCACAATGGCCGACGACTTACTGGCTGCTCAACAAGCACGAAACGCTAACGTTCTACAGGCTCAACAGGGGCAGCAACCTCAAATGAAGCCCGTACACTTAGAGACTACTTGAGGCCTGTAGTCAATGAAAACTATTCGGGGATTCGGCGACAGACCATCAATGCCAAAAACTTTGAGTTGAAGCCCGGATTGATTGCCATAGTACAGCAGCAACAGTTTGGGGGTTTTCCGTCTGAAGATCCTCATAACCACCTATCGTCGTTCTTGGAGCTGTGCGACATCGTAAAGTATAATGGTGTGCCCCATGACACAATCAAGCTAGAGTTGTTCCCGTTCTCTCTCCGGGACAAGGCTCGCACATGGTTCCATGCTCTACCGAAAGGGTCTATCGAAACTTGGGATGCCATGGTGCAGAAGTTTCTTACGAAGTTTTTTCCTCCACAGATGACTTCGTAGCTGAGAGTTGAAATAAGCCAATTTCGACAAGGGGAGAGCGAATCACTGTATGATGCTTGGGACAGGTTTAAGGACCTGTTAAGGAGGTGTCCACAACACAGGTTCGAGCTTTGGTTTCAAGCTCAAACTTTCTACAATGGTTTGAACTATGCCACTAGGAGCATGGTTGACGCTGCAGCGGGTGGTTCTGTAATGAACAAAACGGCTGAAGAAGCTTGTGATTTGTATGAGGAGATGGCCACGAGTCATTATCAGGCACCTTCAGACAGAAACATTGGTAGACGAGTTGCAGGGGTTTTAGAAGTAGATCAGTTGTCTGCAATTCAAGCACAAATTGTGTCCCTGACCAATCAACTTGCTAACCAGAAGAGGCCAACTATGGGACAAGTAGCTATGATGCAGAGCTAGCCAGAGCAGGTATAACATTCAGAGGAACAATTTGGGGTAGAAGATGTTCAGTTTGTGGGAAATAGGAATTATCAATTTCGGCCAAACAACAATCTGCCCGCTCACTACCATCCCGGTTTAAGGAATCACGAGAACTTCTCTTACAGCAACCCAAGAAACGCTCTGAATGCACCGTCTCCAGGCTTCCAAGGGCAATCTTCCTCGAATTATAACGCGCCTGTGGAAAAGAGGGCGCCTAATCTAGAGGACAACATTAATGCTTTTGTGAGTGAGTCAAGGAAAAGAATGGACGCTTACGACAAGCGCTTTAACAGTTTAGAGACTCATTGTGTGAACATGGGGGCAACAATCAAAACACTAGAAACTCAGATCGGTCAGTTGGCCATAGCAGTTCAAGAACAATCTGTTAGGACATTTCTAGTGATACAGAGAAAAACCCACGGAAATGTAAAGCTGTAACTCTAAGGAGTAGGAAGGAGTTGAGAGGTAATAAAAAGGAACAGTTGAAAGAAGGTGAATTGGAGGAAATAAACGAAGACACTACCTAAGTCACAGAACCTATAATTGTCACACCTGGTAACATTACCTTTCCTGACAAGCCGCCTAAGATAACCCATCCCCTTCCCTAGCCCCAGCGGTTCAAAAAGAAGATAATTGATGAACAGTTCTCCAAGTTCCTGAGCATTTTCAAGAAACTACAGGTGAATATCCCGTTTGCCGATGCTTTGGAACAGATGTCCCATTATGCCAAGTTTATGAAGGAGATAATGACCAAGAAAAGGAAGATTGAAGAACAAGGGATGATCAACTTATCAGAGCAGTGTAGTGCCATCATTCAGAGAAAATTACTAGAAAAGCTGAAAGATCCAGGAAGTTTCACTATTCCTTGCTCGATTAGAGGCCACACTATTGAGAAGGCACTGTGCGATCTTGGAGCTAGTATAAACCTCATGCCTTCATCTATCCTTAACAAGCTGGACATTGGAGACCTCACACCGACTTCGATCTCTTTACAGATGGTAGACAGGTCTATTGCCTTTCCTCGAGGGATTCTTGAGGACGTACTCGTGAAAATTGATAAGTTTATCTTTCTGGTGGACTTTGTTGTTCTCGATATGGAAGAGGATAGGGACGTCCCCATCATTCTTGGTAGGCCATTTTTAACAACGAGACAGGCATTGATTGATGTACGTGAAGGCCATCTCACTTTGCAAGTAAACGGTGAAGAGGTGAAGTTTAACATCCCTCATGCTATGAAATTTCCATCTGAGGAACCCTCATGCAAGCGAATTGAGGTATTAAAGCCATGTGCAGAAAAGTATTTTCAGGAGTTGATTCATACTGATCTGTTGGAGAAGTGTTTGAGTGAGTCCTTATCGGAGGTAGATCTTGACAAAGAAACTCCAACTTGTATCGATGGAGTGATTGAAACCATACTTGCCCTTGAACACAAAGACGACGAGATAGTGATTGAGGAGGAAGTAAAGACTTCAGACGGTTTAGTGTTGAAACAATTGCCAGAACTCCTCCGCTACTCCTTTTTAGGTGATGATGAGACGAAGCCAGTGATTATCTCATCTGACTTAACTAAGGAAGAAGAGCTAAAACTTCTTGAGGTACTTCGCCAACACCACTCTGCCTTCGCATGGTCGATCTCAGACATAAAAGGAATCAGTCCTTCGATCTGTATGCATAAGATTTTGATAGAGGATGACTACACACACACATTATTGAGCATCAGCGGCGGTTGAATCCAGCAATGAAAGAAGTAGTAAAGAAAGAGGTTTTAAAGTGGTTAAATGCGGAGTTCATATATGCAATCTCAGACAGTTCTTGGGTCAGTCCAGTTCAAGTTGTTTTCGAAAAAGGGTGGCATGACAGTGGTGAAGAATGAGAAGAATGAACTGATTCCCACTCGCACCGTGACAGGATGGCGTATCTACGTTGACTACAGAAAGTTGAATAAGGCTACCAGAAAAGACCACTTTCCTCTGTCTTTCATTAATCAGATGCTTGATAGGTTGGCTGACTACCAGTATTACTGCTTTCTAGATGGATACTCCGGGTATAATCAGATTGTCATAGCTCCTGAGGACCAAGAGAAGACTACATTTACTTGTCCGTATGGTACATTCGCCTTTCGCCGCATGCCATTCGGCCTCTGCAATGCTCCTGCTACATTTCAGCGTTGTATGACGGCTATCTTCGCGGATTTGGTTGAAGATGTCATGGAGATCTTCTTGGATGACTTCTCTGTTTTTGGCTCTTCTTTCGATCATTGTCTGACCAGTCTGGGTATGGTGCTGAAAAGATGTGAAGAGAAGCAACTGGTCCTAAATTGGAAGAAGTGTCACTTCATGGTCAAAGAGGGCATTGTTCTGGGCCACAGAGTTTCAAAAGATGGGTTGGAGGTTAATCGAGCCAAAATATCTACTATAGAACATCTACCACCACCAGTGAATGTAAAGGGCATTAGAAGTTTTCCGGGTCATGCTGGCTTCTATCGTCGATTCATCAAAGACTTCTCTAAAATAGCTCGACCATTGTGCAATCTCTTAGAGAAGGATGCGCCGTTTGAGTTTGGTGAGTCATGTCTACAAACATTCAACATTCTCAAGGAGAAACTGATTCAGGAACCGATTATGGCAGTACCAGATTGGGGGTTTCCAATCGAAATTATGTGTGACGCCAGTGATTTTGCAATAGGAGCCGTGTTGGGTCAGAGGAAGGATAAGGTGTTTTGAGCTATTTATTACGCTAGTAGAATGTTGAACGAGGCTCAAGGAAACTACACTACAACTGAGAAAGAAATGTTGGCAGTTGTGTTATTCTTGTGACAAGTTTTGAGCTTACATCATTGGATCGAAAGTTGTAGTATTCACTGATCATGCTGCCATCCGATATTTGCTAGAAAAGAAGGATGCCAAACCTCATCTCATTCGGTGGGTCCTTCTCTTGTAAGAATTCGATATGGAGATCCGTGATAAGCGTGGGGTAGAAAATATTGTGGATGTTCATCTGTCGCATCTTGAGGGCATAAGAGAAAATTCTGAAACCTCACTTATACACGAGCAATTTCCGGATGAACAGATAATGGCTATTCGTGACTACATCCCATGGTTTGCGGATTTTGTGAATTACCTTTTCTGTCATGTGCTTACTCCTGATCTGACAACACAACAACGCAAGAAATTCCTCCATGATGCTAACTACTACATTTGGGACGAGCCTTTCTTGTTCCGGCGGTGTTCCGACCAAGTCATCAGTCGTTGTGTTCCTGAAGAAGAGTTCCTCGATATCCTATACCATTGCCACTCCGCACTATATGGAGGACATTTCGGGGCCATTCGCACAGCTCATAAGGTGTTACAGTCTGATTTTTATTGGCCATCATTATTTAAAGACGCTCATACTTTTATTATGAGTTGTGATAGATGCCAACGGACGGGTAACATATCCCGGCGACATGAGATGCCATTAACCCCCATTCTCGAAGTTGAAATATTCGATGTTTGGGGTATTGATTTCATGGGACCTTTCCCTCCCTCTTTCGGGAATCTATACATTTTGCTAACCGTGGACTACGTCTCCAAGCAGGTGGAAGCGGTAGCAACAACAACGAATGATGCGAAGGTGGTGGTTAACTTCCTTTCCAAGAACATCTTAACTCGATTCGGCATCCCCCGAGCTATTATTAGTGACGAGGGCACACACTTCTGTAACAAGGTGTTCGATGCCACAATGGCAAAGTATGGGATCAAGCACAAGAAAACACTAGCCTACCATCCTCAAGCAAATGGCCAAGCGGAAGTGTCTAACAGAGAAGTGAAATCGATCCTTCAGAAGACGGTATAATCCAACAGAAAAGATTGGTCGACAAAGTTGGATGATGCACTATAGGCCTATCGAACCGCTTTCAAGACACCTATAGGAATGTCATCGTATTGGTTGGTGTTTGAAAAGGCCTGCCATCTACTAGTGGAGTTGGAGCACAAGGCATATTGGGCAATCAAGAAGCTCAATTTCGATTTGAAATCCGCCGGTGAAAAGCGTCTTCTTGACTTGAACGAGCTTGACGAGATGCGTCTTGAGGCTTATGATAGTGCTCGTCTCTACAAGAAAAAAGACAAAGCGATGGCACGATAAAAACTTAGTCCGACAGGAGTTCGAAGAAGGTGCGAAGGTCCTTTTGTTCAATTCACGCCTTAAACTCTTTCCGGGTAAGTTAAAGTCCCGATGGTCGGGACCATTCACAGTGGTTAAAGTGTTTCCCCATGGTGCCGTTGAAGTAAAAAGCGACGACGGGGTGACTTTCAAGGTGAACGGTCAACGACTCAAACCGTATATGGGCAATGAAGTTCGTCAAGTGGCTGTCATTACATTCCTCTGATGAAGAGAAAGCAGCGTCAAGATGGACGTTAAACGGATCGGCTTCTCGGGAGGCAACCCGAGCATTATTTTATTTTCATTTTTATTGTTTTATTTTTATTTTCTAGTTGAAAATTCAATATGGATTGCTAATCTTTTTGTTTTTGGTTTTCAGATGCAAAAAAAAAAAAAACAGAGGTATCGCCGATCGATCGCTCAATAGCGGCGATCGATCGCGGCTCATCTACATCAGCCCACTTCACCAGGGCCGAGTCGTAGCCGATCGGTTGGGAGATTGGCGCTGACCGATCGTGAGGAGACACCGCTGACGACCAACACGCAGTCGATCGATCGCGGAATCTCGTGCGATCGATCTCGAGAGATGACTAAGGGCACCCGATCGATAGCCGATCAATCGCGAGGCTTGGGCCGATCGATCGGCGACGCTCACCCAACACTAAAACGGTGCGTTTATTGTCTTCAAGGGTTTTTATCTTCAAACAAATTCCCCACTTCGTAAAATAACCTCTCATTCCCCCTCTCTCTCTCCCCAGTCGATCGTCCCTCTCATTCTCTCTCTCCTTTTTCCTTTACTACACCATACTCTCTCGCGCCCCTTCTCACCCATCCAAACAAACCCTCCCTCGCCACCAGATATTTTCCCCATCCTTAAAATTTCCTACCGCGCACCGCCTTCACCAGAAATTTCCCCCACCCACCCAAACCACAACCCTCGCGAGCCCATTCCCCCTCTCTCTATCCCTCTCGCCCTCTTGCGCTGCTACCGTCCCGAGTGCCGCCCCGTCCTTGGTCGTACTCGTCGCGAGCACTGCGCTCTCTCCTACCGCGCGCCCTCTCTCGCCCAACTCACACCTTCCGAATGCAGCTTTCACACAGCCCACGCCACGCGCATCTTCGACGCCGGCTATCTCTCGATCGTCCGAGGTTTGCCATTTTTCTTCTCAGTGGCCTCTTGGTTGTTGGCACGTTTTGTTGGGTCCTGGTTATTTGTTTGCAATATTTGTTCTGAGGGGTTGGAAGTCGTGATTCTCGTGCATTATTGTATGATCTTGCTTCGTTGGTAGTCATATTTGTGGGTTCATTTTGTTGCTGTGGGTTTGCTTCATTTGCGGTTATTTGTTGTGGTTGTCGAGATCGGTTATCGACTTCTCCGTCATGGCTAAGCGAAAGACTACAGTGCTGTCCGAGATGGTGCGTCGACCCGCTGTGGCATTTTTTCGGGTGTTTGTCAATTCCGATGCCGAACGACTTTATAAACACTTTGTGTAGTCCGGCCAACCAACGCATGTGGAGTGTAACTTCGCTCCCGAGTTCAACGACGGTCATTTGTAGGCTCAGATACGCCGGCTCGGCTGGCAACGGTTGTGTGATCAACCTTGCGCGGCCAATGTGGTAGTGGTCTGAGAGTTCTACGCCAACGCTCACTTTAACAGACCGAGCAATGTCGTGTTGGTTTACAGCAAGGACGTTTCCTTTAGCTCGGCAACCCTACGGAGCGTTCTCAACCTCCCTACTGTTACGGATGACGATTTCCATCGCCTCTTACATGAATGTGCCGACTATGAGGCTCTCTTGTAGGAGATGGATTTTCCAGGCTCCCATTGGTCATATTCGGCCTCCATCCCGACCAAGCCATTGCATGTCCGCGCCAACACTCTCAACCGCTTTGCGCATGCGTGGTATCATTTCATCCGCCACAATCTCATGCCGACCTCCCAGAGATCAGAGATAACCACTGACCGAGCACTCCTCATATACTACATATGCTCCGGCTGCTCCATCGACGCCGTCACGATTATTAAAGACTCTATCTGCCATCGGGCGAATCTTGGGCAGCACCCTGCTGCACTCACTCATCCTATTTTGATCACATACTTGTGTGCTCAGGCCGGTGTGCCAATGAGTGACGAGGAAATGAACTTGGGGCTGAGGAAGTTCAACTATGATAGTCTGATGCAATTCAAACAGTAGCCCGGCGATACACCAGACCCTGACAGGATGGGCTTTGTGCCTTTCCCTAATCAACCTCCACCACCGCTACCACCCGCAACCCCACCGCGCATTCTGCATATGAACATGATTCCGACTTAGAACATCGACGCCGGAGTTGATGAGGAACAGGAGCGCCACCAAGCAGCGCGTCGGTCGCGTCGCCAACCCCAGCCAGGCGAGGGCTCCTATTCCAGTGCCCCATTCATTCGACTCCATCGTCGCGCTGATGACTCAGGGTTTCGAGACCTTGCGGTTGGGTCAGGAGAATTTGCATTTGGGTCAGGACTGCCTCCTTCGCCGTGTTTTCGACATGCAGCAACGCCAGTACCACCTTGCTCAACACCTGCACAGCCTGGAGGTGGACCTACAGCATCAACCGTGGGAGCCTTTCCCCAAGTACCTAATGCAGCCGTGTCACAGCCCGTCCCCGGAATGACCCGACGATGGGTGGGATTCTTGGCCCGAATAGGCCCCCTTCTACCGCTTTAATTGAGACAGTGAAGACACTATCTATTCCAAGTTTGGGGGGTGCTTTCCATTGCATGGCAAGGCCACAATGACCAGAGTGAGAGGAGTCACCATTCTATCCCTACTTTCTATTAGTTGTATTTCAGTTATTGTTGAACTATTTCATTTTCGTTTACTTTATTTTAGGCTATTAGGTTTATTTTGTGTAGCTTGTTTTCATTATGCATATTTATAAACTTGGCTATTGTATGAATTCTAACAAAGCGTTTAGTGTTTCTTTTATTTGTGCAATGGCATGATTCGATGATGAGGACTGGCACGAAGTCGAGTCCTGCATTGTGTCGTAAGTTTCTCCCCTTCTTTGAGTATAACATTGATAGTAAACTTAGGATTTGGCTATTTCACCTTCTATGCACGTAATATCTTCTCTTGAAATTGGACTGATGAATGTATGCAATAGAAATTCTTTCTGATAATACTTGCTTGAGATCTCTAGAACCCGACCTTAGTAGTTTTTCGAGGCGAAATTCTAGTGACAAGAACTTGAAGAAATGTTTAAGGCCATCTTTTGGACCGTTTGAGCCTAAATAGCACACCTTTGACAATATACCTTTGCACCCATAGTTTTGAGCCTATAACCACCATTTATTTCAGATTTTACTAACCTGTGACATTTACAAACTCACTAGCCTTACACTATCCACAATCACCCTTATTCACCTAGACTACAGTGCTTAATTTTGTATGAAGGAGAGTGAATATATTAACAATGTAGAGCCCTAAACCCAATTTCGTTACTCTTATCAACAATAAAAATATTGGATCACTAAAAAAAAAACTAAAGGTTGAAAAAGTGTATCCAATGTTCTAATTCAAAAAGGGTAGTCAAAACGAAGTTGGGGGAAAGGTGGTTTTGGTGTTTTGGTAATCGGTTGGAAGAATTGAAAGGAAAAGAACGTGTGAAAAGTTTCAGTGGTGTTACCGTAAAGTCATGGGTCTAGGTGAACTTCGAGCTTAAAATTAACCTTCAACCTACCTTAGCCGAGGCCGCAATAATACAAGCCGAAAAGTCCTTTTGATCCTCAACTACTTCTGTTCTACATTAGTGGAGATTAGCGACGGGGTCGGGCTTATGGTGATTCTCTTCGGTATGAACCATTAAGTCTTCTTGAGTATGCAGTAATCAGTTGGATGAAAGAGAAGCCGCACACACATACTTGAAAGGCCATTTCCGAGGTAAGCTTGATTTGTAAAAACTCTAGTTGGATGAGGACTTCGATACTACAAGGAAAGCGGTGTAATATCCCTGAGAGCTGTCCATGCCATGCACGACGAAGAATCCGGATGTTGAAGTTAGAATCATACGTTGCTTTGTTTTCATTTAGGATCACTCACTCCTTGATTCATTCATTTATTCAATTATTCATTCATTCATTCATGTTTAAGATAGGAGTCAGGCATCAAGAATTAAAATTTGTGCTTCATTGGTGCTTGAGGACAAGCAATGATTCAAGTTTGGGGGTGTGATGAGCGAGCAAAATACTCACTCATATATCGCAAATTCAGGCTTGAATTGTTGTTAAATTCCTCAAGTTTATATTATTTGATG